>JAWNOQ010000126.1:1200000-1894021 GCA_035045865.1 Drosophila austrosaltans
TTGTTTTTATTGTTTTAGTTTGTTGTTGGTTTTTGTTTTGTTTTCATACGTAGGTATTTGTATTGAGAAAATAACATACAGTCTAAGTTTTGTTGTATTATATATAATATTCGTTATATATTTAGTTAGTTTTGAACATTAACTTTGTGTTTGGTTTTCTGTTTTTTTTTTCGGTTGCAATTTACTGCTTATCGATAACAAAAGTTTTTATTAAACGGCCATTTTGTTTACTGTTATTCGTTTGCTGCGGCTCTGCTACGACTCGGCTATTTAACGGTTCATTTTGAATACTTGCCGTGTTTTGTATATATGTATGTGTGTGTCGTGGTGTAATGTGGTGTCCTGTAGTGTGGTGTATATATTGACTTTTGTATATTTCACCTAAATAACTAGTTAACATTTGGTTATTTTGTTTTTATTCGTTCTGGTTTTATCATTTATTCGTTATTTGCTGTTTGCCTTTTGATTTATTTTTTTGTTGTTCCTTTCCTTGAAAATGCTCGATTTTTTGTTAGTATATATGTATAACTTTATATAACTTCGTTTATATATATATATATATATACATATATGTATGCATATATTGTTTTGTGAGTGTATTGGTAGAAATTGACTATTTTATTTGATTTGCTTGCAGTTTTGATGATCATGAGTGGGGAGAGAAATGAAATTGTTGCTTGAATTGTATAAAATCTAAATGTTTATAAAGTAATTTGGGTTACTGTGTGATATCTATATATATATATTCATAATCCATCAACAAAATGATTATTTTTGTACAATCTTATGTGCTAAAAGCGTATCAGTTATTAAAATTAATATATATTTTCTTTATATTTTCACTTGTTTTTCGTGTTGGTATTTACTTTTCAATTCTCCAAAACAAAAAAAAAAAAAACACGTAAATTAAGAAAAAAAATAAAACAAAATGCAACAACTTTCCACATTTTCACAATTCAAATGATAAACATAATATATAAATTTCCATAAATTTTTCATTTGTTGGTGGGTAATGAATATTGTATTACACACGACGGCTCTCTTCTATATGTATATATATAGTATAACTATATATATAATAAGTATATATTTATATATATATATATATATTTATATGTGTATTTCGTTTAAAAAAAATTATAATAATAAACATTTTTCTATAAAATCTTGTTAAATTAGTCTACCAATATGTTAACTATTACTTCTTTTTTTTTTTTGTTTTGGTTTTATGCTTTTTACGTTCATCTTTAATAATAATAATAATAAAAAAAGCGAATAAAATATTTTTTTCTTATATATCGTTTTATTTGGAAATAAAAGCAAGCATTTATTGTTTTTTGCTTTTTTGCAACGGACGCAACTGGACCAATTGAATTTTTTTTTTTAACAAGTTGTATATTTTTACTAAGTATATATATATTATATATATATATTGTTTATACGTATATGTATGTATGTATAGAAGTATGTTTTGTATTTAGAGTTATTTTTAAAGCTGAAATTAATGATTATGTATGTGCTCGTTCGTTCGATTTAGTTGTGTTGTAGTTGTTGTAGTTATTCGATTGTTATAGGTGATTGACTTGACTTCAAGAGTCCCAGAGACCAGATCAGAACTAAAACTCTGGAAAATGCTTATATGTGTTTGCTAATTTCATAGATATATATAGTATGTATATATATATATATATATATATATATACTGGGGCCAAATTATATATCGAATATTTAATACTTACGGCACTCTGTGGGCTGTAAATTTCTAGAGAATTTTGATAATCAAATGTTCACATCTTTGCATAGAAACGACTAAAAATTTCGAGTATTTCATCAATTTGTAGATACTTATTCATTCTAAGAGAATTCATTTATTTTCAGAACATATAAAACAAGAGAGTTGAAAATCATTAGTTTTTTAAATTTGTTACTTAATATTATATTTGGGTAGAAGCAGCTCATTGAGGTGAAATGGCTCATTCGTTCTTTTTTTCACTCATATGGCTCACTGGCTCACTTGTAGATAGCTTATAAGTTCACTTTGCGATCGCCAGTTGAGCGAACCATAAGATCTAGTGTGCCAACATGAGCTAGTGTGCCAAAATGAGCTAGTGTGCCAAACTAAGCTAGTGAGCCAAACTGAGCCATATTGAATGAACAAGCTCAGTGGCTCAGTTCAGTGAGCCATTCATTTTGGCTCACTCAGTCATGAGCTACCCAAGTATACTAAATATTTTAGAAAATGTATTTTTGCCGTTTTTTTTAGTTTAAGAAATAATATATCAAAGCAAATTCTTCAATTTAAACTAAATAAATAAACTTTATGTATAATTTTTAAACTAAATCTTAAAATTATTAAAATTAAACAAAGCTTTAAATGAGACTTTGGCTGATTGTGAAAAGTCGCTCTCTGATATTGATCTAATTGATATCAACTAAGTTTTTGTTTAATTAAAAGAAATATGTAAACAATTTTAAAAATTCTCTTTTTCTATGATATAGCTAAAAATAAAAAACATATATATATTCAGGTAAATACAAAAAATTTCATAAGTTAAAATTGAATATTTTGAAAATGATTGAAAGGTCTTTAAGAAATAAAAATAGTATCTATCTTTTTAGTCAAGATATAAAGTTCCTTAAAATTCTGTGTTTCAAACCTCATCATTTGAATCCTCTTATAATGAATATTATCTTTATAAATGTTTTTATATAAAGTCATTAAAAATATCTTGATATTAAAAGTCCTTTCTATCCATGTGAAATGATAAAATTAGCGGACACAAGAATTGTACGCGGAAATAGTTTTTTTTTTTTTTTGTTGGTTTGTTTTTGAAGTTTACTTTTTCAGTTTAATTTGAAACAATGATTTCGTTTTTATTTTATATTCAAGTTAAATATTTCATAAAGTATATATAGTATTACTATCTTTATTAGTTTGGTTTTGTTCATTATTATTCTTATTGATTTTACGCTTCGTTTTTGTTTTTGTATGAAGGTTTCTCTTTTTTTTTCGTTTCTTTACTAATGTCTCAACAATTTTTTGGTTTTTTTTTTTTGTTTTTTGTTTTACGCAATTATTCAACTTGTTAAAAATCTATAACCATAACAATTTCATATATGTATATATATATATATTCTTTTTTTTTTTTTCTTGGTATATATAATCTTATTTAGTTTTTCATTTATTTTGTTTTTTTTTTCTATTCCATTTTGCTTTAAAGCGAGACTACGGCCACTCGAAATTTGGTTTTTGTGTGCGTTTTTTTTTTTTGAAGAGAAATAGAGACGATGTTTTTTTTTTTTTGTTTATTTTGTATTGTATGATTATGAAAACTGTCTAGATAACTGTTTATAAGTTAAACTTTGGTTTGGTTTGGTTTTGATTTCGTTTTATAAAATGTTAACAGACGCTTTACCATTTGTACTGCGCTCTAAATATATATATATATATTTGTATATATATCTGGTATATTGTAAAGTGTCTCCGATTTTGGTTTTTATTTAGCTTTTTTCTCTGTTTCTGTTCGTTTTTCGTCTCACCTTATTACAATTAGATTTATATTAGAAGAATTTTCCATTATGATGAGTTTTAAAGGTCGCGATATGTGGTGTGGTATGGGTGTAAGTGTGTGTCCTTTTGTCTGTGTGCATGTGTGAGTGTGTGTGAGTTTGTGTTAGTGTGTGTACTTGGATTTGGGGTGAAGGAAAAGATTTTTCATTTTCATAGTAAAAGTGCTGAATGTTTTTGTTTTTTTTTTTTTTTTTTTTGTTAATGTTCTAAGTAATGTAAGAGTTAAATTTTTACCTTTGTTAATATTTGGAAGATTATTATTATTCGTTTTTTCTTTTTTTTTTGGTAATTTTTTTTTTTTTAGTTTGTTAGGTTTAACATACAGCTTGTATAAAAGTTTAAGCTACAATTTGGTTTTGTTGTTGTTGCTTGTTGCTTTTCATTTTTCATTCTTTGGAAGTTTGTTTTTCTGTTAAAGCCTTGGCGACTGAGGCGTTTTATTCGTAAAGTTTGCCGAGAAAAAGTTTTTATTATTTTTATAGATTTTTCATTTGGTTAAAAGCTAAGGAATGGTCTACAGTCAGTTTTGTTTTATTTTTGTTGTGATTGAACTTGAACGTGAACTATGTGAACTTTTGCCAAGAATAGTCTGAGCTGGAATATCTTTAAATTAATCAAAACATGGATTCTAGATCTTTAAGTGTCTTTTGATTATGAATTTGATCTCGTTTGTCTATGAAATACGTTTTTTCCCTAATCATTTTCAATTGACAAATTTTTGGAAATTTTCTTTATACATTTCCATTTTGTTTCTTTTTTTATCTAGATCATTAGCTTTACATTAGCTTTCAATTCTAAATGGCAATTGCATTACAGTTTAAGTTTATTTTTCGGCTAAGAATTATAGAAAGTTGTTTTAAAATATATCAAAAATTAAACTATATAAAACAAAATTGTTATGCATTTGATATTGAAATGTTAAATGGTATCTCAAGTCACATAGTTCTAATTAGAGTTCAAGTTTCGTGAGGAATATTAGTCAGATTAGGCATTAGTTTTGGTTGGTATATATGTATGTATGTTTGTGTGTGTATATAATGTACCTTGTAGTTATGTATTAATGCCTTGTGTTTAAATTTACATAATGTGGCTTTATATAATTTGCATTTTCTTTTTCCCTTTTTCCTTTTGTTACTTTAATTTTGTTGTTTTGGTGTTCTTTGTTAAATTGTCAGCTATAGTTTGTTTTATCCTCTGCTATATCGATTTATATATATATATGTCTATAATATATATATATATATAAATGTATATATATATATTAATATGTATGTATGTATGTATATAATAATGTGCAATATCATGCACTGCACCCATGGGGTGTAAGAGCAGCAATTTCTTTAGGTTTTTTCCTTTCTTCGTTCCATCGTTTTGACTGGTTTTCCTTACGGCCCATTTCATTAATTATATATATATATATTAGTATATATTTTATATGTATATATATATATATATATGTAATGACTTCAAGACTACACTATACAACTGCTGGGCTAACTTGACTTTCTGTTTTTTTTTTTTTCGTTTTTTTCCTTCTGGTTTTCATTTTCTTTTTTTTTTGCAAAACTTTTTGTTTTTGTTTTTTCCTCTTGGCCGTGCTTGAATATACAGTTTGGAATTTGTTATATAATTCTTTTTTTTTTTGGTTTTTGTTTATATATAGTGATATTATGTATACATATATATATTTATATATAAAGTTTATGTCACTGCCTCTAGTTCTCATAATGTTTTTTTTTCGTTTCATTGTTTTGTTGTTTAGTTTTTTTTTTTTTGTAATAAAAATTATTGCTTTCTGTTCTATGTGTTTTTATTTTGTTGTTGTTGTTGGTTGTTTTGTTGTTGTGTATCTGTTATGTCGTTTCCTCAACTTGAATATTTTCTGCGAGCCATTTGCAAACGATTTTGATATCTGTTAGATATATGTATATAATTTGCCTACTTAAGTTAAAGTTGCATATATATATATATATATGTATATACATATATATGTATATATATATATATATATATATATATATGGTTATGTGGTTTATACATATATAAAATATATATACTTATAAGTTGTTGTTGTTGTTGTTGCGGCCACTTTAATAGTTTAGAAAAAATTGTATGTTCATTTCTAAATAAAGAGAGCAAGTTAATGGTATACATGTATATGTATATATATCATATATATACCAACATATACATAAATATATATACATATATATTTATATATGTGTGTATCTATATGCTCAATATATATATATATATATATATATATATATATATATGTATAAATGTAAATATAGGGAGGGGTTTTGGAAAAATTTATCATTAAGCAAAAAGTATATATATCTGAAATCATTTAGATTTGTTTTTTTTTTTTGTCCTTTTTTGGTTTGCTTCAACATTTTCTTTGTTATTCGTTTAGTAGTCTATCATAAATATGTTTAAATTTAAATAACTCTGCAAGAATAATCATAATCATAATCATATAGGGTCATCATAAAGGTTATAAAGTTTTCATTTTTCCTTTTGGTTTTTTGTTTTTGATGTATGGCAAATGCTTTAGCAAAATGTTTAAGAATTCATTTCTTGTCGTTTTTTTTTTTTTTTGGTTTTACATTGTATTGAGTATAATTGTAGCTTATTTAAGAGTTGGTTGTTTTTGTTTTTTGGTTTTAGTTAATTTTTATAAGTATGCAAATTATCACTTAATCAATATAGGTCGAATATATAGTTGGTATGCGATGTATGTATGTATGTGTGTGGTAAGTGTGTGCGTATGTGAGGGAATTTGGTTTCATTTAAATATATATGTATATATATATACATATATATATATGTATCATATAAGTTGTAAAAACTAGAGATTTTAGGCTCTTAGATAAAGCTTTGTTTTGGATACTTATTTTTTGGTTGTTATCTTTCTTCATAATATATATGTAGATTAATTTTTGTTGCTTTTCTTAATTTTGGGGAGTTTTTTTTTTTTTTTTTTTTGCAAGCAAATGAAAAGGCTTTTGGTATAGAAAAGCGAGAAAAGTAATTGGAAAATTTTTAGGTCCAAGATATGTGAGTATAGCTCATTAAGTGAATAATCCATCATGCTGTCATATATAATATATAGTTATAGTAAATATTCCATATATATTTTTAAAGTAGAACTAGTGAAATTCTGCTATGAATATTTTAAAGTGAAAAAGTTTTAAAGAAAAAGTTATTTTAATACAAATTTAATAAAAATATTCAAAGGCTTTAAAAAAAAAATTGCTGTTCAAGGCTCAACCAAATATTCAATTGAACATTTTTCAAATTTTCACTTCTAAAGTTAACCAAAAAGTTAAATTGATTATTATGAATATTATATTTTAAGTTCAAATATAATAGTAATTTTAGAACTGATTCATTTAGTTTAGAAATATTTTTTAAAAGAATAGATTAAGGAACAAGTTTTGGTTTAGTTTTGCAAACAAAATGATATAAATTGAATGAAAAACCATAACAATACTGAAAAATCAGTTTTCCTGAAGATAAGAAGAAATGTAATGGACACTTTTCGAAAGATTTGAAGTATTATAGCATATGATGAAATTTAGTATAGGATTTCTATATTTTCGTTACTTTTTAATATTGGAATCTTTACTCAATGAGCTGTCTCTGAATTTAACAGATTTCTCAACTAAATCGAAATTATTATCTTATATACATATAATAATAAAATGGTTATCAGTGCTCAGTTAATTGAGTTGTTGAAATAAGTAAAGTAATTTGGTTTGGGAAGCCATTTTGTTGATTTAACGCTTTTAGTTAATATAATTCATAATTAGAGTATAAGTTTCATTTGTTTTTTTTTTTTTGGTTTGTTTGTAAGGATTCATACATATAGTTCATTAAGAATCAATAGATAGATAGATAGAGGAAAGATAGTGTGAAAGGAGTTAGAAGGAGAGCTTAAAAAGCTGCGGCTAAACAACAATTTTCTTTTCTTTTTTTTTTTTTGGTATTTTTGTAAAGTAAATGTCTTTTTTGTTTTTTTGGTTTTTTTTTGCTTTAGAAAAAGAAACGTTGCACTAACTAACTCGCTTTTAACGTTAAGTTTTACGTTTATGTTGTGTGTGTATGTATATGTTTATGTATGTGTCTGTGTGTATGTGTGAGTGTATCTTTAACAATTCGATTATTTAGCTTTTTAGTCCATTGTTAATTATTTTGTTGGTTGTTGTTTTTTTTTTTTGTTCGCTTTCGTTTTTATTCGCTTTTAATATAATTTTATCTAATTTTGGTTGAGAGTTTTTGTTTGTTTCAAACATTGGTTTTTTGTGTTCTTTGGATAATCTTTTAGCATTGGTTTGTCTCTCGGTAATTGTTAATATCTTTTGTCTTTGCTCCTCGGCTGATCATTACACTGGGCATGTAATCAAATCATATTCAAACATCAGCGACACGGCAACAAAGACAAAATATAACAGAAACATGGTAAAGCCCAGACCCTTGTTCATGCGCCAACGGAAACAGGCAATCGACATCACCACAAATACGAGCATCATAAACAAAATGGTAATGGAACAGACCATGCCCACCGAGTTAACCTCAACTGGTGCATCATAGATAATGCCATACAGTAGCCAGGGTATAGGTAATCTGGGATTGAAACGGATTTATCAATTAATCTGGCTAAATAGATGGCAATTTAACATGCATATTTCTAAGAAATAGCTTACCCCACAGTCACATCGAATATGTTGCTACCAACTGAACTGGATACGGCCATATCACCAAAACCTTTTCGTGCCACAATTACGGATGTTATTAAATCCGGTATGGAAGTGCCTGCTGCCAGGAACGTTAGACCCATAACCTAATGAGAAATAACAATATATATTAGAGTTTTAAATATATAAAAGTTTTTACATTTCTTTTTTATGATATCAAGATGTTAACATAATAAAAATGGCTTTAGGAATAGTATTTCAAATCGAGAGTTACCAACTTCTATTTAAAACCGATGAACCGAGTTCTTAAATCAAGTATTGAAAATATTTTTAGCTAACAACATTATAATCATTGACTAAATATTTTAAAACTGCACAAGATTTTTCCAATATTATGATAAATTATTTGTGGGATTTTCATTAGGTTTAAAAATAAACGTATCTACATATGAGTTGATATGGCAGTTGGTTGTTCTGTGTATGTAATCTGGTAGCGCTGTTAAGATAATAGCGCTGCCATATTGTTTTTATCAATAAACATCTGTCCCTGCGAATCAACTTAACGTTGTGGGCTAGCCTCTTTGTTCACTGCCTAACACCAAGTCTTTAGATTGATATGATTTAAGATTACAAAAACAAGATTACATTTGTTTTATAATAACAATCTGCATAAAATAGTAAATTAAAAATTCGTTTCCTTTATTTTTGTAAGATATTATTGCCAAAGTTAACGATTATCGTTATTTAACGGTTAAAAAATTCAAATTTCGCAAATTTCCCTAGTGTTTTAAAGGAGACTCTTATTTTACTTTTCAATTTAAAAATTGATATGTATTATGCATTTTCATTGTTTTTCACTTACCTCTGGTGGTATGCGAGCTGTATCACCGGCCACATTGGCCCACCATACCATTAGGTATGAGAAGGCAGCTATCCATACAATGGAACCAATGAAGGTCACCGGAAAGAAACGTTTGCCACGCGGTGTACGTGTATCGGGCAATGTTAGCCACATGGGCACCAGGAGTGGTGCCACCAGGACATAAGTCAAACGCTTACGTGCCGTATCCGGCCAGGCCATGCTCAATGGCTCCGGTTCATCCTCAATTTCAGGAGCCTTTTGTGTTTATCATTTGTATTGCGGTAAGCGGGGGGGTTTGGAAGAGTATTCACATATTAAAATTCTTCAACTTGGCTAGATTTTCTATTTTCTTGGGTTTTGAAATTTTGTTATATAATCTTTGATTCATTTTTTTTACAATAAATATGTATAAGCGTAATATATAATAGAATATATTGTAATTTGTTAGTTATATGTAAAATATATAGTTAAAAAATGTGTATGTGTGTATGTGTGTATTATTGTTGATTGTATTTTCTTTATTATATTTTGTTGTTGAATTTGGCTTTTATTTTGTTTGTCTCCAAAACGACAACTGAAAGTGAGTGGTGAGTGAGAGAAAGAAAGTGAGTAAGAGAGAGAGAGAGAGTGATTGAGTGAGCGAGACTGATATTGAGACTAAGGCTGACTTTCTGATTGATCTTTGTAAATGAAAATGAATTGTAGAAAAATATGTATATATGTATTTATATATATTCATAGAGATATGTATTCATGAAATGATTAATTTGATTTTGTTCTCGATTCCGTTCAAGATTTGTCGCACTCACAGACAGGCGTTTAGAGCTTGTTTCAAAAAGAATTGTGTTTCGGTAATATTTGGTGGCCAGAGTAAATACATATTTAGTAAGAATAGCAACAACCAAAATAAAGGATAATAAATGAAAAAAAAAAAAACAGTTTATATATCGAACATCATAATGCACTTACTTTCTAGTTTTATATATCATACAAATATATTACTGAGGGTGCTAGTTTTGAAACGTGCAGAGAAAAGAATTGATAGGTAGAATGGTAGATCTTTTATCATCCCAAGAAATGCACTTCAAGATACAAGGAACATGCTCAATTTTTTTATTGAAATACTTTTAATCAGTTTTAGTTTATTACAACAGAAATAGACACGGTCTAAATACATACATACATACACTCAAAGGATGCGTATGTGGATTTTAGTTAGCAACTAAAAACGAAAAAAAAATTTGTATCGAAAGTGAAGTAAAACAAAAAATTAGTTGTAAGAAATGAAATCTTATACTAGAAATTATCTAATCTAATATATTGTTAGTAAAAAGCTGCACTAAAAGCTATTTCTTTGGTGTTGGTGAGTGTATGTTAATTTGGCATGATTTTGCAAAAGCTTTTCTTATATTTATCATTATTATTATTGATTAGAGAAATCTGTATTTAAATTTCTTTTGCGGTTGTGGTGGCTCTTGTCTGGGCAGTGGCTATTAGTTATGAAGACTTCCCCACATCAGTCATAGTAATATGATAGGATTTTCATTTTCTTTTTTCATTTTATCGGAATTATATATTAATCATCATTACACAGACTTACAAGTGTTCTGCTCTTGAATATAAAAATTCTGAAAGCTGTTACTATTACTTTACTTTAGATTTCCCTTATTTTTCAAATCATAGTTAAAGGTGGGAAATTTTAAGAATAATTCAGAAACAGTTTTGAATGATTTATTGTCTAGTGCTATTAATTGGCCTGTCATCAACATTTGCGGTTAGATTGAAGGGCAATTTAACTCTGATTAATTGAAATGAACAATAATAGAACGATAAGCAAGGTTGTTTTTATTGTTTATAATAATCAACATTTTTGTTGAGATGAGAGTGAAACAAGTAAATGTGTGGATAAGCATTAATATCCTTGTTTACTTGAATTTTTTTGCATCTGTTTTTTCAAAATGTTACATTTTTTATTTTTTTCCCATTTCAGTGGGTTTTCAGACTCCCAAAATTTTAGTTTAAAAGTTATTTGATTTATTTCAAATGTTAAAAACTAGTTGTTCATTTATCGTTAAATTGTTTATTGGAAACTTATAATCATTTCACCTAATTGAGAATTAAATTTTGAAAAAAGATCTTAATAATGTTAGTGTATTATCTTATAATATAACATTAATAGCCCATCTAAAAGTAAAGTGAAATTTAAAGAAAAAGGAAGGTTTATAATTTGTTAAATAAACTTTACGAGTGGAATAAATAATAACCGATTAGAAAATCTCCTTTCACCCTTTATTTGGGTTTCCGAAATTTGAAGCATGGCAAAGTTACATTTTCTTTAGCATCATCATCATCACTTTGTTATTACTGAAACAGCTGTCACACGTTGCGTATGAGTTATTTTTAAGAACGCAAAAACTGTTACAAACATAAGTTTGTATTTTAAAATTTGCCAAAATCATTTCTAGTTATATATGAACTAGCTCATAAGGAGAATAATTCAAATATTCATATTAGATGAATATTCTTCTAAACATATAACGCATACGCAGAGTGTGACAACTTTTTCTTACCAGGCTGTTTACAAATAGTATTTTCGAGTACTTTATTTAGTTATTTATCCCAGTTTATCAATTATCCTTTCTATTATTTAATCCTTAGACCAATTGCCACTGCCCAGTTGGCTTGCACACCTTTTTTGCTAAATAACTAGATTTGTTTTTAATGTATATAATATAATGTTTTATTAAAGAGGAAAATGAATAGTAAATAAATTTGTAAGCAATATACTTTTTATAAAATAAAAGACAGATAGTTAGAAAGATAGCGATAGATAGATAGATAGAGAGAGAGAGACAGAGAGATAAAGAGCAATTAAAAATTGTTTATGAAACTAACTTTGATGCTAAATTTGCGTGTCTGAATTTTGACCCTCTGCTCAATCCAGCTAGGACGTCGACCACTTAACGATGGCTTTTGAATTGAAATTTGAATTTGAATTGAAGAGAATTAGGTATATATATATTGATATATTGATTTGATTTTTGCATTATGCCATAATATCCTTACAATATTTCTGCAGTTGTTGTTTAAATTAAATATTTTAGATATATATTATATATTTATATTTGGGGCTTGAAAAACAAATTAAACTTTTTGAGATAATCAGTATAGAATTATTTTTATATATATAATTAGATAAATAGATAGAGAGACAGAGAGAGACAGAGAAAGAGCAGTGTTGAAGAAGTGGAAGAAACAGTGTTGGAGGATTCTTGTTTTGTTTTTTTTTTTCTTTTTGGGATTTCACATAACAAACACATAGAGCGGGGGGGGATATTAAAAAAAACACAAAAACAAATTTTTTGTTTTGGGATAGTTACAGAAGAGAGTTTGTTTTTTTCTTATATTTTCTTTTTTTTTTTTTTTGGTTTTTACTCAGGCCCAACTCGGAAATTTTGGTTTTGTGAGTCGAATTCGAAATGTTCAAATAGCGGTACGCCTTAGAATTTTGATTGTTTTGCTTTGTCAACTTTTTGCATGATGAAAAAAAGAATATAATGTATATATATATATACATTTATCTGTATGTATATGAAGATATGCATATATATATGACAAGTGAATTTAAAATGCTGCGGTTGATGCTGCTGCTGCTGTTGCTGCTGCGGGCCGAAGCCAATGGTGCTTGCGCCTATGCATAAAAATGTAAGTTTAAAAAAACAACAACAAAATATACATAAAAAAAAAAAGAAAGAAAAGAAAAAATAACACATAAAATGTCAACAATTACGTTATTACAATAATGCGGTTGAATGTGGGGTGTGTTCTTTTATATTATATATTAATTTTTTTTTGTATTTTGCCTTATGGTTGTTGGGGCGCAGCAGTTTGTTGTTGTTGTTATTGTTATGGAATGGAACTATGAAAATGACTTCATCGCAATTTAGTGAAATATGAATGGAAATTATTATTCATTCGATTTAAATACTAGAATTTGCAAAAAAGTTTAAGACACAAAGCAAATTATTTGGCCAAATGTTTCTGCAGGACAATAAATTTAATAAAAAGAAAAGAAAAAAGGTAAAACATTCAATCGGCTTGCCGACTTTAATATACCCTGTACCTGTTATCAATTGTTTTGGTTCACAAACAATTTATGTTAATAAGAACAAATGTTTGTTCATTTTGGTGTATTTGAAGAATCTTTTAATTGATATTGATAGACGGAACATCGGCTTTATATGTATTTGTAATATTTCTACGTTTAGATTACTTTAGAGATATTTTGCTGGTTTCAGGATCAGTGTCTTATTTTCGATTTTCAATTTTTTATTTTAATCCTTTTAGGACTTCTAGGACAATACATTCCAGCAGGATTCTTCTATATTTTCATTAATTTTGTACTATCAAAAAAATAAATAACATTTACTCTAAAATTTAACTCAAACTCTTGTTGGCGGCTTTTATACTCATTGTATTAAGATGTCCCACTAAAAATACTTATTGGGATTATATATCCAAGGATAAAAAGGATAAAGTATGAGTTGAAGATTTTTAAGCAAACAAAACACATTTTTCTTGACACCATTTGAAATATATAATAAAATTTCCTGTAAATATCTTTGACTTCAAAATCGAACTCCTTTTCGTAAGGGCTAATATAGGAAACACATATTGAATGAAGTTCTTCCCTAACGAAGATGAGTTTAAAACTTTTAAAATTTCTTTACTTATAGAGCAATAGTTGGAACTTTTACAACTTTTTACTTTACTTTCTTAGTACAGGGTATTTATTATTCGAACATAACTAAATAAAACTAGTGTAGTAAAAAAAAAAATGCATAAATTTATGGTATTCCGAATCAGCTCTTCTTAATATAATTATTTTTTTTTGTTTTTTTTTTTTTGTTTGAGGGCAAGACAATACACACACATATAATTAGAATATGGAGAGATAGATAGATAGATAGAGAGAGAGAGAGATAGAATGCGAGAGGGAGTAGGAATATAGATGAATAGATGTGGGTATGTGAAAATATAACTAAAATAGAGAGAGAGAGCCTTCAGGTGGGAGTGAATGTTTTTTTTTTGGGTTGAAAGTAATATGGAAAAGTTTCAATTGAAAACACAAAAATTGTCATAATAAGTCACACATAAACGTTGCATAAACACACACAGACTTTTCGGTTGTTTCGGTAATAATTTCGATATTATTTTCAAACTGCCTACACATTAAAAATTGAGCTGTTGTGAGGGAATAGAAAACATAGAAATCAAGTAATACAACAATTTCGAAGATAAGGATGATACATCAAAACAGAAAAAAGGAACATAATACAAACTTATATATAGTTACTCATATAGAACACACGATATTCGCTTCAGTTTAGATTCAGTTCAAACATTTTGGTATACAATAAGTCGAATCAATCAATTTGGTTTTATTTTTTCTCAATGCACAAGAAACATGCCGAAAAAAGAAGAACATAGAATATTGAAAATATAATGTTTGGTTGTTAAAGGAAATTTTGTTTTATTTTTTGGTATTCAAGTTGAATGAACTGTATGCTAAACATGAAAGATACTTCTGAAGAATACATCAAATGGAACTTACATTATTTTTAACATTATTCAGTTAAAGTTTATGCAATTTACGATATATATTTAGTTTTTTATTATTTTATTTGTTTTAAAAGTTTTGCGTTGATTAACAATAATTTATGATATTTGCAAGTTAAGGAAATAGACTGCTTAATTGGTCTAAAATTTGAACTTAACACTTTTATGAAATCGAGAATATTAATTTGACATATTTCGGATAATGATTATTTTTTAAGTTAAGGATATTTAAGTTAGATTGATTCCTCTGAGATTTCTCAGATTTGTATACATATATAGCATACCAAGTTTCTATAACTTTAAAAAGTGAAATCTATATGTGTTCCATATTGAAGTAGGAAATTCCTATATTTATCATGCTTGACACAATATAAGGTATATTTATTTATATATCGTAAATTGATAATGCTTGTTTTCTTTTGTATTTAATTTTAGTAACCTGTATTTACTCGCTTATCAACAGTTACGACATTCAGTCAGCAAAAACCGTATATTAATATAAATAACTTGGAACTGATATATATCCAATAATTACTCAACATTACTCAATTTTACTCTAACCAGTCTGGGTATTGATATCTTTAGAATTTCATATCGGTCGGTATGAAAAATGCATCGCATTGTGTGTGACATTAGTACTTAAAAATTATTCTCGAAAACCATTTAAAAAACATAAGAAACACAAAATACATTAGTCTGACCTTCAGATTGTAATGAAATCATGCCTAAAAATCACAACAAAAAGAAAAAGGAAACTTAAAACAAATCATGAGCATTAAAATTCATTAGCAGATTCATATCGATTGACATAATTTCTATATAGCATAGATATCGATTAATACCCTTGCAATAGATTACAAAATTGTAACTTACCGAATCGAGAGTTGTATCAATATTTCCATTGGGTCGATCAGCCAACGTTGTCTCCTTTAGATTGATTTTGACATGATTTGCCGCTGAGGTAGTGGCGCCACCCCGTTGCGGTTTTGTGGCATCCAATAGAACTTTAAGCGACGCAATGGCATGAAGTTGCGTTGCCTTCTCGTCGACTTTGCCTGGAACATCATCTTTTGTCATTGTAATTTGTGTGTTTGTTCGTATTTTGAGGAAGGTGTTTTGGTATTTTTTTTTTTTTTTTATAATTTGCAATAAACAATGCAGTACACAGAAATGTGTGTGTGTGTTAGTTGAGTGTGTGTAGAGTAGAGTAGAGTAGAGTAGCGGTGTATCGGTTTTTTTTTTTATAGAGTTTTGAGAACGCAAAATCCAAGTGTTTTTTTTTTTAATATATTGTATTGGTTGGTATTTTTTATTGTATTTTTTTTTTTGCGAAAAATCAAATGAAAAAAAAGTAGAAAAAAGAAAAGAATAAAATTGCATCGATTAAAAATGAGAAAAAACGAATTAACCCAGTTTTAAGTTAGTTTTTTTTCTTCATTTTTTTGATAATTGTTTTTTTTGGTATTTTTACAAACAAATTATAGCAAGGTAAATGCCCTTTGTGAAAGGGGGATTTGAATATATATTTGAAAATATTTTATACAAAATGTTAGATGTCAGTTGCGAAATAGCATTTTTTTTGGTATTTGGAGTTAGAGACTAGACTAGTTATTAGAATGGATAGATAGATCAAATGGAGTATGCTAAAGCTCAGATAGGGACAGACAGACAGATGGAGAAAGAGATAGAGAGAGAGAGAGAGACAGAGATAGAGACAGAGACAGAGGGAGGGCAGCATTGAAGAAGCATAGTTTTTTGAAAGTGTGATCATTTTTTTTGGGGATTTTTTAAAAGCTGAAGACGGGCATTACTAAGCTACTACAAGCTAAGTATTTACTAGATAATATAGTTAGAGTAACTAATCTAAAATAATTCACTACAAATATTTACCGTGTCAGAGTCACATGGCTATTTGGTCTAACTTTTTTTTTTTTGGTTTTCGATTAATTTGAGCGTGAACTTGTGTTTTGCACTTTTCAGTATTGATTTTAATGCAATTAATGCTTGGGAGCGGACTTTTTTTGGGGTGGGTAAAATTTCTTTTTTAATTCATTTCATATTATTTCATATATATATTTTTTGATTCTTTAAATATTGTTGTCAATGTGGCATGAAGTACGTTTTGATTATAATATTATTATCAATGGTCGGGGTAATATTAGTAGTAGTCTGTCTATGGCAGATATATATACACAGAGCTATATTATTATATATTTATGTATAGGGCCCCTTGCTAACAATTTTGTTTTTGCACATACATACTATATATATATATACATATGTGTGTATATAGATATATACAATACATACATAAATTCTTAGAATTTAACTTAGCTTAGTGTTATAAATATACATATATGCAAATATATAGTATATATATGTCAAGGATTCTTATCAACTATTTGACATACAGACCTAAGGTGGTTGCTAAGAACATGCCCGAGTTACATCGAGAATTGGAGCAAAAGCAGAGCGGAAATTTCAACTACATATACAAAAAAAAGCATACACACATACATACATACAGTCAAAAATACAAAAGTGTTCCAAATTGGAATCGTAATTTTTGACTGAGATATTAAGGGTATATCATATTTATACGACTACTATTTAAAAATCACATCTTTTAAGTAATTTCTTTGGAATAATATTATCTTATAAAACTAGAGATCAATTGAAGGCAGTTTGTGGCAGCACTGAGATCTTATAGATAACTCATTATTTGAGAAAACTCAATATTATAAGAACAAAGATCAATTGAAGGCACTTTGTGGCCCTTTGAAATAATTCAAAGATTACATAACCCGATTTGAAACCTTTTAAAGAGTTGATATTTGAATACTTTTGTTAATGTACTTTTAGAGCTAATGTTAACAGGCTTTAGCAACTTTAAATGAATATCAAAACATATTTTTTAGAAATACCGAATACTTTTCAACCAAAGTTTGTCACATAAAACTACATATTATTTTTTTTTAGAAATTCTAGATAATGAGATTCTGATCATCAAAAGATCAATAAGCTAATAAGATTTTGTGTTTGTTAACCATATCTTTCTTTAAAATGATCTTTCAATTTGAAATCAATATAGTATATGTCTGTTTTAGTTTAGCTGGCATTTCAGTGGAAAGTGATGTCTGAGAAGTTCTCAATTTTCTCTATGATAAGCAAACTTCTTGCCTTAGAATAGATAAGAGTTTTGCAATAAATTCTTGTAAAATGATTCATTCTATGAATTAAACTCGTTTACTAGAAACTCAAACCAATTGATATCGATTATTTTAATAACAAACTTCTTTTTTTTATTTTTTTCTCAGACAAACCAGTATCAGTGTTTAGCATTCAAGATCATTGTAATCAAAAAACTTACACAATCTCAAAACACATGATTATGTGTATTTCCGTTTTGTACAGCGGATTTCCACTCTTTTTTTTTCTCTTTTAGCTTTAATTTTTCCAATGCACCCCAAAAACACAATTCCCATACAAAACACACAGACAGAAAAAAAAAGAAGAATAACAACAACAACAGCAAAGGAAAAAAAGAATTATAGTTAAATAATACATATGATAATATGTATAAAAACATTCCAATCATATATATATAAGCAATATATAGATAAATATATGGAGACCTATGCAAAAAGGCGGCAGCCCGCTCGACGAGTCTAAAAGTCAACGTCAAGCACATGCAGCCACCGCGCTGAATAACTTGTAACTATTCAGTACTAAAACTACATAAACTGCTTAATAATTAGTAAGTATTTAGTATGTATATATATAGAGTCACTTACGGCCTAAGCTCTAGGCCAATTTTAAACAGCATTTTTTTCCACTGGCAATTGTACTAGTTAGTTGCTAAAATAATTACAATTAACACATACAACATTTAAACGATATACAACCGATCGAACATTTATCAATTATTTATCTCTCTATTTTGTCACGTGTCAAAGATTTGACTTGAACTTCCAAGCGAATGCAATTAACAATTTTTTTTTGTTTAAACTATTAAATAAACTATTCACTTGAACTGCTCAAAGAAGAATTCTACAAATTTATAACAATTGGTATTTTGTTTTTTTTTCAGATTTTATAAGATATTTAACGCATATGTATATATATATATATGTATATAGTAAAATGTAACTCCAAACTGACATTGAACAACATAAAATATTTTCGTTATTTTTTTTTTTTATATTTATTTTCATTTTGTTTGCTTTTCAATTTTTCTTTTTTTCTTTTTCATTTGTTTTGCAAAGTAAATTGAGAGAAGAAAAAAAAAAAAGCAAAGAAAAGCAAAATGAATTCATAATTGGCAGAAAAAATTTTTAAACAACAAAAAAATGTTTGTGTGTGAGTTTTGTGAGTTGTATTTTTTTTTTTAATTGTTTGCAACAAAAGCTTAAAGAAATTAAATGACAACATGTCAATAAACAATAAGGCAAATAAATTATTTTCAATTGTAAGCATTAAACCCATGTAATACCCTTTAAATGTGTGTCGGAGCTGATTTGTCAGTTAAAAAATAAAATCCAAATGTCATTAATATTTTCAACAAATTCACTTTGTTTTTTTTAGGTACCGCTTATTGAAAGTAATAATTAAAATTAAAAATGCTAAAGTTTTCTCATTCAAAACGTGTTTCTAAAAACGTTAAAATTTTTAATAGATTTATATTACATTTAAGTTGATTAATTCAAAAAGTATAAATGAAAATTATTAGCTATACAATTAGTTGTATATTATATATATATATTATACATATATATATTACAAAGAGCTGATTTTTATTAAGAATAACAAAATGAATTTTTCATAATTTTCAAAACTCTTTTTGGTGAGACTTTCTTTCTATTTATAAATAGAAAATAAAGAAGTTAAATCCTTTTGAAAAATTTCTGTTAAAAAAGTAGAACAAAGTTCATAAAGTTCTTTGAAATGGATTAGAGATAAAAGATCATATATATATTTATATATTATATATATAACATATATTGGTAGCCTTGTTATCCTCTTTTTTATAACGTAAAGTTAGAGAGTTGAGAATTAGTTGGAAGAAAAGCTAAAGGCGTGACTTGCCTTTACAGTTCTTGAAGAGTTAGCAATAGAGTATTATGAAGCTCTGCTCAAAGACTTTTTATAGAGAATACATATAGAACATATTCATATATGAATAAACATTAAAGTCTAAAAGCAGTCCAATAGGAACTATTATAGTAGATATACATATATATGTATGTGTATCTATTAAGCCAAGTAAATTAAGGAATAACTTCCAACTGCAAAAAACAGCCAGAACTTCTATAAAAGTTAACTTCTAACTAGGAAAGTCTTTAAACAGCTTAATTGAAAAAACATTAAAATTCAATATTACATATTTACTTTAACATTTACAAATTCTTTACAACTTTAATTTAAATAATTAAAATTTGATCACATTCTATATACAACAAACTGTACACGATCACTTTATTAAACTGAAATACCCAGTAAAAGTTGAGGTAGTCTCCCCCCCCACCCCCTTTAGTATGTAGTACAAGAATTTTAACACTTTTGTACTTAGCAAAAACAAAATAACCTTGGTCTTGGCTACGTATCTGTGTGTGCGTGTGTGTGTGCGTCGCGGTTGGCAAACCAATGTCGTCCCGTCCCTGGCTGGTTTCATTAGGTGTGTGTATGGGCCATTGCCGTGGCAACAGCAAAACGTATGTTCATGCCCTCTCCCCCCTCCCCATTATACATATTTATGTACATGTTTGTATATAGACAAATTCTAACTATGTGCCTAATACATAATAAATCAATGCGAGCACATCCAAGGCACTCTGTGGCGGGGAAAGAATTGGTTGAAAAAACTAAACCAAAAAGCAACAATACGCACACACACACACACACACAGAGAAAAAGGGAAAGAAGGAAAGAAAGAAAATGTGGAAAACCATTGGGGAGTTAAGGCCTGTCAATTCCCGGCTGCTCTAGACAACGTCACTCAGTCTGGGCCTAGCGTGTTAATTAGATAAGTGGCATCAAGGTCAACACTAACCACGGCTAAAACCAAAATGTTAAAATGGCAAACGAAAATGGTTAAAACCAACGAAAGGATAATAGAAAACAAAAAAAAAAAGGGTTAAAATAATGTAAGTAACTTTTTCGGCTTGCAAGTCAAACATCCAATTTAGAAGGAACACAGAATATACACAGAATTAATTTTGTTTTTTTTTTTGTTTAAATGAACGCAAAGTTTAAAAGTTGTAATTTTTTTTTTTTTTTAAACAAAGTTAGGTATAAAGTTAGTTAGTAGAGTAGAGTAGTTGGTATAGTTTGTTTTATTTAATTTTTTTTTCTTTGGTATATATATATAGGATTTATTTATTTTTTTTTTGTTTTTTTGGTTGGATGTAAGCGTGGAATAAGGATATTTTGGGTGGAGCTGGTTTTGGGGAGGGGGGAGGGAAAGGTTTATGGAGGGTTTAATTTTTTTTCTGTTTGTTAGTTTCTTTTTTTTTTTTTTCTTTTTTGGCTTGTGCAAAACACACTGTGACAACAACTCAACGAACTTACCATCGTGTAGTGGATCTATCGTGTGTATCATTAGCTGTAATAGGCCATGACGGAATTTTGCACCGGTCTGTGTACTACCCGAAGTGCCACCACCGCTATTACCTGTAGCGCCAGCAGCATTACTCGAACCGGGCGGTCCTGACCGGGTCTCGCTGGCCGCACGCGATGTCACCGAGCCGCCCGGCTGTGTGGCCATTGATGTTTCCGATGAGTTGGCGGCATTACCCTGAAGTGAGGTAAGAACGAAGATGGACGGGTGGTACGGTTACGGTTACGGATACACGGTAAGACGGTTTTTTTTTTTTTTTGATGTTGAGAGGTTTTTGGTATTATTATTATTATTAAATTTTTTTTTTTTGGTTATTGAAAAGAGCGGTGTTTATGTTTTGGTAAGCGATTTTTTTTTCGGGTTTTGGTTTTGTTGAGAAAAAGGTGAAAAGAAGAAGAAGAAAAGTTTATTATTGCAATTTGTTGAAATTTACAGTTTGTGTATTTTGTTTGTTGTTGATGTTGTTGTTTTTTTTTTTGTAGCTGTTTGTTTGTTGTTGTAGTTTCTGTTTTTTTTTTTTCGTATGACTTAAAGGCTAATCGAATTGGTAAGTGCAAGTTAGTTGGGAGCCAATATTAAACATAAAACATAAACAAATAATTAAAGCTTTTTCGAAAATTTAAAATCATAAAATTTGAATTGAATGAAATGTTAGATTAAATTATGTTTTCATATGATAACCACAATGATGAAAGATTTGAACACTATAGCAATTCGTCAGTATTTTTGCTATAGTTTGTTAAGTACAGTTCGCCTTTAAAATCGTAGTTAATATTGTTTCAGATCATTTGAAACTGCAAAAATGTTAAATTTTGTCAAATTATAACAACTTGATTGAACTTTTAGTTACGAATCAATGCGCAGAAGGCTTTGCGAATTGAATTTGGTTTGAAAAATGTGTACAGTTGCGTCAAATAGTAATTTTAGGTTAGAACTGAATGATCGCTACAGACGATCAGAATATCGTTTTTGTGTTACTGTTAGGAAAACAATTTATATAGAATTTCAATTATTTTTTAAATTTATAGATTAAGAATGAAATTACAGATGGTCCTGTTTAAAGTCCTTGTTTTTGTTTAGGATTGTTTTGGGTTTCTTTTATATTTTTATTTTGAAGTCAGGTGCAACAATTATAAACAATTCAAGTGGTGCCATACTGGTATGTATATATACAGTAGATCCGGAACGGTATGTGCATTTCAACCGATCTTACCAATACACACGGTTTTCGTTATGATTGATTTGTGGTCTTTACAAGTGTATTAAAATTAAATGCAAAAATCGATTGATGAAAAACTGAAATTAATATATGAAAATATATCTTTTGTTTGATTTAAATTTACATTGTATTATTTTTTTGTCCTTTTCTTTTTGTTATTATACATACAATCTTCATGTTTTATAAACAAAATATACATATATAAAATATATATTTCATTATTTGAAATTTTCTTTATTTTTTTTTTGTTTTTTGTTGTATATTTGTCAAAAGCGCAGTGGGAAGTTTTGTTGTATTTCATTTTTGCCTTCACTATTATTTCAACAAAACAAAAAAAAAAAAAGGAAAAGAACAAAAAAGGAAAATAGAGAATACATGAAATAATAAAAATATTTGTTTGTAAAAGAAAAAATTAAAAAACAAAATTATACAATTACTTTATAATTATTGTGAATAATTAAGGCACAGGCAAGTCAACTGAAGGGGAAAGCTTCAATGGATAAGTGCATAAAGAAATTCTAGACTAATGCAAAAACGAGTAAATGGATGACTAATAATATGAATATTTAGATGATTATTTAATTAAACTTACAGTAAATATAAATTATTTCTTTAACAAAGATATGTATAAAAATACATGGACAAAACAAGTTTCATTCAAGAAACGTTCAACTAGGACAAGTGTAGGGTGAAGTCAAGATCAGAAAACTAAATATATACCTATATATGTATAGATATATATAACTATGTCTCGCTTATGGCGAATTAACAAGTGGCTCGTGCCCAGGTGAACTACCTCATGGCTGATTATAAATGCTAATTAATGCCCAACCACTGAATTAATGCCGTTTATTTGTTTTCGTTTTTTCCAGACTGATCGAGTGGCTAATAGAGAGACTCGTAACATGGTTTTTTTTTTTTAAATAGTGATTAGGAAAGACTCATTCATAACTCACTCGTATACGATGAATTAATATTAATATATTGTAAGAGAGACAGAGAGAGAGAGAGAGCAACTTATTCCACTTGTGAGAAACAAAAAAATCCAGCGAAAATGTATAAAATTTTATAAATCCGAACTAATTCCATTTTAATCCAATTTATTTTTCTAATTTTTATAAATAGCTTAAGTTGTATTTCAAGTTTGAAATAATTTTAAAAATTTACATCAAATCAAAGTTTCTTTGTATTAAAATTGAATATTCCAATTGAATCTTTCGATTATTGGATGCTTCCAGGATAACAGCTTAAGATGCTTATATTAAAAAAATTGAAAGAATTAAAAGTGTATTAACCTTTCGAAGCTGTCCAGAGTTACTGATTGATGTCTTTATATATTAATTAACCACAATTACGAGTAAAGTTAGATTTAAAACTCATTTTAAGGGTATGAAATCATACAAAAAGCATTTTTTAATATCGAAAAGAGACTCCAATTTACGTTTACCTTACAAAAAAACGAAACGCTTAAATCACATAACGAATTATTTAAGCTTGAATGAATCATTTTGAACAATTTCAAAAAAAATTTCGCCAGGTCGACTTCGAGATGTCTTACCAAATGATCTAAGAAATGCAAATTACAAAAATCAACAACAAAAGCAACAACAATAGCAACAGCAGCAGCAGCAACAGTAAATGAACCTGACCTGGCCACCATACAAACATTTCCACTCAAACTCAATTTGTCACTCAACCTGTTTCAATAAAATGCAATTGGCCCCCTTCCTTAGCACTTTGGGGGGGACTACCCAGAGACAAAATAAAACCAAACGAGTTCCAAGAAATAACTCAGTTATTCCTGGGATTTGACGTAGGCAACGATATTGACTATAAACGATGCTTACTACTTTGTTTACAAAAATCTATAGTATAAACATAAGTTGATCACAACAAGTGGAGAATTTGAATGAGATTCACAGCCATTGAGTCAGAGTGGAGCTAAGCTCAGAGACTCAGGCTGCATCGAGAGACCGATTCCGTGTGGTTTGAGTGTTAAGTTTCTGTAAATTTTATATATAGCAGTGATATGCGATATGTGCACATCATTAAGTTGCGAATCTTGTATACGATACGACGTCAGCTTTGGCGGGCCACGGCGTGAAGTGCTCCAAAGTATAAATCATATAAACAGAAAACGAAAGCCACAAAGTCAACATGTTTCAGAAACGAATAATTGAGGTGTTTACATTTATCTTGTATTGGATGGTCATAACACCAGCAATTTATGAATATTGTGAACTAAAAGAATGGATAAAATGGGATAATAATACGATTTTCGAATCAACAACGACTTATGTCAAATATATATTAATTTTTATTGCGGGATATGTGATATTCTATCACGTGATCCTTATAATATATATGAAACTGACGGTATGTGATGTGAAAATGTGGCACAACTTGAGAAAAACACAAAAAGATCCCGAGGCAATGTTGCACAAGAACACATATTACAATCCTGTGTCACTGGAAGAATTGGATACAGTGGATGGTAAAACAAAATCATTGCCAACGAAACCGAAGATGATCAGGACCATCAGTCATCCGTTATTGGTTGAAAAGGACTTGGCAGCTATACACATTAAGCATGAGACACGTCCTTTACATAGTGCGACAATGCCAAGAATCCACCAGATAAAAGCCAGCCCCACTCCAAGTCTGAGAAGTGCCCCACCAGTGCCCTGCACTTTGCCCCGAACTCCAGGAATGGCGCAAAAACTAAACAACGGCGTCATTATGTCACCTAACGTCCTTATGCATACTAATTAAGAAGTCGGTTTGAATATGTGTATATATGCCGAGTCTCAAGTATTAAGTATATGCTAAATTCCAAAGAATTGAAACAAATTGAAATTGATATCAAAATATTTGCAAAAATTAATAATATACCAAGTATAAGAAAATGTTTTGCATAAAATTAGTTAATTATTTTTTTTACATGGATCTTTCTGTACCAGGAAGAAACCATTTAGTGATCTAGCTAATTGTGATTAAGTTTAAACTAGAAAATGTTATCCATACAACTATTTATATATAATTAATATAATAATTTATAAAATAAATCGATTGAAATTTATAAGAAGTTGTGTTGCGTTTATTTTAAAGAATTTAATATAGTTAGGAAATTTATCATCGAAATTGGATGAAATATTGATGAACGAAAATTCATTCACCTGACAGAGAGAGAGAGAGATATACTTTTTGCTATATACTATATGGTAAGTAATATTTGAAAAAGTATTTTGGATCGCAGCTCAGTTGAGGACGACTGCAAGTCCGAATAGCGAGAGGCAGTGATTTTGATCTATATCACAAAATGTTCTCTTAAGTTGATTAGGGGTATCTAATAGAATATTGGATTTATTTCAATCAATGATATAAACATCTATTTAAGAAAATAAAAAACTCGATTGACTTTTATCTCACAATATTTTTGTGCCCTTATAATAATGTTTATTACTCTATAAACAA
The DNA here is from genome assembly GCA_035045865.1 of Drosophila austrosaltans. Classification (NCBI taxonomy): domain Eukaryota; kingdom Metazoa; phylum Arthropoda; class Insecta; order Diptera; family Drosophilidae; genus Drosophila; species Drosophila austrosaltans. The sequence continues at coordinate 1,226,062 of JAWNOQ010000126.1, forward strand.
ATCATTGGAATTGGTTGTTTTTACAGATTTTACTTTTATTTATGTATTATAACTGAGATGGGTAAAAGACTTGGATCATTTTAGTTTTCTTTCTAAGTCAAGTAAAGCAAGATAATACAAATATGATCATAAACAGAGTGTGTTATGAATAAATCAATGCTTTTAAATTAAATCAAACAACAAAGTTTAAATACAGAACACACAAAGAGATACCATTGAAGCAATATATATGAGAGAGATACCTTTTAGAATACTAAAACTATGCAAATAACAAACAAACTTGTTTCATAAATGATCACTAGGAAACATTCAATTAAAATCTTTATTTAATAAACAACAGTAGTAAATGAATCTGACCTGGCCACTATAAATTTCACTCAATTTGTCACTCAACCTGTTTAAATGAAATGCAATCAGCCCCCAAGTGACACCCAATAAATGAGGCGAAACGAAACCAAACCAGTTCCAAGAAATAGCCCAGTTATTCCTGGAATTCTCACTACTTTGTTTACACCTTTATGCTTAATTTAGTATAATTAAGTCGCTAATCACAACAAGCGGAGAGTTTGAAAGAGATTCACTGAGATTGAGTCAGAGTGGAGCTAAGCTCAACTGAGAGTTTCTCAGAGACGAGACGAATGGCTCAGTCAGGCTGCATCGAGAGACCGATTCCGTGTGGTTTGAGTGGTTAAGTTTCTGTAAATTTTATATATAGCAGTGATATGCGATGTGTGCACATCATTAAGTTACGAATCTTGTATACGATACGACGTCAGCTTTGGCAGGCCACGGCGCGAAGTGCTCTAAAATATTTTTTGAATATTTTACAAAACGAACCCGCTAAAGTGAAAATGTTTCAAAAAAGAATTATTGAGTTGTTCACCTTTCTTTTGTATTGGATGATTGTTACACCAGCAATTTATGAATATTGTAAAATAAAGGAATGGATAAAATGGGATATGAATGCATTTCTCACCTCCATGTCGAATCATGCTACATTTGTATTGCTGCTAATTGTGGGATATGTAGTATTCTATCGTGTAATTCTATTTATCTATACGAAGCTAAAAGTGTGTGATGTGAAAATGTGGCATGATTTGAAAAAAACACAAAACGATCCCGAGGCAATGTTGCCAAAGAAAACGCACTATAAAGCCGTATCACTTGAGGATGTGGACACAGTCGATGGTAAATCAAGATCATTGCCCACTAAACCGAAGATGATCAGGACCATCAGTCATCCGTTATTGGTTGAAAAGGATTTGGCAGCTATACATATTAAGCATGAGACTCGTCCTTTACATAGTGCTACAATGCCACGAATCCACCAGATAAAAGCCAGTCCCACTCCGAGTCTGAGAAGTGCCCCACCAGTGCCCTGCACTCCTCCTCGTACACCAGGAATGGCGCGTAAACTAAACAACGGCGTCATTATGTCACCCAATGTCCTTATGCACACTAATTAGGAAATCGGTTTAAACTTACATATGTAAGCCGAGTCTCAAGTATTATGTATATGCTACATTCCAAAGAATTGAAACAAATTGAAATCGCTTTCGAAATATTTGCAAAAATTAAAAATATACCAAGTATAAAAAGAATTTTGCAAATGTATTAAATTATAAAAAAAATTCATAGTCAATTATTTCTTACATGGATCTTTCTGTACCAGGAAGAAACCATTTAGTGAGCTAGCTAATTGTGATTAAGTTTAATCTAGGAAATGTTATCAATATGCTACTATTTATTATCGTTATTACGTATGTTTTAAATATGTACCTTTATTTATGTAAAATAAATCGATTGAAAATTACAACAAATTGTATTGCGTTTTAAATGGAAGTTTTGAAAAATTTCAAAATTTAATGTAATAATTATAAATGATTTCATATAAATCAATATAAGGTAAGTAATATTCGAGAAAACACTTTCGATTTCACATCGTCTAAAAACGACTGTAAAATCAAATAAGGTAAGACAGGTTTTTTTGATCGATGTATGACAGAAATAATTGCTCATAAACTGACTTTTTTTTTTAGATTGCGTGTCATGAAAATATTACCTAAAAATTTCATCTAATAATTGTAGAAAAACAGTTTATATGAACATTAAAACTTTTTAGTGGATTAAGAAACCGGACTTTAAATCTGATTGCATACATATAGGATTAAATGACTCATCGAAAATTTTGAAATGTCCTCCTAAACTTTGATGATGATTATAAAAAAACTACATTTTCGGAAAGTACTCATAAAGCGAATCTTTAAACTCGATTGTAATAAAAAAGAACCCAAAAGAGCATATTTTTAGTTAAGGTTTTGACATCAAGAAACAAGATTGGGGACTAGACCCTTAAAATTTAAAATTTCTAAACAATTCAATGTTTCTTTCCATTATTTCATTAATTTTGTAGTGATACTCAAGTGCTTTTATTCATATAACAAAATAACACTTAGAAATTTGCACTTTATGTCTCCCAATAAAAATTTTATTATTTTGCTTTGAATTATTTAAACAATCTTAAAAAAGGATTGATCCTTACTTTAACAAAGAATCAAGAATAATAAAAATAACCAACTGTTGTTATTTCAATTTTAACTGTAAATGCGGATTGTAACACCTTGTTATTAATTTATTAGAGCCTAAAAAATTTAAAAAGTCATAAATATATTCAAACGGTATAAAAATGGAAATATTTTCAATATCAAATAAGGAAATTCCCAAAAAGGTAATCGCTACACATGCATTAAGGGGGCCCGTCTCTCATTCGTATTAAGAATCGTATACAGATACAGATATTTACATATATAAGTTAATTCTCTCCCATACTCATTTTTGTTCTCATGGAAATGTTTAGCTACTGCTGCTGCTGCTGCTGCTACTGCTTTGGGTTCATGTATTGGCTAAATAGTGGTTTGAAGCTAATTAATTAATGGGTGCAGTAATTTAAATATTTTTTTTTTGACTGACATGCAGAGTTTAAGGGTGTGTGTATATGTATGTGCGTGTGTGTGTGTGTGTTTAATGATGTAGATTTTAAAACAAGTCGCATAACAAATAATAGATGTGATTAACAAAGCTTGAATATTAAAAATGAATAGAAAATAACAAAAGAATATTGACTTAACTAGATAAATATAGAGAAAAACTAGCTGAAGAATATATTAAGAAAAAATGTATAAAGCTAGTAGAAGTAAGAAGGTGAGATATAGCTATAGCAGAGACTAACCAGTTTTTAAATATTATCGAAACTTTTAGTTTAGTGGCTTTTAGCAAATCATCTATTCTCAATGGGTCTTGGAAATTATTAGAAACAATATAAACAACATATGACCACATATAACCGAGTCAATTTTTAACTTGTTAGCCGATTTTATGTTAGAATTATATATAATTTTTAAAGCTGAAAGTGTAAATTTGAATACTCTAAGCTACTATCTAATAGTTATTTATAATTGTTAACCAACCAGTATTTTAATCATACAGAATTACTAACTAAAAGTTAATAGTAAATTACTTTAGAGGTTTACCTCAATTTAAATGCTGAGAATACTACAAATTCCAGATTCTAAAATATACACTTTCATTCAGTTAATTGCTTGTTGATCTTGTTAACTAAATAGCATTATAATTTTATATAATTCTATTTTTTAATTATTTAGCTATGGGTTAAAGATCAGTCTTCTGAGTTGAGATATTGAGTCATAAATTAAAATTCCAGACTACTCAATTTGTGTTAAGAATAGTAAATGCATATATGTATGTATGTATAAACATTACGTTGAGTAGTATAACAATAACATTTATTGTCCATACAATGTTTTGTATTCGATTTTGCATATTGGCACTAACTAAGTGGTCTGCGACATTAATTTATATTTCTAAAGATGTTAATCTGTGACCATATGCTAAATATATATATATGTATATATCTTTTCTAACAATGACTTTGAATATCTTAAGAGAATCAGATTGAACAAATTTTTTTCAGAATTAATGACCCTTATTAGACAGACTATTTTTTCGACTTAATTTGTATTACTAATTTGTTGTGAAACTTGATCGGCAATAAATAAATATTCACCTGTTCAGATTATGTAGAAATCTACGAAACTTGACCCAAATACTCCAAGTGACGCAAATATATGTCAAATTGGTTAAATTAAGATGGTTTACTTTACTTTGAGTGATATATAGTAATAGTTTGTATTTACCCATTACATTGTTGTTATTCCTTACTTAAAGACCGGTTTCTAATATCCGGTTAAAAAAAAACCCAAAGATTGGAATAGAAATTATATTTTTTTATAAACGTTTCTGAGATGTCAATCTAAAATAATGAAAACTATGCCACGAGTCACTATTCTCTCTGGGTTTTGCTTGATATATCACTCAAAACCTCAGAGGTGAAATCTGAGTCTGGTTCGACCATCTCATAACGATGATGATCAACGGCAACAACATCTCGATGATCGCAAGTCAATGTCAAGAGTGTTGTTAGTCATGCAGGTTTCATCAACGAATGCAATAACAAAAAAATCATCATGACAGCAGACAACGGGTGCCCTTAGTCATACCAACTAAACACCTGCTAACTGGTTAGTCTCGGGCATGGAAATGGTATATAAGTGCAATTGGTGTAAAATGGAAAAGTACTAGAGGATTTTAGGAGGATTAGGAGTGATGGATTGGTGGATTTGTAAAAGGATAAAAACATACAAAAACGAAAATCAAAACGAAATTTGTCCATGGCAAAGGATCTTTTTCTTTCGTTTTATTGTAATTTTGCTTTCTCTTTTACGATTTTCTTGATTAACGTTTTTTGTAATTGTTTTTTTTTTAATTGAATTGAATTGAATTTCTTTTTGAGAGAGAGATTTTTTTTTTTGGAATATTCTTTTCTTTTTTAAATTCTTTTTTTTGAATTTTTGCAAAAAAACTTCCCAACTACTTACTGCTGGCATAAGTTGATCTGTACTTCTGACGCGAGTCACCTTGTTTTTGGTAATCATCTTCTTGACGCACTGCTCCACCTGAACGTTCCACTTCATGAAGGTCACATAGGCAATATAGATGGTAAATAGTATTAGGGCCTCCCACCAAAAGATGCGATTGTCGCGAAAAAAGTAGATCAACACCAGCAGACTGATGCTATAAAATGAGCAATCACGAAATAGTGGCCACCATGTCAACGATAGCACCGTCTTTGAGAATAGCGCACACATGCCAATCACAAAAAGGATGTTGAAGACAGCTGAACCAACGATCGTACCAATGCCAACATCATCGAACGACACGAAAACGCCAATGACACTTGTGAAGAGCTCGGGGGCACTGCCACCCGCGGCCATAAACGTTGCGCCGGCAACATCGTCAGTGATGCCGAGCTTTTCAATGATTACGTCAAGGGAAGGCACGAAGAATTCATCGCAGACAATTGCCAGCGCCACAAACATATAGATGACACCAATGATATGCAGGATGACAGCGCCGTTCTCAAGCTGTTCTTTTGTGAATAGATCTTTTGGGAATAGCGGCGTTTTCGTGATGGTCGAATTATCGTTGTGCGTGTCTGCAATTAAAAAAGTGGAAAAAATAGAGAAAAAATGTTATCAAGGATATTATATTCACTTAATAGAAATCAATTATCAGAGTATTAAATACTTAAAGTTAAGCAAGTGTTACAAATTTTGGTTCATTATTAATATTTCCCAAAAAAATTCACAGAAAAGGTTAAAGAACTGTAAGAAATTTATCATATATTAAAATTGCTTCGCTGACTAAGGACCCTTAATAGATTTATGGTATATAAAGTGAACGAACTTTTTCAAAATTCTTAGAAATTCTTAAAAAGCAATAAATTTGTTTTATAAATTTATAATATTTGTGAGTAATCATTCTCTAATGAGTAATAAATATGCTAGCATCTTGAAAACGAAGATGTATTAATTTTTAAAACCTGTTCACATTTATATCCCATGTAACTCATTACAAATACTTTTCAAGTTAAAAAAAATAAAATTTTATTAACTGAAGAACAGGAGAAAACTGTATTAACTTATTATTATTATTATTATTATTATTATTATTATTATTATTATTATTATTATTATTATTATTATTATTATTATTATTATTATTATTATTATTATTATTATTATTATTATTATTATTATTATTATTATTATTATTATTATTAAAGTGTAGGATATAGTTATAAACTATCAACCTAACTATATTTTACAGGCACTGGCAACTGAGGCCTTCGGCTTAGACGAAAACTGCATCCATACACTAGCCTGGGATTCTGTATTAACTTATTTTTATTAATTGTTTAGAATCTAAAGTTTGTGAAATTATACATTTAAGAGCATTTGTAACTAGACAAATCGTTATTCTACCCTTGCAAGGGTATATTAATTTTGGTCAGAAGTTTGCAACGCATAGAAGGAAGCATTTCCGACTATATGAAGTATATATATTCTTGATCAGCACGATAAGTTGAGCTGAGTCTGTCAGATCAACACGATCTGCTCCGAGACCCTTAAAGCTGCAGAGCTGAACATAGGCTTCTTCTTGCTGCGGGCATTGGATATCTCGGAAACATATAGATTGGATGTCTATATCATATAGTTTCCATAGGAAGGATCGGTCAAGAATAGAACTTAACTTCAATTACTTTGTTTTTTTTCAATCTATTATTACAGAATTGTTTATAAGTTAAATACACCTTCAAACATATCCACCAAGTATCATCAGAATCGGTTGACTATATCATATAGCTCCCATAGGAACGATCGGTCAAGAATATAGTTTTAGAGCAATAACTTGGGTGTTTTGAAAGCGATTGTCACTATGGTTTTTGCAAGTTTAGTATATATAGAAATGTCTGTGCTAAGTTGCAGCCAAATCGGTCATCTATGTATATGCTATAGCTCCCATAGGAACAATATAACCAAAAATTTTATTTTGTCAATTTCCCTTTTTTTCTCAAGACACGAACATTTAATGAAGGTTTGACTTGTTTCAAACGTTTTCCAATGATTTTGTCACATTGTTTTTATGTAATTATTAAATAACAGTTTGGAAGGGTATACAAACTTCGGCACGAATGAAGTTATCCCTTCCTTCTAGTTTTATTTCAATTCAGTGTCATACTTATAAAATGACAATACGGAATCGATATTGAGAAAGAAGGATAGGTAAGGCTTTGCATGTATAATATTTAAAAAACCAAGCACGTGGACTCACATCAGAAATACTTTCAATAAAAACAATAAAAAAAAAAACATTATAATTGCTTCTTTGTGTCAGGTGTATAAAATATGAATTTGTCATACAGTAGTTGGAAAATTTTGACCTTTATCAAAATTGTTCCCAAGCGTCATTTCTGGCAATTATAATTCCTCATCCTCAATTCTCAGTTAGTTAAGTAGCTATCGACGACCTTTTGCGATATTAGAAAAATCGCTAGTGAATCGTTTGATAGTAAATAAATACTCCTCATTGCAGGCGGCACCTTTTTCTACGTTTTAGCGATTTTCTTGGCAATTATCTGCAAATTATGCAGTACACTTTGCCAACAATTAACAAATTGCACTTATTTACAATTGCAATCCCCCTGATGATCATACAATGATGATGATGTTGGTGGTAAATGTTCATCATTAATTTGCACTATGAGCAATCATTTTGGCGCGTGTGCCAAAACAAATAATTGAAGCGTTTTTTTTTTTAATCGCTAGCGGCATTTTTTTTGTTTTAAATCTTTGTATTATGAGCATGGCGGACTGATTCATGTCAATCTGTTGTTTAAATGAAATGTCACAATTATCGCTTTTGCTTAAGAAAAATATGCAAGAGAGATTATGTTGCATCATAGAGGACTAATAACCCCAATTGATTGACTCATTTAGGTGTTTGCTCTCAAAACAGGTTTTCTTCTTCAAGCCAGCCAATTTGCATGCAGTTAACGGAGTGCTCTGTGTCCGTGCTGTTAGCCACACCCACTCAATACTAGGTTTTGGTTTAGAAGAAGGGAAGAATCAGTTGGAGGAGGTTATCTAGCCAACAGGCATGAAGCGTGCGCTATAAATCAATGCCCATTATGAATCACATGCCAAATGCTTAATAAGTGACGACGATTGAATGAAGGTGATTTTGTATCGAATTTCCTGTAGGCACTCTAAACACGTCCGGCTTGAACGTTCATTGAATAACCTACACTAAACACTTGACTTAAACTCAATGCTTGGAATATCAAAACTGGATCATCGTACATTGTACATAATGATTTGTAAAATAAAATTACAATTCAATGAATCACAACTTAGAAAAGTGATTAGTCATAAACAAGAGCAAAGTATATCAAAGGATATTGAACTATTAGATAGCAAAAAAAAAAGAAACCTCAATATACATTACAAGTTATTCTCTTGTTTCTTTATAGGTCTGTTTTTATCCAAAACTCTATCTAGGAGATTTCATTGACTCATTAGACATATGGACACTAAGTGAAAGTTAGCGGCTATCTAATTAAATGGCGTAAGTACTATAAGATACATCATACAATGATTCATTAAATGCGTAGTCATTTATTATCAATCACTTTTTTCTTCTAAAAGTAACACAAAAGTGAAGAATTTACATGTTCTGATTAGTCATTCCTCTCATATCATCCATCCAAATATAAACTAAGAATCTTATCACTGACTTTTAAATGCTTGTTAAATTTAGATTGAATCAAACTCCACCCAGCCATAAAAAGTCTTAAGTGATAAATAATTTAAACAATGATAACCAAGTTTAGATAAGTAATTGTCTACAATAAACAATAACTATAATTTCTTAAGCTGGTTACAAATCGTTTATGAATTTGTTCGAGCTGCTTTTTAAGGGTATTTAACAAAACAATAACAAAAAGCAATGAGTGTAGTTCATATGATTTGCAACATTATTGCTTATTACTTTTTTTTTTTTTGTTGTTGTTGTTGTTCTTTTTGTGGTAGTCCTATGTGGGCGTCTGTCTGACTGAACCACAAGGCAAACATACTGACAAACGGACAGTTGAAACCAGTTTTCTTTTTATTTCATTCAAGTGCCAATCGAAATGGCACGAGCAATTTAACTGAGAGCTTTGCAATGAAACGAAGAGAATCGAAGTGTTCAGTTCAGAATTCTTCTAGAGCATAGCCTCCAGTTAGAGATGACACAAAGACAGGGCTGCAGAGATATTAAATCGGTTAGAACTAACATTATATCCCTTAACTGTTGGAGAAACATTGGTAAGTTAACTTATTTTCGTTGCATTTGAATGAAAGTTTCAAAGGTTTTACCAAAATCGGAGATAAATTTGAATCTGTTTGTTTTCTCTGTATAAAATTGTTTAAAATTCCACCAGCTATTTTGAAAAAATCATGTTTGAAATGTGCTTTTTTTTGGCATGAAAAACTAAATAGATTTTGTTTCAAACCTAAATATATCTTATGAATTATTTATATTATTTATAATCCAAAACCTTTTATTAATCAGAAGTTGTTTATATGTTTTCAGTCAAAAAGTATTCAAGAATAGAAAGTTTCCAAGTTGAAATTGTTGTTTATTACTTTGAAATAACTTTTAATTTTTTATTGAGTTGTTTCATTAATGTAAATAGTTATAATTAATAAATTATGACTAATAAATGTTCTAAAGTTAAAATAATAGCTTCTGAACAAATTTCGGTCATATTAAATAGATTTTTAAATCTTTGAAAACAAAAACTTAAACTTTTGTTTAAAAATTTTATACATGGGAAATGTTTTTTGCTATAATTTTAGATACTATCATACTTTTCGGTACTATATTATTAACCTAAACAATATATTTAAACATATTCGTATAACACATGACAATATAATAATTCGAAGCAAAAAAAGCTGAGCATCTAACTAAACTCTAAACTAGTTCTAAAGTTTAAAATGTAATCAACTTAATGTTTAGAAGTTTAAAAAGTTAAGAAAGCTAACTTAATTTGTTTTTCTCCCCTTTCTTTATTTCTTTTTTTCCATTAAAGTTTATTCTACTCATCGCTAAGAAGTGCAGAAAAGGCTTTTTTTAAGAGACCTATCACAACGACTGAGAACGGAAGACTCTCAATGGATGCGTCATACAGCGCGTTTATTTACAGAGCAGAAAAACACGTACTACTTCTACATTCGCATATGTATAAAAACAGAGAATACAAATACAACAAATAAGAAACTGAAACCAGAGAACAAAGCCACAAAGCATTCACAATCAGTTGTAAATTGGAACTCAATGCGTCCAGATAGATGATGGCAGCCGCAGCAGTCGCCCAGAGTCCGGAGCTCTTCATTAGCCGTGCCAGCATTCAATTGCAGCCATCTTCTGTCCAGCTTCATAATCAAAGTCATAGGAATTACATATACGAATGGCATACACAGGTCACAGTTGGCAGTATCAGTCCGGAGGTTCCCATCGATTTGCCGAATGAAACGTCGGCAGTCAAATGCACTAAGCCAGCAAATAATGCTGCCACGCCCAAATATTATACGCCTCCACGTATTCAAGGTAACGAGGCAAAGCGAAAGAATTTACTCCAAACTTTGTCAAACTTCCATGAGGTGGAGAGGTATGAGAGCGCCAGGAATCGCGTGACTAAATGAGCGACCCCCCAAAAAGGCAACAGCAGAATAAAGTCAAGAATTGGAGCAGAATCGATTAATATTAACCCATCAAATGCCAAAAGTTATAAACAAATGGCAAACAATATTGTATATAAGTTGGTATTTGATTATTTATAAAAATGTAAATTGTTTTCTAGGCCTATTGTAAGAATATTTCAAGTGCGATACATTCCAATAAAAGTATTAATATGCAAATAAAATGCATTAAAAAATATGTTCTTATCTCTGGGGTGTGGCTTTTGTTTTTTTTTTTTTTAAATATATTCTGAATCATACAACAAAATACAGAAATTTGAGAAACTTTTGTTGTCATCTTAATGTTTGCTATAATTGGTTTGCGATAAGGTTAATGTCAATTGCATTTTTCTTTTTTTTTTTAACTATGATTAGGTCATTGCAATCAAATTTATAGTTTTTAGTTTGAATTTATGGCACATTAAAGATAAAAGATATTGTGATTTGTTAACATTTTTATCGAATGTTATATAATAATTTAAATTAAAATATATTTATTTGTTGGCTCATAAATGATTTAAGAATTGCAAAAGTTGAATTAAACTAAAGATTAAATAAGAGTTTAGTAAGCTTTCTTTTAACATAAAAAGCAAATCAAATTAATCGTTCTAGGCCATCGTTTTAGCATTTAATGAGACCTTTCTAGTCCGTAAAGAGCAAAAATTTGATTATCAGCACTAAATTTGCTTTATAATTACTTTTAAATCCAGTTTAATTTATTTTAATTATTGCCAAGGTGATTGACTTGAAGTTTTTCTTGAAAGAATGAAAGTCTTAAGCAATAATGAGTCAATTTTAAGTAGGGATTAAGTGAAATCTGACTTGTTCCATCATTCAAATTAACGGTTATGTCAATTCACAATGTAATAAAAATATCTGAATTTAGCATGACTAAAACTGAAATCTGTCAATTTAAAGACTTTCATTAAAGCTCTCTTGCCCATCCCCAGGAAGCTTTACTAATGGGTAAAGGGTAATTAAACGCTGATAAAATATTATATATATAAGAAAAAAAAAAGCAAAGCTTAGGGCAAAAAAGAAGAAAAACTTTGGTTTGCTCACGCTCTTTGGCTTTTATATATTTGCCCTTTTTTTTTTCTTTTTCTCAGTTTTGCGACGTCATCAATGTGCATAAATCACGGCTGAACAAACGCACAAAATTACACGGGGCTCTGCCTGACAGAGAGAGAGAGAGAGAGCGGTACAGTACAAATGCTTCGCCATGACCGGAAGTTCATTATGGGGGCTCACACAAAGCGGAAACTAAACGAACTACCCAACCCCGATATAAGTATATATATGTATATACATATACATTATGTGTGTGTAGGTGTGTCTGTGTGTCGATAGTGGCCGCCGCATGCTTTCACGCTTTTTGAAAGCAGCTGCTAATTTATCAGAGAGACAGCGCGCTTTGGCACCAGTAAAAGTTTCAAGGTAGCTGCCAAATCGATTAGCCCACAAACAAAAAGAGGAAAGAGAGAGAGAGGGATGGCGAATGAAAGGGACAAAAATATAGAAGATAACGAAAAAAAAAAAAAGAAAAAACGTGCAATGCACATGCAAGGCCTGGCCAGGGTTGTCAAGTGGCTGTTGAATCAATGCATCGACTGTCATGCCCATCATCATCATCAACATGGCGAACAACTGCCGCATTGTGGATGGAAACCCACTCAAAGATTGCCCATATAAAGTTTATCACGCCCATAAGTAACTACCATATAAGAGCAGCCTGTGCTATGGTCTATACAAGGTTGCTGGCAACCCTTAACCTTTTTTTTTTTTTTTGTGTTGTATTTTCCTGAGTAAAAGTTATCGCTGCCATAACTTGGCATAGTTTTTGGAGTAGGCCGCATTTTAATCAAGCCTTTCCACTTCCCTTGGGGAATCCAAACAGCATTCTACGTACTTTATGTTTATGTACCGTAAGTGACTAAGTTCTCCCATGTGCTTGACCCAATTACCCGAAAAAAGCCAAAGAGTAAAATAACACAAAACTCTTTCAACTCTTTGCAAAATGTTAATCAGCTAAAAACATAATCATATGAAATAAGTATTACCTACATTAAACATTTTGTAACTGCTTCTCTCCCTCATTAAACGTGAATATTTCCATGTAAGAATTTAAATTACAAAATAGCTGAAATTTAAAATTAATTAAACATTTATGACTTGACAGACTTCAACAAACTTTTGTGCGCTTGGACCATGCTCGAAGTTACTTATTAATAAATAATTTAAGCAAGAACTTTACATTAAGAAACTATTTTTTCCCGCGCCATGCAATTTTAAGCTTCATATGACACGTGCTGCAGTTGTAAAAAAAAAATAAAAGACAATTGGTAATAAAAACAAAAAAATACATCACGTAAGTCTCCCCATGATTCAGCTGAGCATTTTCCATATAGTCAGGGCAATGATATTTCTTATTCTGAATCTATAAAACCACAAATTTATGACTTTAGCCAATAGTCATATGTTTAATTCTATGAAAATATTATGCCTCTGTATTATACATACTTATTGGAAAATTAAATTCGAAAGTTGTTAATCTACAAAAAGATATTTGCATTAGTTTTTCCCCATATGATTTATATCATATTCTAATCTTGGGGCATTAGCTTTTAAATTTTATAAATTGTTTATAAAGTGTTAAGTCTTTATTCAACATGTTCCACGGGGATAAATCCTTATCTTTAAGAAACAAAATATAAATAATTAAATAAAAAGATTTTTAAGATTTGTTATTAAGTTCTGTTTTTTCTACAGTTGAATATCGTCTTTGCTATAGTTTTCTCCTTCCCGAATTGCTCAAATTGTTAAGCATTTAAAGCACTAACTAAGAATAAAAGTTAAAGAAAGCTACTTTGTATTAAATCTGAATCCTTAGCGACAAGAAATATATTTTAAATATATCTCCATTTAATTATATTTAAACTGAAAAGTTTAAGAACCTGTTTCAAACTTTTATATTAGAAGTCGAACTCATTTTCTAATTTCATCAGTTTTTCTATTATTTTGAGAATTTCTCTAAAATTCTTTGAATGTAAAATACCGAGTAATAAAGGCACAAATAACCGATACATTACGATGAGTCGTTGAGTGTAAAAAAAGTTGATTTATATTTGCCTTTGACTAATTGGAAATTTAATTGAACTTTATATTTTTAGCCCGTCAAAATTTATCTCCATCAGAAATATTTTATAAATGTTTTGAACTCAATCCCTTAGCCACTTTTTGGAAAAGTTTCTTTTTTTGAACCTGTTTGTTAAATCAGTTACTACAGAATGATAAATATAAACACTTTTTCATTCATTCATTGATTCATATATTAATTCTCAAGTTTGTTCAACTTTTACAATATAATTTGCATATGGAAAAACTTGAATATGAACTATTTTCAATAACAGATAAAACAGAGTTACATATATCTATCTATCAACAAGTTGAATCTACGAGTATTTTCTAGATATATTTGCTTTAGCTATTCACTGTGACGTTTATTTTATAATAATTTATAAGCCAGATGCAAATGCATGTGCGATAACCGGTTATACGAATCGATCACAAACCCCCCCATGATTTCTGTATGAATCACATACACAGAAACAGGGTGACAATATAATAAAGTAAAACCCAAAAACCTTTTACCTGATGAATCACAAAACGGTTCAAAAACTAAGCAGCAAATCAAAAAAAAAAAAAAAAAAAGAAGGTTTTTGTATTGGGTAACGGAGAAAGAAGCAGAAAAAAACGGATTTCCTAACTGAGTCAGCTCTTTAAATCGGTCTTACAAAATGGAGAAAACGAAAATGAATTAAAATTAATGTCAGAAAAGGGGCAATTAGTATGGAAACGAGTATACTGGGCTAGTGGATATAGAGGGAAGGGTACATACATACATATGTATGTAGTGTGGGTGAGAGGAATGTCAATAATTAAAAGGCGGCCAAATGTTGTCATTTTCAGAACCTAACCCTAACAGAAACGACTTCCTGCCCCCGAGAACACAGTCACACATAAACACACTCACACACACACACACACACACATTTGCACACACGAATGAGTTGGGGTCTCGTTTTGGGTTTTTAGCATGCAAGTCACACGTCCTTGCCAGGAGTTGTTTTAGTTGTTCTTGTTGGCATTTTGATTTATCGATTTAAATTTTGTGTTTAAGGCAATGTGCGTGCCGGGGTTTTGCTCTCAACTCGATATTTTCTTTTTGGCTTTTCTCAATCATTTTTCAAAAAGAATAATATATATACAAACATACATATATGTGGGTACATATGTACATACATACATACATATTCTTTTCTTTTTTTTTGGCCGCCTGCCGTTTAGGTCGAGGTCTTTTATATTATTTTCCTTCTTTTTTTTTTGTATTTTTTCAGGGTCTACTTTCACCCACTCACAACCCACACACGCACACTTATACAACGTGGAGAGCTTGAAAACGTCGTTAACAGCCACGTTTGCGTGTGCACACACACACACATACACACACATAGTCTTATACTATACGTTTATACTATATCCCAGATGTGTGTTTTTCGTATGTTTGTGTTGCGCGCTCGCAATTTGGGTCGATGGTAAAATAGAAAAGCTAAAAGCAAAGTTGGAAAAACAACAAAAACAACAACAACAACAGCAGCATTTCGAACAAAGGTCGTTGAAGAGAAGACCAGTGCACATTTATATAAATATATGGCTTATACATACATATATATATATATATATATATATATATATATATATATATATATATATATATATTATATATATTATGTACATACAAACATGTCCTGAACACAAACTGACTCTGAATTATACGATACGATATGTGTGCATGTGTGTGTGTAGGGTACCAGCGCGGGTTCTGTCTACATTATTTGGTTTCATTTTTTCTCTGCTTGTTGTTGTTATTATTGTTGTTGTTCTTCCTTCCTCTTTTTTTTTCTTTCTATGTTGTTTTTTTTTTCTTTGCTCTGGTTTCATGTTAATTGCTCGTAGCGTCGCTTGTTCCAGCAATCTGCGTTAATTTTAAAGCTTGATTTACAGACTAGTCCTTGTTGGTGTTGTTGTTGTTGTTGTTGCTTGTTGGTGGTTCGTTGTGGCTGTTATTGCAGTTGCAGCTCAACTGCAATTTGCGCCCAAAAGCACACAGCACATTTTTTCGCCACATATTTCTCCCCCCATATGCATTTATGTGTATGTGTGTGTGTGACTGTGTATCGCGAGCTCCAATTTTTCTTTTCACTTTTATTCGGTGTATGAGGTAAGCGAGGTATGTTGGCTTAACGTAAAAGAAATCACATATACGGTAAGACTCATGTACTCCAACTACACAGGCACATACAAACACATATACACATATATGTAGTTACCTATCTTACCTTTCTTGATTGGGATTTTTGTGAAAGAGGAGATGCAATCTTTGCGGAATTCGATACTGCAACTACATATTGTCGAATTAACCTGATAAAACTTTCTTTTCTTTTTTTGTTGAATATCTTCTTTGTTACGTTATTTGTGCTAAACCTTTACAAATATTGAATTTTTGTGCCAATGTGCTAACGGCATATTAACTGCAGTTGTTAAAAGGCTAGCAGGATGTGTAAAACAAACTTTTAAAATTTTTTTAAATACTTTCGCTATTGCCTGATGGTGCAAAGGCTAAAGCTTAAACCAAAATTAGCTATAATAAATATAGGTTACCGATTCTTAAGAAAATGTTGGCTGGTCTCCCTAACTAGGTTTAAACTGGCTTAAAGCGAGTGCTTGTCTTTGTAAAAAGAGACTTTATCCTTGCTTGTTTTAGCTTAATGAATGCACAAATATCATCTTAAATAACCTTTTGACTAAATTTTTTAAGAAAAGATTGAATATTAAAAACTTTATTGATATTATTTGAAATGACATTACATTTACAACTAATATTTAAAAGAAAAGTAGTGGGTTCAACTTTTTCATTAAAATATTATTGAAATATTGGTATAACTCGTATATTAGCAATACGAGTTTATTTATTTGTGCTCACACGGGAAAAATGTTATTAAAAATATTTTGGAATTAATTGCAATTTCAATTGACTTGGCCTATAACCATTCTTTTTAATGCTTTAACACAAATTGTTAAGGTACAATCGTATTCCATGCCAACAATTCGCAAAGCCACTTTACACTCTTTGGTGTTTGTTGGCCAGCTATTTTGGCATATGAGTATATATATTTATATACATACATATGTATATATAAAAATACGTATGTAGGTGTCCATTGGACAGACAGAAACACGGCAACAGCAGCCAGAGACAGAGACAGCTCAGTTGAGTCATTAAAATGAGAAATAGCTCCAGGGTTTTGGTACGCCTAAGCAAACAGTGTGCAATGGTTGGGTTTAATTGTTGGCCAAAATGTGAGTGCAACACACACGGGAATCAAACACAAAATCACCCCACACACCTCTTCCCACCCATCCCATCTCCACAAAACAGACAAACAGAAAAAAGAAATGCAAAAGAATGAAGGGAAAACAAAGGTAATTTGGTGGGAATTTAGGAGCTTGACTTTTGCCTTCTGCTAGACTGAGAAATGGACAAATGCAAGGCATATATAGACAAATATAGATACATATAGACAGAAGGGACTCGTGGCGAACTGCAGCAAGAACCATTACGTTCATTTATGTTTCAATTTATGATGGATAATTTATGTTCCAACCAATATTACGTATACGCAATTTATGAGCCCTGCGGCTTTAGTGGTTGGTCAAAATGAAACTAATATTGTGGCCATGTTACCTGGTTACACAAATTGCTAATAAAACTGTAAAGTGCATTAAAATATAATTTATATGCACATATTAAACCCAAATAATTAGTTAATATGTTTATATTTGACAGGACTTAAATAAGCTGTAATCCCATTTAAATGAATAACCAATTTCAGTAATTGAATGTAAAATTTCAAGAATTTAAAATTTTATGATAAATTTTAGTTAGTTTCTGATAGTAACTATACACTTGCAAAGACTTTATAAAGATTCTGATGAAGAAATTAGAATATGTATTCTGAGAACTCTCTATTTAATGAAAGACCAGAATATGGACTGACATAATTTATACTTTAAATATATATACAATACAATATGCTTTATAAAGATTCTCTATAAAATTTCAACTGCCTTTATTAGTAATTTATTTTCATTGGAAATATTGTATCAGTAGCTGACCCAAGGTAAGTGCTTTATTATTTATTGCAATGCAATTCTGCAGCTATGACAGATTGTCCTGTGGAAATTGCTCAGGCAGACGCAGAGATGCCTTTGATAATTCATGATAATGTCATCAAACCGAACACATTGTTTTCCCTTACACTGAAAATACCTTCTGTTCACATATTATTTATTCAATTGATTGTTATGAAGTACTTTTTAAGGACTGACACGATTTCAATAAGACGAAGCCAACAAACATTTGTATGAGAAATAAAAAAAAGAAATATTCTTTAAAGTTAAGAGGTTTGGTACATGGCTATATGTAACTGTACAATTGGAAATGTTTACGAACATCAAAAACTTTTTCGTTGCCAAATGGCATAAAAAATTGAACATTGCAAATTTCTTTTTATGAACTAAAAGTTTATCCCAAAAAGTCATTAGCATTTTTATGAAATTACTTTTAATCATTATTTTTTAGTTTTATACTAAATCAAAATCTTTTTTTACTGAATAAATAAACTTGTTCTTGAATATTGTCTTTTTTTTTTTAGAAAAACAAAACTGGTAATGAATTTTATTGACTTTGAAGATTAAGCTTATAAAAACATTGAAAAACAATTTTTGTTTTAAAACATCTGATCGATTTGAAAGTATGATTATATTTTGAATACAACTTAGATCCTACAGTTCATCAACCAACATTTATTTATGATTTTCTAAATCTTTGCAAAATCTGTCTGAAATACAAAAAACTAGCAAAAGAATTTGGTTTGACTTAATTTTAATTTTATATTTTGAGAAATAAAATAAATGGCAAGAAAAACTTTTGTTTTAAGTAAGCAAATTCAATTCAAGAATAGCTTTTATTTTTGAATTACAAATTTTAAAATTAAATATAATGATTAAAAAGTAAGTTTATTGATATAGTTCACAAGTGCTTCTTTGGTTTGTATGGAGCTAATTAGAAAGGAGCTAATTAGTATATTCAAGAACTCAATATGTGATGGAGCAAAACTTTTTTCTATGTTTTAGTTTTTTATATTATTGAGTTACGATATGTAAAAAGCCCATATCAGCTAAATATTGGTTATTAGTTTTAAAAACTGAACAAGCCCTCATAAATTCAATATTATACTCTATAAACCACTTTGAAGATCGTATATGTATCTAAAATTTGACTGCTGTTAATTCAAATATTTCAATTTTTAAGGTTTTAAATTGAACTACCTCTTTAGTAACCAATTCAATTCATCTAAAGAAACCAATTTATTAAAAGTTTTGATTACTCAAAGCCAATCAATGTCAATGTTTGTATCTTTGCAATTGAAAATAATTTCGTTGCCTTTTATGGCAGCTAAATCAGGAACTCTTGTGCTGACATCGTTTTGCTTAAATGCTTCATTTACATAAATACAAATGTCATTAGCTGACTTACCATTGATACCACGTTGATTGGCCATATTATCGTCGTCCGGGCCATGGGCTGCATTCAAATTCATCTCCTCTTCGTCAAACATTTGCTCCTCGGACTGAAAGGGATATAGCAATTCGGCTTCATCCTCGTTCGATGTTTGTTGCGATGGTTCCACTTGGTATGTGGGCGGAATATTACCACCAGTTCCGCCACTAGCAACTCCAGCAATGTTGTTGTTGTTGTTAGTGTTTGGCTGATGTTTAGCTGATTTTGGTTTAGCTGATTCCACACCAATTTCTTGTGGACTCAAAAGGCAAAGCATCAAGAAAATGCTTAACAATGCAGGCGGCAGGCAGCAGCGGCGACTACGACGACGACGACGGCAACAGCAGCTAGAAGCTGTAGTTTTTGTTGCTGTTGTTGTCGCTGTTGTTGTTGTGGCATTTAATGTTAATAATACTAAGCGTTTGAAAATATTTACACTTTGTTTGACAATTAGCATTGCATTTAAAGAGGGTTGCTGTTGTGATTTCTGTATCATTTGCTGTTTCTGTTGCTGGTGTATATCGAATGTTGCAGCTGGCACTAATTGGCAACATTTTGTATTTGTTAACTCCCGTAGGCGTCCACGTCGCCGACGACTATTGAAATCTATCGTTGTCGATTTGTTAATTATATTTTTGGCCAACATGTTGTTTAACAGGCTGTTCGATGTTGCCAATAAGGCTGTTGTTGCTGATGTGTCTTTAGCTAAATCGGCTAAACCTTCGTCGTCGACAGCTTTCCATTGTTGTTGAGTAATAATTATTTCTTGTTCTTGTTCTGGTTCTAATTGTTGTTTTTGTTCCTGTTGTTTTTCTAATTGTTGTTGTTGTTGTTGCTCTGGTTTGCTGCATGTTGTTGGCTGCAACATTGGACCCGTTGAAGTGTTGGTGTTGTTGTTGTTGTTCTTGTATTGTATTTAATGTTGTAATTGCAAAAAACCGTTTGTTGTCGTTGTACGAGTTTTGTTTTTCACTTTGTTGTTATTGTTGTTGTTGGTTGTTGGTTGTTGCTTGTTGTAGTTGTAGTCGTTGAAGGGTTGTTGAGGATTGGAATTAATTTCTTTATCACACAAAAATTTATATATACACTTTACATAAATAACAATTAACACTTGAATAGAGTGGGAGACAACATTGCTGTTGCTGTTGTTGTTGTTGTTGTTATTATTATTGTTATTGTTGTCGACATTAGATGCCGCATTTTTTATTTGTTATATTTAAATTTTTCATTGAATATATCGCTTTATCTCTTTCTCAGTCACGGCTTAAAATGGCCTATACCATTGCGGTTGCCATTGCTGGCGTTGTTGGCCATTTGTGTCAGCGCGTCAACTTGTATATGACTGTGTATATGTGTACGCGTGTCTCTGTGTATTAGTGTGTAAAAGTGTATTGGAAAATTTTCCCTGAGTAGCTAGGCCAGCTAAAGGAGCCAGGACTACCAGCACCAGCACCAGCACTAGCAGCAGCAGCAGCAGCAGTAGTAGCAATAGCAGTTACAGTAGCAGCAGCACCAGCGCCAGCACCACGTTGCTCACTCGTCTAAGGTTAGGCGAGTAGTAAAAAAGTTGCCTCCTTCTAGGCTAGACTTGACATGCAGCATTTGACTGGAATGCCGAAGGATAACCATAAAAACAAACTGGAAATGTTTTTATGGCGCAAAGAGAAAGTCACCGAGTGATGTTGAAAAACGTGAGAAAGAGAGAAATGTTGCTTATGTTGTTGCTCTTGTTGTTGTTATTTTTCCTTTTTTTGCTCTTGTTGTACAAGTTGTAGTTGCAGTTGTTGTTGTTGTTGTTGTTGCTGGTTGTTGGTTATTGGCCTGCGCTTGCGTTGCCTTTGTTTACATTTTTGTAAATTTTATCCAAACTGCAAATTGAAGAAAATTTTTAAGAAAACATATCATTAATAATTTTATTAAAAAAATGTGTAAAAGAAATTTTTAAGAATTTTATTTATCTTTTCATTTGACTTGGTGACTATCTCTCTTCAAGATTCTCTTCGAGAGAGAGAGAGAGAGCGGCCATAACTTCTCTGCTCTTTCTTTTTTGGTTTCTCTTACACTTTCACTCTCTCTCTCTCTTTCTCTAGCTCTCTATCTCTCTTTTTGCCGCTTATATCTCTAACGCCTTATCGCATTTTTTGCTTTCAGTTTCTCTGGCTTGTTTGTTGTTTTAGCTTACGCTTACGATTTTTACTTTCATTTAGATTTTGGTTATATTTTTTTTTTTCCTGCCGCTCTGTCATTCTCTCTATCATTTATTTTCACCTCTCTCTCTCTCTCTCTCTCTCTTTCGTCCTCCCTCATTTAATGTCCTTCTCTGTGTCGCTCTCAAATGTCTGCCTCCTTCTTTTTTTTATGGCTCCTGGCTTTGGTTATATGCGGTTATGTTCATTGTTATTCTTTGAGTAGCTTCTGCTAATCCTCATCCTATCTTCCCCTTCCTTCTCTCATCGCTATATCTTTTACCATTTTTTTTGTTTCTTGTTTTTTTTTGTATATTTTTAGCCATAGGCCAAAGTTTAGCCAAGAATTCAACTGTGTGGCATTGTTATTAATTATGTGTTTTTTTTTTTTTTTTTGCTGGTTTTCCGTAGCCAAATTGCGTAACATTTCAGTATGCTAACACATTTGATGGTTTAAGTGTGCGTTTGTGTGTGTCTGTGTGTGCCTGTTTGTGTGGGGTGTGTGTTTGTAAGTGTCTGTTGTTTTTATTTGCTTTACATAATTGCATCATAAAATTGATTAAAACTCGACAGGATGGCAAGCAGGAGGGGCCGTAACGGTCACTTGATACCTTTTCTAGCTTAAGACGTGGCTATTTTCGGTACACAGGCCATAAGCAACATTGTGGGGATGGGTTTTTGCCTTGTTATATGAGAACTTTGACAACTATCTAACTACGTATTTTAATTAATTAATTTTACAAACTTTTCACTTTTGAGTAAGCCAAAAGTTTTTCGCCCAAATTAAATTGAAATAACGAGAATCCGTTTAACAAAATCTTGAAAAACTTTTGCAAAGAATTTTAGAATAAATAACTACGTATTAGAATAGAAAGTGTTGTGGCAAAAACAGTAACTTAAACTAGCTAATACTTTATCAAAAACATAATTGTGATGTAGTAGAGAAAATCAATTTGCCAAAAAGATGTAGAATGTCAAAGTTATTTAAAAAGTTTAAAGAAATAATGATAGAAACGTTAAACATAAATACATTTGAGACGCCTGCAATTCTTGTGAATTATAATATTACTTTTTTCTTTGAATAGTCTAACATCTTCCATAATTAGTTGTTAGATTACAGAAAATTTTAAGTAGATGCTTAAGTTAAATTTCATTACTTGAGCTTTCTAGAAAAATATTTGAGAATTTGAAAATTAATCATAAAAACAAGAAACAACCTATTAAAACTTTACTAAACTATAAAAATAATATAGTTCTTCTTGTTATCGTTTTAAATAATAATGAAATTATAATAATTTTAAAAAATTTTTAACCACTAAGTAGAGACCAAGAAAATTTAATCTTCATACAAAAATCCGAAAGTAATTCTTTAATTTAAGAAACAAAAGATTTCTTTTAAAAAAAATCCAAATATTGATTACGATTTTTTTTAAAATGAATAACAGAATCGTCCGATATGTGTAGAATTTGGATGCAATTTTTTATAAACAAAAGTACCAACAAAATCTAATTGAAGCTCTTTGAATTCTTTACCTCCTTTATGATTGAATCTATTTGACATTTTAGATTCAACATTCTTTTTAGGCACAGGAAGTTTAAAACTTTTTTATATCTTTATGGGAAATTAACAATTTTCAATATTATTCAATTGTATATTCAAAATTTGTTTCAAAATTTTTAAAGAGTTTTAAGCAAAATGTTTACTATATTTCAGTTATGTACATACATACATATTTAGTAAATGTTTGAAATTATTGTATAAATTGTTACCCTGCTTGAATTAGATTTGTTTTATTTGAAAATTTTCAGTAATATTTCATTTAATTTATCTCCTGACTGCATTACAATTAACAGAATATCATGCCCAACTAATTCGAGCAGGAAACGGAAACATGTTCCACTTGCCCTATTGGGTGCCTAAAAGTATGCAATCTTCTTGGTTTGATCTGCCATGTCGAAATGTTAAGCTGCGAAAGTTTCTTTTTTGTTTTGCTTGTTGTTGTTGTAAAAGTTGCTTTAACTTTTTGGGATAATAATTATTATATCATTTGCAAGAAGAAGTTTAAAAAAAAAATAAGTAACGAAAAATTGTAAACCAAAACCAAAACCAAAAAAAAAGGGGCGGTGCCACTTTAACGACTCGTTAGGCTTTTCCTTCTCCCTTACCACACCTCATGTCTGAGTGTTAAATTTTTGTTGGTCTTAACCAGGCAAAAAAGTTTCTTGCACCAAAAAAAAGAAAAGAAACGAAAGCAACGTTTTGACCCCTTTATGGAAAAGGCCTCAAGCACGAGAAATACACGTATACTCACACTCACATTAGCACACAAAAAACACGCACACACACAGACTCACAAAGTCGACCGAAAAACGTATTTTTCCCCTCGCCCTCCCCTACTACTGTGAGTTTTTATTGCTTGATTATATAAAAATTGCCTTTGCCTTGCAATTTGACATGAAATGTTTGAACTGAATTTTTGTCTACAAAATTTGCTAAACTTAATTTTTCCCTTTAAATTGGTTTAATTTGCTTTTAGAGGCTTTGTTTTTTATATTAGATTTCCTTTGATTTTATATAAAGCAACGTTTTCTGCACACACACACACACACATACACACACAGAGACGCACACTTGGAGAAATTTTTGCGGAGCAGTTTTCTTTTTTTTTTTTCTTAGTTCTTTCTGCTATTTTGGTTTGATAACGAACCGTCCGCTTGTTGGTCCTGCGAGGATGTTGTCAGCGCAGCGCACGTAAACGTTTTGGAGCCTGCCAGCCAGCCAGCACGAGTCCTGGGGCCAGCCATGCCATGCCAAGCGTTACACGAAAGCCCAATGGAAAGCCCGAACAGATACGATGATATCCGATGCCGAATGAATGGAGAATTTGAATTCCAGGCTGCTTCTGCTACTTGTACAATTTTGCAAACTCATCAGTAGAAGGAGTTCAACCTACATATTTTTTGGTATTCTCACTTTACGTTCAATGGAACGAACCTAGCCTTTGTTGTTTTAATTTATAATTAATTAATTTATTATATGGCATATATTTACATTAAGCGCAGTGCAAACATTTCTCTAGAGAAAGAGAGACAGACACAAAGAGAGAGAAGGAGAGAGAGAGAGAGAGCGCCTCCATGTTTGTTCGTGTTTGTAAATATTCAGTCAACTTCCAGTTTATAGCACACTTTTAGGGGCATCTCTGAGAACCATTTTTTTTTTTTTGCTCTCCCTCTATCGGGTCTCTCTCTCCCAGGTAGTCCGTCCAGTCGCAAACAAACAGCAAAAGGAAAAGTCAGAAAAAACTTTTCTGCATGACGAAGCCACACATACAAACGAACACACTACATATATATATATATTTCTCGTATACTCACACACACACACACACACACTTATACACACTCCACGCACAATTGTATTTTGATTATGCCCGGTTTGGTACGCCGCATAGCTCAGATATTTCTACGCACAACAATGCCACGGTTTCGCCGTTTTATACCCCAACTCCAGCTTATCTACCCACCAACCCCACATTGATAGCACACTTTCTCCTTCTTTTATATGCCACCAGTTTTTGCCATATTAAATATTTATAGAAACAAAAAAAAAAATAGCAAGAAATAAAGTCTACATATATATATAACAAATAGCAGAGATATAAGCAAATTGTATAGACTATATATAGTTTAGGAATTTATATATGTATATGCCCAAAAACCAATATCAATGTCAATTGCATACAAAGAGAAATTGATTTGAAAACTGTACATTATCTAGAGCAATACTTTAGCAGATAAAAGATGTTACCTACAATCCAGTGAACACAATCATCGCTGTGCTAGTCGCAAATTGGCAAATAGTATTTGTGCTTAAATAGATAAATGAATCTAACAGATGAAAATCACAGATCTGTCTTAATCTTTTGCCAGCTTTCTTTAATGTTTTCAAGTTATCATTTATTGTAGAATTTGTTTTGCCATATTAAAGCCTTTGAATGGAGTTGAATAGAATTGTGTGTTAGATGATTAATTAAGTTAATTGCAAATTTCACAATCAAAAAAGACACTCGAATGCAAAAACTTTATTTCACTTTTATTTTGTTCTTCTATGCTTCTCAGTGTATGCTTTAAACATTCATTTATGTTGCTGCTAATGATACTTTATTTTTAACGATAAAAGTATGAAAATTCGCTTTGTCGTTTAAACACATATGCTTAAATCCGAACTCTTTTTAAACTATACTAAAAAATAAATAAAAGAGAAATGAATCCTGCCGTAAATGCAATGCAGCGCATTGGAAAACAAAAAGAACTAAAATCGCTCAAAAGAATAATGACATTATAAAGATAGACTTAAATACTCACCTAGGAGAAACTGCAAACCCAAAAGCTACCTTAAAAATTTAACATGCATATTCAAAGCAGGAATGCAAAGACAATAGCACTATAAGAACCAGAATTGATAAAAGTTAATACAAATTTCCAAAATTTATATCCTTTCAGAGGATAGCGAATCAGTCCATGTGCGTCTTTTTGTATCTGGGCTTAAATTTCATGGACAAAAACGTAAAGCTGCTCAATTTCCAAAACATCGGTATCCATTTTAAAAGAAAAATAATTTTAATTTGGGTTTCGTCTCCAAATATAAACAAAGATGAAAACTTAAGAGTATAACTTTCAAAGGATCGTGGACATTTTTCTAGTTTTTTTTCTGCCTCTCCTTTTCATGTACATAACATTGAGTTTAATGTTTAAATTTCAAGTTTATTGTTTTTTTTTATTAATATAAAAAATTAGACTACATTTTGTTAATCTTACATATTATATACGATCAATATCTAGTCTCTCCTTTAGTCTCAAATGCAAACCATTATCAGATTTAAGTGTTAGAACAGCTGACAGAATGGGATCATATTTATGACGATTTGCCTCACGTTTCAATTTTTCCTCAAGCGGCAGACCCAAATATGTATTTATTAGACCATCCTTTGATTCTAGTTCTGGAACAGCTGGCAATACCTTAAAAGTGCGAATTATTTTCGAAATGGCTGTCTTAATTTCCAGCAGAGCAAACTTTTGCCCAATACAATTTCGTGGACCAGCACTAAAGGGTACATATTCAAATGGACCTGGTTTCTCCTCCTCAAAACGTTCGGGACGGAAACGATGTGGATCCTTGAAAACTTGTTCATTATAGCCAAGCAAAATGATGCCAAGATTCAATGTGGTGCCTTTGGGTACAACGTTGCCATCTACAAGGAAAATTAATTATTAATAGATAAATATAAAAATTAAACATTTGTTTGGTACTCACTTATAATGTACTCCTTATCGGTGAAACGTCCAATAATCGGTACACTGGGATAACAACGTTGAGCTTCTTTAATAAAGAGATCCAAATATTTCATTTGATTGATTTCCTTGTAAGTGGCATCACGATCCATTTCATCACCCATAATTTGGCATTGTTCCTCATATAACTTTTGCTGGATATCTTGATGTCTGGAGAGTAGATAACCAGCAAATGCCACACCCGAAGTGGTAGTGTCATGACCCTCAAACATGAATGTTGAAACCTCTTCATAGATCTCTTGCTGATTCAAAGGTCGTCCATCTACTGTGGAAGAAAGTAGAGTATCCAAAAATGCCATTTTCTTGCGCGATGAAGAGAATTCATCAGTTTGCTGTTTGATTTGCGGGCCACCTTTACGTAGACTCTCGATACGCTTCTCTATGATATCATTGGTAAAGTTCTGCAGTGTCTTGAGAGTCTTCTGATAGACCGCATATTCTGGTAACAGAGAATAAAGTATGTGGGAGCGCTTAAAGGGATGAAAAGCTCTCATATTGATGATATAGCACATACTTGAAGAAAAAGAAATCTATATAAAAAGATGCATTCAAATGTTAGCCAATTATTAACTTACTCCTTAAATGCCTGAACTATATTGGAATCACGTTCTTCAATAGCATTGATGGACACACCCATGGCCGTATCACAAATCACATCCAATGTCAGGTAATGAGCTTGATCTTGAAAATCAATAATCGAATCATTGGCCGAGACTTTTCTCAATTGTTTTATAAATTTCGTTGAAACCTCGTTCATCACTTGATGGAAGTCTTGCAAGATATTGAAATGGAATGAGGGTGTAATCATTTTACGATGCTTAAACCATTTGCTACCATGGCTTGTGAGTAAACCAAATCCCAACCATGGTTTCAATAACCGATATACCGATGACTTTTGTATCAACTCTTGGCTATTCAATATGTACTGTAAATTAAAGTTTAAATTAATACAATATTTAGTAATCTTGCCATAGAGCCTTACCTCCAAATGTTTGGGATTTGACACCATAATGCCAGAATTGTAACCAATCCAATAGGCAAAGTTATCTTTGCCATACTCAATCCACCAATTGAAAAAGTTATCAAGAATTTCTGTTTAAATCAAATTGAAAAAAAAACAATCTTATAAGTTTATTTTTGATTTATACATATTATCTTTGCTGCTAACCTACTGGATTTTTACCCATTTGATGGGCATTACCCAGCACTGGCACAGTTGTTGGCCCATTCAAATATTTCAATATGCGTTTTCGTTTAACAATACTCAGTTCAAAGTACAAAATAATTAACACCGGCAAAACCAGCACAAAAAACAAGACAAACCACATATTTATCACAACCGTCTACCTCAACAAGAAAATTCTAAATGAGTTAAAGTTTCTAGCAATCAGTTCAAATACACAACATCACACAGATCAGAGTCCATTGATAATACAAATGCCCCTTTAGATTTGGCCCAAAGTCTCGACTGTTTTAAGATTGTAGATGCAATACGATGAATTAACAAAAAAAGAAAAGGCGACATCAACTGATAAACTCTTTTTCACATCTGGCGCAGTAAAGTGTTAATTATTTATTTCACCTCAAAATTAAGTTATTTCATCAGAAATTTCTAGGCAATCCTAAAAGTATGCTAAGAATTTAACATACAAAAAAAAACTAAGCTAAGCATTTGATTTACTTTTTATATGCACAAACGAAAATGTTAGGAAATTCTTAATATGATTGATAACTGTTTCAATATATATGTAAATTACATATATACTTATATTTTAGATTAGTAGTAATCGCTGTCTAAATAGATCGATAAATAGATAGAGAACAGAATAATCATCAACATTTGATTTACATTAGAGAATTATCAAACAAATATTTACAAAAAAAATAAAGTAATATAAACATTGATTAGTTTTGATTTTTGAACTGCATTCAATGAAACACGGAAACACTTTTTTTTATATTATAGATTTACTAATTAATTTAAAATAAGCATTCACTGATTACACATTAAACCTGTTTACCTTTTCTCTCCCTCTCTCTCTATCTGAACACTTTGAGCCGTGACTTGCAATTTTAACCCCAGTGATTTTTTCTTCTTCCTCTATTAAAATACTTTGAGGCCTGACAAAGTTCAATTTGACGAGCCCCCCAATTTGATTTGGTGTAATGATTAAATGACTGACTGACTAGCCGCTCCCATTGTCCATATCAGTATTTGTATGTCTAGACAGCAATGTAGAGGCCAATCATTATCTGCCGAGCCCCCTCTTTTCACATGTTTCTACACATTTTATTGTATTTACTAAAGATAGTATAATTATTAACTTACCTGATGGTTTATTACCAATGCGATGGGCATTACCAAAAACTGGTACAGTCGGTGGACCATTAAATTTCTTGATCGTTCGCTTTCTCTTTAAATTACTAAGTTCAAAGTACAAAACAACTAGTATAGGTTGTATTAACACAAGGAATAGTAAAAACCACATTTTTGTTAACTTGAGTTTAGTTTCTTTATTCAACACTGAGAACTGACGACGTCTGCTCTCCTTGACTAGAAAATCGAATATGCGACAAAATGTACAGTCAGCGAGTGTCTTAAATAGAAATTGCCAATCGGATTGAAGATGATTAAAAAAAAAAACAACAAACTATATACAATATGAGGGAATGTTTGAATACCCTAAAGTTTTGTTTTTGTTTATTTGTAAACAAAGTATAGTATATGAAAAAAGTAAATATATTTTATATATTTTTTACAATTTTATATAATTTGTTTATATTGAAATTGTTTTTAGGTCATTTTATGTATTAATGCCAAGTCGACAAAAATGATTTCAACCAAGCTTTGTTCTAATGGATTATATTATGATCCCATACTATTATTATATTCGAATTGATTTATTTATTATTTTTTAATAGTTTTACTAAATAATTATAGTATTTTCTTGCTGGCCTTCCTCAATAGATGCCAAAGAAAATTTATCCATTTAAACATTTTAAAAATATTATACATATTTCTTCGTTCTTCCATTCTTTAAAATATACAAATCACATTAAAAACTTCTTTTTGTTGTGTTTTGTTTCATTTTTTCTTCGCTCTCGCTTTAGTGTTGCATTTTGAGTTTAAAATTTTGTATAAGAAGAAATTCTGGAAAAACTAATTAGTTTAAGTTGATAGGCAAACGCTTTGGGGAGATTTCCCATATCTGCATTTTTTTAACACACATTAAGAATGTTTCAAATCTTTATCTTAACTCAAATTTTATGCATTTTTTATAAATTTTATAAATTTATCTTACAATGTTAAAATGTTTTAAAATTTTAAACCCTATAGAAATTAAATCAAAGTAAAACAAGGTAAATTATATATATTTATTTATAATAAATTTAAACATTTTAAATATTCTAAATATATAAAAAAGAGCATCGAGAATTCGGTTAAGGCACATGTAATGAATAGAAGACAAGATTTCTTGTTTGTTTTCATTTCTTGTTTTTTGAACCTGCACGAGACCGTCTGGCAGAATGTAGCTGGACTTTGCACCTGTTTTCATATTATTTATCTCTAGACAATGTCAGACAAAATATATACATCTATATTAATCTAGCAAAAGCCTGTTATAAGTGTGTATATATTTTCATATCAATTAAAAGCAAAGGGGCTCGCCAGTTGGACATTTGGTAGCATTTTTAGATTAGTTTATAATAATGACCTATATAGAAAATCAAAGATCAAAAAAAGATCACGATTGTGTTTCAAATTAATATTGACCCTCGAATTATATACAAAAACAGGATTTACCAAATTGAAGCATTTTGTAGCTAAAACTGGTTTTCGAGTTACAAAAACAATCAATAAATATCTTAATTGAATAAATTTATTCTTTCTCTTCTCTACAAAATTTATTGTCCATACTCTTGAGGCCTTTTGCAATTTTATTTTCTTTATGTACTTTTTCTTAAATATTTTAAATAAAATTTGGTTTCATTTTTATCAAGTGAAACTTTAAATGAAATGCATTTCGATGGCATTTATAATTCAAATATATTTATATATGCATTTAAAGCCATTATAAAATATATTTTTCATTTGTATAAGTGTGCATAATAAATAAATACATACATACATATATAATTACAAATCTGGCATAAAAATGTGTTGACAAAGTTTTGCATACTCTAAGGCAAAATATTTCATTGAACCAAAAGTTTTGCAATCAAATTTTATTGCAATTTGAATAAATAAATTGGCATGTTTTTTTTTTTTTTGAAAATTAAACTTTTCTTCGACATCTGAAATATGCTTTTTTTTATGCAAACTTATATTGACAGATACATTTGTTTTCTATTTGAATTGTTTCATAATTGAATAAGGTAGTTAAATTTTGTGAAGAAATTTAGGTTCAAATTATACTTGGGTAACTCATGAGTGAGTGAGCCAAAATGAATGGCTCACTGAACTGAGCCACTGAGCTTGTTTATTCAATATTATTAGCTCATTTTGGCAAACTAGCTCATTTTGCAAGTGAGCCAGTGAGCCATATGAGTGAGTTGGATCACTTAGAAAAAAAGAACGAGTGAGCCGGTTCACCTCAATGAGCTGCTTTTACCCAAGTATAGTTCAAATTTAAGCTGATAAAGTACTTTGAATAATTAATATAATATGGAAACATTAAATTTTAAATTTCATATAATTGCTTGATTTTTTTGTCTATATCTTTTAAAAATGTTTTTAACTTTAAAATAAGTAAGATAAGGGTAAACAATTTGTTTCTTTAGTCTAAAAATAAATGAGTTTAATTATTAATCACTGATCTTAGTATATTATTTTCCCATATAGGTACTCATTCATCTGACAGTTTCTAAACAAAATCTGTTATCAATTTGATTTCTAGATCAGCGAAATAACTGTATATATCTATTTACCTTTAGCTTTAACTTTTTGCATGCAAAATTATTGCGCCTTCTGCTTCTTATAGGCATTTATATCATTTATTTTACGCACAGTCGCATAACATAAATGCCAAAATATATCATTTGTAATTATAATTTGTGGGCATGAGCCGAAGAAAAGAAAAGGAACAAAAACCAAGAAAAATGAATAAATCGGCCTGCACTTGTCAGGGGGTAAAAATGGCAAATGATAAAGATATGAAGGCTCAGTTTCAGTCGCAGCAAAACAAATGATTCGAGTCAACTGTGGCCACATATAACAAAAGAGTTATATAACAATAGATGTAAGGTATATGCCGCCCAGCTCAGCCTCCTCCCCCTCTCAATACCAGATGATACTGAATGCTTAATAAAGCATATAATATGAGTATTAATCAAATGTGGCGCATTGACTTTTCATTTGCTATATAGATGTGAATGCAGTGATGCTGGTGGCCATAAGTAGAAAGGAAAAGTAAAAAAAAAAAGGATACCAAGGCAAAGAGAGAGAGAGAGAGAGAGAGGTACTACAATAAATCACAAGTGGGTAAAAGTTTTCGGCTTTTATGCCATTTGTTTCGGTAATTCGCTTGACAACTCAATGCTGTTTAATGCCCAAACTTATAACTGGCGAAAAATTTTAATGAATGACGTCGTCATCATCATCATCATAAGCATCATCATAATCAACATCATTATCATCATTATTGCCAGTTGGCAAGGACTCAGCCTTTTAGCCAAGGCCATACAAATGAAGGAATGGAGGGTTAAACAATTTCAATGAACTTTGATAAATCGCTGTGTGGCAAGTCGAGGGCATTTTCAGCATACAGTTCGGCATTCTGCTTGGTTGAACTTCCTATTTCCTATTATACATTTGGCCATTTTGCTGATTTTTATTTTTAGTCCACAACATACAATAACCGCTCCCCTCTCATTCCTCATCTTTCATTTGCCCATGCCGAGGCTAATGTTCAGTGATTATGTAAATTGTTTTTCTCATTCGTACCCATTACATCAGCTTCCTATGATTAGTCTAATATATTTTTAGGCATCGATTGAATTCTATTAAAAGTTAACTTTTATATTTTACTCTATTTTAGTTCCATTGTTAGAATGTCTTTTGGGATTATGTGGCATTTCTTTTAGCTTAAACTGACAGCCAAAAATAAAAATTATATTTTGCGTTAAAAAAAATGTATGGAAATCTCTGAAACTAATAAATATTTATATACAAAATATAATCAATTTATAATAAAATGAAGCAAGCAAGTCGTCCCTGCCGACATTGAGTATACCCTGTACCAACTAGTTACATTAAATAAAGTCGAACACCATCGAAATCGCCATCAATTTCAAAGAAAATTCAGTTTAACATGCCGCAACAGAGCACGCATGCTATCTCGCTCACTCTTATCAGCTAATGCCGCCCTTAGTGTTTCAGTACAAAACTTATATGCGAATATCTCCGACAGTTGTTGTCCGATTTCGACTAAATTTGGTCAGCTGTAGCAGTTTGGCTATATAATCAGGTGTGCCAAATAAAAATACGATATCTTTCATACAGCACTAGTTCTAGTTTTTTCCAAATTCCGGGGGCGGAAGTGGGCGTGGCAAAAATTTGAAACAAACTTGAACTGTCTATGCATTAGACGGATGTTCACACCAAATTTGGTAGCTCTAGCTTTTATAGTCTCCGAGATCTAGGTGTTCATACAGACGGACAGACGGACGGACAGACGGACAGACGGACGGACAGACGGACAGACGGACGGACAGACGGACGGACAGACGGACATGGCTCAATCGACTCGGCTAGTGATGCTGATCAAGAATATATATACTTTATGGGGTCGGAAACGCTTCTTTCTGCCTGTTACATACATTTTAGCGACTTTAATATACCCTTTTACCCTATGGGTACAGGGTATAAATAGTATTTCATACACACATTATGAACTAAGTGACATTTCCAAAAGGTTTGCTAAGTTATGAGTTTTTTTTTTTTTTTTAAGTTTATTTGCGGCTCACTGAATACTAAATGTATCAAAAACTCTTTTAGATATTCATCTGATCAAACCTTCTTACTCTAAAGAAAAGTTTTAGTTTATAAACAATATCATTTTATTATCTAGACAGCAGAAAAAAAAAGACATAACTTTTAACATTCTTCCAACTTTTTGCATCGGTATTAAGCTGATCCATCAGTTTGAAATGGATATTGAGTTGTCTGTATCTTCAAATCTTCTGTAAAACCCAAATTAGTCTCTTACTTAACATAAGGACAATTTATTTGTGTGTTATAATAACATTTATTAAGATTAGAGTGTTATTCTTAGCTCTTTTTGTCCTCATTTTATGTAAATTTTAAGGCCATTTTCTCTTTATTAGCCAACATTACATATGCCATCCATATATGGAGACTCAAGACAAAGTACACAAGAAAATTGCCTAAAAATTTTTTGCCTTAAAGCAAACACATTTTTAAATGATAGCCATACAATTAGCCAAGGTCTGACTGTCTGCCATGTTTAATGCATTTTGCCCCAAAAGCAACAACAATGACAAACAAAGTTAAATAAAAGAAGGAAAAAAAATATAACGAGGGAAAGACAAGAAAAGGAATTAAAAGAAGTAAACATTGCGCATACGCCACGGTGTGCGCACGCAATTCTGCATAAAATGTTTAGCACGTTTCAAGATACACACACACACACACACGCACACATACAGAGACAGATAGAGATAGCGTAATAGATGAAGATGTGAAAGAAAACCGCGTTTACTGGCCACTTAAAGAAGAACTCCCATGAGCAAAACCATGGAAGTCCTTACCCCAGGGGGTTAACACAAAAACTATGCAAAAGGCTAAAAACACAAATACTGAGGCCAAACCCCCCTCTCCTCACCCTTCTAAACCTCGCTCTGCCATCGACCATAAAAAGCTATATAGAATGTTGCAATCAGTTAATTTAAGTGCAGGCCAGGCCAACTCAGTAGCAACCAAAAACAAAAAAAAAAAAAACAAAAAATAAGAAAAAGAAAAATGGAAATTTCAATGTGCATATATAAACAAACACGCACAAGAAGGAAAACTTGGGTAAGATTGCCTTAGGCTTACACATACACACACACAGAAATACTAACACAACCACACACACACACATACACACCAACATACAAACAGACACACAGACACAAGTGGCTACTAATGCAAATAATTTACAAGTAGGCAAAATGTGGGAGGCAACGTCAGCACCGAGGCAGACAAAGAGGCGAAATGTCGTCAACAAACATATACAAAAAAAAAACAAAAAACAAGAACAAGAACAAGAAAAATAAGAAAGGAAAAGAAAAGAAGAAGAAGAAGAGGAAGAAAGGAAAAGAAAGAAAGAAATAATAATAAAATAAAAGAAAAGAAAACCAAGCGGGCAAGAAAGAGATAGAAAACAAATGGCAAGAGGAGGTGAGAAGAAAGAAATGTAAAAGGACATTATGCGTCTTTTCACATTTGAGAAAAGGACAAATTTGTAAGGACAAGTGTAAGTGAAGGAAGCGGTAACAAACAGAACACACAAACGCATACACACACACACAAACACACACACAAGCAAAAGCAAATACAAAAACAAAATATATAGGTATAATACATATAGAAAACATTTAGAGGTCTTTCTTCCTTAAGATGATGATGTTGTGAAAAGAAAAAAAAAATCAATGTATTTTCGCCACGTAAGAAATCAAAAATTACAAATTTTTACAATAAAATAAATCAATAATTGAATCGAGTTGAATTGAAGTATTTTAAAGCCTGTCAAATAAGCAGCTGCTGCTGAAAATGCAAATCAATGTAAAGAAAGAAAAAAAATCGTTTGTAATGCAAAACAAAGTTTACACAAAACGTCAAGAAAGAGAATAAATATTGTAAATATAATAAATCTACTTGTAAATAGAGACTTTATGACATACATTTAGCAAAGTTTATTTTGACATATCGATTACATTTTGTATATATAATAATTCCTTTAACTTTGTCATCGTTTTTAAGTAGAATTAAACAGAATTGTAGAAAGATTTGGTATTTAATGCCTCATAATAAGGTAGAAATAACCCACAATAAGTTATCTTTGACTAGATAATCAAGAGATTTGAAGAGATAATCAAGAATTAAATGATCGGAAAAATCTTTCTTATAAAGTAGTTCGATTACTTTACATATTTAACTTATGCATTTGTCTCACGAGTACATTCAAAACACATTTGTTTGTGAATTGCTTTTACATATATATATTTTTTTTCCGCACATTAGAAACCATTTTCTATTCAGCCCAAAGGTATGCAATATTTTAACACTTAAAAAATATTGTCGGTGATGCAGACATACATACAAATGCATAAAGAACAAACACTTTTAAACAGTGAAAAAATATATATAAGAAGATCAAAACTGAAAACCAAGAGAAAAAAATACAAACAACAACAACAACAAAAATGAGGGACAAAAACTGACAGAGTTTTTTACAATATTCGCGGCAAATCGCGGACGATGATGGCGTCGGCGTTGGCGCGTGGAGGTAATTGAAGTGACGTTTATGAATGTCATCCGTCAAGCACTCAAGGACATTTACATACAAACAAGCACACACAAAGACATAAACAAACACACAAGCACACACATACATATACAGACAAACGAACAGGGACACGCGTGGGGCGTTTGGTGGCACTGACAGATGCGAGCTTACACAGATTTTTTTCCTGTTTGTCTGTATGTGTGTGTGTGTTGTATTGGTCTATACACACACACACAGACACACACATGCAAAGAGAGACACAAGTCACATGGCGCATACGCCGCTTTTGTCCTTTATAAAAAAATGTGTAAATGTATGTGTCTTCAAGTATATGTAGCTGTGTCTCTGCCTGTATATGTGTGTGTGTGAAACAATTTAAAAATAAATACGAAAAACTAGCACAGAACGTTGTCTATGTTTGAATTTGGGGTGGAACGGGTGCAAAGGAGCAAGCACACTACGAGGGCTGAGTGATAGATTGAAACTAAGACGCTAGTTGAAGTCCGTTTTGCCTATAACTTGGTACTGAACGAATGTTGAAATCATCATCATCATTATATATAACGGACATACGGATATCCGTATCTATATATTGTATAAGAAAATTCAACAAAATAAATGTTTGCTGAAATAAATAGGCAAACGCTTTTCTGTTTCTTTGTTTGTATGTAAGTACATACATATATATTGTATTGTATATGTATGTAATGTCTTATCTGTCATATATCATTGTCGCCTGTTGTTTGTCGATGACATGTTAAAAGCTGCCAGTTGATGCCATATCAAACATTTAATTCATTTCCTTTTGTATGTATGTAATATATGTTACACAATGTTTCCCGACACAAAAATAGTTTTAGTGACTTGGAAAAGCGATGACAA
Source organism: Drosophila austrosaltans (assembly GCA_035045865.1). Taxonomy (NCBI): domain Eukaryota; kingdom Metazoa; phylum Arthropoda; class Insecta; order Diptera; family Drosophilidae; genus Drosophila; species Drosophila austrosaltans. The sequence goes on from JAWNOQ010000126.1 coordinate 1,263,377, forward strand.
ATTGCTTTTAACTAAATTTTGTGCTAACGATTCTTAGTCCTAAAAATTAACTTGAAATTATTTTAAATTTAGCTTAAACTGTATTAGATAAAGTTATATAAAATAAAACAAGGTAAGAGAAAGACCTAAACCCCATAAAAAGAAGATATTAACATACTATATCATATGTAACGTAAACTTTGCAATTGATTTCTGAAACTATTTTATCAAAAATATGTTTAATTTGCCTAAATTTGAGTTTTATAAACTTCAATTTCCCTTTAATACTTTCCTTTTTCTTTGCAGTCTACACTCACTCAACGAATTTTAATTTTTAAATTTTTATATTCCAAACAAGAATCAAAGTTTTATATACTAATTTGGCTTCCTGTCACACACTAAAGCACAATCTGCAATTTCTTGTTATAATGAAACACTTTTCTTTGTAAATCAAGCTAATTGTCAGTGGCAATTACAGTTACATATTTCCTTTTGTGGTTTTTTATCTGGCAACGCCACTCAAACGACCAACACGAATGCAGTTAAGTGGCAGTTTACAATTGAAACGAAAGTGGAAAGGTTCTTGTGCGTGTTTAAATGACGAAACAAACGAAAAAAAAAGCAATAATACAAACAATTAACAACAAATAAATAAATGATGTCTTTATTAACTGAAATCAATTGATTGATTTTGAGCAGAAAAAGAATATACAATACATATACAAAAAATGTAAGTTGAAATTAATAAAAATATAATATAAGCAAATGTAAAAGGAAACACTTAAAAATTTATCAGATTTTTGAATATACTATAGGCAAACTTATCATACGGCCCACGCAAAAAAAAAATCCTTTCATCACTACTGTTTTCTCCTTCTTGAGACACAGCATCAAAATATGGAAAACTATATGTATGTAATCTTTGTATGTGAGTGTGCGTGTGTGTGTGTGTAGGCAGTCATATACACACCCACAATCAGATATAGTATGTGTAACATAGTGGCAGCCCACTTGGCTTGTCTACTAATTAAAATGCATGCAATAACCTGAAGCATTTGTTGCCACATTGTTGTTGCCGAGGTTGCCAGTTATTGTAGTTGTTGTCGTTGTTGTTCCTTCTATGCGTATTAGAAGGACAAATGAGTCTTATACGCAAGTGCCTAAAGTAAAAGAGAGAGAGAGAGAGAGAGAGACAAAGATCCGATGAGCTATATATGTATTCTTTTTTAAAAGGTAAAGATCTGAAGCCTTAGGGACAAACCTATTGATAGACTTATGTCTACTTACATTTTTAATTGTTCATCAAAGCCAATGACTATTTATGGAACAAAAGGCTTTCAAAATGTCCTTGCACACGCTCAGGGCAACAATGATTGCAAGGGCTTTTGGTGGCGGGTGGGAGCAGGAAGACTGTGAGTGTGAAAGTAAGCAGAGTGTTGGCAACTGTATGCTATCTGCATATTTAATGACATTTGGCTATGACTTACGCGCACTAGGCAATTTCCAAAAGCAGTCATTGCAACAGTAGCAACAGCAACAGCAACAGTTGCCTCACGTGTTGCAGAAATGTGCAGCAAACACACACACACAACAAACGATGGAGGGGAGAAAACATACAAAAAATTAATGGAAATTTGCATAATAAATAAACACAATAAACGGTAAAAACTCGCACACAGAACAACATACTAGAAATATTTTTCAGTAGCGGAACAAGTAATTTGGATGACAACTAGTAAAAAGGTTCACAAAATAGTAAAGAACTTAGATAGTTTTTTTAGCTGAAATGAAATAAGTCTGTTTGAAAAGCTTATTGAAGACCCTTAAAAAACTATAAAAATCGTTTTAAAATCCATCAGCCTGAATTTCTAAATCTGCTGGTTAAGGATCTTATATAGTGGGATTTGATAGACTAACTAAATATTAGAGCCTTTGTAACAAAATATGTATATACCAATCATTTATATGTATATGTATAATTCCATGTTCATTGCTCATATGATATAGTTATTCGATTTTAAAGAGATGCTTGATCTATTTAAATCAACAATTAATCCATAAACATTGCGTGTGTGGCACCTCAAGTCGAAAAGCCGGTCCTGTATTTAGGTAAGAGGGGCATGTGTATAAATTTGCGTGACTAACGCGAAATGTGCTCGGCTCTAGCTTTTTAGCTTTACTTGGTCTTCTTGTTGTTATTATTGTTGTTGTAGTTGTTGCTGTTTGTTGGTTGTGTTGTTCACTTTGCAATTCACGCAATAAATATTACATGTGAAAAGAGAAGGATATGAGAAGAGCCACTGTAATTTATATAGTCCATTGCTATACATAGTTCCTCTTTTTTTTTTTTTTTTTTTTTTGAAGGAAATTTAATTTGACTTTTTGAACAAATTGAATTATCAAATCAAAAAACAAATATTTGTGCTTTGAGTTAGCAAACAATTATTAGTTGGAAAGGATAAAACTTGAACAATTTGTTAAATTGACACTTTTTTTGTATAGTTTTGATTATAATTGTTTAGTTTTTAATAATTTTAACTTTTAATATTTTTCTTTTGGTTTTTAAAGTAAAAGAACAATAATGAATAAGAATTATATAAGAATTTGTTCAATAACTTATTTTTGCAAAGGAATATCTATATGGACTGCCATTTTTATTCTATTGCCCAAGCTTTTCACATTTTGGCGGAAAATTTTGGTTCAATGAAATTTGTTCTCTGCTCGGCGATTTTTAATGTGTCATTCATCTCATCCGTAACAGCAGGCAAAAAGTGATCTCTCATTCTTTTTTTCTTTTCTTCTTCTATAGTAAATATGTATGTCATTTGGTCAATAATGGGAGACTTTTAACCTTATTGAAACTGAATTGTTGATAATAAAACAAGGTTTAAAGTTACCTCCATCGGATCTTCATTGCAAAAAGAACTTACAACGCATTATAAATATTATTTTATTTAATACTTGTAATTGTATTATTTTGCCAATTACTTCGAAATTAATTCAAATCCCTACCATATGGAGTTCTGTGTAAACCAAACTTCTCAAATTTAACTATAAACATGCCAATTTTTCAAATGGCATCCCATTACTAAGTACTTTAACGACATTTGATATTACTTTAAGATTGCTGAAATTGAAAAATCACCCCTTTTATTATTAAATGTTAACCTTGAAAAAAAAAAACACTGTTGTTGTTGTTGTTTTTGCGTTTTTGATTTGCTTGCAAAATGATATAATTACAATACCAAGTCCAATTTTTGGTAGAGCCCAAAGTGGTCAAAACATGTTAGACGGGGACAAAGCAAAAACAAATAAACAACAACAAAAATGTATTTTTGCGAAGAAAGCACGAAAACCGGTTAAGTTGAACTTGACCCAGCTGGAAGATATTTGTATATAAATATATATGCATATGCATTATATGTAGTAAAACTTAAGTTAACCCCCACATTAACCCGACTATTTGGCAAATCGAATAACAGAAAGAAAGAAAAAAAAACTAATGAAAATGCTGTCATACGCGGCATGTTAAATAATTGTTTATAAACAAAATTCTCAAATAGAACAACAACAAGAACAGCTGATATTTACACGTACAAATCATTTGCTTCCGTCAAAAGAGTAAAAGATAGAAAGAGAGAGAGAGAGAGAGCTTTATATACTCTATATATGTATATGATATATATGTCTTTTTGCTACGATCATCATCAGATCGCCGGGGCCAAAGCTTTTTGCGTGGCTAAAGAGCTTTTTCAACTCAACCAATGCGGCACGTCTAAGCTAGTTTTTAGTTTTAGTTTGGCAATTTACGCACAGACATCTAAAGCATTCCAACAAAACCGGTGTGTGTGTGTGTATTTAATTTGATTTTATTCCATTTCATTCAATTTCAATTTAAAAACTGTGAAAAACTCGCCAACATAACTGACTTTCGTTTTACGTTGAGTAAAATTTCATTCAACTTGTTTGACACAATGCAATAACCAGTGGGCCCGCGACCCAACCCCAAACTGTGACATAGTCTCTATATACCCTGCCTTTAAGTGAATGAATAGTCGTGTTTAATTAGTGATTCATTTATTAAATTTCTTTGCAATATTAAAGAAACTTACTAGTTTTTGTATCAACAATATTTTATACGATACAAGTTAAACATTGTTTTGTTCGGCCTTCTTTTAATCGTAGTGCTGCGACGATATGAAGCAAAATCAAGGCTTCTGTTTGTTTATTCTTTATCCGTTTTATAAGTACTTAGCTCTTAGGTTAAGGGCTACAACAACACTGTTTGTTTTTGTTTATAACTCAACACCGGTTCCAATTGTGTCCGCCCTTTTTAACCTGTTTATAGGTTTCATTTTACAAAAAAATAAACAACTGAAGCTAAATAACATGTCATAAATACTGATAATAGGAAATACAAATCTATATCTATACAACTTCAACTCAGATCTAATCTAAAAACGTTCTTATTCTAAATTTTCCCATACTTTTACACCTTATAAACAAAACCTATATACCCCTTATTGATGGGTATAAGAATGTTAAGAAATGTTAAGACCTTGCACAACAAGAGAATAAAGAAATTGAAGAATTGTAAATGCTTTGTACATTTTTATTTCTTCAGTTTTCAAGTTTTAAGTTGCTGTGACTATCAATTGAAACATTTAATTCCATAAAAATTTTCAACAAACTCAGCTTAAATTATTATGACAAATAAGTTGAATCAGCATTTCATTTATTGTAAACAATTTAAAAGGTGATTAATTAAGTAGAAAATATATACACACAAATACGTCAGATCAATTTATAGTTTATTGACCTACAATAATGGATTTACATATATTCAAATAGTTTTTGATAATTGTTATATGCAATCTAACAGCAGTTCTAGAAGTAGGTTTAGAACAACTGAAGTTATTGTTCAGATTTGGCTATTGCATCATTTTATACTCGAAAAGACAATTCATAAATTTACATAAGTCTCGTGTCTAGGTATGTATGTTTGTATATATTTTGTTAGATATTCTGGAAGACATTTTTGCAATACAGATGAAGCAAATTTGGTGACCTTTGGACCAAAAGTGTTTTCACTCTCATTTTTGTTATTTATTCTTTCTTTCACCGATTATATTGCTTCCAGACTTAAGAATGATCTCATCTTGAACATATAAAATCAGTGAATAATCATTATTATTATAGCATTAAAATGCTCTTCGATTTGAAATGTAAATAAACAAAACACTTTAAGTGGAAATTGTTCGAATTTGTATATTTTGTTCAAGTTTGTAAAACAATTCAAGTAAACCAATTGAAATAAAAAAGATTTATCTTTATATAAATAAAATAAAAAGGAGTCAAAATAAACCTCTTTAAGAATGTTTGCAGTTTTGTTAAGAAAAATTTCTGTAAATACCATAGTTTTCCAATATAACTATATATATTTGACACTATGTACCCTGTAATATTTAGATTGTGCTTTTTTTTTGGTTTTTTTAGTCTGTTTCATGGCAAGTTAAACAATATTTTATAATTGCTAGATACACATACAGTAATTTATAAAATTTTTTAATTGCTAAATTTTATTATACCAATTCAAGCTAGTCAATATTTTAAGTTGTGTTCTTGGATTTGATGAAGCATGAACGGTTATTAAATGGAATTTAGATTATAGATTTGCAATTAGAATAGGCAAAATGGTAATTGACATCAATTTATCAATTTCTTTTGAACCAATTAAAGAAGAATTATATTTCACTAAACTATAGAACCTTTCTGTAACTCAAGATATGTTTGGGTCTTTAATAAACCAAAACAATTCGTTCTTTTTCAATGTAAGGATAAAACACGTATACGCACCGTAAAACAACATAAAGCAAGAGCATCAAACTTATTTGTATAGAAACTTCCAGAAAGTCTTAATATATTACGTTCCTAACCAATCATTCTCATTGAAGCTAAAGACTAAATCACGTATACGCCCCGTTCATTAATGAATATTACTTAACGTATTCGATAACAAATCGAATGTATTACTACCTAGGGGGTCTCAAGGTTTTAGAAAAAAGAAATTATTAATTTTTAATCTTGTTTACCTCAAATAAGAGCCATTCATGATAAGCACAAAACTATTTTATAACCTTTTCCTCTTATCAAATTCAAAGATCAAAAGATAAGTAATAATTATAGTGTTAAATTTATTGACCAAAGTTTATGATATTTTCTTTGGTATTTTAGGCCACTTGAATTGATTTACCAGCAAATAGAAAAACTATCAAACTTAAGTTTATCTACATATATATAATAAACCTTTAATATTTGTCATTTTACTTACAGTTGAACACCCTCGTCTCTTCTTTGCCATAATTTAATAGACAGAGGCAAGTCCAAAAAGTTCACATTGACGTCACTTTGCCGGTAAAAACGAATTCTAATCAGTCTATATACAAATAAAATATACATTTACCATATACAAGTGTAGACTTCCTGACTATAATTCTGTGTGTTCATTGAACAGACTTTGTGCCCTTGAAAGAGAAACGAAAGGCACGCGACAGTTACCGCTAAATTCTTAAAACAAAAAAAAAAAATTGTATTGAGAAATTCTCAGATAGATCTAATGATGATTAAAAGTCGGGCAAAAGCCAAGGAGAATTACTACGCATAATTAATTATAAACAATACATAATGATATATAGTATAAACACTTGAAGTGCAATGCATGAATGATTAAATGTCAGAGACATGTATATATGTATATTTCCCTATATGTATGCTATATACATAAATATATAGAAGAGTGTATCGATATATGTACATACATATATACAAAAAGAGACCCCACCAATCATGACTTATCAGTAAACACAAAACAAAGTATCACAAGTAACAATTGTGAAAACAAAAGTGTAAGTGAAATCAAAGCTAGCGCGCGTGTTATAACTATTTGCAACACTCTCAAAGACACACTCACACACACAGACACACAAACAAAAAGTAATAATAAAAGAAGCAAATAAAAACCAGCAAAAAATTATTAATACAGTAAAGTAAAAATAATTCGCATTTTAGTATCAACTCGTAAGGCTAACCGAGCAGGCCGTGTGATGTGTTTGTTTGGTTGAACACACAAAAAATTTTTGACTTTAGTTCACAAACGTTGTGTAAAGTGGGTCAGAGTGTTTGCCGAAGAAGGAGGAGGAAGTGGAGGAGGGGTTTTTGCTGCTGCATAGTTTGTTCCGCTGGCTTTAACTAAGCTCACAAAAATTATTATTACAAAATGTTGCACAAAGTGTTAATGCAATGGCCAATAGCACAAGCCAACTACAACAACAGCAGCAGCAGCAGCAAGAGCAATGGCAACAGCAACACCAGCAGCAGTAGCAGCAGCAACAACAACAACAACATTAGCAATAACTGCAAATCAGTTTTGTTACTACTTTTGCTCTTACAACTCCTCAGCTGGCAAATCGAGTCTACGGATGGCCATAAAGTGACGGTAAGAGCAAGTTTCTTAAAGTTGTTGCAAGTTGTTTGACCAGCCAGTGCATAAAAAATATTTAACCCAAAGAAAAGAAAAAAAAACTTAATGTTTAGTAAAGTTTTTTTTTCTTTCCATTTTTGATGAAATTAAGCAATTTTAAAACCCATTGGCTAATATTGGTTGCAATTGTTGAATGCAGTTTAAAAAAATTACGAAAATTTTCAATGAACTGAATTGAGATTATTTCATCAGTATAAAATAGCAATGATTCATTTATAAGTCAAAGTTCATTTGATTAATCAGTTAACATACTAAAAAGTTATTTCTTTATTGTTTTGTATTAAAATATTTAATTAATAGTTTATTTTGTTTAATAACTCCATTTGCAATTGCTCTAAAAGAATTTCACTTTTCTAAGCACAAAGGATTAAGGATATTTTTTAGTAATTATTCTACTTAATTAAAAGTCTAACTGAATGTTCTAGTTATCTTCTTTCTTTTAGTCTTAAAGTAGATTACATGAAAACATTAAAATATATTTGTGAAATATCCTGAAACGTATACAATTTTGGAATAAATGTATATAGTTAAGATATAGCCAACAATTTTGTTCTTCTATTTGAAGCTCGTTCAAATCAAAACGTTTTTATTTTGATTTTTTTTTTTTGTTACTTGCAAATTTTCAAATATCCTTCACTATTAACTCCAGCCAATTATATATCCAGATTTAAATTATAAATTAATTGTGAATTGAAGGACAAAAAAATTATGTCTAAAGTCAAAAGATTTATTTTAATATATTAATGAATTATATAATAGAATCAAATTGATCATATGAAGGTTTCTATTCTTAAAAAAAAAAATGCAATTAACATTTTTCAGTAGATTGAATAGTTTTTCTTTACTAGCATTTATTATAAATATCAAAAGGATTATTATTTTTTCATTATTTTCAATTCTTGAAATAAACTTGGAAAATTTTGAGAGGAAATTCCTACATATAATATTAAGTCATTATATATGCATTAAAAAATTACAAATTAATTATAAATTAATGCATAGTTAGATATTGTTCTAAGCATTTCAAAGGCCTTGTTTAAATATAATAGTTAATTATATATACCCAATTAATCATTAAGTTAAGTAAGTTAGTTTAAGGCAAAGTATTTATTCCAATTTAAACAATATTTTCTATGGGTTCACTATAAATTTGATGTAAAATTTTATCAGTATTTTATATGATTATTTAAAATCTGGATTGCTTTTAGTTTAGTTAGTTTCCCCATTAATTCCCATTGACTAAATAAGGATTGACTAGCCGATTTTTTATCATACATCATTCGTTAAATCTACTGAACATATTTAAAAGGATTAATTTTAAAGGTTTAAATATTTTTTTAGAAATTTTTCTCTTAATGCTTAGTATTTTACATACACCAAATAATAACTAAATGGTACTTTACAGTAACAGTATTTATTCAAGTCCTTACAATAGATAGACTAAATTAAAATTCAAAAACTGTTCAAACAAAGTTTGCTCAACTAAAACCTCAAAAACCATTTAAACTTTTATAAACTATTGTAGAACTCAAATGTGCATAAATGTATAATATTTAAAACTTTCTCACACCGTAAAAGAGACACTCAAATTGAAGTATTTAAATTCTTATCACCCATTGATGAACATGTGTCAGACTGCAGTCATTCGCAATTGAATTAAATTACCCTTTTTTTCAAAGATAAGATATTGGCTACTTACTCATTTTATTTGCAACAAATTATGAAAGGAAAATGGGAAATTATTGGTAATACAATAACACTTTAGACTCATCGTGTTGTTTTTATAATCGGGCCATAATTAAACTGACGAATATTTTGTGTTTTTTATTGGTCGAGTTCAAAGATTACAACAAGCCAACAAAGAACTCAATGAAATATTGATGGGAAAAAATAAAATGGGAAAGGCAAAAAAAAAACGGCGACTTGGTAACGGATAAGATAGGAACTAAAGACTTCAGATCTTAAGTGTATAGTCATTCACTTATAAGGTCTCCGATTTAAAGGGAAGTGCTCATCAGATTAACTAGCAATCAGAGAAATAAATTATAAAGAAATTTTTTGGAGAAAGAGAACTAGGAAGAGAATGAAGAATGGATAGAAGATAGAAAGTAGAGAAAAATATAGTATTATATGTATTATATAGTATAGAATTCAAAATATATAATAAAATATATGACTCACAAAAAAAACAAAGGCAAAAATCGAAATAAGGAACAAAGAAATTATTTAGTACAAATAAAAATCTTTGCAAATAAATAATAATTCCAAAAAAAATATGCAAGATAAGGACAAAGGAAGTAAATTTAATGATGCGCACTAAAAAAAAAAAACAAACAAAATCGAAAAATTCTAGAACAAAATAATTGTTTCAAGACCTACACCCCCACAGATAAGGCTACAGACATCCAATTAAGACTTTCAGATTAATTCAAGTGTAATCCAGCTAAAAATATATGAATGATTAGAAAAGAGATTTTGAAGCAACAGACTTCATCATCGGGAATAATAATTAGACTTAATTAAAATATAATTCATTTTACTATACACAACACACACCCTTTTATAAACAGATGATATCACACACAACACCTGATCGTTGTCATGCATATAAAACTAGGCAAAATGTATTTTATCAGTTTTGCGAATGACATGTGGTTAAAACCATTTCTAACCCAATACATAATTGATAAACAAGGGGAAAAAAAAACTTGCGCGTCACATACTACCGATTACTACCTATATACATACATATATAAGTCTTTATATATGAAGTATAAATTTGCTTCCGTTCGTGCGCATGATTACCAAAAAACCGAAAGTTCTACATACGTATATATATATGTTTTTATGATTTGTATATATGTTATATGGAGGCCACGTATGTATATATGTGGCATTAGCGATCACCCCATCTGAATCCGATCATCAAAAGCCACGACAAGTAACTATCAGCATTATTGTTCCCCTTTCTCCCATGTTTGATAAGACATTTAAGTGGGTTCTGGTGTATAACACACAAAGTGCTGACGATTAGAGCTCTCCTCCTTCCGATGCTAATCGCAAAAAGAAATGCTTGCCAAAAAAAAAAAATAAATAAATAATAAAACTAAATCAATAAAGATGACTTTAGGATACTCTGCAGTAACTTTAAGAACTTTAGAAAACCAAAGGAAGACTAAAACTACAATTACTTGAGATAAACAAACAATATTATCCGTTTTTGAAAATTAAAGTTTTTAACATTGTCTCGGTATTTTGTATCCTCTATTAAAGCCGAAGTTTAAATACGTGTTTCTTAATTGTTATCCTAGTTACTAGATTACTAGATTTATTCTTAACCTTTTCAACTATAATCTTCATGCAAAACAGACTTAATATTGTATTTCAGGACATTTAGTTTACACTTTAGTTGCAGAGTATGAAAAAAGTATGAAAAAAGAAAATAATACTAACAAAACAAAAGATTATAATTCTTCGCCCACGACATGCGCCGATTCTAAAGTTTAATCGTCTTTGTCGCTATTGTCGTCGTCGTCGTCGGCTATGACGCGCTCTATGAGCTTGGACTTTGGCCCAAAGCGTCGTCTTTGCCAATTGCTTGTGCTTTGTTCTTTTCCACAGTTTTGACACTATCGGTGCGAAAAAAAGCTCTTTTGAGATATCCATGCCAACTCGTCTCATGGAGCATTATCTATATAAAAAGCTAGCCAAAGAAAAAATGGAAATGTTTCTTTTATATGTTTTGATTTGTGAATATTTTTCAGATTCAAAAGTGTAAGGTCAATGCATTAGAACAATCATAGAAGATAACTAAAATAATTAAATAAAAACTTTGTCTATTAGTTTTAACTTCATAATAGTAGAATCGGCAAGCTTTACACTTTATAACAATTTTTGTTAAAAATTTAAAGAAATTTACCATTAATTGATATGCAAATTCAATTGTTTTTACAGGCTAGTCTCATCACAAATCACAATTATCCAGTTGAGGAGCATACAGTTCATACACCCGATGATTATATACTCACGATCTATCGTATTCCCACATCACCAAAACGACAGCAATTAAATGAAACCACTGGCCAAAAGAAACCTGTGGTTTTTCTACAACATGGCATACTCTGTGCATCCGATGATTGGATTATTAATGGACCGGAAACCTCATTGGCTTACATGTTTGCCGATGCCGGTTATGATGTGTGGTTAGGTAATGCCCGTGGTAATACCTATTCGCGTCAGCATAAGAGTTTACATCCAGATACATCAGATTTTTGGAAATTTAGTTGGCATGAGATTGGTGTTTATGATTTGGCAGCCATGCTGGATTATAGTTTATCGGAGAGTAATGTAACTTCGTTACATTTTGTGGCCCATTCTCAGGGTACAACGACTTTCTTTGTTCTAATGTCATCGCTGCCGTGGTACAATGAGAAAGTGAGATCGGTGCATTTGTTGGCCCCCATTGCATATATGAGATATCATTCATTTATTTTATCAAAATTGGGTGGCATATTTCTGGGATCACCATCGTTTCTCAGTTGGGTGCTTGGCAGTATGGAACTCTTGCCCATTACCAAGGTTCAAAAGCTGATGTGTGAGCATGTCTGCTCGGAGGGCTCAATGTTTAAATTTCTGTGCTCGGGTCTATTGGATTTCATTGGCGGCTGGGGTACACGGCATTTGAATCATGTAAGTTTTTTAAATTATACTTTTTAAATCAATCTGATAAGCAAATTCTTAAACTCATTTCAGACTCTGTTAACTGATGTATGTGCAACGCATCCGGCAGGTGCATCTACGAGCCAAATTATTCACTATCTCCAGCTATACACATCGGGCGATTTTCGGCAATACGATCATGGCAAGGAGCAAAATGAGATCATATATCAACAGTCCACACCGCCCTCATACAATGTGAAGAATATAAATAGTTGTGTCCATATGTATTATAGCGATAATGACTATATGTCTGCTGTGGAAGACGTTGAATATTTGGCTTCGCAATTACCGTGTGTGGATCTGTATCGAATACCTTACGAAGATTGGAATCATTATGACTTTTTATGGTCAATTAATGTTAAAGAAGTTATAAATAATAGGATAATAGATCAAATGCATAGATATGACATTGAACACGAAACGGGATTGAGTTTCTAATCGTATATATATAGGAGCCAACAATGTGAACAAGTTTAGCCAAATTATATAGAAAGTACCTTATCTCTAATTGTTTATGTAAATACGTGTAAATAATGTGTAGTTAGAAAGTTTTTTTTTTTTGTTTGGAAAATGAGCCTATGCGTGATATTAGTTAATAGATTTTAAGCTTGCCTAAGGTTTGTGAAATGCTTATACGAATTTACATATACTTCAAATGCTTTGCAAATATATTCAAGTCAACAATTTTTTAAAATGACCGCCAATTTATTTTAATAGCAGCCCTGGCTAAGCAGCAATGCTCTATGTCGTTCTCTTGCTCTCTCTTTGTTTCTCACCGAATGCAGTGAGAGAAAAAAACGCCATATTTGCTTTGTTTATCGACCAGGGCCACATTTCTACCCCTGTAATAGAGTGAAAAAAAAAACATAATTTTTGTTTCCTATATCAGAAAATAAAAGAAAAAAGAAATTAAGGGACGAAACACAAAGAAAAAACAGCGTCGCGTAAGAGATAAAGCGAGTTTCTCAACGTTAATATTTATATTCTACGAATATTTGTTGGGTACTTAGTAAATTTTTTACAGTGCCCCTCTACAACAATAAACCCATTATATTTGTGTCAGTGTACCCATCAAAGACAACAAAACCAGCAAACAGGCAGCTCGAGGGCCGTATATTTGTGTTTGCAGAAGCAATGAAAATACATTCGTTTGCGTTTGATTTTATACATCGCAAGAAACTTATTTTTATTAACTAATAATGCGTTTATCATTGCCCCTCTGCCCCCTCGTCAAAATCAAGTGCATGATATTAAACAGGGCTGCCGACTTGCTTATTTAGCGGGACGATTTCGTGATTTCACATCATTGAGTACTTTACTCTTTTAAAAGTAGCTGCAGGATTTAATGAAACAAAGATTTTTCTCTTTTAAAATTGTCATTATAATCCTAAAATGACAAGAAAAACATTTGAATGCAACGAATATTTCTTAACTAAAAAAGGCTACATTCAACACATTTAAAAAAAAAGGCTAAGAAATAACTCTTTCAGCCCTGGAATAAAAACGCTAATACGAATTGGCATTTGTTTACTCTTTTTACGGTTGGACCACCAGCTTCAGATGCGAACACCAAGAAAATGTCCAACAATGTAGCAAAGGTGCTGGTAGAAATTACCACAGATGGGATACCCAAGCTCCACTGCCCTGTGTGCAATAAAGCACTTATCTCGCTGGCCGGCTATGTAAAACATGTGAAAAAACACGAGCCACCAGGAGGATTTCAGTGTCGTTACTGTGATGTCTGTTACTGCCATGAAGATCTGTTGCAAGACCATGTAAAGGCAGAACATCACGATGTCGCTGGACAGGATGTGGATCGGAAAGTTTATGTGTGCAACAAATGTGGGGCAGAGTACAAATATTTGGAGTCCTATAAGCGACACTGCAATACCAAATGTGCCCCAAACAAACGGACTGCTACTAAAAGTGAAAGAACTGAGGTATATGACGTTGATTAGTTGTATTTAAACGAATGAATTGTAATTAAATTCTATTTCTAGGAGGAGAGTACAAGTGCGGGTAGCAGCAACACAGGAAGACAAATGGAATGTAAATTTTGTTCGACACGATTTTCTTGCCTATCAAATCTGATTAAGCATCAACGGAGTCGTCCTGACACATGCGGCCAAGCTGTTATTGGAGACAAAGTAGAAGCTTCAAACTCAATAAAGAAAAAACATCTCCAACGACATTCTAAGAAAACGGAGCATTCTGTATCCGATCCAGAATTCATAAGTGAATCCCAGCAAGGTGAGAGAATAATTTATAGATGCAGAATTACAGAGTTTACAATTTGAATTTATTGTTGTTGTTTTTAGAATCCGATAGCGATGATGATATACCGTTGGCAAGTCGTCGCAAACCTCAAATCCAAACGGCGATTCAAGCGCAGGCGCTTAAACAAGAAGCTGTAACTGACGGTCTAACCGATTCCACGGAAGAATGCCCAGACTTTGATCCAACTAATAGTGATGATGACCAAGATGTCATACAATTCCTGCCCTTGCCTGCACCCGCCATGGAGGTAAAAGAGGAAGCAGTCGATGAAGATGGCGACTTTGAGTACCCAGATGCCAGTTTATTTGTAAAAGCGGAAAGTGCAGCGGATATATTTAGCAATGAGAAGGATAAATTATTAGATGTTTTACTAAGCACTGACGAGGGTGATGGCCTAAAACCATTTGAAAGTCTAAAGGTGGAGCATGCTGCTGGTATACTAGATGAAATAGCCACAGTTCCATTAGACGAACATTTGGAAACCGAATTAATTGAAGAAGATGTTCTAGATGTAAGAGAGGCCAGAACTAAACGAGGGGGAAGACCGAAAAACAATCAAAGTGAGAAACCGAAAAGAAAATATCGGAAGAGAAATGCTCCCAAATCGCCAAGCTCTGAGGAAGAGGAAGATGCGAATTCATCGTCATCACCCAAACGGGTAGCCAAGATATCCAAAAAAGAGCTCAAAGAACGCCTGAAAATGATGAACAAAGTGGAAAAATCATGGAAATGTCCACATTGTGTTAAAATTTATCATATACGTAAGCCCTATGAAAAACATCTAAGAGACGATCATAAACTGAGTGAAGATGACATTAAGGATATATTCAAGGACGTCGACACCCATGCCCGACTCGATGAGGAAGTTTTCAAATGCAAAATATGTAGTAAGATCTATTTGGTTGAAAAGAGACTGGAAACGCATATGAAAGTGCATGGCGAAGATGGCAGTTTGACATTCAAATGTCCTTGCTATTGCAATCTATTCTTTGCCAGCAAAGAACTGGCCACCGAGCACGCCCACCAACAGCACAAGGAACTGCTCTATTGCGAGAAATGCGATAAATATATGACCGGGCACGATAGTCTCAAGAACCATGAGAAAAATTTCCACTCCAAAAAAGAGCCAAGAAACTTGCCAAGAAATTTAATATGCGATAAATGTGGCAAAAAGTTTAGCGGACGCACCTCTCTCTCCGATCATGTTCGTTCGGATTGTGGGCGATTGCCTCTCTATCAGTGTTCCGAGTGCGGGAAGCGTTTATCTACGGCTGGGATTTTGAAAACGCACATGTTGCTCCACCAAGCGGAGACGCCATATCAGTGCGATAAATGTGGGAAAACGTTTAAAGTCAAAGCGCAATATAAATCGCATCTAAAGACGCGACACACCGACTACAAGCCCTATAAATGCCATCTCTGTCCGAAGGAGTATCCCTATCGGGAGAGTTTGCTCACTCACATGACTGTCCATACGGGCATTAAGCGTTTCCTTTGCAATAATTGTGGCAAACGTTTTACATGCATATCCAATCTGCAGGCACATCGAAAGGTTCATGCCGATACTTGCGGTCAATTGCCCCTCAATGCCAAGGCCACGCAATATATGGGCGTCCAAAGGGGTAAATTACTGATGGGCGCCAAGCCAGAGGCTGGTATGGAGTACGAAGAAACCAAGACTTTGATTGCACAGGAAGTAATTGACAGGGATATGCCAATGGCTCAGGAATTGAATTTTCCCTCGGATGGATCAACACCATTGGCTACAGTTCCGCTAAATTACGCCTCATCCCATCTAGTGCAACCCATTTTTCAGACGATGCATGCCAAGGCCAGGCGAGAGGATTAGATTTCCAATTTAGGTTTACTTTATGTTTTGGTATAAATTTACACATACTTATAGAAATAAACTTAACATATAATTAAAAATCGTGTATTGCTATTTTTTGAATTCAAATTCAGTTTTTTAAATAACTTTTTTTTATATTATTTTAAACTTTTTACTTATTTATTTGACTTGAAACCCTGATGAACTTTTGCACTTATAAACTACAAAATATTTATCTTAATTATACTTTAATTTAATCTAAAATACGGTTGTTGGTATCGTCCTATGGGCATGCGACCTTTGGTTCTTAGTCGACGCACAGCTTCCCGTATAAATTTAGGTTGCAGGGCTCCCGATTCTCCTTGTGCTTCCATTACATCCAAGGCCTCTTCCACTACTTCGCCCACAAAGACTTTGGCTATACCGGACATAGCTATTACCACATTTTGGGACACGGAGCACCCTGTGATGGTTTGCATTAATCGCTTAACAGCAGCTTTGGGAAAAGCAGAACGGCGGTACATTTCATAGCGATCAAGTTGCTCTTCAGTAAAGTTGGATACCAGGACTCTAAATGTGGAGAAAGAAGAAAAAAGAGTTGATTGATATGAAATTTTGATTAAAGGGAATTGATGACCACACACTCACTGCATACGTTCGCGTTCCTCCTCCTCTAACTCCTTTTTTGTTTTCAGTTTCTTGCTTGCCGGCTCGCCCGAATCGTTTTCTCCATCTGTCGTTTTGTTTGCGTCCACCTCAGTCTCTTTATCCTTATCTTTATCCTTGGTGTCGTCCTCATTGTCATTGGTATCGCTTTCGCTGGTTTTACGCTCTTCGGCGGTTGTATTAAAAAATTTGAGATCTACATCATCATTGTCGCTAAGCGAATTGCCTTTCTGTTGCGTGGGAAATAGAATTTGGTCCATTTAAGCGTAATTTTTTATAAATTCAACATATATAAACAACAGTGTGACCAAAATAACTTTTTTAAGGGCTGCATCATCTAAATAAACTCCATGGTCGTTTCCAACACTGTCTTAGAGCTGAGAGCAAATAATGATTTCGAATATAAGTGATTAGTGGAAATATGTGAGAAACCCAATATAACTTTTGCATTGATTATCAAATGATTCAAGTGACCGATCAAAGCCAAAAACTCTTGTTTTTATCATTAGCATTTTTAACAACTATTCTTAAAGTCCTTATTGATCACCTTGGCATATACAAAATTTACTTTGAAGTTATTGTAATACAAGTAAACAAGATTGAAATTTAAAGAAATTTAAAAAATCAGATTACCTTTGCTTTTGTGTTCGAAAATTCACAATATGATGATAATTCGCCGAAAGTAAGTTGTATATTACAAGTCACAGTGAGCAGTCGTTGAGAAGTTACCCAACATTGTTTTCGGTCTTAAGATACCTCGTGTTTTTGTTCTTTCATATTTTTGCAAGCGCAAAGTTCGCTTTTAATTTCGGTAAAACTAAACTTATATTTGGTACGTCGCACGATTTACAATAATGTCGGCAGTCGCAACAGAAACCCTTACCGTGGAGCCAACCGTAACTGCGGATTTGGGAGCATCCGATGAAAATAAAAAGGTTAAAAAACCAAAGCCGAATAACAAAAAATTGCGACAAGGTGAATGACCTGATAAAATGCAACAATTATGACTCCATCCACATAACTAAACATTCTATTTCACAATTTTATGACAGAGGCGGCAGCGAAAAAGGCAGCAGAGGGTGGCAATGATGTTGATGCTCCGCCAGAGCCAGCAACAAATGGAGTACCGGCTCAGCAGCAGCAAACGAAGAAGAAGCAGAACAATAAGGGCGGCAAAAAGTCTGGACAAACAGATCCACCAACCATACCCATTTCCAAGCTCTTCCCAGATGGAAACTATCCCGAGGGTCAGATAGTAGAACACCCAACACCCAAAGATTTGCCGGATGATCGCACTGCCAAGGATCGCTTCACATCGGAAGAGAAGCGTGCTTTGGATCGCATGAACACGGATATTTATCAGGAGTTGCGCCAGGCAGCCGAGGCTCATCGTCAGACCCGTCAGTATATGCAACGTTATATTAAGCCGGGCATGACAATGATTCAGATTTGCGAGGAACTTGAGAATACCGCACGTCGTCTGATTGGAGAAAATGGTCTAGATGCTGGTTTAGCCTTCCCCACTGGCTGCTCTCTAAATCATTGTGCTGCCCATTACACACCCAATGCTGGAGATACAACCGTTCTTCAGTATGATGATGTGTGCAAAATTGATTTCGGCACTCACATCAAGGGACGAATCATTGACTGTGCCTTTACTTTGACATTTAACAACAAATACGATAAGTTGCTGCAGGCCGTCAAGGAGGCCACAAATACTGGCATTAAGGAGGCGGGCATCGATGTGCGTCTATGCGATATTGGAGCGGCTATTCAAGAGGTTATGGAATCATATGAACTGGAACTAGATGGCAAGACCTATCCAATCAAGGCTATTCGTAATCTAAATGGCCATTCTATAAGCCCGTACCGTAAGCTAAAAACTTGAAAACTCTCGTAACAGAATCAGATGGACATTTGAAACCAATTCTCTATTTTTAGGCATTCATGCTGGCAAAACGGTACCCATTGTTAAGGGCGGTGAATCCACTCGCATGGAAGAGGATGAATTCTATGCCATCGAAACATTTGGCTCCACTGGCCGTGGTCTTGTCCATGATGATATGGACTGTTCGCATTATATGAAGAACTTCGAGGTGCCATTCGTCCCATTGCGTTTGCAATCCTCAAAACAATTGTTGGGCACCATCAACAAGCATTTTGGCACTTTGGCCTTTTGCAAACGTTGGCTGGACCGCGCTGGTGCCACCAAATATCAAATGGCTCTTAAGGATCTATGCGATAAAGGTATTGTCGAAGCCTATCCACCTCTGTGCGATATTAAGGGCTGTTATACCGCTCAGTATGAGCATACGATTATGCTGCGTCCCACTTGCAAGGAGATTGTTTCCCGTGGCGATGATTATTAAACATTAATACATGGACATTAAAGGACAGCGAGTGAGAGAGAAAGAGAGAGAGAGGAAAAAGAGAAATACCCATTTTGGATCACAATTTGTAGCTTGCATTATATAAAAAGTTTTTGATATATATATAAATAAGTTCATCGATTGTTGATTTATTATTTTGATGATACGATTCAATATACAAACATACCTACATATATGAGTATAAACCAAAATATTCATCCTTATATATATAGATAAAGAGATGGAAAAACCAAATACAAAAATCAAGTACAAGTATTTAAGCAATATTTGACAAATTTTCAATTAGGAGATTCTTAAATATTAAGCAGGTCTTTTGCTAAAGGAAAGTATGTATATCTTAAACGTTTTAATGAAGCCTTTTCTTTTTAACCAATCATTTTGAATTTAGAAGAATTTTCAAAAATTTTTAAGTATTTACGTTTGTGACATTAGCTTTACAGAGTTTTAATCTAATGCCAATTTGGTCCAAATTTTACTTAAGTCAACTGGAAACTTTGTAATTAAATGATTGTAATTTGAAATGTTTTGCCGAATATATCGAAAGAAGTGAAGTATATATAGATAAGAAAGAAGACATTTATTATATATAATTTAAAGAACAATTACTAAATTTCGAGGCTTCAGATTCAAGCTAATTGATTTTTAAAATTCAAACTTTTTGTGTACTAAAATAAAATAGTTTTCCTTACAACAATAAAAAATTTAGTGTTTAGATTTTGCTTAAAACTCGTAACTTGACTTTTCGATTATCTCTTTCTTCTGCTTTACAATTTTATAATCTAGTTTAGTTAGTTCAAATCGGATTTCTGAAAACGCACAATTGTAATAAATAACATTTGTGTTATTTTTCATTTCATAGTTTCTATATATATTCGGTTTCTTTTAGATCTATTGGATAGTTAAGACCCTTTGGTATTACTTCTTGCCAGTATAGAGAGTTGTTGGGTAACATAGATTTGTTTTTTAAAACTTTCTTATTTTTAAATGCTCTGTAGTAGTAGACAAACCATTTTCCTGTTAAATAATATATAATTTCTATATAACTTACAATGCTGAAACCATACATTAGCGAGAGTATCCCACCAAAACGATCTGTAATGGATCAAAGAATAATTTAAGTTTTCAAATTAAAATGCAATCAGTTAAAAACTCAACTCAATAAGACAACCCAAGTGCTGACTATTTCCGTTTTAGTTGCTTGGGCAAAACGCAATTTAAAGTAAAGCTTAATAATGGCCAAGGGTCGCTTGTTAGTCAATCCTTTCCTGATAACATTTAAAAGTGTTAGTAAACCCATAAAATGAAAATATTAAAGGAACTTACAACAATCCTGTTAGATAACCTGTAGGCCGCATTATGGGTCTCAGTGGAGCAACATTGCTGGTTATTTCAAAGCTAACGCCATCACAACTGGGCAAACAATGTCCACATTGTCGCTGGGCCTCTTGATCATTTCTCTTTTCCAGATAGGAGAACTCATTGTAACCATACCAAATCTTCTTCCATTTCATCAAGCAGGGTAAATCGGGTAGAGTACAGAATTTCAAATTAATGGCACTACTTGCCATGGGTGATGATACGCAGCCACAGTGTTTCAACATGCTCTCAACGCGACAAAACAGTAGACACTCGTCCAGGGAGTAGTATGATCTGAGATTAAATGGACTCAGGAATGATACGGCATAAATATATTATAACTTACTGATTCAACAGCTTGCGACCCTCCTCAGGATAATAGCAGTAACGTGTTTTGGGTGATATGTGACGCACCGATTCACTGGTATCAAAGAACTTCGGTTGTATGGGTATTTCGACAATTGTATTATGATCAACCAATATATCACCCAATGCTGTAGACTGTACAGAGGCATAGTCTTCCTGCGGAAATATAATCAGCTACGGAAGACGACAGTCCTCGATGAACAAACAAAACTTGTTTCATTTATGGGGGAAACCTACTTGGAATGCTTTATTACTTAAGTAAGTGTAGGTATATTCCTCCTCTGGAGCATCTTGTAGCACGAATTGAACACTATTCAATATGGAATTGGATTCAAAAACCACCTTAGGCAATGCTGACATTTCAGCGTCATCCTGGGACCGCAAATCCCTGTAAATGAACATTAAACGATTTAAAACTTCATTTTAATTTAAACAGAATTCGTAACTTACTTGATCCGGGAATAGCTGCGTCGACGATAGTTAAATATGCAACACACACTTGACGATGTGGGACGTTTGATAAACAATTGACTGGCATTCACCGGAGCACCATAGACAATGCCTCTGATTATAACCTCATTGCAGTCGGGTGATAACTGACGTAATATATCCCGCACAGAGTATTCAGTATCATTGTAATAGCTGGATAGAAGCCAATGGAGTTTAGATAATTCCTCTTTATCCAACTGTGGTTCATCGTGTGGATTTAAATAGAATTCAGTGAGAATTAGTAGGCGTCGAGCCATGTCGTCTGCACTGAATGCCAACTGTGGGGAGTCACTAGCATTAATTGTCTGGTGTTGATAGCTGCAAAAAGGAGTGGACAAATTAGTATGCCAAACAGGTAATCAACAGGTAAGTATAAATAGAAGATACTTAAAATGTAACCACTTTAGTTTTAAATATGAAGTTACTGTGGCTGTTTCTACTATTAGCAAGCGAACTTGGTGCTGGTTTAAGTTCACACCAAAGATTTCAAAATCATCGCGTATACCGCTTGAAACCCACTAAACCGGAGGAATTGGATAACTTGAGATTCTTAGAAAAGCGCAATGAAGAGGTTTTCTTTCTCAATCATTTAAAGCTAGGAATCCTTGATGTTCTAATAGCTCCCAAATATGATAAAAACTTTTTGGAGTTACTTGATAATCTAAAGCTAACTTACGAACTGATTGATGAGAATGCTCAGGCCAGTTTGAACATGGATATTGAACCAATAGCAGATGCTAATCGTCGCAGTGATGATTATAGTTGGACCGAATATCATGAATTGAATGATACTTATCAATGGCTCCAAAATACAGCTGGAAAATATCCAAATATAGCCAGTATTTTTGTGGCAGGGCAAAGCTATGAAGGACGTGATCTGTTGGGACTTAAAATTGACCATAAAAGTGAAGAAAAAAGGAAAGCCATCTTTTTGGAAGCCGGCATGCATGCCAGAGAATGGATTAGTCCAGCTACAGCCACATTCTTTATCAATGAACTTTTATCTTCCCAAAATCCTGAAATTATGAGCTTGTCCAAATCGTATGTGTGGTATATATTGCCACACGCTAATCCTGATGGTTATGTCTATACACATTCTACGGTAAGTTTTTCCACTACTCTCCATTTACATTCTCAGTGATGATCCATTTGTCCGCCTTTTAGAACCGTTTGTGGCGTAAAACGCGTAGTCCCCAGGCAAACAATTGTTATGGCACCGATCCCAATCGTAATTGGGCCTTCCATTGGCGTGAGGTTGGGGCTAGTGATGAACCATGTTCTGAATCTTATGCTGGACCTAAAGCATTCTCTGAAAAGGAGACGGAAACACTGGCCCAATACTTGCAATCGCTGCCCGAGCCCCTTTTCATGTACCTATCCTTACACTCTTTTTCACAATTATTACTCTACCCCTACGGACATACGTCGACATTGCCGAAAAATCATAAGGATTTAGAGCAGATTTTTAGAGCATCTGTTTCTGGCATGAAACGACGCTATGGCACACGCTACACTGGTGGCAATGTCTACGATGCCATTTATCCAGCTGCCGGTTCTAGCATGGATTGGGCCTATGGAGTATTGAATGTTAAATATTCCTTTTGCTATGAGTTGAGACCATCGGGTTATAGTTTCTGGACTGGATTTCGTTTGCCTGCAGCACAAATAATACCCACTGGTCAGGAGACTACCGACGCATTGGTGGAAATGATTAAGGCAGCTAAAAACTTAGATGATAAAGCTAAAGTATAAAAAGGATTGGAAAATTTTGAAATAAAATGTAGTAAGCAAGTCGTCCCCGTCGACGTTTTAAGCAAATTTAATTATCCTAGCTCTGGCTCTGAAATCTAGAACATGCCTCAATCGACTCGGCTGTTGATGCTGATCATGGTCGGAAATGATTTCTTCTCCATTTTAGCGACTTTAATGTAGCCTTTACAGAGTACGAAAACAGGGGTAAGGCATCTAGTTTTTCACAACTATAGTTTATGTATTTTATGTATTTTTAGTTACTGAATTTGCTTCTAAAACTTTTGCGAAAGATTCAACTGCTAATAAATGCACTTTTAAATTTAACGAAAATATCACACTTTAAATTTTCCAATGGTTTTAACAATCAGCTCACTTTAGTATCTTAAAAACAAATCTACAATGAATTAATTTAGGACATCTGAAAAATAAAAACAAAAAAACCTTCCTTTTTTTTTGGATTCTTTGTATACAATCGGTATCAGAGATAAGAAAGTCCGTGATCTCGTAACTGCGTCGATTTCGTAGAATGTTCTTTTGATTTTGCGTTCGTGATTTTGGGATTGGGAAATTTTTAAAAGATTTGCTTATCTACTGATAACTAGAAATAATTCATTTAAGAAAATGTACAAGATCATTTTATGTATCATATGTAACTAGTTTGTCTTGTCTGATAGCACAAAATCTAATTAAGAAAAACACTTAGAAAACGGAAAAAGTGAAGTGAAAATTGCTTTAGATAAGAACAAAACTGAACAAGGAATATTGGCTAGACAAGATCGAGAGTAAATATTGCAATGTAAAGCTTTCAATTATTGCTTGTGACAAATATTTGTTACAATTTCATTGGCCAGACCTTGTCTATTGTTTCTTTATTTATTTATTTTTATTTTTTATATTTGAATGAGACGAGTAGCATTAGCTGTGATTTACAATTTTTGAAAACGCGCAAGACCCACAGATTACTCCTATATTTATAATATAGCCTAAAATGACAAAGTAAGTTATGGGCAATATATTAAATTCGTTTAATTGACTTATCGGGCGTGCAGTTTTCTTATCACAATATAGTAAATTCCTATAAAAGCAACTGACAAGTTGGTATAAAGCTCATACGTACTACCAACGACAGTCATGTCGCTGAATAAGTCCCTAATCTTGGCCCTTTTGGGTCTTCTGTTGGCTGTTGCCGGCGGGCAAGCAGAACGCGCACGATATGATAATTATCGTGTCTATAAGGTGAATGCCGAAAATGTTGAGCAATTGGCTGTACTTAAGGATTTGGAGAGCTCCAGCGATTCCATAATCTTTTTGGATGGTGTTCACATTGTGGGAGCTGATGTCCAAATTGTTGTGGCACCACACAAAGTGCCCGATCTATTGGACATTTTGGGCAGATCGGAAATCAAGTATGAGTTGCAGACTAAGGATTTGCAGAAATATATGGATGAGACTGACGAGAAGGTGGCCATTAAGGGACGTGCCACTAGCGATTACAACTGGGCTCAGTATTACACTTTGGATGACACCTATGCTTGGCTTCAATCTCTGGCCGTCAATAATCCCGGAGTGGTCACCCTAATTGAGGGCGGCAAAACCTATCAGGGACGCTCAATTTTGGGTGTGCAAATCTCCAAGGGTGGCAGCAACAAACCAGGCATTTTCCTGGAAGCTGGTATCCATGCCCGCGAATGGATTGCTCCAGCTGCAGCTACCTTTATCATCAACCAACTGTTGACCTCCGAAGATGCCGCTGTTAAGCAATTGGCAGAGAATTATACTTGGTACATTTTGCCCCATGCCAATCCCGATGGTTTTGTGTATACCCATACCACCGATCGTCTATGGCGTAAGACTCGTACACCTTATGGTAGCTGTTATGGTGCCGATCCTAACCGTAACTGGGCCTTCCACTGGAATGAAGTTGGTGCCAGCAGCAATGCTTGCTCCGATACCTATGCTGGTCCTTCCGCCTTCTCTGAAATCGAAACCTATTCCCTATCCAACTACATTGCCTCGCTGAAGGGTAAAATTCAGTTGTATATCTCACTGCACGCCTACTCCCAGTACTTGCTCTATCCTTATGGTCACACCAGCGAATTGCCCGATAATGTTGCCGATTTCCAGAAGGTCTTCGATGCCTCCATTGCTGCCGTTAACAAACGCTATGGAACTAAATACACTGGTGGCAATATCTATGATGCCATCTATCCAGCTGCCGGAGCTAGTGTGGATTGGGCCTACGGCGAACAGGATGTACGCATGGCCTACTGCTATGAACTGCGTCCATCTTCCACCTCCTATCTTACTGGCTTCAAGCTACCAGCTGAGCAAATTGTTCCTGCCAGCGAAGAGCTTTTGGATTCTATCATTGCCATGACTGCTGAGGTCAAGAATTTGGGATATTTCGATTAAATAAATTAATGCTACTTACATTTTGATGGCATAGTTATGTAAAAGTGTTTTACTTATTTTATTTGTGGTGCAGACACCAATAGCCGGAAAAGGACTATTCGATACATGGACCAAAGTAGGAGACATATGTATCTCAGTTGGTTGCACTAAATACTCCTCCGTTAGATTCACAATAATAATGTGAGTCCAAGTCACAATGGCAGCCAAAAAAATTAACCACAGAGTTCTGCGAATTGTTTTGTTGATAACATATTTTCCAATAATTTTTTTATTTTTACTATTATTTCGTGTTTTAATCTTACTTGGCGTAGCGTACAGGTGTGTAATAAACCAAAAGTTGCAAACCATTTATATAACTTTTACTTAAAAACTCTTTGAATAAACGGCGATAAGTCTGCATTTTTATTTTATATATGAATCAAATTGATTAGGGCTCATCCATTTTATACCCCGAAAGGACTCATCAATCAAGGCAACTACTCACGATTGATATAGTTAAATACAGGACGAAATGTCAGAAAATAGATAAATTCAAATGCTGTCACAATACTGAAACCCATTATTAATCCCAACAGGCCACCAAACGAAGCTGTCAAAAAGCAAGGTGACAATTAAATCATTCATTATCATTAAAGAAAAAGTTAATTTATTGAACTTACCCAAAGCTGATAACCAATTTTGGAAGATATCCGTACGATATCTAGTGCTCATCAGATCACTAAAGAAGACGTGCAATAAAATGCTATCTGTCTGATTGCTAAATGCAAAGAAACAATATAGAAGTAAGTTTAATTTATGTTAACTAATTTTCTAGTTACCTGATGGTTATTCTACTAAAGGAATAACTCATATCAAGTCTGCCCATTGTACTTTCGGAGACATAATGATTCGATTGGCAGTCCGGCAAACAATCGCAAGGAAATCGGCTCGTTTGATGTACTATCGATAGAGATAGGTTAAGATTTGCCAAAGCATGTGAAAAGAAACCTGAAATCGGGAAAAAACATAAGGTTTAATTTTATTTAAGTATAGACTTGTTTTAAGTCAATGCCAAAGTTAAGTAGAAAATAAATAATCATACAGGTTATGGCTATGTTTTAGTAGATAATTATCACATATTAACAAAAAAAATTCAAAATTTTCAATGTTATAGCTGTTTGTTTTGACCCTTTCTCAAAAAAAGGACTTTGCGGTGACCACGATAGATCCTTAAGGATACAAAATCCATCGGACAAAAAGAATTATTATCAGAATTGAATAATCTCGTGCTTAATCGAAGCTTTTAATTTTTTTTTTAATTGTTGAATTTAAAAGTTCGCTCATATGAAACAAATCAAGACGCGTGGAATGGAAACGATTTTTTGCTAAATTGGAATGATTGAGAAGATATCGACACACCGGAAATTGGCGAAAAATGAAATATTAATCTGTCACTTTGAGTTTACCCTCTCAACTAATAAGTTGCTGCTCCGAAAGATGAATGCAACTATGGATGACGATTCAGCGGTATTAGATTTACAGGAGTTTTGCTCCAAGTCTAAAAATGGACCGCCTCAGTATAATTATATTGACAGCGAAGACGGTGACTTTATTTGCAAGGTAAACTTGCTTGAGGTGGAAGCCTTTGGAAATGGTAAGAAAGGCTATTTTAAGCACAGAATGTCGATTATACTAAACTCACTACATTTGCCAGGCCGTTCTAAACGTGATGCCAGACATCTGGCTGAAGTTAATATAATGCGAAAAGTGCGTAAGACTACTGGATGCATGGATCAGAATAATATTACCGATACGACGGAGGATTTTGATGAATTAACTAACCTCAATCGGGATATGCTTAATGAGTTGCGCAACTATTGTGTACGCCATGAGATGCCGCTTCCCACCATAGAGATTGTGCAAGAATCACCCGAATATGTTGCCAGCTGTACCGTAGCGTCTATCAAGCGATACGGTAAATCGGATAAAAAAAAAAATGCTCGTCAGCGTGCAGCTATCGAAATGCTGCTTGTTATTACGAAGGATGGATGTGGGGTACCATCCCAAGACACTAGCATTCCCGAAGATGATGAAGCCCACCGACGTATGATATTCAGCACATACAGGGAACTCACAGAGTCTGGTTCTAAGGAGTTCAATGGAGTTCGACTCTGTGATCGTCACAACTATTTTAAAAAGTTTTATGCATCCCTTAAAACAGATGCCCTAAAAATTCTCGATGCTAGCAGTGATGATGATTACTCTAATGACAAGGATCGGGTTATGAGCCTTTTAAGTGCTCTAAAGATAAAGTCACGCATTAACATTTTACCATCATCATCCATGAAACGATTAATACAACTTGAAATCCTTTCTGACTATGATGCAGTGTTCAATGGCTTTGAGACCGAAATTTATGATCAAATTTTAAAATATTTTCGGTCAATGTTAAATTGAAGAGTTGTCGATAAATATATAAACCTACTTTAAAGTTTTAATTTCTTGTTCAACTCGGTTGTTATGTTTTCAGTACTCACTTTTGCTATATATTAAGCAATTCGCATCCAGGATGCCGCACACCCTGAAGCTGCCATTGTTGGTTATGTAGGGGGGTAGGCAGCCACAGCGTTTAAAAGTCATGCTAACTCTACATTCAAACATGCAGTTGATAAAGGAATAACGTTTTAGGCCAATTAAAGTTCGTTCACTGCCAAATAGACAATTCCTTTCCGATAGATCCATGCGACGTATATCGTTGGTGGCATAAGTAGATTCGGGATTAATTCTTACAAAGCTTTCTCTATTTGATGTTACCACTTTGGTCTCTGAATTCTCATCGGGAAAATTGTAGGCATCATGGATGAGTAAACGAAAACCATAGCCACTAAAGAAAGTGCCAAAATAATCAGAAACCATGGGATTTAGTAGAACCGAAAGTCCAGTGGGATAACCACAGCCTGTTACGCGATATGGCCGTTTGGGTACTTGATAGGCAATTTTTCTAAAAGAGATATAAAGTTAGATATAGAATATATATATTGAAACGAATCACTTACGCAGGAAAATTATTATTTTGTGAGGCAAAATAGTTAAAACTACAACATTGCCCTTCCATGGTCTCAATGCGTTGAAATAGACTATCGCACCGTGAACTAATACCCTTCCAAATGCAGCGATTGATCATGTCTATGCAATCAGGGGACAGCTCTCGGGTCAATTGAGTCAGAGTAAGATTATTAAGAGTAAGAATTCTATTATAGATTTGCAAAGAATTATTGCTTACGACATTGTCGACCGGCAAGAGAGTTAAATTGAAGAGTCTATGCACATGCAATCGAGTTACATTTGGTGGTAAGTGACTAAAAATAAAGGAAAAATCAAATTGAATTTATACAGATTACTAACTATTGGTATTTTGTACTTACAGTCGTTCAAGTAGTCCCAAGGCTTTAGTTTTAGATATCTTATTAAAATTGCATATAGTTACCGCTGGAAATGGTATATTCCAGGTGGGAAAATGTGAACTTTCAATAACAGTGACCGTGGGTGTTTCACGATTCCAATACCATGAGACGACAACCAATACAATTGAGGTTATGATGGCTAAGACAACCACAAGTATCCAGAACCATCGTTCGTAACGGCTTATATCCTGACGTGTTATATAATTGAATCCATGTAGGGATGTAGTCTGGCAATAGTTGCGTAGATTCACTTTGAACCATTTGATAACTTGACGTAAATATTGCACAGGTCTCTTTGGCAAGAATTTGGACGGGTTTTCCATATGAGCTGGATTAATCGGAGCATTACTAGTGACAGATGGTCGAGTTGCCAATGCTATTTGTTGTGCCTGAACTTGTCGCAAATCAAAGATACGCCGCTTTTTGAAAGCCATGTCAGTCTGTCTCAATTGATGTCTCACCGAAGACTGACACAAAATACTTGGCAATTAGTCGCACCTAATTAGGCTGCGCTAATGACCCAACTTGAGTCCTAGTTCTTAGGTGCAGGCGATAGCGTATTTGTTGTCTAGTTAACCAATTACATGTGGGTCGGACACATGTAAAGAATATGAGTTCGAAAACCGAAACGAAACTGCAGCCCATAAATAAACCGGTTATACCGCCAATATTACCTATTCTTTGTGGTTTATGAATGACAGTTAAGTATTGAGTGGGTGTATATACATATATAAAGAAGTGTCGTTAGTACCACAATATGAGTAGTATATGATGGGGAGGGTACTTGCCTATAAAGGTCAAAAAATTCTCAAAGACATCAAAACGTAGCTGCTCGGCAATGGGTGAATCGTAGTAAACATAAATGAGGACTGTCTCGGACGAATTAAAGCCACGACTGAAATTGATACACACAGTTAATTTATATATTTTCTATATTTGAATATGAGACAAAATATCTACCTTGACCCATTATAATTGTAATCAATAAATGGAGCATTTATTGCTCTGACATCACTTTGAATTTCATAGCTATAAAAGTCACAAGATGGTAAACAATTACATAGATATTGTCCATTCTTTTTCTCGACAATCTCCCCTCTTAGATCTGTGTAGTAGATATAGAATGTTAGATAAGATAATATCGAAATGTTCTACTAACCATTTAATTGTAAACACTTTAATTGCTCCAATTGACACACTGGTCTATCTATTCGGTGAGGTAAATGCGGTGGTAAACAATCGCAAATCTCAAAAAGTCGTTCCCCCTGACACTCTGCTAGGCAATTACTTAGCCTATAAACGGGAAAGTAGAACAATTGCCGCTCATCTATTAGATAACATTGACGTTTGTCTAGAGATAAACCTTCCAATTCAGGTGCAGATCGAGTGCCAAAGACTTTTACCATCAGATGAGTTTCCGTACCACTGGGAATGTATATCCTTTGTGTAGCTTCATTAATTATAGTCTGTGTTTCATGTATTAAGACCTCAAAACCAGATGCGGCAAAGTTTAAATTACCATAATCTTCTATTTGAGGATCTAAATGTAGACTCAAACCCATCGCAGAACCATAGTGTGATGTATAGATTTTTGGTTCTTGTTGAAAGGTGCAACAGAATCTTAATTCCAGTGTCCACACTGAATGAAGTAACGAACGGCAAATTTTCCCACTTCCTTCCCATTTGCAATTTAAAATTTGTTCACAAACTCTTGGCGATAGTTCATTCAACAAATGGGTTAAATTCAGATTATCCAAAGTTTCCCAGTTAAAGACTTCTGTTTTGGTAGTACTTAACCAATGTATTCTACGCAAGATTTCTTGTGTAACATTCAGTTCTCGAGTCATCTTTAATAAACTCTTTTTGGAAATTCTATTCATATTGCATATGGTTACAGCCGGAAAAGGCATCTCGGAAGTGGGCATCATCATGCTTTCAATTAACCGCATAGTAGGGGTATTCCTATCATTTGCTAGGGACATTGTTACTACAATTGCAGATAAAAGTACCGCTAGGCATATGACAAGCCACCATAAAATCCGTTGCCAGGTCTTGGCCCCAACAAATATGTAAAAGCCGTGTATACTGGCCAATTCACAATAGATTTCAAAGCCAGTTTTACGTTTGCAAAGGCCATCATCATTGCGAGCCTTCAAGAAATTTAAGAAACTGGGTAGCTGAAAGCGTTTCCAACATTGTAAAGACATTGTCAAATAATATCGAAAAATGTTTGTTGAGCTTGAAAAATTCTGAAGGGGCTCAGTTTTGAATTGTTTTTTTGGTTTAAGATAGTTTTCAAAGTTCATCAGGTAGATTTGTTTAGGTTGATATTCGTTATCTTGTTCGGGCATGGCTAAAAAAATATAAATTTAGATTATTAAAACAAAATAAAGGCTAAATAATTGTATTTATTATTAAATTAAATCTGTTGAAAAAAAACAGAAAATTATTATTCAAGCTTCGGATTTTAGCTTCTTAAAATTTGTTTGGTTTGAAGTCAACTTCCATAAATTTTAAGTTTGATTATGAAAATATTAAAAGTTTAAATTGTAATCGTGAAACTCGTTCAGATTTTATAGTTTCTAACCACTCAATTTTTAAGTTTTTAGGATAAATCAAAAATATTCTACTGACACATTTTCACAATATTATTTAATAAAGTCCACTATTTAGAAAACAAACTATGCAAAGACCGAAATGCAGGATTTTTTTTTTTATAATTTCGTTAAAAATTTAAAAGTATATAACACTTTGAGAATACAATTTTGTTGTGGTAAATTTATTTTATTACCTATTTCCAATTTTGAAATTCAATTTATTGCTCACAATAATTATTTTAACTTAAATTGGTTAATTCACTATTTGCTTACAATGTGAACTTGAATTGTCTATTAACTTGCTTTATATACACATAAACGAAAAAGTTTTTTTTTATTATTCTAGGACCAACCACGCCCTTGTCATGTAGGTGCTCCTTTTTGTCCTTATCAGTGAATTAGTTGGTAGGCATTTCGTTCCTTTTCTTTTCGTTAAACATGGCTCGTCCAAACAAAAGATTAACCCGAAGATTTGAATATAGTTTTACTATTTGTTTTATGACTTTATTTGAATGATATTGAGCTAAAAAATATTTTAGACTCAAGTTTCCTTTGAAATTAGTATTAGTTTTTATTTTTAAGCTAATTAAAAATAAGTTTATCTCTGCTAAATATGGCGTTTTTTGTTTTTATAATAAAAAAATTGAACTTAAAGAATTTTGTGAAAATTACTTGTTTAATCAGGGTAATTTATCAAAAAAGAACAGGACCTTAACTTTGTAAAATTCCAATTTAGTCAAATTTTACTCGTTATAAATATCGTATCTGGAAAACTAATATTTGATCCGATTTTTAAAATTTCTTAAAATTTGAAATGAGAAAAGACTTGGGAAGCGAATTCTGTTATGGCGGCTTTAACTATGACTTAGGAAATGTGGTTAATAGAAATTTGTTAGAAATTTAATTAATTTATTATAATTTAGTTTCTGTTTATCTGATGATGTTTGATAATGGCTGCTCACTGCCGCCACTGTTTCGATGAAAAGCAATAGTGGCGCTCCTTGCGACGGCAACCTAGAAAATAAGGGCGTTCGACACTAACAAGGCCGCATGGAACGCCACTGAGTTTTGATTTGAATTTATTTCGTTGCTTTAAATTACTGACGTTTTCCATATTATATTATTATTAACAAAACATCTTCTGTACTTTAAAAATCTATTTTTTTGGCTTGGTTGATGTGCAAGCATTAATTTGAATCAATGTTGTAATTAAATATTATACAAACATTACCATTTAAACTGTGCTACATATTTGAGTTTTAGTTAATTTTAAATGTTAAAAAAAGGTCGGCTGAAGTTTATTTCACTGATTATTGATATGTTTCTTTAAATACTTAACATATGTATAACCTTAACAGTTCTGCATTTCCTTTTTTAAATTTAATACTTTGTAGAGTAGCGCAGATTTCAATATACATTTAATTAAGAGGGAACTTTTATTGTAGTCTTCTTTAACGACCCATATATGCCACAATCAAAACGAATTAAATGTATCAAAGAGATGACCATCTCAGCAGGTGATGGAATCGACACCCTCAATATGTGATGGTTGTCCCACAATTCTATTTTAAACTTCTCTCAAACGGAAGTGGATCACCACCCTAAGGGCATTGTACAGCAGTGACGATGAACCCCCAGTCAAAAAAAAAAAAAATAAAAATACTCGGAGCAGGCAAAAGTACCTTTTGTGGTTGTTCAGTTCAGCGTTGACCCAAGCCCTAGCCCAAGACCAAACGTGCCCGCCATTTGCCATTGATACATGCTTTTGTCAGCCGTGGGCCTTCAATTAACTTGTGTCAATATTGGAGTAAGCCAACAACTTGGAAAAATGGTGGGTAATAATTTTGAGGGGGAAAGGCCGTTTCGTCCGCCAGGAGGACCATCACCTTTGGCTTGCTTTTTTTGAAAACTCAATCGTTTCACTTTAATTTTTTTTTTTCTCTCCACATATTCATTGATGGATATCATGTATAGACTGGGAGATGGGCAAAAAGGATACCCACCCCCATTAACAGTGAATATATATAACACCGTCTACGACTCTCTCCCACATGACTATCTGTCCCTGTCTGGCATTTACGATTATGAATAATTTATGTCAGCGCCCAATCATAAAGCGAGACCAGAAAGTTATGCACGAAATACTTTCAATATTGCCAGACACGCCCAGGGTGTTGCCACCATCCCCCACATACCCAACCCCCATTTTCATTATCGCACAACAGAATTTCCAATACTTCAATAAGGGCAAATATAATATAAATATATATAGATATATTTATGGATATGAATATGGAATGAAAGAATGTTTAAAGAGGCACAGCTCAATCGGCAAAGCCATAGAAGAACGTTGCTTTGGCATAATTAAAATGTCGCGTCCCAAATAATTTCTTTCAAATGAACAATTGGATTAGACGAATATAGACTGTTAGCTGTTACCTAATTTTGGATATACGTCCTCCCTTTATTATTCTTATATATACAAAGAAAAAGTACACAAAACTGAGAAATAAAATACACATATCTGTAAATTCGTGAAATTTTTAGAATTGAAAATAAATAATGCATTATAGAAAAATATTTAGATAATGCTGCCATTTCAATGTATATATAAACCATTCAGTATTAGAAAATATTTTCTTTTAAAACTAAAATCTAACTAAGATATTTTGGAATTTAAATCTTCAGCTGTTTTCAATTTAAAGTTATCCAATTTCAATGAAATTTTAATGAATTTTAAGGAATTCCAGAAGCTTAGGAAAATATAATATTTTAAACTAAAAACCAAAAAAAAAAAGAAGTTTTGGATGAAGAAATGAAATGTTTTTCATTATACCAGTTTTTTTGAACCGATATTTATTAAAGTCAACTGTTTTTTAAAGAAATTAATTAAGAATGTCAAGCTGTATAAATAAGTTATAAAGTTATATAAGTTATAAAAACTAAGTTTTGTTGTTATCATCAAGCAAGGTTCAAACCTGAAACTCTTTTTGTAACTGATCTTTCCTAGGGTACTTATTTCATACTGTCTTTAGATTTGGATGACTTCAAGATATAAAATTTGTCATCTTTTGATTAATAAGATTAATAAATAATAGTTTTGTATATATAATAGATTAATAGTTTAATCTATATTATTTTCGGTGGAAAAATTGGAATAGCTATAAAAATTCAAGAAACCAAGAATTTAATTTTACATTAATATTTGGAATTTAAAACTACCTATATATGCCTTATGAGACATTTTGCGAATTTATTATATTAAATATTAAAAAAAAAAACATGTCATTGGATTCATTCTTCGATGCTATCCCACTGAATTTGGTTACGATAAAGAAACTTGGATACGAAGTTACATCTTCTAGGTGGATATGGGTGGAGTGACTACGCCAACTATTGCCGATCAAGAATATATATGTATGTATGTATGTATACATTTTATGGAAGTAGGAGAGAAAATCTGTTTTAACTGACCACTAACTAATTGAATCCTTACTATGTGAAGCAGTAGTATTAAGTTGGAAGATTTTTTTACCATTACCTAAAGGTAATGGACATAAGGATCAATAATTTTTGGTTAAGTAATCTGTTTTCTTTATTTCTGAATAATACAAATTGTTCTGGGATAAAGCTAAGACTTAAAAAAAATCCCGAGTTAAAGTGAGCATGAGACTGCGAGCAAGTGCAGCTGGTGGGGTCAACGGCGGAAGCATTTGCACGATTTCCCAGGCGCCCACAAGTAGAAAAAGAGAGATAGAGACGAAGTAAGAGAGAGAGAGAGAGAGAGAGGGAGAGAGCGAGTGAACAGTGGTGACAAGATACAAATTATGACAATATACGGATTTGCATGATGCTTGGCAACACATTGAAATGCATTCAACTTTATGTAACGCGGCTCAATTAGTGCGGTTCAGCGGCTTCCAATGCAGCTTCAGTTCCCAACATACCGTCCCCCTCCCTTTACAAGCAACCGGAATGCTGTCACCATTGTAGAAGCAATCCTCTATCTCTTCTACCGACTGTCGTCGGTCTTCAGAATGTCAGTCGCCCGTTGCCGGCTTTATGTCAACTTCTTACACGCTTATTCACACCTGAGCACAAAAACGCCAGGATATACGCCACGCCCCGCTGCCAGTTTGTGCTGCCTGACAAGTTATGAATATGTTGTAAATCTCTATATACAATACACATATATATTTATGGCATCGTCTGGCTTTATTTTGGCCAAAGGCTTTCTTTCATTTAATATAAAGCTCGGCACATTTGAATGCACTGAAGCATTACTCATTAAGCTGAAAAATGCAACATTTCGACTTTTGGTGAATGAGTTGTATATATCTAGCATTTCATTAATTAGTTTCATATGGGCATAAAGTAAAAAAAAGGTGTCCTTTTAGATGAGATACTTGTTTATTCAGAACTATAAGAACTAAAAGTATAGAAATTTTACACAAAGAGAATATAGAGTTGAAAATCGGCTATAAGTAAAAATTAACATTTGTTAAGGAGTGCAATAGATTTAAAAATATCTATACTATTGCAGGATAAATCTGTCAAACCTATTTTTCCTAACTAAGATAGTTACATTCGAAATTTCAGATATTTTGCCAAAGCTAAATCTCTTATAGAAGGCTTTCTCGATCTATAATTTCTATACAATTTTTTAAGATAGTCTCCCTCCAAAGCAAATGTTATATTGAAAAGGATTTTTCTTATGCAAAATAAACATATATTATCATACAGTCTCAATATAAAGATTTATACAGTATTCAATCTTGTGAAGAATAAGTCTTAACTATATATATAGGACTATAAAGTAGGCCATCAATCTATTTCTATTTGATAATTTGTAACATTACAAGTAACTTTATCAATTAAAATAAATTCCAATTTTCCGATAAGTTAGATTATAACAAAGTGTCTTTATTTAACTAACATACTAACTAAGTGTACCAACTAACTTTATCTATCAACTAAATAAGGGTATATAAATCCGCTTAAAATGGTCTCTTGATTTGGTATAGTTAGAAATATAAGCCTTAACCATATCCAGTCTAACATACCACAAAATTGGTCCTACAATTTTATAGTTTTAGTTTTTAAATGTAGATTAATCAACTTCTAAGTACTTTATTCTTTGATCGATAATTTCTTTATTTACTGTACGAGTTTGGTGTTATAATATGGAGTGTGTCTATAGAGTATAACAGTAGTAAAATATTTGTAAAATATATACATAGTATACAAATGTACATATATAGAGAATAAAAGTAGTACATATAGATTGAAGTCTGATCTAGACAAAATTTAGTGGAGAAACAGGTTCAAAACTTGTCTTACTTAAATTGAGTTTTGATAGGAATAGCTTAAGAAAGTTTATGGTTTTTATTATTATTATTATTATCAAATTCATATATCACTCAGTTTTTCCATTAACTTATATCCAATTTTTTTCAGTGTAGAAACAGCATTACTCCTTCCTGTGTGTGCGTATTAAAAGGAAACTATTTCTATACACAATACAAGTGCATCATATAATATCCTACCCTCGTAATTTTCTAGTTCTATCTCATGTATGGACACTCTTGCACACCCACACTCGAAGGATAAACTGACAGCGGGGTTGTCACCTCGACAATTAACAAAACAATTACTAACCAGAATGATGTTGGCGGCAAAATGTAGCCGAGATGGGGAGCGGGGGCGGAGGAAAGGAGCCCGTGCTGTGCGTTGTTAAGTGTTTTTGCCAGCGCATTGTTGGCGCAGCAAAAGATACACTTACATGCCCATATAACCATTAAGAGCGTTCGCCGATGTCTTGTAATTGAAAAGAAAATGCAGCTTTAGCTTTTTAAAAAATTATAATCACACAATATTGCGCAAGATGATGATGGCAACTCATTGTCAGATACAAAGCTGATAGGTCACAGCATTAAGCCGAGATATGAGAGGAGCTCAAGCACCAACAATACAGTCGTCCAGCTGGCCTTTCTGTCCAAAAGAAAGAGGCAGAGATAGAGAGCGAGAGAGAGAGAGAGAGATAGAGGGATATCACTTAAGAACGTAATCATATCCGGAAGAGATTACGCTGCAATTTATGCTCGAATGTGTCGAGGGCGAGAATAAGGACGACAAGGTCTATAAGGATGAGCACGAGGGTTGAGTTTTTGGGTTGGCCAAACCCATTGTTCTTTATTGTAGGTGATAAGCGCAGTCGTTGCTGCAATTTTACTTGTTCTGATTTTCTTTTTTTTTTTTTGTCGATTTGAACCATTATTGGCGTTGCAGTTCATGTTAAACAATGGAATTGGATTATAATTCGATACTCGACAATTTTTCATTAAAGATAAGACAAACTTTTTATAGTTCTAGAAAAAGGTTAGACTTCTTTTTGGAAAAGTTTGCAACATTTACAAAATATATGCACATTACAGACTTTTAATAAATGAATCAAAACTGTCTTAATGGAAATGAAATAGTTTTTTCAATATTTGCTACGATTAACATCTAAATTTCTAATTATATAAACCTGTTTTATGTCTGTATCTACAGATGGTAAAGCTTTTTCATATTTTGAATCTGGGATCTGCTTATCTTAGGGTATTGAAATATCGGTTAAACAATCGAAAATCTTCTTCTTGCTGCACTCATTCATATTTCGTGTTCAAGTTTCCTTTACACAATTGAAGGCGTTGCAAAGATAAGAGTTGTTGATGTTAAAAATGATATAAAAAAATTATAAATATATACATAATAGAAGTATACAACAAGAAAATATGGCCAATATATGTATATTTATGGCGTGCTTAGAAATTGTTTACGTTGCATAAACAATTTTGTTAATATAAACAACATTTGCCAATAAAAATGATAACTTTTTTTGTTTTGGTTAGAGGAAGGCGTGTTGACAAACTCCATTATGAAATATGAAATGCATTTTTAAAAAAATTGTATACTGATTGAAAAATTTAACGAAAAAAAGTGTAAAAAATTATAAAAAATCCTTCATAATAAAACAAAATCAAATATACCAAAAAACTTTAAGAAATTTACTCATAAATTGAATATATATTGGTTTTTTTATACTGGAAAAGATGAAAGATTCTTGTATAGCTGATCTTATATTACACTGCATTTAACAGATATATAGATTCCTAAATTAGAATTTGACAATACATACATATTGTTTTAGTTACAGGAAGGACAGTGAACGATTAGAGTGGTTATAATCTTCTATGCTCTAAAGATATTCCCGTTTTTGGAACCACTAAAGACATAAACTTTTCACTCACAAACAAATAGGATTGTAAGGATCCTTTATACTCTTAAGATGTTTCTATTTTCCAAGTACATTCGCTTTATAAAGCAAGTGTAGCTAGAGACTGCAAGACCTCCCATATCTCTAAGACTTTTTTACATCCGGAACTACTGACGAGTAAAACAGCAGATTTTTTTTTAGATTTCAGGAAGTTAATCTCTTATCTAGTTATTTTCTAGAGCTTTATAACCAAAAACCTGTTGAAATGCATTAGGAAAGGTAATATATACTATATAAAAATAAAAAAAAAACGATATTATCATAATAAAGTCTAATTTAGTCGATTTGACACAAGAGTCACCGAATTATAATATCAGAGATTATTATCATCAACAAAATTGGAGCGTCCAAACAATCCAAAAAGTTTCTAATTATTACCACCTACCTTTAACCTCTTAATAACAATATCCTAAAATAAACTTCCGATGGATTAATTAGCTTAATTAATGTCATTTGGCAAACAAAAGCTAAAAGTTCTAAACAAAGTTGACCAAATGAAGTGCCAAGGCGTCATGCATAAGCGAGTTGAAAAGTGGCGAATTATCAAAATCAATCTGCATCAATGGGGCAAAGTGATGATGATGATGATGATGATGATGATGATGATGAAGATAATATTAATGGTAATGCTGGCCTTCAATTAGCCAAATAAGTCAGAATGGGAATGTGCAAAGATGTTTTGATAGATGGATGGATGGACCTATAGCGAGAGGCCACTCATCTATTCGCTTAGGCGTATATAAGGCAAACATCAAAGTAAATTCAGACATCAGTGGACAACATGACAACAAGTGAAGTACCATTCACATTTCATTCCACAATTGGGGGTTGGCCTTCGACTTCCGCTATCCATCTTCTCACATTCACAACGAGGTATATTATGATAGGAATCAACGCATCTCACTCGGGTTCAAAAGAACGCCGCAAGCCAGTGTCAAAAGTCAGCCAAAATCGGGCACAAGTTTTCTTTTGTGAAAATACAAAAAAAAAGGAAATAAAAACACTGTCAGCTGACTTTTGTATGGCTGATAGGTTAATGGTTTGCAATGTTGGGTGGATATTTGGGGAAGGATGTGTTTCGGGGCGAGGGGAGAAGGATTGCCAGTGGGCGGTGTGCTTAAGCATATGCTGAGAGCCCACTGCAAACGGATAAATTCAAAAAGCATCCTTGCATGCTCGTATACCGATTTCTATTTGCATAAAATCGCTGTTTGATTTCGCTTTTCGTTCCCATTTGATTTGATTTCATTTGAATTATTCATATACGCCCTAGCAATACAAATGTCAACTGAAGTGGCACACATGCGTCGTTTGTTGTTTTCTTCCTTTTTTTTTTTTGTCCTTGCCTCTCTCGCATAAGGACATTATAAAATTTTTATGAAGTTTAACAATTCAATATGGGTACCTATGATAATAATTTGTTATCATTACAAATTTAACAGATTTTACTTCTCGAAAAGCGAAAATGAACCTAAATTTTTTGAAGACTTTTCATGGTTAAGGATAAGTTTATGGATTCCCTAAAGGATATAGCATTACATTTGCAATTACCTAATTAACTCTATTGATTGTTTTTATATATTATATACATTCTTAGTATTTCTTAACATTCTTGTGATACTATACCTACTTAATATTGAAAGTTATTTAAGAAAACTTTTAGAAACAAAACGCAAAGTATTGCTCTTCTTTTTCGAAAGATTTTTATAGATATGATAATTTAATTTTCTAACTATTTTTCATAATATTTAAAAATACATAAAAAATTTAAAAATTTGAATGCTTTTTTCAATAAATTAGGAAATTAAAGCTAACTTAAATGATGACGATTTCAAATAGTTTTCCATTTCTTGATCAATTAGATTTGTGAATCGTATTAAACTTTTCACACGAATGATAATTTTTATGATCGTTCATATGAAAACAAAAAAAAAATGATTTTCTAGTTTATATAGGATTGATACTTATCAAGAAGATGTACATATATTCTTTGTGAAGTAGAAAAAGTTTACCTCTCTGTGTATAAACATCTGATAATATTAATTTACAACTGAAAGATTATTTGACATTTTTATGTGATGTGATTAAACATAAATTATAACAAACTGGAAAAAGAGGCGAATCATAAATTAGAGTTGGCAATAAAGAAAGTCAAAAAGTTTTGTTATTGTCTAATTGAGTTAGCAACTTGTAAATCTTAAATAAATTTTAAGAAATATAAAATAAAATTTAAGAAATACGAAGCCTGCGATTTCTCGCTTTATTTATAAGTAAACTCATGAAAAATAGAATATAATAATTTAATTTAATTTCTCGCTTTATTTATAAGTAAACTTATAAAAAATAGAATAAAATAATTTAATAAATAAGAGCCCAGCTTTTGTAGTTGTAAGATACTTTTGAGCCAAAAGGTCTACATAGTTTGTTCCTTTGCAAAACATAATTTATACTCTGATAGAACAGTGACAAAATTTAACACTTTTACATATGTATATTTTCGTAAAAATTTTTTCATTTACTAAAAACTATTTTAAATATTTTCAATCTTTAGAAATTTCTCTCTTTTAATGCAGCTGCGTCATTAATTTAAGTAAGTCACATCCAAAAAGTATTTTCACAAATGAAATCATTTCAAATTTTGCAAAATGCAATAAATTTGAAAATTATCTCAAAAACTCCTTAAGTCAATGCATCAAATGAAAATAATTGAAATCGTAGATAAATATAAATGGTTTACTCTGTTTTATTTAAGTAAACTTATAAATAAAACAGTTTTAATATACATAGATCTTCTTCAACGTCTTCATTACTTCTAGTATATAACGTTTCTTCCACATATAAATTATAGTAAGAGTATATAAAAATCACTGTAAATAAAGATCCTTTGATTCTCTGGTTTTGATTAATTGAGCTTGGTTCATATTTTAATCCAACCTATGTCTATTTGTCACATATCCTGCACCGCATATCTTCTGCACTCGACGACGCTTCTGTTGCATTTTTATGAGCAACCTTAAGTGTAGAATGTATAAGTCTGTGCAGACTTCTCTCTCAGTTTCAGTCTTGGCCAGAGTTCTCCATTTCAGTCACTTTGCAGCAGATCAAAGCGATATGCAAATAGTCCTGGCGTGTGCTAGTCCTTGCCACCTGCGGAGTTACGTTTGAGTGGGCATAAACCAGCTCGCCACTAATTAAGTTGCAAATGTCATGCACTCCCCCTGAATCTAAATTTTTGAATATGAATCTAGAGTTGACAGACAGCAGTTTAGGTGGAGGTTGGAGGTTGAAGGGGGCGAAAACATTGAAGAGCCTCTCGGGTAATGCAGCAATAATTGTTTTCAT
Organism: Drosophila austrosaltans; assembly: GCA_035045865.1. Taxonomy (NCBI): domain Eukaryota; kingdom Metazoa; phylum Arthropoda; class Insecta; order Diptera; family Drosophilidae; genus Drosophila; species Drosophila austrosaltans. Next base: position 1,305,851 of record JAWNOQ010000126.1, read on the forward strand.
TAAGAATGCGATGCATTTATTTGCATTTTAAAATTGGATAAAATCATAAATAATTGCTCAGTTGTCATTTGCATATGGGAAAAGGAAGGGAACGAAATTTTTATATAAATAAAATATCACAATTAAATGTGTTTTATAATTGAAGAATTGATTTATTGCTTAAACACTATCAATAATATCACTTAAGTGCTAAACAATTTCAATGATGTTTCATTTAAAATACGTCTAGTACAATTTTTAGATACATACAATAATTAATAATTAAATGTTTATATATACATATATATGTTTAGCTAAATCTCTTTCGATATTCTGAAAACACATCTATACAATTCTCAATGCAATAATCTATTATATAGTGCACTCGAAGGATCTTTGTAGTATGGTCTACATAGAACTCAGTGCATATTTTTGTTAAGGGTTAAATAGTACATTTAGATCTAACTAGATTATATATATAGTTTAATTCCTATATGGCTAGTATATCTAAAGAAATCCAACATTTATAAGTATATATATAAATATATATGGGAACAATGTAATTAATTATCATTTCTCGATCTAAATTCGATTGGTAGAATCACACAACACATACATATAATTTTATTACTTATTTATCTAACGACTAATTTATAGATCAAGATCGTTCTTGTATTGGTTCAGAGAGGGGTGGGGGCAAAGGGGTTATACATAGGTATTGCACAATTTGAAACCATTGGGTTGAGTAGGGGGGGGGGGGGAAGCTGGTGGGTGAGAGTTTTTCTCTTCTTCATCTTTGTCCTAGAAAAGTCCATTGAGGGCTCGTACAGCGCTACTAAGTGCCGTACAGCTCAATTCCGGCGATACGGAGTTACTTCGTCCATTTGGCGTAGGTTCATCATTTTGGGATTGCGTTTGATTTGTTGCAGCGGCTGCCGCTGCCACAAATTGTAGTCAATCGATAAGTAAATCACTTTTACCCGTTATCGTTGAGCTTGTTGCACTTGTTGGCATTGTTGTGACTGTTGCCGTATTGGAGCTGGTTAAATTATCCGCATAGTATCGCTGTCAAAATACTTTTGCTATAAATGGAACATTCTCCAAAGCGGCTGCAGATAAACGTTGTTGCTGATGTTGTTGCTGCTGCTGCTGCTGCTGATGATGATGATGATGTTGCTGCTGACTTGATTGCTGTTGCGTTTGTGCGGGATGGGTTAGTTGCAAGAAGGCCGAAGCCGATCCACCTGGATATTCACCATGAAGCCCAGCTGCTGCTGCTGCTGATGGTACTGCCGGTACTGGTACATGATGAAAACCAGGTGTCTGATATTGACTTCGTGGCCAGGCAGGATTGCTGGTCTCACCGCTGGATAGAGGAGGTGTGGTTACATTAATGGGTGGCGATAGACTACCCGATGATGAATCCGGTGTTAGCTGACTAGCCTGACTATAACTGGAGAGAGGTTCTCGTCGCGTATACTCCCTCCTTCGCTCATAGGCCGGCGGCAGATCGTCGTCCAGACTATCACCGCCCAGCTCATGCAATTTCCTCATATGCTTCTTCAAATCAAAGTTACGACAAAATCCCTTGGCGCACACTCGACAAGTGTAGGGCTTCTTGTCATTGTGCGTATGCATGTGGAAGGTCAGATTATAGATTTGATGGAAGGCCTTATTGCAGATGCTGCATTTGTAGGCCTTTTCGCCGCTGTGCGTAAGTTTGTGATTCTTGTAGTTACCCTTCTGATGGAACCCCTTGCCACAGTATTCGCAAACGAATGGCTTGTAACCAGCATGGATGCGTGCATGGGTATTCAGAGTGGAGGAGCGATTGAAGGCCTTGCCGCATGTCTGACATTTATGCGGTTTCTCCGATGTGTGTATGATCTTATGGCGACACAAAGTTGAGGCCTGACGAAAGCCCTTGCCACATACCTTACAAACGAACGGACGTGCCCCAGTATGGACGGGCATGTGACGTGTAAGATTGTAGTGGGCATTGAACACCTTGCCGCATTCCAGGCACGAGAATGTCTTGGGTTTGCCCCCATTCGCTGAACCCGGACTGCTATCCTCAATGGAGCCATGGGGTGAGGGTGAACGTGATCGTGGTATGGATGCCGATTGTGCTGCAGCTGGTGGTGGGGTCACTTCTCCCTGATCCTGCGGCGATCTCTTCCTCTTCAGACTCGGATGTTGCGTAGAACTAGAGTGTTGTGGTGTTCTTTGACTGACTGGAGACTTCTCAAGACTTTGCTGTATAACTGGAGTCTGTTGTTGGGATTGAGCAACTGCTGCCGCAGCAGCTGCTGCAGCCAACGGATGTCCCAGATTGCGACGAAGAGTCTGCGAATGATGCAAACTGGCATTCAGAGAGGCAGTGAAGCTGCTCAAGTGAGCGGCACTGGCCAAAGTTTGCTGTTGGGCAGTTAAGGCGGCATATTGGGCAGCAGCTGCGGCACACATCAATTGATTTGGTGCATAGTAAAGCAAAGGATACTGCGAGAGCAGTTCCTGATGTCGTGAGCTGACAAATTGCTGGACAGCCGACGCTGATGTCGATGACGATGCCGATGCTGTTACTGATGCCGAAATTGATGATGATCCCGGCACATACTTCTTAAAGGCCGAGTCATAGTTAACCGATGACGGTGACTGATCAATGCTAGTCACTTCAATGGGACTGCACGAACGTTCCGAATCGGCATCAATATCGGCATCTTCCTCTTCTTCCTCATAAACTGGAGGTGGCAGGACTGTTGATACTGTCGCTGCGGTGGGCTTATTATCCGGCTCCATAATTTTGGCAATGGAGAACTTTAAGGGACACGCACGTTTTGCATTTGCCTCATTGCTATTCATTGTATTGGATTGATCGCTCGATGCGGTTTCCATAATGGGACTCTTCGATGGCGGCATCATTGCAATAACACCCGCTGGACTACACGGTTGCATGCCACGCGGACTCTGCAAAAAGAGTGAGATAAACAATGAATCTATTGTTAGTTCATGTATGCAAAATAAGCAACGGGTTATCAATTAATCTAGAACATATTTATGCATTGTATAATATACATATATAGTCAGCCTGATCAGTCAAGTGCAAATAATGTGACCTAATACAAACAAACTCAGCGGCAGTTAACCCCCAAAAAGCATCCATGGCAGGGGCGTGCTCCCAACGGCAGGACATTTTTGCATATTATGCATATAAACGATTATTCAAGCTCAATCAGCGGGTTGCAATTAAAACAAAACCGCAGAAAAACAATTTTCTCAATCCATCACGATTGATTTTGATTTAAAAAACATATTTTTTTGGTGGGTTTTCGTCTCCTTATCCTTTGATTTTTAACCCGTGCTTGTTACTGCCAAACACACACTCGACTAGGCCCAAACAATGCAAGCACACACACACACACACACAATCCTTTAACTGAAAAGCTAAGCATATTGCCAAAAAATTCATTTGCCATCGATCATAACACAAATATAAAATTTCGTTCTCTTCTCACAAACTTTTGGCGCGGGTCTTTTGACTTTATTTGGAAATCATTAAATCGTTCACACTTGGCTGCAAGTGTAAAGTCTCCATCTTTCCATGCTTCCTCAAGTGTTCCTAATGTGCGACATCCGCTACGACCACACGGCCATGCCTCCGAGTCAGTCTTACTGTGTGTGTGTGTATGTGTGTGTGTGCCCTCCCTTCGTTCCTTTAAGGCGGCAATGCATGCGCTGCCGTTTTTAATTAACTTGATTTGACGCTTCAGTAAGTACTTCACTCACATCTCATGTGAGTGAATAGTTTCTGCGGTTCACCAACTGAGTTTCAGTTACTTAATTTTATTAAATCTCACTTGGAACAGAACAACAGCAGAACGAGGGGGCTGGACAACTTTTACACGCTGGCCCAGGGTCATAATCAATTGCAACTAGTTAGAGTCTCAAGGGTTTTCCCCTTATATTCAACTAATACCCGAGCAAATTATGTTGGTGTTCCTAAGAGGGCCACTTGTGAAGTTTTATAAAGTGAAGCTTAATCAAAATTGTTTTATAAGTTAGAAAAGTTAACGAAAAAAACCTAAGGGCTAATAAATCCGAACTCAGAAAAATATTTGATATATATTTTTATTTTTTAGATCGATTTATTGCTTCTATATTATGGAAAACATATTTTCTTTTTGAAAATGTAATCTCAATTATTATTACTATCATTCATTGTTTAGTTTATAAAAACTTTTGAACTTAATCGTTTGTGGTTTAAAAAATATATCCAAAACTTGAATTTTTTTTATAAATTTTACAAAAAATATTTGATTATTTCAACATAATACTGAACCTGTAGTTTTTGTTTTTATTAGTTTAATCGTTAGTTAAATAAATAATAAACCTTTAGTTTTAGTTTTCTAATTTATAAAACCATTTTGTATTTGAAAAACTTGAATTTTAATCTAAATATCGTTTCAGTGTTCAAGTAATCGTTGCGGAAATGATATAAAAGCTTAAACTTGACTAATTCTTTAAAATAAATAAAGCCGACGCTTTAATCTTTGGGCGGAATTTAAAGTGCAACTTCAATATTCAAAATTGAGTATAAAATTTTAATAAATCATTCAAATGAAATATTGATTTTTGAAGTTCAATGTCAATAGTTGACAAATTTTGTCAACTATTTAAAGTTAAATTTTTTATAAAGTTAAAAAATGACTTCAAAAATTTTTAAAACCTTGTAAAATTAAAAATAAAGAGCAAGCTATTTAGTTAGAATTTGTATTCCCAAAAAATGTAAAAACTCTGATTTGAAACTCTTTTATATACATATTATTTCATTGAGAAGATGACTAAGTTGTATAAACTTCTTCTTTTCAATTTTATTTTGAATAAAATCCTTACCAGACAGCAATAGAGATGATTAAAGTGGATTATATATCGATCATATAAAAACAAAATATAATTAAAAGATTATTACTAATTGAAGAGCACAAACTAACTGAAAACTAAATTGTTAAACAAATATTCAAAACGATTTGCATTTCTATTAAATTCGCACTAAAAAATATTCGAAATTCGAATTGTAAGGCCGTCGGTTAAATATTTAATCTGGCACAGAACATTTGAAATTCATTATCAACTATGAATAAAAGTAATTTGATACGTACAAAGTAGACCATATTTAGGCACTGCCTATTGATATCCAAATTGTCTGCCAGGCAGTTCGAAGTAGAGTATTTAATATTCGTTTTTATCACAAAATGTGCACAATTTTGGTTTAAAATATATTTAAATTTTTTGGTAGGCAGTTCACTTGTTAATTTCGTATCTTATGTTTTTTTTTTTGTTTCGTAAAAATGTTCGTATGAACTTCTTTTATTTTTGAGTTTGCTGGAGCGACGACGCACTACGTTCAGCACAGGATAAACGACCGAAGCGGAATGATGGCAACTACAGTTCGTTGCAGGACTTAAGAAATATGAAAAGAGGACTGGCAAGGACTAAGAAGTAAGGGTTGCTTTTCAACCCCTAAATTCTGTGTATCTGTGTGTGTGTGTGTGAGAGAGAGAGAGGGACGGCTTGAGAGTCAGAACTATGGGTATAAACGTCATTATCATCATCATTATCATCAGACGCTGACGTTGACGGCGACTGCGACTGCATTATGAATGAAACACAAAATGTCGAATTGGAATACCAGAGATGAGTCCGCCCCTAAAATATTTACGTATATGTATGTGTGTACGTATATAATAGAAAGAGACATACCAGAGTACAGAGCGATAGAAAGAGAGAGAGAGGGAGAGAGAATCTCATACCTTTTCATCTTCATCAAGTGGCCACTAACAACAACAACAACAACAACAATACTAAAAAAAGGATGAAGAAGAAAAACTTAGCCGTATTTCGTTTACACTTGATCCATGTCTGGTTCTCCACCAACTCAAAGGATGAGAATGAGGTAGACACCAAAAATGGCAGCCAGCTCCTCTCGAAAGAGTTGACTTTTCCACCAGACCAACAGTCCAATCTCCCCTCCAGCTCCCGTTTTTTTTTTCGCCTTTTGTTGTGCGTTTCAATTGTCGTTTGGCATTTTCATTTTATCAACGTCTTTGTTTGCTCACCTTTAGCCAGTCAGCCAGCCAGCCAGCCATCCAGCCAGCAGGCAATGGCAAGGATTCATTCCACTCGCCTTTTTTTTTTTTTGTATTTCTCTTTCTTGTTGTTGCCCGTTTAACTTGTGGCCTCGCCTCCACAGTACCCTTCCTTTTCCACTAGGCAAATATAATCTCATATTCATTCTGATGATATCTAGCTGGCACGGCTTTCTTCACTTTGTTTGCTCGGGGAGTCTGTCAGCCTTCTTGTTGAGGCAGGCAAAGGAACGCATTACATGGCGACTTCTACTGCAGTTGAGCAGTTGAGTCTTCTCTCTACTTCTAACCACAAAAGCACAACAATCTTCAGGGAGCGGGAGTAGCAGAGGGACAGAGGGAGAGAGAGAGAGAACAGGATATTGCCGCCATTTGCGATGCATTATAATTTAAATGCCCGCTTCAAAGGGAAATTCTCATATAAAGTATTTGATTTGACTTGATACAAAATTGTTGAATAAAGCAAGTTTCTTGATTGGAAATGCACTCAGTGAAAAGTATCTAGTATGTGGATACAATTTCAAGTGCAAATCATTTGATGTTCTCTCAAAAATTTAGATTAGAAACTAGAAGATAAAATAGTTATTGGAATTTTGTGCTTATATGTTTTCTATGGTCGGCAAAGATTTCTGTAAACTAATCTATAGTCTATTTCCTAAAAATTTTATCTTGAAAGTGATTAAATGGCTGTTAAAATGTAGAACCTTGTTTCGGAATAATATCATAATTAAAAAAAATATTTGAAAATTGAAATTTTATTCTTAAAATATTTGCTTACAGATTCTTGTGTAGGTTTTAAAATTAACACTTTCTCCGAAACAGTTGCTTAACATTTTTAAGAACTTTCAACTAAGACTTTATAGTTCCAAATCTTTATTTTATCGTCACTAATTCTAGAAATACAGTTATATAGTGTACTTTCCTTCCAATAATCCAAAAAATATAAATAGCGTAAGACTTTATAGACTTTAAGAATTTCAAAAAACTATTAGGACAGACTTGCATAGGCGGGGTAATTCAAGTTTTGGTTTTCATTATCCGTAAAGTGACGTTGGGAAATCTTTGTTCGCCTAAAATTGCAACTATTTAATTACTTTACATTACAAATCTTTTTTTTTTAATAAAATAAATTAATAGAATAATAAATAAATAATAATCTTTAATAATCTTACTTTGTACTAAAGTAAACTTTGTTCTAAAAAAAAAAGTGCTTGATGTACTTTGATGTGGGGATTTGGGATAAATTCTGCATTTATACATTGTGTACTTATGTATATACAAAATAACTAAAAATTGATGAGATCCCAACTCATATAGTCAATGAATGTACCTCCTTTTAAAATCTTGAAAAACATGAACCCTCTTCCACTCATATCCAGTCCAAGACAGAAAAATCTTAGGAAGATCATAAACTACCTCAACTATATAAGTAATTTAAATGAAATGAATTGTGTAGAGTTATATAAAGTTAGCACTCTAAGTGCAATCAAAATAAACTTAATGAAAATTAGAAAAAGGAAAAATGAAGAAATAACTTATAAATTGAACTACTTACAATATATGTACATACATATGTGTGTACACTGCGCGTCTTCAGGTTAGCGCCCCCCTTTACGTTCTTCGTTTATGTTAAATATTTTCTAAGCCAATTTAATGACAGTGCTACAAATTTTTTCCAAAAAAAAACTTTCATAAATTACTGATAAAATAACATTGAATTGGATGTTATAACTCTTAAGATAGTATTTAAATAATTTTTTTAGGAAAAGCATAGAAAAATATATACTTAAAAATTGGTCATCAGGATAGCGCCCCCAAGGAGAAATTAAGTTATCTCGATTAATTTGCCAACCACTGTCACCAAATTTTTTGTGCATCAGAAATAGTTAATTCCCTTTGCTTGGCCGTTTAAATTGGGACAAGGATCGATTTTATCTGGGGAAAAAAATCCGAGATTATTCGTAAGAAACGCTCAAGTGGTAAAAAATATTTGTTTAAAAAAACTATCCTAGAGTACAAAAATCTGAAAACCAGGTGAATAAAAAGGTCCCCCAACTGCTTAAGAACGATTATATATATACATAGTATATAGATTTTAAGAATTTAGAATATACTAAATGCATGAAATCCAATGAGACGAATGTTCCTGACCTCTATTACAAACAATATTGAGAACAACCTCGTTCAGAAAGGTCATTTAGTATGAGTCAATTGTAAGTAAGTATATAAAGCCCCTGACCGAGTACGGACTAAGCAAATGTATTTGTCAGTGATGAGCAAACATTAGTATACATATGTAGATCATTATCATAATCATCAACTTGCTTTTTTTTTTGCTGCAAAGTGCCAGCATCATGCAAAAATGTGCAATCTGCATTTAGTTAACTAAATAAATACATGCACACACACACACACATACACACTTTTATGTATGTATATGAATAGATGTGGGGAAAAAAATGACGAGTCCATCAAACAACAGCAACAACAACCAACTGGACATTCAAAAAGTACTAAATAAACAAAAACGACAAACTGTAAAATGCTGCCGCAGTCGCTGTCTCTGTCGCTGCCTGACCTACCGCCTTCTACCACCATCATTCGTGCGCAACCCCTCTTGTCCTAGAGTTGGGCTTCAATTCAAAGGCCGTGCAAACATGCCTGAGCACACACAACAGCAGAGAGAAAGAGTAAGAGAGAGAGAGAGCAAAAGAGCAGAGCAAAATGGGCGGCCAGAGTATGCTAACTGCAGAAGGACAAACTGTGGCAGCCGAGAGCAGGACAAATTACACAATATAAAAGAAGGAAAAATAAAAAAAAAAAACAAGCAGAAAGCTTGAAAATACTGCAAAATGTGCAAAAATAAAATATCAAAAGTGTGCTAAAGTGCAAATGCAATGGCCGGTTAGAAAGGGATGCAAATTGTGCAAAAGCGAAAGAGAGCAAGCATGTCCTTTAACGTTGTCCTTTGCCGCTGCTTTTTCGTTGGCCTGTTCATGTTCTTTTTTAAACTGCGCTTTTATACCCTAGCCAAGAGAAGGCAATGTTCACTTTGTATAAAAGCTTAGAACAGGCATGCAAATCTTTGATTCAACATTTTAGGTATATAGATTCATGATCAACTATTTTTACAGTTTGATTATTTACAATTCCATTTTTAGATTGAAACTCTACAGCTTTTCTGCATATAAAAATCAACTTTTGGATCGACGATTCAATTCGAAACAACTTGACTCATTTTCCTAAGATATAACATTTTTATATATTATACTACTTAAATTTGGATCGTTCATTCGACTAAATGTACATACTACTTTTATATATATTCATCCTAAACTAAACAAATTTTTTTATCTTAAGTAAAGTTAACAAAAACTTGATGTTCGGTTAATACTTCGGAGGACCTGTTAAATTTCTATATATTATATAAAAAGGGTATAAAAACTTCTACTTGAATTGCATTTGTACCTGTTTTCTGATTTAATTTTTAATGAGTTTGCAAAATGGTTGCAACTCGTTTGTTTGTTATTTGTTTTTTCGTCAATTTTATTTTATTCTTTATGCTTCAAAGGATTTTGAGTGCTTTTTTGTTAACCAAATGTTAGATGCAGTAATATAAACGGATGAAGGACGCTTCGAATAAGTACTCATAAATTTTTATGGAGTTAAACAGAATATACACAGATCGATTTATTATTATAATGAAGCCCAAAATTATACAAAAGTCAAATTATATTTGAGTTTCATATAATTGGAAACAAAAAATTAGTTAAGTATATAACAGAAGTTCATACTTGAATGTAGCTGACGATTGCTTAAGGACATGGTAATAGAAATGAATGAGTTAACTTTGCTACGGTTTCGTTATATTTACTAACTGCAGCCTAGAGAATTATTGTAAAACGAAAGAAGTACTAAAGGTTTTCTTTATCGATCAGCTATCGGTTAAACTAAACAAGGTAAATTTAGTGAAATGAGTTAATAAGATGTTAATAAATGAAACATTTGAATGAAAAAATTCCAAAGAAATCTTACAAACTAGAGCATAACTGTTTTCATTTGAACCACAAGTTGATGGATTTTTGAATTATAGAACTACATATAACCATGAATCGGGAAAAATTAACTTAATTTTTGTTTTAGAATGAGTGTTGGTCCTAGGAGTCATATAAGTCTTATCTTCAACTTTGTGAAATTTTTACAAATCAAGAGATACATTTTTATTAATTTTGCCAAAAGTAAATTTTAAAACTCCTCTAAAAATGACTGAAACTTGATTGAAACCTTCTTTGAATGTCTATTGCTCACACCACAAATTCCTTTGGTGGGCCATTTATAGTTTGTCACACATTTCTCAATTATCCAATGTTAGTCTTTGGTTTAAGCTTGATCAGTATGATCCCACCTCCAGAACGCCTTTGACTGCTCTAGTAAACCAATAAAACAGTTCACAGCTCGAAATTGCATGGATTTAGCATGCCAGAGAAAAATTAACCTTAAAATTGAGGATTTACACCTCGAGGAACTCGAGGGAAACTGAATTTCCAATGAAAAATTAAATCAAAGCAATGTATAAGACAAAAGTTCGTAGAGTATGTCTCAATAGGCTATTTTACTTGCATAATCTGCGGTAAGCCATGGCGATTACAAGGCATTGAACAAGATGTGTATCCATGAGATACAAAATATAGTTGTATATATACAAATGCATGAGAGATGCAGGCATATGTAACTAGGTGAACCGCTGACCTAGACACAAACACACACAATGGACAATGATGAGAGATCTGACCAATACTAAGGTTATACAAAAGGAAAACTCGAGGGAAACTCAACAGCTGCCCATATATACATATATGTATGTGTCTGTCTTTGTATGCCTGTGTTAGTGTGTGTGTGTGTGGGTGTCGGTGTCTAGGGCAACTAATATCCGATTTGCAAATGAAACAATTGCGGTGTTTGACCAATTTTACAATTGATATAATCCTACAAATCGCCTATATTAGCGTTGAGCTGCTTCCTTGCTTCCATTACGATTGTCAAATTGAAATGTTTAGAGTTCATTCAAGAGTAAACACCATACATAGACACACACATACACCCATACACTGGTCCTTATGTATGTAATACTGTTTATGTGGGTTACAGACCGTAGGTTTATAATAATATTTTGTTAACCTTCTTTTTCGCCAAAGTAAAAGTTCAAAAAGATTTCGCCCGCCCTATTGTTGGACCGATATATACTCAATCGTAACTGAGTTTGAGGCTAGTCGGCGATTACCAACACAGATTAAGGGATGTTCGTCCTTCGACAATCGGCTTTTGAGCATGCGTGGCAGGTCCTCTATGTCCTCTTTTCCTCTCTCCATCTCAGTCCACACTGTCTTCATGTATTTTTCGCAATTGAAATGCGCGCAATTAGATGAGTTTAAGGCTTTTGTTCACTTCAGTCCATAGACAGATTTCGCCTATATTTTTCTCCTTTGATCCGTTCTATCCCAAAATCTGTGCACTCGTCCATGCAGTTTTTCTTTACTTCCTTCACCTCACTCTCCTTTTTTCCTTGTTCTACTATATTTTCCATTGTGTCGCGAGTATTTGGCGCGTTTAAATAGATTAACCGCCTGGCAATTTGTTTGGATCTTATCTCAGATCGTGGCCTACTACCTAGATGGTATATGTATATATGTATATGGTATATACTGACACATACATATATGGTCCTTGCGTGTCTGTTGCACCTTTACTGTCTCTTTCTATCTTTTTATTCCTTTTTTTTTGCCTGCAAATACATACAATTAGCTGTGGCCGCCTCTTTGTTTGCCGTCTTAATCTTGAGTAAATTAGTTCATTAAGAGGTTAATTCCTCATAACACTCCCAAATTAGTTTTCAAAGTGAAATGTAAGTGTATTGGTAACTGTATTTGTATGATCTATTTAGATATTTACCATTCTAATTATTTGATTTAAGTAAGAATTCTATCAATTAATAGAAAAAGTTAAAAGTTATATATAATATGTTTTATATTTATACAAATATATATATTTATTTAATCTAGAGGATCTCAAAGCTGAATAAGACAGCTTTAATGTCAATACAAAATTTCTACAAAGTTATAAAAATATTTAGAAAAAATTTTCAAAAAAGGTAACATGATATTCTTTATTCCCTGTTAGTAAAAAAAAAAGTCAAAATTACTAATCCATTTAAAAAAAATTTTAAATATTCTAATAAAAAATATGTAGCTTTTTAAGCTGTATCTAATCACGATGGATTTTTCAGTAAGATCGGGATTTTAATTTCCAATTTACCAAATGTTTAAATCATTTTACATTATAAGACAGAAGTGAAACATTTTCTTTACTTTTTCTGGCAAATTTTTACTTTTCTAAAACAAATTTTTAAATTGAATAATAGAGTCGGGCCCCGATTATCCGTAATCCGGTTAACCGGTAACCCCGTCTAACCCAGTCTGTTGTTTTTTGTTTGTTTTCAAATTGTTTGCTTCAATTAATTCTGCCATCACGGATAATAGAGGTAATATTATCCGTGATGGCAGAATTTTTGTAGATTTTTTTAAAGAAGTTTTTAAACTTGTTTGCCTCATGTTTTAGTGGAAAATTTAATGTATTCATACTTAGTTAATTCAATAATATGTATAAGCATGTAAAATGTTTACTTGTAAAATAATAAGAAGATTAAAAAACTGTATAATCAAAATTGTTATTCGATTAACCGTGAAACTCAACTATCCGTAAAGCTTCTGGTCCCGACCATCACGAATAATCGTGGCCTGAATCAAGAATAATAGCAATGAGCAAATAAACTTAACAACAAATTCTAGCGGGGAAGTAGTTTCACTAAACTTCCCCGTAAGCCCTCTTGCATATTTTTCAAAAATTTTCCCACCGCCCACAATTAGCACTAAAATTTTGTTGAGGACCAGTTGACCGAGTAATCGCATCAGAAACTGAAAAATTTTCAAATGCTTTTGACATAAACGTCTCTGGACAACTTAAAAAAAAAAAAAACTGAAAATTAAATAATGTTTTAATTGACAGTAATAGGCTTAAAGGCATTAACATATTTAGCGAATGGTAATACCTAAAAAAGATGTCAACTGATTTCGGTCGCGTGACCCAAAAAGAATCTCAGATAAAGTATAGGGCTAAGAATATATATATATGTATGTATGTATTTTGTGGGAAGGGGAAAAAATTACTATGATTTCTTTATGAAAGGGTTGGTTTTTGCCAAAAAGCATCGTTTGTATGTATGTGTGTATGTATATGGTCACCCGTTAAAAACTTTTGGTTATTGTTTGAATTTTGATGGGTGGGTGGTGTCGTTTTGTGGGTGTTTGTTTGAAAAGTACTTGTTTAATCGGTTTGTTTGTGACATTTCTATTGCTGCCCCCTTCCCCCACCCACTACCATTCATTGGTAAGGTTTTATGCTTTGTTTACTTAGTGGTAGGTAGGTAGGTAGGTCTATGAGTAGTCTGTAGGTAGGCCTGGCACGCGTAAACCGCCCAAAAACCACCCAACATCAAGCAAGCAAATGCTAAAAGAGTTTCTCCCATCCATCTCTCAATGAATTGGTAGGTGTGTCTGTTGTATTGTGGGTTTTTCCTACTCATCATCGTCATCATCATCCACAGCAGCCACAGCAGCAAAAAAGTCTGTTCTTTCTGCTTGTTTGGGAGTTGGGGTTGTTTTGGGTGGTTCGTGTGGGTGGGTTGGGTTTGGGTTTGGTTTTGGTTTGGTGGTTGGGGGCTGTCGCTTAAGTGCTGCCAAACAAAAAGAACACATTTACTGGATTCTTTTTTCTCCCCCTCTGTGCTGTTAGATGCTGGGCTCCGAGTGTGAATTGTAATTACACTGAAATCAGCTTTTGGCACTTGTTTAGCTTCTTCAACTGAAATCTAAGGGTGACTGTCTCTCTCACTCTCACTCGGTGTGTGTATATGTGTGTGCTGTTTCTTTGTCTGTTGAGGCTTTGAAGTGCCTGTATGTCTACACAGATCTACCAACATACATATATCCTAATATATATCTATGCACACATGTATATCTCCCTGAGCAAGAGTTTTCGCTGTTGACGCGTGATTTCTTTCCGTTTCAGGTTTTTCCTCTTTTTTTTTCCTAATTGGCTTTCGATGCGTATGCTGGCATTTTGATACCGTTTCCTCCTCCTCAAACCCCCAGAACCATTGTCATATTTCTACTGCATTTTGACAACATATATTTCCTGATTTGATGTGTGGTGGGTGTTACCGGAAATTGTGGCTTAGGTGAGGGAAATTAAACGTTTGACATTTGGAAATGTTGGGAGGATTGCTGGATTGGATTCTTTGCTGTATTGGCAAACTTATTTATTAGCGAAATTGAGTGTGAAGAAGCATTTTGTTGATTGTTAAGTGGATTCCCCTCTTCTATACAATATTGGAGGGGGCTTTATTAATAGGAAATATTTGACTGTATTCTGTATGAAAGGAAATGGAATAATTAAGGCATCCAAAAATCTTTACAACTGACCAATCGGATATTGCCCCCTGGGGAGAAACTGGGGAGAAACTTTACATTGTTCAGCTGGCAAGAGATTTGATCCATTTAAAATTTTCTAAATTATCCTTTAAGTATTGTTTACAGATAAGATAACCTTCTAACATAATTAGTTTAGGTTTTGAATGTCAGAAAATTTTTTTTGCGAAATTCAAATTTTGTATCGTTTATTTGACATAAAAACTATTTAGTATTATTACTGCAGACCTTTCATAAATTATATAAATATTATACTAAATAAAATACCATTTTTTTTATACTACTAACTAAATTATATAACATAATCAATATTACAGTTTTGATTAATTACATTTATAATGGGTTTAAATTTTCCCGAACTCTTTCTTAGCTTCTTTTTTAAATATTAATTTTTTATATTTATTTATTAGATTCAACTTTCTTTCCCACAATCGTTTCTTTCTATTATCGAAATCATGAAGAAATATTTTTGTTCTTCTCTTTGAGTAAATTGTAACCGCTGGGCAATTTCTTTTTAAGATCTTTCACCTTCACACATTGACAGGTATAATTCCATATCATCCCTTTAGCCTGAAGGGTAACAAGTGTTTCTACCCTTTCATAATTTAACCAAAATATTTAAGGCAAATATTTTATAAGCTATACATACATTTAAGCACAATTAAGCAACAAAGTATTGCAAATTATAGTCCTAATCCTTTTTTTTTTTTTTGAAAAATGCTTAGAACCAATTCAATCAAAAGCGAACCGAACGAACGTATTTCAATCGTTACAATGGAGTACCCATATTATTTAGGTAGCCGACGCGGCGGTTCCTTTCAAAGACATGGAATTATATACTCTCATCTCAATAGAACAATTGCCTACAAGTGCTGAGATTTTGGATATGTATTGACAGTATTTTGACATGTTTCAACTATATTTTGATGGGCCATTAGAAAGGAAGACCGGGAATGGGAAAAAGAGAACTCAGAGATCCTTTGGTCGTCAGAACCAGGCTATTGTGTGGCGGAGCTCTTTGGTGTTCTTTCTTTTGGTCAGATATTTGAAAAACAGATTACCAAATTACAAGTAGATAATTGTTGTGCGGTGCGGAAATTAGTTGAAATCTTTTGAGCAGATTTAATATTTTCAGCTGGTCAAATCTCTCTATATATATTGCATTGTGTAATACAATTAGATCTGATAAACATGGCTAATTGCGATTAATTATGTGGCTAACACCAAGCAGCTGTGGTTTGCGCTTCACAAATTCTTTTCAATTTCAAAATTTATGCATATTTTGGGTAAGGAGCAAGTATCTTAAGAGATTTCCAACATATCATATCAGTAGAAACCCCAATAACCTCCACATTATTGGATTCATTTTACGAATCTGTTTTAAGGATAAAGAATAAAAAAAAACACATGTATATGTGGTGAACAAATTTTGTGTCCTTTCATACCATATATTTTCTCGTTAATTTAAAACAATAAACATATTGATAGCATAGTAGCAGTTGATAGTACGACTCAAGCCAAAGGAAAGTGTAAGGCATTACGGTGATCAGCTCTTAAAGGTGTCAATTCGATTTTTCTGTAGACATTTATATCCTGATGTGTCTGGAGAGCCAACAAAATCTTTAGCAAGATCCTAAAAATTTAATTCCTTTAAAGGTGAGTTGAAATTTCCTTTGACATTGCGCTGTTTGGACCCAGACATGGGACTCTTAACATGGTTTTCCTGCTCCACATCCAGCATAGAGTGTTCAGCCGGCTTCTTCTGAAGTGATGTTAGTTTTTGTTTAATACGATTCTTGGACTTGGACTTTTGATTCTTAAGTTGATTGCTATGTTTGGTCTCATCTAAAATCGATGGTCCCCCCTTCGATTCCTCTTGATTTGAAGCACGGTCTTTGATCTGCTTGGTCCTGGGCTTGCGCACCTTAGAATGGGAGTCCTTGGCATCGGTTGTTTTAAGTTGAATTTCAGCCGGTTTCCCCTGTGGTGAGGTTACATGTTTCTTGTTACCACAATTCTTGGATTTGGACTTTTGATTCTCATACTGCTGCTCCTCATCTGATTGCGATATTCCATTAAATTCTTTCACGTTTTTATTTTCAATCATTTTCCGGGTCCTAGGTTTGCGTACCTTAGAAAGGTTCTCATCCTTCTCCACTTGCGAATCCTTGATTGATTCAAGCTGCAGCTTCTTCTTTGACTTCAACTTTTGATGCTTTTGAAGGGTTTTATTCTGTTGCTTTTCATTTGAGAGAGATATTTCTGCCGATTTCTCCCATTTCGAGGATAGTTCTTTGATTTTCCGGGTCCCAGGCTTGCGCTCCTTAGGTAAATTCTCATCCTGATCCACTTGCGAGTCCTTGCTGGCTTCAATTTGTTGTTTTTTCTTAGACTTTGACTTTTCATTCTTGAGAAGTTTCTTATTCTGCTGCTGCTCATTCAAATGTAATGGTCCTTTCGATTTCTCCTCATTTGGGGTCAGTTTCCGATTTCCGATCCTGGGTATACGGACCTTAGGTAGGTTCCCACGACGCTCCACTGGCGATTCCTCCGTATTATTTAAGCTCTTCTTGTTGGATGAACGTAGACGGAAATGCATTTTGATAAATTTTTGTTAAGTTCGGGTTTTTTTTTATTTCTTGGTTTTTTCTTTACTCTTCTTTTCTTTTCAGTAGATTTCCCAATGAATACAATTTGACGAAATTCGTAGCTGGTAATAAAAGAGTCTTACCTAAATTCTGACAAGTTTGTCAATGATTTATTGTTCTAATTTGACTTAAAATTACACTTTTTTCTCCCTTTTAAAAAAAAATAAAAAAGGCAAAAAAACTTCATTCTGATTATTATTTAGTAAAAGTTACAAATAACTTTCAGTGCCTTTTCCATTGGTTTGTTTGTTCATATAATAATTAAAAAGCTTTTCCAATAGAGCTATTCTCTGTAGAGGGTAAAACGGAGCTGTTCAAAATTAAGTTTTTTGTCCTTTATTGACAATCTCTCAGATTTTTATATGACAATTCGACTAGCCTTGCTAACCAATTGTTAATATAGTAAGCTTCCTTTCCCTATGCGGATTAACAAAGGTAATACTCGTATTAACTTGTAACTAAATCCAAAATAAAAGCCAATTACTCTAGCCAAAAAGTCATCACTGGCCATTCGAAAAAAAAAAAAAGTTAATAACAAGTACTCAAACGGAATTGCCATAAACTGTCTGCAAAAGATACGCACCCACAATAGCAAAAGATAACAGAACCGGAAATAGGTAAAATCCAATAAATCAACTAAACTGAAGCTAAAGTAAATACTAGCCAATGTGTAGGACACACCAACGAACTCACAAGGGTAAACGACAATTTAAGTGGCGGCAAAACAAACAAAAACAACAACAATAACTACCCACAGCCCACCCACTTTTTGGGTCTGTGGATGACTTTGGACTACCGGAAGATGAGCTAATAGAACGCGTGCCATCAACGTCGTTCAATTTGTTGCAATTATAATTGTATTGCCTGTGTCTGGGTGGCAATTCGCCGCGTGTCCGTTTATACCAGAAAATAAAAAGATGTCATATTTAACCACACAGCTCTTCGGTTAGGCCAGAATAGGAAATGGGCGGGAGGGGGAAAGGTAAGGACTTAGGGTTACATCTAGCTGAGCATGTTAATAATTTCCTTTTCCAGCAAAAACGTTGACACGCGTTCGCTTCAGCTTGGACCACTTTGACTTGCATGCCCTTGTTTTGGGTTACTGCAGGTTGTCAGAGTACTACACAACCCTTGCGACAGGCGTTTTTTGTTAGCCTTTGTCGCACGGAAGTGTCAGCGAATGTTGTTGTTGTTGTTGTTGTTGTTGCTTTTTATGACAGGAAACAGCCATGCCCATGACATAAGGCGCGCATAGTATACATTGTGTGTTTCCGCTAAACATTTCTCGTTGAGTCCGTGCCGACATCATAGTAAATTTCATATCCTTATGCTAATCAGCTTGAAAGTGTTTTGTTGGTCCTTTTTTTTTTTTTAGTTCTGTTGAAACGTGGGAGAAATCATTTGTTTGACATAATAATTTAATTTGAAAAGGGAAAGGCTAACGTGATGAGAAAAAAATTATATTTCCAATTGAAGGTAGGTAAATTTCAATATATAATCACTAAATCATTGACCAACCTTTCAAAGTGTAAAGAAGGTTCATGCTTGTGAATTGGCAGTCGAGCATCGAATTTCGTCAAGTTATATTCGTTTTGTAATATAATTATAATAAAACAAAAGTAAAAGAAACAAAAAATAAACAGCCCAAACTTGAAAAAAGATTATCAGAATGCATACCCGTCTGCGTGCAGTCAGCAAAAGTGCCGAGGAATCGCTGAAAAAGCCGAATGAAAGCCTTCCAAATGTGCGCACACCCAAAACTAGAAAAATCAAAGAATTGACCGCAGTTGACCTTTTAGATGACCATCCGAAGAACGAAGAAATCAAGGATCAAAAACCAAAGTCCACGAAAAAGCCTCCGACTGATCCAACTGAGGACTCGCCAGTGAAGCAGCGTAAAAGTATTGCAAATGTGCGCACGCCAAGGACCAAAAATCGTAATATAAAAGAAGAATCCATTAATGAAGAGTCGATTGAACTATCGCCCTTAGGAGAGCAGCAGCAAAATAAAGACATTAAGGATCAGAAACCCAAATCTGCGAAGAAACTGCTGATTGAACCAACCGAGAACTCGCCAGTGGGGCAACGTAAAAGCATTGCAGATGTGCGCACGCCAAGGACCAAAAATCGTAATATCAAAGAACAAACCGTCAACGATGAGTCGATAGAACTATTGCCCTTAGATGAGCCGCAGCAGAACAAAAACATTAAGGATCAGAAACCCAAATCCGCAAAGAAACTCATGATTGAACCAACCGAGGACTCGCCAGTGGAGCAACGTAAGAGTTTTGCAAATGTGCGCACGCCAAGGACCAAAAATCGTAATACGAAAGAAGAATCCATTAAAGAAGATTCGATTGAACTATCGCCTTTAGAAGAGCCGCAGCGGAACAAGAACGTTAAGGACCAGAAACCCAAATCAGCGAAGAAACTCATGATTGAACCAACCGAGGACTCGCCAGTGGAGCAACGTAAGAGTTTTGCAAATGTGCGCACGCCAAGGACCAAAAATCGTAGTACGAAAGAAGAATCCATTACCGAAGAGTCGATTGAACTATCGCCCTTAGATGAGGCGCAGCGGAACAAAGACGTTAAGGACCAGAAACCCAAATCCGCAAAGAAACTTCTGATTGAACCAACCGAGGACTCGCCAGTGGAGCAGCGTAAGAGTATTGCAAATGTGCGCACGCCAAGGACCCAAAATCGTAATATCAAAGAACAATCTTTCAATAAAGAGTCGATAGAACTATCGCCTTTAAAACTGCAGGTGCAGAACGGAGACATGAAGGAACAGGAACCCAAGTCTACGAAGAAAATTCAAGTTACAAATCAGCGTGAGAGTCTTCCTAATATGCGTGCGCCCAGAGCCCAATCTAAATTGACCACAATTGAGGAGGAATCCATCTTAAATGAGCAACGGCAGAAAGAAAACCTTAAGGATGAAAAGCTCAATTGCTTGCCAAATCCGAGCACACCCAGAAATAATAGTATCAATAAATCTAACTCAAATGTTTCGCTCTTAGATGAGCAGCAACAAGAAAACATTTATGAAAGTCAAAAGTCCATATCCAAGCATCGTAGTACCTGTCCTTTGAAGGAGATGAATTGGGAATTGGAAGAACTGCCTGAAAATTTCTCTGAAGTGTCAAATTCCGATTCCCAGGGCCGAAAGCCGCCAAGCAAGTCTAATACCCAACAACTTAATATTAAAGATCTAACATCACTTCAAAAGAATGATAAAAAGATTGAGGGGCAATCACTGGAATCAGTTTTTCAATTTTTACAAAGCAATGATAAAGAAATTCTGGCCGATGCCTGCTCAGTTTTATCCTCTATGATGGCTGATGAAAATAATATTCAAGCTGTGGTCAATATGAATGCAGTGCCCCGACTTGTCCATCTGTTGTCAATAGATGACCCAAGTATCATTATGTCAATACTGCATAGTTTAAAACATATTCTACGTTTCACAGATCAAATCATTGATACTGTCATTGATGGTGGTGGCCTAGCCAGCTTGTCCATACTTTTGCAACATGAAAATACCAAAATTGTAAAAGATACCATTTCGATAGTAGCCAACATTACCACTGGAAGCAATGAACATATTCAAGCTGTCATTAATTCTGCAATTTTCCAACATTTACGCCAGATTCTTGAGAAGGGCAATTTTAGACTTCAAAAGGCGGCTGTGAGGGTAGTATCATATACCTTACTATCTGGCACATCTGAGCAAATTGTTGAACTAATTGAAAACTGTAAGATCTTGAAACCCCTGCTTGACCTCTTGGATACGAAGGATCTGCGAACCACCAAAATAATTCAGACGGTGTTAATTCGATTACTTAATCAGGCCGATAAATTGGGCGGCATTGACCATCTTTGCCTGATGGTGGACCAAATGGGTGGAGTGGCCAAATTGGAGATCCTGCAGATGCATGAGGATACAGATGTCTATAAGAAAGCCTATACCATTATTAGCACCTATTTTAATAGGGAAGAGAAAAACCCCTAAAATACTAAAATGATGATCACCGTACTATATCCTTTTTAATCTATACCCTAAAATACTGGACAAACTTTCCTTTCAGTTTGTCCTTGCAATGATCGAAACCTGCGTTTGCTCTGCCTTTTATTTTTCCTAAATTATGTTTTTCGTTCTTTTATTTTATAAATTAATTTGGTGAGTTTGTTGTTAGATTAAATATTGATGTTATGGGAGAATAATAAAAAATTGGTTACGGCATGGAGTTTATTTAGGCTAAAATTCTATTCCTATTCCAAATCGTTATGGTATTTTTGTTGAATACTTTTCCAAAACTGATTTTCAATTCTCGAAAATTGCACAAGTTTGAAATTCAAAAGAATTTTTGAAGCGCAAACCACAGCTGCTAGGTTTTAGCCACATCATTGAACACAATTAGCCATAACTATCCGATCTGATTGTATTGCACAATGCAATATATTTGTATATAGAATCTGTCAGCTGAGATTTTGGAATCTGCTCAAACAGTTTTGACTAATTTTCTAACTGTAATGTGGTAATCTGTCAAATATCTGACCAAAAGAAATGCCAAAGATCTCCTTCGCATAATAGTCTGATCCAGATGACCAAAGGGTTTCTTACTGATGCCCTCCTTTTACCTTTCCTATGGCCCATCAAAATATAGTTGAAAAATATCAAAATACTTTTGTATAAGCAGATGTGTAAGATAGTTGACTCTTTGAACATGTTAGAGTTATTTTCTTAGGAATTTTGTATTTATATTTATTTTATTTTTTATTATTTAGTTATTTTTTGCCTTTGCCCACTCATTAAAAAAAAAAAAAAAATAATTCTTGAGTAAACTAATTCGCCAAAATACGTAAGTTGTTTTTCTCCTAGGTTAGCAAAGGCTATTGGTTTAATTTAGGTAATCTCATACTCTTCCAAGTCACCTTGAAATTTAACCATCTACTCTTTAGAGCCTTGTCTTTCACATTTGAACAGTTGGCACGAGCCAAAATCTCCTCCATCTACACACAAACACACACATACATTGAGGTACATCATCATTGTCATGAAATGTGTTTAAAGGAAAAAAAAAGCACACAGAACCGACAATTAATGAGCAGTTGTTTAGTTTTCAGGCACTCCAAGGACAAAGAGCGATGCGGCCACAAAGCATATGCATTGAATTTCACATTTGAATTGAAAGCATGGAACTTCGCTTTCATTTCACGACTTTGCACATTTTGACAATTTACCTTGGAATATAATTAACCGGAAGCTGGCACACGCGTCAGCATCTGAACGCCGACGCCACATATAACATTATAGAGAGAGAGAGAGAGAGATGGGAGGGGGGGGGGGAGAATAGAAGAATATCCTTGGTTTCGTCTGAGGATCGCGTGTCAATAACCGTAGAAAAATGCGAGTGGCACTGAAGGAAAGAAAAAGCATTTCCGCTGTTACTGAAAGCGAAATTGAAAGCAACGAAAAGAAATCAAATGTCAGTCCAAGGATGATGTTGAGGAACGCCCAAAAAGACGCAACCGGTTTGTGTTTTGATGTTGATCATCATTATTAAACAAGTCGCTCGATTATCCTTTTTTGCCCACTTGAAGGAACTGCAGCAGTAGCAGCAGCTGCCGAAATCTCAGCAAAACAATTGTTCAATGCCGCACATTGCTTCCTGTCTTGAGGCACACATTGTATGATCGTCTCTACCGGAAGGATCAGCGCCTCCGTCGTCTTCATCTCGGGGGTTACTCTTGTGTCTACCCTACAGCACGGTTTCTTAGCATTCTCTTCTTTTGGAGGCGTAGACTTGATGTACATATGTCGCATATGTAGCAATTAACATGCCACTATGATGGAACATGTGCAGACATCTCTTTAAGGACGAATGTCCTTGATGAGCGCGTGCCGTCTCATTGAGCTGGGGTGGCAGTCGCACTTCTTAAAGAGGGCGTTATCTATCGGGGCGTAGCGCCTACTGCAAAAACGCAGTCATCTGATCTTGTTAAAATTGCATTGTTTGTTTGAGAGGGATTGAGGCCAACGCAGCTGTCCATCTATTAGATTTGTGTTTAATAAAGTCCTTACCGAGTAATCATATTTGATTTGTCAGCAAACAGGATTTAATAATATATTTATGAAATTTGTAGAAACTGTACTTTTACCTCTATCAAAAAGAATAAAACTGAACGAGCAGATGTTTGATAAAAATGTGAAAACTATTTTAAAAGGGAAACAGCATTTAAATATAGGAACAAAACGAACTCTAATAATGGGGAAAAGACGTAAGTTTTATTGTGAAGAAACTAGAACCGAACATGGCAAATTAACTTATTATTCATTTTAGTTAAAAATATCTTTTTCTGATTGTCTCTACATATCTACTACATTTATCCTGTATAAACTCAACGGAAAAAGAAAAACAATTTTTTTTGTCACAAATAGCTCCCAACACCTTATCCTCTGCATACTCAGGACTTAACAATGACTTTCACCACTTCTACTTACACTGAGCCAGACGAGCCAAATTAAAGCTAGTTCCAGAATGGTCAGCAAACCGGTTCATCCGTGTAAATGAGAAAAAATATAAGCATATTATATCTAAATTTACTCCAAATAAATGAAATGTGACATTCTATAGCCACAATCTGAAGACTTTGGTGTTCCAGCAAGGTTAGTTTAAACAGTAACGGTCAAGGGTGAGTTGCGTCGTTGACTAACACTAGCATTCAACATACATACATTAGCTTTTAACAGTACTGTAAAATTTAACATAGCATAAACAACGGAGAATGAGATTCATTCGAAAAACAATTTATAAGAACTAAAGAAGGGAAACGTTTACAAAAACACATTGTTCATAAATAAGTATAGACCTTAAATATATTTATTCCATATTAAAACAACAAAATTGTCCAATCGTTCTAAATAAACATTTAATAAATAAGAAAATATAGTTAAACTGATTTAGCTTAAAGTTTTTCTCATTTAATTACATTTCAAGATATATTTAGGCTATAGCAAATCAAAGAAACTTTCAATTCAAATAGAAAATTCTTTTAAATTCCCAATCGATAAACTGATTTCAATAAGTTTTTAAGAGCAACTGCAATTGATTTACTCTCATCGTCTATTTAATATAAGTTTGAATAAAGCCTACAATTAGCTGTCCTATTAGTCCAAGCTAATTGACCAGCGACCACTTCAGTGTTCAATGAACAAATGAATAGAATTAGCTCAGACCCAGCGCCAGAGGAGCACTCCTTACCTTCCCCCACTCCCCACAACCGAGAGTCATGGCAACATGAGCAATAAAATTTAATATCCGTTTCAAGTGTGCGATTTGCGTACGAAAAAAGAAAAATGAAAAAAAACCCAGAGTCAGTTTCAGTGCCGGACTTGAACTGTGGTGCCATATAAAAACGTCGGAAGGTGTAGATAAATCACGTACAGTAAAAAAAAAAGTGAGAAAACTCCCCCTAGAAATCTAAAAAAGGGGACAATTTCAATGGCCAAAAAAATAAAAATAAACGAAAGCGCAGAAGATAAAGAGATAAAGATAAGAACTTGGACTTGGAAATTTTCACATTTCGACGATTACTCTATTAAGGCGATGTTGGTGTCTGGCGGTTCAATTTGATTAATTTGTTAACAAACCGAAAGTAGCAACAAAAGCAAAAGACTTTGAGTAATTGCACGCAGTCACGTAAGTGAAAATCAACCCCCAAATGAACTCGGTGGTACTCCTGATTCGGACTCTTCCTGCCGATATGTATGTATGTATATATATTAGCTAAAAGCGCATGAAGATCGCAGCGGGATGATAAGTTAAGAAAAACCAGCAAACATGGTAAATGCAGAAGGCAAAATGCAAAACGGGTACAATTGAGCACTTGAATGCCCTGCTAAATAGCAAAATGACACAGAGAGAGAGAGGGCGAGAGAGGGGTGTTCTCGTTTTCTACCTTTTTTGTCAAGTTAAAAACCCTTCAACGAACGAAAACCTTTTGCAATCTGCATCATTCGATCTATCGATTAACCCAGAAGACACAGTGAAGACAGAAATTTATGCAGGCATTTCAACACGATGATGATGATAGTAATGATAATTAATCTATCAAAAGGCATTGCCACTATGCATGAACTAGCCCCAACTCTCCGTCTATAAATAATGAGTAAGTGTATGTTAAATAGCTATATTTTTAGTTGCATTAAAATATATTTATTTGCATTTGCATTATATTTAAAGCATTTGTCTTTTCTATATTTTTAATAATGGCAACAATACCGAGATACATAGAAATTATAGGACCCTTTAGCGCAGAGGATAGCGCGTTGGATTTCTAATCCAAAGGTCGCGGGTTCGATCCCCGCAAGGGTTGTCAGTAGTGTTGAAAACTTTTTGCAAATATTTTACTACAATTATTGTGCTAAATTGTGTATGACATTAAAAGAGATACATATATCCCAAAGAAATTTACAAATAAGTTTTCAATTGTAAATATAAAATTTTGCTTGTCCGTTCAATAAAGAATAAAATTTTTGGTTGTTTTTAGATAGTTGCTCAAAATAAAGGACTTCATTTACAAAAAGTTGAGCTTAATTAATTGTTCAGTAAATTTTTATATTTTGGACTTTTAAGCTTTGCAACCATGAGCTAGAAAGGAGGAAAAGTCACTAAGATATAAATTATTTAAAATTAAATTGAAACTTCGAAGATTGTTACCAATTGTTCTAATAAACAGATCATAGTGATTCGTTCGCGTTCTTGTTCTACTGGCTGATAAGAAACATTTAGTGATAGAAGTTATCCTCCACACAAACACAAACAATTTAGATCAAAAAACGATTATCGATGCAAATGTGAATATTGATACCTTGATCTACAGATAAGGATCCCATTTAAGAAATTAGTTCCTTTTTAGGTTCGTAATAATTCTACTTCTTAGTCTATAATCCCAATATCGTGTTGTCTTTGAAAAGAGTTAAAAATTTTAGAAAAAGTGCCATTCAGTATACAAATACATACATACATATATGAGGGGGTTAGACAAAACTGATTTGAATCGTCACAATCTTAAATATGTATATATTTTTAAGACTTTTTTCTAGATTATATTAAAAATTTTGAAATCATCTTATCCAACGTGCCAGTCTCTCTTCTGCTTCATCTATGTCATCACCGGACGTTATAATGAAATTGTTATTTATTTTTTTCTCCAGCTTAGACTGAAAAACTTCAATGTTTGAGCTTCGTTTAAGTAGCCTCGTGTTCCTCCTTTGCGTTATGACTGGTATATTAATCCAAACCTTTACAGCGCAGTGGTCAGAGAGGAGATCGAAATCATTATCAGTGACTACGCTATTGGTATTGATTTCTCGAGTTAAAGCAATGTCAATTATGTCAGGCTGCTTTTGGGGAACAGTGGGCCAGTAAGTTGGTTGACTGGGCGAATGAGCGGTCAAGTTTAACAAATGAATGCACGACATTAGGGCATTCGATTTTGGGTTATTCACTCGAGACCCCCACCAAGAGTTTTTAGCATTGAGATCTCCACCAATTAAAAATTTTGCCCCAAGTGCAGAAAGAGCCTGCGTAAACGATTGAGTGCTTACAAAAGGTCTTGGCGGTGCGTAGGATGCAGCTAATACCAGGCTGCCATCTGGAATATCAATGGATATAATAGCAACTTGTAACCAAGGCAGAAGTGTTAGAGCGCGTTCTCGATATTTAATAGATGCTTTAATTAATATTGCTGCACCACCACGAGCATTGCCACTCAGATGGTTAGCGTGTTCATTGTCTAGCGACAGATTACAAATATAAAATAAATTAAAAAAAAAAAAAAAATGTACATAGTTAGGCGTAAAGATTTGTAAATTAAGTCTTAGTTTTATAAAGTAGATGCATTTGAATGATTAGCTTGTTTATATGATTGGTTAAATAAAACTTACTTTTGGATTACAAAAATATTATTTTTCAATTACAATAATATCCCTTAAGACATTATTCATTATGGGACCTGTTCAACTTAGAGAAGCCAATCCATAGGAAAATAAAGATCAAAGTTAAGAAAATTTATTGCAAAAAAAAATATATTTTATTTATGTAATCTCATGCTACTTTCAATCAATCAAAACCACCCACTTTCAACCTCATTAAGCTGGGCAAATATTTAAACAATTCAACCACCTTCAAAAAAAAAAATGTTGTTCAAAAAGTAATTTTCAATTAAAAATAACTGAGAAACGGCAACATTGCGCCACCAACCACTTCAGAAAAAAAAGTAAAATATAATGCTAAATAAACTATTTGCTTGAAGCAAACGCTCAGCCAAGACAGCATCAAATAAATAAGTATCTACAAGATACACATAAAAATCTCAATGCCGCAATTCTCAAGCCCAAACACAAATACTAGCTACCTACATATGTATATATACAATCGGGGAGATCAAGCGTAAATTGCAACAGCTGTCAAGTATTTAGCTACACGGCGGTTTTCCATTAAGTACCAAACTAACAGTAACTGCCTATTAAATTGTTTACATGGCCAACTCAAATATTGACTGAATGATGAGCTGCTCTCCTCTGAAGGAGGGTTGCTTTTTGATGAATCCAACTCTATCTATGGGCTAGCTACTATAGATGAGACCATTCATTGCACATTGAAAGTAGCAATTTATTGTCGCTTTTCAAATGATCAACATGCAACACTTATACGCCATTTTGAGAATGCCTTTTTTTTCTTTTATTTTTTGTTGCCTTAAAATGTGCAATCCCTTCTGTCGGCAAATTGCAATTTGCAAAACTTGTTTCTATTGTCGAGTTTGCTGGAAATAAATTTCCCATTTACTTTACCGTAATTTGCCGACAGTCATTGCCAGCCCCCCAAGTTCACTATAATTTACTTTTCAACAAGATCTGTTTCTATATACATATATATAAATAGCCTTACTAACATTGCATGTTAGTAATCACCTTTTAAACAATGTTGAGGCAAAAGTACAAGTACTTGCTATGAATTTATTTTGTAGCTAACCTCAACTAAATTTTTATAGAGTTTTTTCAAATATAAACTATAAAGCGCAACCCTAATGAAACTGTAAACTAAATTGTAAATTTTAATTAAATTAAGAATCAGCCGAAAGTCCCATTAGCTATAGATGTCCCCCCCTGTTGCTTTAGATTTATCTAAAAGCCCACAGTGTGAATAATAATAATAATAAACTATAAAAAATTAATAAGAATATAAAAATATTAGCCATAGACAATGATAATATTATACATACATATGTATATATAAATATTATTAAAATGTATTATGAATTTCAAAATCTGTGCCTTTAAATTGCAGTTTCCACTAAATTTATTAGATCTTTCAAAATTTGGTGATCAAAGTAAAAAGAAAAAAGCAAATTGGTTGTAAATTTAGCACTTTTGGGCATACAATTTACTTTTTTTTTTAAAGTTTAGTAATTTTTTTTATTTTACTATTTTGACAAGCTATTGACACAAATGAAATTTGAAGAAAATTAATACATGTTGCAGAATCAAATTAAATTTTTATCAAACACACATTTCAACAAATGAAAAATGTATAATAAATTGTTTTTAATTCTTAACTTGTCCTTCAAAGATATTCACTTTTATTTTAACTCTTTAAGTTCAGTAAATGTTTTGGGATAATTTTTTCATAATAAATTATGAAAGAGACACAAAACTACAAATTGAGTAAAATATAGAGCTGACTTTTTGGGCAAATTAATTATTCTATTTTTAAGAATTTTTAAAAAAATAGCATTTTGTTTTGCAACTTAACGAAAAATTCATTATACTAGAACTGTATTTTTATTACATTTTGTGAGGCTTTTTATAAAGATGCGACTAACATGGAATGCTATAACGCTGGCTATGTACAGAGATAGATGATTGTTTGATAAAATTTTTAATATATATTAAAGCAACATTTCACCCATTCCGTTAAGCAATTGTCTGTCATTAATTATATATAAATTAGTTTTGTTTTCAACTTCTTCGTTAAAATTTTGTTTTAGATTTATTTATTAAACTATATAAGAAGATTTTTTCTAACAAAGCTTAACATCTATTTTGTACTTACTTAAAAAGAAAGACAAAAGTCATACTAACTACAGTTCATAATTGGTGATCAAATAATTATGATTCCACTTCGTTTTATATCTGTACTTCCTCTTGGACCTAAACGAAAATTAATATATTTCAAATATTTAAATTACATAATATTAGATACTAGAAAAAAATCGTATTCTGGCGAAAAGGAAATTGTTTTCCATTCATACTATAAAAACAATAAAGAATGCAGATCAAATTCATTCTCAATCGCCTGCCCTTTTCTAACCCCCGATGTAACCCTTTTTTTACGTATTCGTTTTCTAAAACCAAAAAAAAAAAGCCCACTGTGCACAGTTAGGCAATTTCCCTTTTCTCCTTTTTGTTTCTGTTTTTTTTTTGCTCTTCCTCACCGAACCAACAATTTTCGCCACAGGACCAGCCGAAAAATAATACAAAGTTCCAGTGATTCATAGTATTTTTTGCTCTTCGTTCTTATTGCTATTGTTGCAAAGGAGCAATGGACGAAAAAGTGGCAAATAATGCAAATGTCTGACATGCAAGTGGCTTGGGAAACGCCTTACTCCAAAAAACTAATGGTTATATACTGTATATACTAGAACAAGCATACGCCATGTGGGACAAAAGGAAACAAAAAAAAAAAAAAAAAAACATTCCATGAAAAAATCAAAGCAGCTGCAAAATGTAGCGCAGACAAAAGCGCACATCGTTAAATGGAGTAACTGCAATTAGGCGTAATAAACAAAAAGTTACACGAACAAGGAGTTTATTGTGCCCAAGAGAGAGGGAGAGTAAGCGTGCAGGGGTAGGATGAAGAAAAAAATATATATAAAACTATACAAACGCATACTTAATTGCTGGTTTTTCAAACGAACAAACCCCGATATGAACCTTCGTTTCACTTTTTCACCAGTGTGTTTTGCGCACTTGAGTCTCAGCAAGCGAACGCGCTTTAAGGGTAAACCCTATTTAGCATTCAGGATCATCTGGAAAACAAAAAATGGCTACACATGGTGATCACACAGTGCAGAAATTGCAACAAATCGTCTAGTGCCCTCAGCAACCCATAGCCAACAGCCATCAACAGCATCATCAACCCCTAGCTAGGTCATCCAAAAATCGTGGGTTGAAAATGGTTGACGTCTCTTTTTTATTTCCAACACGGTTACATGAGCAACGGCAGCAGCAGCAGCCGCAGCATTTAACAGTCCATCAACAACGAAAGGCAAAGGCCAATCCTAAGAATTTGTATCTAATAAAGTTCCATATGCGTCTGGCTTATTAGGCATAAATGTTTGATTGGGTTCATTTCGCTTTTTCCTCTTTTTTTTTTTTAACCAGATGAGGGTGCCCAGAGCTATGAATGAATGAAGTTACTTAGATAACTGGTGGCTGGTGCCACATGATGATTTTTTTTTTTTTTTTTTTGGTGGTGTGTTTTTTATTATGTTTCAAAATTGTTACAAGTTGATTATGTTCATTTTTTTTTTTTTTATCCAGCTTTTGCTTTGTTATTGTGTTCATTGGCAACTCTTCAAGTGCAGCTCAAGTGTTTAATATTTTTTCTTTTTTATTTAGATGAGGGGTTTTATTATTACAGATTTCATATTTTTTGCTGTCATGTAAAAGATATATGAGATTAGCTTAATATTAAAAGTAAACGATCTCTTACTTAGTGTAACCCCACAAAAGAAAGGATAATGTGCGAAGGATGTTATAAGAGAACATTTAGCATGTAATATTGAAAGCTTTATAAGGACATTATATTATTAAAACTTTAGAATTATGTTTATAAGACCCTTAAAGCAACTGGTTAAAGGATTAATGAAGAAACTTATAAAATATATGAAAATTCATTTTAGTTAGAGAACTAAGAAAACTCGGAAGTGGGGAATTTTCCCTTTAAATGTGCAACAAATTTTTTGAAACTCTTTTTGGGGAATCCAATTTTCACCATTATAGAACTCTTTAAAGGAAATATTGTATTTTAATATATAGAATGAGACTTTCAAACATTGGATCTCTCTAGTTTGCCCCTTTTAGCCCTGCGTGTGAACTGGATAACAGTTGAATTTTAAAAATAAATATCAAAATTTTGAACTTAGAATTTTTGTTTTGCTAAACAAGGAATACGTGTGTATGTATATCTCTTATATTTACTTCAACTTTCGTTTCAAACAAAATTGGTTCTACTAGTTCATATTGATAATATTATTAACTATGAAAATAAAGAATATATAACCATTAAGAGATCTTAAATAAATTGTGGGGGAGTGAGCAATGTTCATACAAAGAAACAAGATTTAATCAACTTGGTTATTGATATCAAGAATATAAATATGATATAATCAAGAGTATAAATACTTTATAGGAACGAAAATGTTCCCTTCTGCCATGTATTTTTTCGACAGTTTGTAAGAAGAACTATAATTTGAAGTAGGAAAATTTTCTTAAGTTTTAAATAGGGATTGAAATTTTGAAAGCTATTTTTACCACTGAAAACTATCTTATTTGTCGTTATCTTTGTTTATTCCAAGATTTTCAGTAATAACAATATGAAAATATATTAAAATAGACGACCTGAATCGTCTGATGATCCAATATTTGAAAACTATTTTAAAACCTTTTCAAAAATATGTACATATTACAAAGAAACTTTAGATACTATAATGAATAAGTGCAAAGTGATTAATATAATTGATAAAAGACAAAGTATAACTTAAATTTTCAAAGTTTTCACTTTCTGTTTATTATAATTATAAAATGTTTATATAAAATCTATTTAAAAACTAAAGAGTTCCTAGACAAGTGGAGACAAAGAGTTATGTACAGGTTTATGGATATGTTTGAAAGATTTTAGATTATTAACTAAGACAAATAGCAACCTGAAAGGCTATGTTTCGAAAATCATTGTCAAAATAATGTTAACATTATCTTTAATTGCAAATTTAGAGTTAAAAGATGTCTACGTTCATCTATCTGACAAAAGGCTAACCCTCTAACTATATTTGACTTTCAATTTCTTTAAATCTGCACAAAATAACAAAAAACCTTACCAAAGAAAAAAGCAGCAAAAAAAAATTGTAATAATAAACAGTAGTGAAGAGGACTTCAAATGACAACAAAGGCAAATATTTACATTGAGGCATAGGCAAAAACTGAAAGTGGAAAGTCCTTTAAGATCGACAAAACGAAAAAAAAAAAGGGGGAAACCCGAAAAACCAAATGCAAAGTAGAACTTCTCTCACCCGCTGAAATATCTTTTGTTAGAGTATGCAACTTCAAAATCATTACCTTTCAGCCCACAACTGCTGGCGGGCACTTGAGGACAACCGGATTCGGGGATTCAAGGATTCAAGGATTCGGAAATCATGGATTTACCGCATGCGCAAAAACTGTGCAAATAAACAATTAAAATGTCACAATGATTGCCAACGTACCCGTGTCAGGAAATCAAAAAACCACGATGAAAAATAAATCGCTGAACCCCCAAAGGACTTGAGAGTCCTGCATATTGTGTTTTTTTTATTTTGGTTGAAAAGCGCATTTTACAACCACGTGACCGCATACAAGAAGAAGAACAAGATTTATACACACTCTCACACACACACACACACACACACATTTAGCCCACGGGCAATGTGCGCACTCAGGCGAACCGGGCAAGTCAACACACTAAGCCAGACACTGAAAGCGAGGGCGCTCACAAGGATAAAGAACAGCGAGCACAGCTAGTCCTGGCGAAGGCGTTGCACAAACAACAACAGCAGCAGCAGCAACAACACCAACAGAAATCCCAATTAAAAATTGAAAAGCGCGCGAAAGGAAAAATGAAAGTTAAACAGGCAAAAAAAAAACACACACACACAAAAAGAAAAGGAATAAAAAGAAAAGCAAGTTAAGTTGCGGCCACCATGCTGAGCCAAACAACTTGCAGACGAATTCTGACAAAAAAAAAAAGAATCTTTCTGCACGTCTGTGACATTAACAATTGATAGACGACGGATGACAGTTGACAGACGACCCACGAGCTAGCACACGGCTGTGCTCTGAACTTTGACAGATTGTCCCGCTCAGCTCAGGAAACTTTCCATTTCATTCACACATATACACACACACATACACACTTGATCCTGTTTAACTGCTTGGGGGTAAACTTCTCACTCTTTTTGCCACACTCTCAAGTGACTTTTTTTTTTTTTTGTTTTTTCTTTTTTGGGGCAACTTACTTAACCAAGTGTGGAGTGTTGGTGTGGGGCCCAGTGGCTAAGCGACATTTCCAGTTCTTAGTTAAATATTTAAGTGTTAACCAATCTTTGGCAAAGGAACAATGGTCCTTAAAACGGAATACGTTGAACGTAAGAGCTTAGCCTAAAGTGATTGTCGTGTTAAAGGAATAACCGCTGGAATCGAATTACAATCTTAATATTTCAATATTTCTAAAGACGAGACATGCTCTATTATTCAATATAATAAGAAATAATATAATAATATGTCTAGGTTCTTTAATATTTACTATATTACTGCCATGTCTAAAATTTAATAATTATACCCTGTACCCATAGGGTAAAAGGGTATACTAAAGTCGCTAAAATGTATGTAACAGGCAGAAGGAAGCGTTTCCGACCCCATAAACTATATATATTCTTGATCAGCATCAACAGCCGAATCGATTGTCCGTCTGTCCGTATGAACACCTAGATCTCGGAGACTATAAGAGCTAGTGCTACCAAATTTGGTGTGAACATCCGTCTTATGCCTAGGCAGTTCAAGTTTGTTTCAAATTTTAATACCTGATTACCTAAAAGAAATAAACTCCTTCTCCTATGGCCTTTTTGATTAAATGACGAAAAAGCCACTCAAAGTTTTATGTTTAAATACTCAACACCAGGGACGGATCTGGAAAATATTTTCGAGGGGGTTCCAGATTGTCCCCTCCCATTTTGCAATCTGTAAATAAAAGGTCTTAGATGAGCAATCCACAAACTCCATAACAAATTTCTCTGTGTGTTGACGTGTAATTTGTCATATTTCCGGTTAATTCGTCCCTGATTAACACTCAAAGCCTTATTTATTGATGTAAAGTTTATAATTTCAGACATTTAGAAAAACTATATTGATTTATTTATAAAGTTTTGTATTAAATAAGTAAAATTCTTTATGAAATCTTGTTAACTGTTAAGTCATTGAACAGGTTAATAAAAATTAGTCAAAAACTTAAGGAAAGATTCCATATTGGGTTCCCATTTCGATTTTGGAAAGCCGCAGTTTAAAAAACAACGTTTTTAAACTAAGTTTTCTTTGTCTTATTTAAGTATTAATTTAAGAATTTAATTTAAACTTCGAATTTCACGATGGAATAGTTATATACAATCAAGACACAAATTAAACCATTGGCAAAAGTTCTTTACGTTATGAAGTTAAGCAATTTCAACATACAATGTTCAATAAACTTGACACTATAAAATTCTAAATTTAGCTAAATTCCTAATAACATTCATCATTTAATAAGAATTGTGATAAAGCAGATATTTCAGTACAGGTATCCCTCGTATAACGCGATAGTTACGTTCCAAAAGAATAGCGCGTTATCTAAAACATAGTTTTCATATAAATTTGGGGGTTATGTTCCAATAGGTTTTTTTTTAAATAAAATACATACAAAATAATAAATGCACATATATTTCAACTCAATACTAAAGTTCAGACTTTCTTATACCATTAAAAACACAAGATATGAATAATAATACATGTATGTACATATATACTTATGTATATATACATATTTCAAAATTCAAAAAACAAAATTTAAATAATTATGTGCACATTAAAAAATTGAAAAACAAACTAAAACAATTTAAAGGTTTATTAAAAACTTTATTGTTATTCATCAAACTTCATATGGTAATATATCTGTTTCACTGTCTTCAAAGATCTTTGCACGTGGGCGTTTTGAGGGGGCAATAGCTTCATCAGAAGATACTGAATACTGAAACCTAATTTTTCCAAATCGCGTTATATCGAAACCGCGTTGTATAAGACCGCGTTATACGATTGATACCTGTATATATGTAGAGTTTCCAAAATCAAAGTGCAACTATTTCTAATAGTCAACTTAAAACACCATATTTTATTTTAATCAAGCTAAGCTTAGTTTTAAGTTTTATTTCTAAACTTAGATAGTTATTAACGGAATATTTTGTTAACAGATTAAGAAACAAGGTAAATGTTTTATTAATCTAATTCGGATAACTTTAATACAAAATATCTTCATAACATTTTCTTATGTTCTAAATACCCTTGGAGTCCTTTAAAAGTATGAGGACTTACCTTAGTCTGACATAAATTTTCCAATTGCAAAGCAAATCTGATTGCCAGGATCTTCTAAGCAGCTTCTTGTGTTTTCTTTGCCTCGGTCAATTAATATTTGACGTTACCTTTGCTTCTTGTTTTATTTTTTTCTTGATATCTTTGTGTTAAGTTAATATTTAAATTTAATTTCGTTTTCTTAGAACACTTCAAAGAGTTTTTCGTTGGTTTTGATGAACTAATCAACTGCAGGTCATATTTATGTTTGTATTTAATATTTAAATTTCTACAAATTACACAAATATATGTATGTATATACACTTCGAGACAGTTGAAATGGGCAGGAGAGGATGAGGCCGGGGCGCCTAATTTACACCGCAAGGAACCGCAAAAGGACGCCAAATGTAACGACCGCACGGTGAAGACGTCAATTTCGAAATGCAAATATTTGATTTATGGAAGCCAAAGTAAATTAAGGCAAAAACAAAAATATGATATAGACGAAGACGAAGAAGAAGTGTATCCTGGGAGAGACAGTTGATACACAAATATGGCGACGCAAGCGCGTTTTCGCTCTCACCTACACAACGCGAAACTTTTCGATTATGGGTGGTAACTGTATTTGCCGACGGTAAAATACGAATAAAGCGAACAAAAATGAAATGCCATAACGCGACGATTGATGCGCGCTCTCTTTCTTGCTCCTCCTATGCGGCAACCGACTACCGGACTACCGTTATATGACTCAATCGAGCAAAAGGCAAAACACACGAGAAACATCATTATCATTTTATCAGCGAACATCATTATGTGGGCCCACTGATTTTGTCTCGCTCTTACACCCTCTTTCATGGGGTGTGTTTCTTTTTTTTTTTTTACTCTACAGAAGAGCAATATGTCAAAATGTGTACATAAATACATATGGATGTGTTTGTGTGTGTGTGAGTTAGTGTGAGTGTGCTATTAACGCCATCATGCTCGTCATCTGCTTCGTAGTCGGAGCCTGTGCCTAGGTAGAAGAGGCAGCTGGCCTCGCTGACTGTCCTTTTGCTAAGCGCTGCCCCTACATACGTATGTATGTTTGTATGTATTCCCTCTGTCTCTTTTTCTCCCTTACTGCCGCCCTTTTTGATTTCTATTTTTTGTGCTTAGTAAGTATGTGTGTGTATGTGTACACATATACATACATACATATGTACATATTTGTACTGCAATTTGGCATCGTTGCGCGATTTGCCTCTTTTTGCGTTCTCATTTACACAGGTGAGTTTCTGGGTGCCCCCGTGTCCTGATACTGCGCCCCGCTCTCCCGCTGCGCCATTATCCATCCAGAAAAAGAAAAAAAGGACGAAAACGCTCCATGGAATTGAAATCAGTTTTTGTATGTAGTTTCTTTTTTTTTTTTTATTTTGGCATGTGAAATATGCTCTCGATGATTTCCCCGATTCCATGCCAACCATATTACATATGTATGTATGTATATGTTTGTATATATACAATGCCTATGTATGTGTGTGTTCTCTGTGGTAATGGAGATGCTTAGAAAATGCATACAATAGAAAGGGCAAAGACGCAAAACGACCCGAATCTGCACCCTGGGAGATTTTTTAATCAAATAATTATTGTAATTAAATGCACGGACAATATCAACGATTGCAATTTCCCAGGCGTAAATCAAATATAAGAAATGTATGAGCAGAGAATTCCCAAACGAAAGGACTATCCTGTATCTGAAAAGTTAATAACTTGAAGTCTATTGTAGTTGCAATTGCATATTGTTATTGTCTGTAAATATAATATAACATATATTACCTTTTCAGATCAAAACTTTTATATCGTAAATATAACCATAATGTATTTAGACTTATATTTCCTTTAGAGATCAATATATTTATATACTTTATCATACTCAATGCATATATTGATAAATGATCTCTACATTTGTAACCACATAACTTTAAATATAGTTCCAGTATATATCAATTTATTAACGTAGTAGGAGTAGTAGTTTTTCCACTTTCTAAATTAATAGATGGTTTTATTCTCTAAATCATTTTGACAGATTTTATTTGATTTTATTGTTATGGCGCCGTAAGGTATGCAATGATTGTTCCTAACTTGCTGCAATCATGTACCAAAAGACAGAGAAAGACAGAGAACTCTTTAATTCATTCATAAAATGAAGCAGTAGGCTCATACGCAGACCTACAAACATCTATAAAATCGGATAATATCAGTGGAGCGAAATAGATGGAGATAAAGCTAATTATGGATATGTGTACTTTATGCAATGTAAGCCTCACTTCACTTCTAGGAAATATAATTTACTAATCTTAACTAAGGTAAAACAAAGACTAACAAGATATTAAGTAAATAAGAGACCCATACATATGTATACATATATGTACTTACATACATATAAATATTTATGTATGTTTAACTTTTCTCATATAATTTTAGATACTGAAACTGTTGAAGCTAAGTCGAAGTCTACTCAAAATACTATAAAATAACTGGAATAACTTACATATATATTAATTAAATAATAATTTCTCTAATCTATTTTAGTATATGTATGTATGTTTATACGTATGTACACTGCTGGTCAATAGGTTAGACGCACCCTTGCTTGCATTAAAAATAGTTTTATAACTTTTATATTGAAAACAATTGCAGAAATGTTTATATGCAAAAACAATACTTATTTAACGGGTATTTATATAGTTTATTCAAAACATAATAGAAACTTAAAGAATTTGTGTTTTCAAACATTTTCTTAAAGCTATCTAAAATAAAGGCACTTTTTTCTTGGTCATTAGGATAGACGCACTTAAACTAAATAATTTTTTAAGGAACAGTAACTTATTTTAAAATAAAATGATTAGTTAGTACAAATATTAGACTTATTAGTAAATATAGAAAAATAATTTCAGTAATGAGTATTGCCTCCTTTCTTTGCAATGACTTCATATATCCGGTCCTTCATAGAGTGATATAAGGAGTCTACATAGCTCAGCGAAATCTCGCTCCAAGCGAGTTTGATTGCTGCAGTTAATGCTTCCTTATCTTCATATTGTTTTCCCCCTTCATATATCTTCCTTGTAAGCCAGCCCCAAACATTTTCTATTATGTTAAGGTCTGGGGAATATGGTGGCCAAGTCATTATATTAACGTTCTGACTCGAAATAAAGGACTTCACCACTCGTGCATTATGAATTGGAGCATTATCTTGTTGGAAAAGCCATGGAATTGGTCCAAAAAGATCATTTAGTTTTGGAAATACGGACTCCAACAATTGTTTGAAGCGCTCACCATTCATCTTCTGATCAATAAACATTAAATCCATCGTTCCATAATACGTGATGGCACTCCACACCATGACTCCACCTTCTCGGCTATGATGGCGACTTAAATACAGCTCATCTTTTCTCAAGTCGTGAAAATAGTATTGAAAGCCATCAGGGCCATCTAAATTAAAACGTTTATCATCGGTAAAAACAACCGAACGCCAATCATTAAGTCGAGTGTCACATTGAATAGTCCATGTCATATATTTTTTCGCATACTCAAGCCGTTTTTCTTTTCGTATAGCATTCAATGGAGGTTTTTTCTTAATTTTTAGACGCTTCAGATGTTTTGCTTTCCTGATAGTGCGTTGCACAGTCGAAAGGCTTGCGTTTACTCCGGCTAATTCCTTAATCCTTGCTGCTGACTTGGTGGAATTGGAAGCAACTCGAACAATTTTGCGTTCTGCTCGGGAAGTTAAAGCTTTTTTTCGCCGCTTAAAATTTTTCCCATATGCCTCCGGATCTTTTAAATATCTGTCGAGAGTTCTGGAACTGCGTTTTATCTCCTTACAAATTTTTCTGTTTGATAGTCCTTGCGAGTGGAAGAAGTCAATTTTTTGACGTTCCAATAAGCTTAATGCAGTAGCTTTTCCCATTTTTTCTTAAAAAATCGATCGATAACAGTTAACTTTTTAATATTTAATTTTAATTTATTCAAAAAAACTGCATCCGTTCGCAGGACTCTAAAAAAAGTGAACTGCGTCTATTTCAGTGACCAACCAAAAGCCCATGTGTTTGCATGGCAACTTCTAGAATCTTCGAAAGCACCGTTATGTTTTTGCAAATCAACTAATTATAAGCAAATATTTTTCGGACAAGATTCGAACTTCAATACGAAAACTGTTTCGGACATCAAATTTATGTCTAATAGTTAATAAAACAGCTTTACGAAAAAAAAAAATTGGTGCGTCTAACCTATGACCAGCAGTGTATATACATATATACACACATTCTAGTATTAAATTAACTTCAAAATATATATAATCTCAAAACAACTATTAGATCTTCATATAATTCTTCTTATAATTAATCTATCTAAAGCATGTTTAAACATGATTAATCATGCTTAAACATGCCTAGATGATCACGACCAGTTTAGTGTTTTGTTTTTTGAAGTGTATCAACTGTACTATACATTTCCAAAACCTGCCATTTTCAAATCATACATTTTAATTTTCATAAACGAGTCGTGGAAGTAAAAAAAAAAATTCTTGAGATTTTTCCATTTTACCTAAGTCTTTCACACGACCGCCCACCTTTCGCCATGAAGCATTTTTGTTATTTAATAATGAGAAACTTGGCTGCATGAAAATGCCAAGAAATCAAGTATGTATTTTTTTTCTTTCTTTCTTTCTTTTGCATTTCCACACCTCAAGTGTCTACGACAATAACGGGACTGAGAGTGTGAGCCAAGATGAAAATGAAGATGGAATGGCGGATGGAGCTGAAGCTGGAGCAGAAGCACATGGCATTCATTACAGCAATTGAAATGGACAAAAGCCAAATTCAAGGCAGCAGCAAGAAAGAAGAAGAACAAGACGTAGACGACAACGAAGCAAGGAGGGGGAGGGGAGTAAAAAAAGGGATAATAAAAAATGTTTGCATATAAAATAATAAATAAAAGACGCAATAGAAGCGACAGAAGAAGAGAAGCACAGAAAGCAAAAAGGACGGGCAGGAAGTTTTCTACATAGCAAACGCAGCAAAATGAGCGAGCAAAAACGTCAGCGGCAACAACAAAATGACAGAGCCAAAAGCGTCAGCCAGGTGAGTGGATCCCAGGGTCCAGGTCCAGGTAAAAAGCTCAACGGGTAAGTAAATAAAGTGAAGCTTACATACAAACCCATCTATCTATCTACATAAATTGGACAACCTGCTGACGATGATGAAGATGATGATGATGATGAGGAAGAAAATACATTTGGTGGGCGTGTTGCTGCAGGGGAAATCGTCAGAAAAATGATAGCGCATGCGTTCTCAATCAAGAAGATATAGCACCCATTTTACGTGCCTGACCAATCGGTGGGTGTGTCTTAGCTCTCGCAAAATTGCACCAACACTCTCACACACACACAGACACGCACCCGCATACTGCGAACCGGTCACTTGATTAGCCTCGACATTTTGTTACTGTTTCTCTCCCTCCTTTGCTAATGCCCTTTCTCACTTTTACTCACTCACTCTCTGCCTTTATCTCTCTTTCTCTCATGCAGAAGTAGAGGAGGAAAAAAATGAAATTCAACAGGCAAATAAACTCACCCGCATTCTCTTTCTCTCTCAATCTCTCCTCTCGCTCGCACTTGTTAGAACTATACATATCTTATTTCGTATTGGTATTTAACCACTTTAAACTGAACTTTACATTTCGTAATACCGGCTTTTACTTTCGTTTTCAACAAAGATACACAGGAACAACAAAGGAAAATTAGCAAAACAAACAAACATACATATCTTCTGGAATTTTGCAAGCTTAAAATCTATTAAACAGATTTACAAAATAGAATTAGAATTGTTGTAAATGTATAGTTAAATTCGATACAGTGTTGTACATTACAAACAGATATTACTCATTGCAATTAATCAGATATTTGGAATTTTAATGAAAATCTAAATATATTGTGGTCTATATATACTATTTATGCTTAAATCGAACGCTTTTATTTTTAAAGATATTTTAATTTTTTATTAGATTTAAATTTAATTTGTTTTCAATAAAAACTGCTTGATTAAGTAAAGAAATAATTCTTTAAAATTTGAACTGTCTAATTTGTATAGCTCTGTAAAATTATGCTTTAAAGTCAACTAAAAATTCCAATTTAAAATTCAATAATTATTGTTTCATATATGGTAGAAGCTATTCAAATGACTTTAACTTTAAAATTTGTTCAATTTGTAACAAAAATATATTAAAATTATTATTAAATAATTTGTCATATATATAGGTAAACAACATAAAGAAACTTTAAAACATTATAATGAAACTCGAACAAGAAAAAAAACTGTTTTAAATCTTTAACCTACAAAATTAAATTAAATTGTTTATAAATGAAATCTAGTTGAAAACTTATTAAACATTTTGTGAAGTCTGAAACAAGAACATTTTCACTAGGATACATGCTGATTTTTGGCAATTTGCTTTTTACAACGGTCAGGAGTTGAGTTCACCACTCGAGCACTTCAGGATTCATCATATTGGAAAAGCGCACAATTTTTGAAGTGGAGTGCCTCAGATTCCTTTTTTTTTATTTATATGTGAATGAGTGTGCGTTCATTAGGTTCGCACCACTGCTTCGCGATTGTATTGTATTTTTGGCACACGTTTCTTACCTGTGTGTTGCCAGAAATCTGTTAACAAAGGAAAGCCAACTAAATAAAAAAAAAAAAACACAAAAAAGATAGCTACAAAGATAGTAAAATGAAAACCAAAAATGAAATTTCGCTATTTATTTGTGTGTTTTCGTGTGTTACTAATGAAGAGTGACTATGTGACTATGCAACTTGGTGTGTACACACATGTATAGAAATAAAAGAACTCTGTTTTTGAAAAATTCTTTATTTATTTCATAAGTAAAACTTTAATTTCAGGTATGTTCTTTAAACAAAAATTCATGTAAAAAGTACGATTTCTCAACTCAAATTAAGTTTTCAAAAATGAACCCTTAATTTGAATTTGCCGCCTATAATTTCTTAATTTTATCGATAACACCAATTATTTTGCGATAATGTGATTTTAATACTATCGATATATATCGATTGTTCTGCGACGATTTTACAACGTTAGTAAATATGCTCATCTCTAGTTTTAAAGACACGTAAATAAAGGCAAACTGGCAAAATTTCACATATATTCTATAAAAAATTGTCAGAAAGAATTTAGAAACTAGAGCAAATTCAACATGGCAGATGCAGGCCAATGGTATAACTCGCTCCCGCGATTCACCCGCTACTGGCTAACAGCAACAGTCGGTCTGAGTCTTCTGTGCAGATTCGGTCTGTTGCCGATGGAGTACATGTACTTGTCCCGTGAGCTCGTCCTAACCCGCCTACAGTTGTGGCGATGTGTCACATCGCTGTTCGTGTTCCCGTTGAGCGGAGCAACAGGATTCCATTTCCTTATCAATTGTTACTTCATTACCCAGTATAGCGCCAGGTTGGAAAAGGATCAGTATGCACGCAGTCCCGCGGATTACATGTACTTGCTGATCATCGCAGCCATACTAGCCAATCTTGGTGGTATGGTGTTTAACTTATATTTCCTTATGGACATGCTGGTTGTGGCCATCACCTACATATGGTGTCAGCTTAACAAGGAAGTGATAGTCAGCTTTTGGTTTGGAAGTCGCTTCAAAGCCATGTATTTGCCCTGGGTGCTGGCCGGTATTGAGCTAATATTCCATGGCTCATTGGGCTCACTTGTGGGCATTTTCAATGGACACGTTTACTATTTCCTAAAGTTCCAATACCCTCAAGAGCTGGGAGGTAATGCATTCCTGGAAACTCCACAATTTCTGTAAGTATATGTTATGCCATACAAAATACCTTGTGTTAATCCCATTGTCCATGCATTTTCAGAAAACGCTTTGCACCCGATGTCTCTGGCGGTATCAGTGGCTTCGGCATCCCACCAGAAAGTAGAGCACCACCACCAAGGCAAAACGCCAACAATCCCTGGGGACGCGGAATGGCTTTGGGACGTAATTGAAATGACCTCATCGGCTAGTCTAGTTTTATACATATATCTCTTTCTTTACTCGTTGTAAAAAGTTTTCTTTTGGTTATGCTCTATTACACTGTACTGAATTTTTTGTAACAAAACTCAACATTAATTCTATCCTTATCATCTTCAATGTTTGTTTAACCCCATTTCGATTAAACAACAGCAATAAGTTAACATGTTAAGTGGATGGGATTGTATTGTGCATACATGAAATTATATACATATACATAAATCGACAAGAAAATAATATACAAAACAGATAAAAACAATAATGCACTGATCGTGTAAGTTTTAAGATTGCTTCAGGGTTATCTTGTGTTTTGTAATGATCGTTAATTGTACCGGAAGTATATGTGTCTAGCCGATTGACGAGGACACTTAGTATAGTGGAGTGTAAAGCAAAGATGTGTGGTCTATGATAGTTACTGGTTA
The DNA here is from genome assembly GCA_035045865.1 of Drosophila austrosaltans. NCBI lineage: Eukaryota > Metazoa > Arthropoda > Insecta > Diptera > Drosophilidae > Drosophila > Drosophila austrosaltans. Next base: position 1,350,084 of record JAWNOQ010000126.1, read on the forward strand.
TACTTGGAATGGAAGACAATTACTTCCAATTTAAGAAAATGCCTCTTCCTGGACTTTCTTCCTCTTCTCTAATTCTCTGGGGTTATCTATGTTAATGTTATTTTGTCAAATTTTGTAGTTTCTCGCTAAAGTTGAATCACTGTTTATCATCTTATGAAGCTTTTGCACGAAGGTTCATAAACGTTGCTGACGTAGCTGTCCGTAAAATTATGCTATTAAAATTCAAAGTTCAAAGTTCATCCATTCAAATGCCGACATTTGAAAGTTCAATGTCAAACTAATGATATAGAAAACAGTTTTTGTTTTACTAGACAATACTATCAAATACTTACATTTATATTAGTTTACAGATTTCTTACAACTTATCGAAACTAAAATTTGTAATGGTTTCAGATACAGGATATATGTATATGTGAATCGGTTACCTTTTGGTTATGATTTTGAATTCTGAATACCAGTTTTAAAATGAATTTTGTATAAAAATATTAGGAAAAATGTTGGGTTACCCTTTCAAGTCAATAGTCATCCAATAGTTGATGTGGTTTAGCGTCTGCTGATGTTCTATTTAAAAACTAAATTATGATTTATATGTCCAGCTAATGTACTGATCTGTCTCTAAGGTCCATTATATCCACAGCAGTTATATTATAACATAGTTTTCGACTCTGTTCTTTTCTGTCTCTTATACAGCCCTTTTGATCTTTCGCAACAGCATATACAAAATGAAAAACATTTATTTTTATTACATTTAAATTTATTTCATTTAAAATTTCTATGCTAAAAATTTTACAGCGACACGCATTGTTCAACAATATTTGTATTACATTATTTTCAGGGGTTTTGTTTGTTTTTCTTTTTGTTATTTTTTTCCGTTTTCATTTTTTTTCTTCATTTTCTATTTCAATTTTTTCTTATTATTTACTTAATAATTTTGAAAAACCATTTGTGGTTGCATTCGATTTATGTACTTGGTTTTGGTCTAAAAAAAGGGGTGACAACAGCATTTAGAATTAGATATACAAAAAATCGACGCATAAAATACTTAAAATCTACAAGTAGTAATTGGGCAATTACGTGCATGTGTTTCATCTTCATTTTTTGTTTCAAATTTCTTAAACTTTTTTTCTTCTGGCAACCCTTATTTGAACTAAACTTTATATGTACATACTGTACATATGTAAATATACATATATATGTATCTGTTGTTATGTATTTCGAAACTCTCGATATATATATACACGAATTCATCTTACGGTGGAACTAGGGACTATAATCTCATAAAAAAAAAAAAAATTAAAAACCTTGCCAATGATAATATGAAAACTTTTGCTTCGTTTTTCATTTTGTTATTTGTTTTGAACTTAGAAAACTTAATGTAAAATGTAAAAGGTTCTTAGATTTTATATACAATTGTTATACAAATATTAAGGTAAATCTGAAGGATTGCAAATTAGATTAATTAAAACAAATTCATAAAAGACAATATTCCATTGGAGATATTATTGCAATTATACATATATGTATGTATATATGTATATTTAAGATATAATGTTTAAAACTGTTCCTTTTTTTTGTGGGGGTGGTGAGGGGTAGTCACAGTGTCATCTATTTAGGGGGTCCATCTTAGTAATTTGTTAGCCAAAATGCCAATTTTTTGTTTCCGTTTATTATTAATTCCGGGTTGAGAGGATTTGAAAACTATATATATATATATAAAATCTAATTCTATATGTTCATTATTCGTATTTTATGGGGCGTGTTATCTTTTTGTTAACAAACTTCAACATGCTTAGTCCTCCAATTGTTTATAACTTAAAATTAGCTTATGGTTTTTGTCACTGTGAGTACCCATAAGAATTGTAAACGCTTGGCAACTTAACTATTGCAACAGAACTAGTTACAAAGCTTCACAATTGATTAATTAATATGATAAATTGTTGCACTTTGATTCAAGTTAAGAACTTCATATTTTTGACACTAAAATAAAATCTACATCTAATTTAAACCGGGCGATTTTGAGTGTGTTGTTATATATGTATATATATATATAGCATGTGCTCTTGCTGTGCGTTCTAATTTGAATCACTGAAGAGTTGCCTTACACTGAAATATACATATATAGTCATATATCATATATAAGGACGCGGACGGGGGAGGCGGGGTCAGTTGATTTTCTTTTCGTGAAATCTCATTAAAAATTTAAATTCATTCACTGCACATCCTTTCCTGGGTGTAAACAAAAGACTATCTCTTTTCAACTAATGAAAAACAACGACTCTACAATCTTGATGCTGCTCCTGCTCCCAATGTCTGTTCTTGATGTTGTTGTTGCTGCTGCTGCTGCTGTTGCAGTGGAGCTGGCACTATAGATGCCTTCAATGAGGTTGTTGTTGTTGATGCCGTTACTGTGGCAATATCTGCCGGTGATATGCTGCTACTGCTGGCACTATCAATTTCAATTGGCTGCTCCAACTCCATGTCCACATATTCAATGGCATTCTCATCATCGGGATTAAGTTCGATAACTGGAAAAAGGAAGAAAATATAAATAAAATAAGATAATATATTCAAATAACTTACTGCGATTGTTTAGCTGCTCCGAATCGTGTTCCTCATCCTCTTCTATGATGACATCTTCGAGAGTTTGTTGCTTGGAAGAATTTACTGTTCCCGTTGTTGTTGCTGTTGTTGTTGTGGAGGTAGTTATCGATGCCTTGGAAGCTTGATCCAATTCCATTTCCCAATCGGTGGCATTGAATACCACCAGTGGTGTGGATTTGTTGCCAACTGATTTTGGTTCCGTTGTTCCATTGTCGGCCACAATAATGGGCATATTGATAATATCAATTGGTGTATCCTCTGTAATCAACTGATTGGGCTTAACCTTTGCAGATGATGTGGTAAATAACGGTGAAGTGGCTACATTAGAGGATGAAGAGCTGGAGGCTGTTGGACCAGGGTTTGTGGTGATGCCACCAACCGGTGAAGAAGTTGCCCCAATAACAACAACATTGGGTTTTCCACCCAATAACTGTTCACCACTGCCCATTGATGCCGCTGTCACCGCAGCTTTGGGTTTACTAGCGGCCAAGGTGACGGCTCGCATTGCGCTGGTGGCACTGGCCGGAAGAAAAACCAAATTGTTCTTTCCACCGCCGGCGGTGGCAAAGGTTAACGTGGTGGGCTTTATTTTGGCACTGGTGGAGCTGCTGCTGCCACTGGTCACTGTGATTGTATTGGGTGAAGTTGTGGCACTGTTGCCGGCACTCGAGATCACTTGCGTGGGCGTCAAAATTTGCATTTTCTGTAGCGTTATTCTTGACTGTGGTGAGGTGGGTGAAATCAAGCTGCTTGTGGGTGAGAGAGCCGCTCCACTTACATTACCACCAGCTGCAGTTACTCCCGCAGCAGTGGCATTATTAAGTTTGTGTATAATGCTGCCAGCCGGCAGTTTACCTGGCTGCAGAAATACCTTCCCATTGGGCGAACAGATCTTAATGTTGCGCAGGGCACCGCTGGTCATATGCTTGATATTGATAGGGGTAGTAGCTGTTCCTCCACCTGCACTGGGCAGCTTGATGTTACCCAATATTTGTGTTGATGACGATGTACTTGCCGCAGTTCCGACTGTCGTTGTTCCTTTTATATTGATATTCTGAACTGGCTGTTTGGCCCGGAAAACGGGCGTTACTGTTGTTGTGGGCGTGGCCAGAGGTGTTATAAGTGTATTGTTCAGACTACTAGCCGGAATATTCTTAATAATGTTCACAGTGGAAGCACTGCTCAATGGAGTTGTCGCAGCTGCGCCAGTTCTTGGATCCTTTGCACTATTTGCTATGGCCACCTGAGCCGATTGCTCTGTATAGGGAAGTACCCGAACCGTTGAGGTGGACAGGGTTTTGGATTTGGCCTCTATACCCGATCCCTCGAGCACCTGAATCTTCTTCGGTGTTAATTTGGTTACAGTTGGATGTACAGCTGTAGCGATATTGCTGCTACTGGTGGATGGATTTGCTAGTGTGCCCGTTGCAGGACGCAATTTGGCACCCAATGCTGGTGCTGCGATTTGTTGGACACTGATTATTTGTGGAGCTAACGGTAAGTTAGCCGTGGATATAATTGGTGAAGTGGGTGCGGCTGATCCAGCCACCGTTGGTTGACGTTCCTCTACAATATATTTCTTGACGGGCGTTGAGACTTGTGGCTGTTGACCCGGCTGCTTTTCCTTAAAGATTATCGGTGAGTTTGCAAATCCTCGGCCGCCAGACCCTGGCGTTGTCGGTGATCCCAACTCACCAGATGGACCATAAACAACACGCGTCGCAGATGGCAATGTCTTCAATTTACATGAAATGTTTGGTGGATTAACTGAAGCTGTTGGAGTTGGTATTGCTACTGTTGATGGCGTTGTTGTGGCCCCCACTGATCTCAGCGCTTCATCTAAAATGTACTCCACATGTGGCTGCACTACCAAATGATTGGCTATTATTTGCTGATCTGGTGGTGGCCCAGTTAGTAATACTTTCTGCTGTTGTTGTTTTAATTGCTGCTGCTGCTGTTGTTGCTGCTGTTGTAATTGCTGTTGTTGTTGCTGCTGCTGCGCTTGTTGCTGCTGGAGTTGCTTCCGGCGACCGCTTTTTGCTGGAGCTGCCATACGTTTCCCTGTGACAGGTAACAAACCCAATCCTCCTGCTCCGCCAGTGTGGTTGTGTGAAACATTGGCTAAATTCTTTTTGCTGTTGGTGGCCAAACGATGTTTGTGTTTCTGTTGCTGCTGATAGAAAAACCTTTGCTGAAGTGTCTTTGGATTGAGTTGCTGATCTCCTCCTGGCATTAACTCCCAATCCTCATTGGACAGAATTTGGCCATGGATCTGTTGTTGTTGCAGTTGATGTTGTTGATGCTGCTTATCGTGTTGCAAGTGCCGCTTCTTGTTAGGTTTACCATCACCGCCACCTCCCTCATTCTCTTTACGTTTCTGCGTTGCCTTCTTAACCTCATTGGGCAAATCGGGTACTTTGAACTATAATATAACAAACAAAAAATCAAAAATTTCACCGAAAAAAAATTTAGATCTAAAATAATGCATCAACTTAAATGATTTCATGCCTTAAAGGCTTTTTTAATCATTATTACTATTAACTATTATTGCTTTTTAAATGGCTAAAGTCTAATAAAATGTTTAAATTTTTTCTTGTTTTTCACTATAATACTCTTAGCCGTTATTGGACATATTCCTCTGGCTTTTTAAACAAAATTGGCAGTTTTATAACAGACCATTAACAGTTAGCTGGTAACAGTTAACATTCAACTGTTAAATTTTAACTATTACTGTGTGTTGTCACTAAATTATTTCTCAAATCTAATTAAATTCTAAATTATCACAGGAAACAAGATTTAAAATTTGGTTTGAAAATTAAATAAGCGATCTCATCTTAAGATCGTCGGGGGCAATCTACCTCTTATTGCTAATTAACCAAAATTCCAATAAGAACATACATTGTTCTAATTTGGCTGCCTTACCGATGGTAAGATTAAGGCAAGTATTAGTTCACAGTTCGGAAGCAATCGCCCAGCCACCCACATACAATCGTTAAGATCCCGTTGTTAAAGCATGCCAACCCAGTGCAGACTGTACTTTCACTGGCCCCACAAACAGAAACTCACACGCACACATATACACAGATAGGCAAAAACTAAAAATCACTTATAGTATAGATGCCTATATACATATATATATATAGGAACACAGGGTTATATAATTTGCTCTCACCGGCTCATCCAAGACCACTGGTGGATCTGGGATTTTCGACCGTCCGCCATGGTACAATGTCATTAAGTTGGCCTGATCGATTAGGGCCTCGTTAAATTTGGCGGCCGTATCGGAGGGCATCGGCAATTTGGCATTATCCGCAAAAGCTTTTGCCGCCAAATCGTTGGCCACGATACTCAAAGCAGTTTGCGGACATATCCTTGGCAAAAGCGGATATGGGCGCCGTCCTTCACGTGACCATTCCTGCCAGGTGTTTGGCCCGCAGACACTACAAATATGCGAACACAGATAGATACACACGCACTCACGGAAATCGAAGATTTGGATTTCCGGGTCCTTTATTCACACTTACTTTTCGGCTATAGTGCATAATTGCTCGTCGTTTGCAGCACGTCGCACCTCCGCACGATGACGCTCTTGGGTTATGTGAAAATGTTGGCGCAATTCCTCCAGTAATTTGACTTTTGGTTCGCTCAGTATTCCTTGGGCGCGAAAAACGCTTATTATATGTGAATAGGACTCGAGCTCTGAACAAGACAACAATGAAATGTTTAAGTTAGAATTGACCCTAAATTGGCAGCAGGAAGCGACTGTATCTGGCGCTGTGGCATTGCTCTACCCGCTCCTTGCCAGCATCAAAAAACGTACCAAGTCGACGCAGCATACCGCGGCATTCGTCCCGCGACATTTCCAACGTTTGTGGCCACATCGTGTGCACGTTGATTTCCACACCGTATGCTTAATGCACTCCAATCCGTCGGTAAGCAACGCAACTCCTTCAAATTTATTAAAGATTTCTCTCGCTTGCAAAAATTAAAACAAACTTCTTCGTCAGCGTTGCCAGAGGCTCAATATGCAATTCGCTGATTCTGGCAGCATTAATATTTCATCAGAGTTGCCAGATGTACTTGGACCCAAATCGATTTAATTTTCAATATTTTGGCATCTTGTGTATAATATATAATTTTCGATCAAAATAAAAGAGCTTCTCAAAAAAACTAATAAATTTTCAATAATTATCTTTCAGAATTCCTGTTGGCTTATATAACTTAAACGATTTGATTAGACCACTTAGTCGCTTACCATCCGAACACTTAACAACCCTGGTCTTGATAACACTATTGAACACATTTTTTCTTATTGCCGGCTGTTTTAAAAAAAGTAAGAGAATTGTTTCTACTATAATTTGCCTTTCTTTTCTTAACATTTTAAGAATGTATTACAAACTGGAACAAGTAATCATAATGTAAAAACATAAACAATAAAAATCTTTTTTACGCGATTAGTAGGATGCCCCGAGTGGCCTATGTTTGATATGTAAAGCCGTTATTGCCAACAGATTTTAATTTTTATAAGTTATTTACATAAAAGCAATTTTCGCCTCCTTAAAATTTTAAAACTCTTGCTTGAAAGTCTTTCTTTGTTTCTTTAATTTAATTCAATTTTGATCAATAATCTAATTCGATTTAATCTTATCAGAATCGAATACCGGGTCGGCAAAGTCAAGTTTCTGAAGATTTAACTCTTCGCATTAAATATAAACAAAATCACCAAGTAAATAAATATAGGTTAAATGACATTAAGTAATAAGCCGTCAATTGCACTCATTTGTTGTCCCATTAACATTTGTATAAATGTACATATGTATGTATGTATTTCAATCAGCTAGGTAAATAATTATCGAATTCATTTCAATTGTTACAGTTCTCTGTGATCCAGAATTTCCCGTGCTGACTTGGCCTGAATACAAAATCGAAAAAAATCAGTAAGTTTAAAAACAAAACATTTATTACAAAGAAATGTAATAATACTGACCGATTTAAACCAAAACGATTCCATAAAATTGATTTTGTTAAGTAAACTCATTTCTGAAGCAGGAGAAATGCCATGTAAATGCAAATGCTTCACTGAGATGAACGGTGGAATGTGGAAACCAATAATTGTATCTACTTTGGCATCGACATCTTTTGTTTTCAGGAACTCGATCATCCCATTCTCCATACGTTTGACTGCAAGGGGCAATATAAAAACTTATTTTACCTTTATGCAAATGACTTTACATTGCGGATCTTACCTAGTCCAAAGTGCGATTTGTTGAGGACATTGAAGCTCTCGTAGTGTAACTTAGGTATAGCTAAATAATGATATTTGGATGCTGGTGCTATATCCTCAAATATGACATACTCATCATTTTCTACTAGAAGCACAGGTGGTGGTCCTTTCCTTTTGTTGGCGAAATCACAAAATTTACATGGGGTCAGTGACGTGGAGCTGATGTAATCACAGGTTCCCCCCAATGTGTACAGCACGGTCAGGAGAAAAAACAATAATAGTGCGCATAGTAATAAAATTGTTTTCTTTCTCTTTAATAATTTATCAGAGAAGTCCGACATGGTCACAGCATAAATAAAAGTACTAGCGCAGGCGCGCACATAGTAAAAGTACACGATCGTCTATACTTTATATAGTGGGTATAAGCATTTTTGTTTGCTCTTTGCCGTTTGGAAATAAAATTGAAACATGCTTTACTTATTAAGTTAATTATCGAATAGTTATCGTAGGTCAACACTCATGGCATTAGCTTAAATTTTTTAAATTTTAATTTTGAACCATATGTATTGAAATAAAACAATTATATTTAATAAAGTATTTATCAAACTTTATCAATTGGATTCTATTACCAAAGTTAGTGTAATTTATCTTTGACTATGAAAAAGATAAAATCAGCTGTTAATGTGACCGAAATTTGCATTACATAAAATCTTTCTCCTTTACTCCCTACTTCTTTCTTGTACGCCGTTATTCTGCAGTTTGCGTTTTGGTCACACTGATTGCTGTTCAGAATTCATAGGGCTCTCAACAATTTGAGTTTCCCAGAGCCAGGTAAATAAACCAATGAAAACTCAATTGTTTAGCTGCCAAGATGTTGTTCCGAACGGCAAAAAACAAATTCGAAACGGCGGACTTGATGCGCCGGCTGAAACGTCTGGCCGAAGGGACACTTTCCTCTTATCGTCGCTTGTTTTTGCTGCTATTGTGCGTGTGCGTTTTCTTCTATGTACTGCCACCGATCTTTCGCTATATATTCCTAAGTGCACCGGAACAGAAAGGTAATATTATTGGCTATAACACACTCATGTTGTCATTCAACATACTTTTAATATTCTAGATCAACACAGTATGTGCATGGATGATCGACTGACTCCGTATATTATTCAAAACTATGAGTTTGATGCAAACATACGTCACGTGTCCCCTTCACCGCTGCCGGGTGAGCACGATTACACGCCCTATGTTGGCAATGGCTTCTTCGGCTTGGAAGTTGCTCATAGTGCTGCACTAAATATTAAACATGGTCGCACTATGGTGCCCATACGCTTTCAGCCGATTGTTTCGGTGAATCCAGAGGGCGGCATCGGCACGGGTGAAAAAGAGGCCACTGTAGTGGAGTATTTGACCGGGATGGTTCATAGGTTTCAATGTTTTGCTGGATATTTTGTGTCTTACACTTACTATGCTCATCGCACTCAACACAACATCCTTATGCAGGAGCTACAAGTGACCAATACACGCAATATAATTGAGGACGTTGAACTAATTGTGCCTCGTGTATCTTTACCCAATCTATCGACTCGTTTTATTCCGATCAGGTAAACAAAGATCTTGATATCAAATAATGCCATATACTGACGTATGTTTCCAATTTCGACAGTGAACCAGTTCAGTTGGGCATGTCGAGCTACAACGAGCTAAAGATCATTACAGGAACGGTTCAGCCATCAACTGATGATCCGAGTAAGTCCATTGTGATAAGCATTGTAACTCCCAAGTTGGATTCAAAACTACAGCTACGTAAGCGTGGCACTGTGAGACTTATTTATCCCATGGCCATACACTACTCGAAACCCGTGACCGAAGGACAGCTAAAGTCAACCATTGAGATAACCGAACAACAGGCTATCCAGGCCATGACAAAGCTGTTGCTTAAGTTAAGCTCGAAATCTTCAAACTCGGGCTCGCTTTATAGTATTAATACCTATCGACAGGAGCACATTAATGTGTGGTCAGATCTGTGGGCAACTGGTTTTACTATAAGCACATCCAAAGCAGAGAATAGCTTAAACGGAGATCGCATAAACGTCACCATGTATGCGGTACTATCACAAGTGCGTAGCTTCGAGTATGAGGAAGCGGGAGCTGGCTCCCCGGCTATTAAAGAAGAAATTGCAAAAGCTTTGACCTATGCGGAAGGTTGCTACGACTCTTATCATACACTGCAGGCGGAAAATCTATGGCGCGAGATGTCCAGCTTGCATCAGCTCAATGCCTTAGTCTCATCGTGGATGCTGACCTTAGAGAAACAAGGCTGTCATAATCTTATACGTGCTGGTGCTTCCGGTGTAATCCAGGCTATGGTTCTTAGCTTTGGCAGCTTTCGCTTTAGTAATCAGCACCTAGAGTGCAATATACATCCAAAATTCTTGCACAGAGACTTCCATTTTAGACGCTTAAACTATGGTAATAAAACCCATCTGAATGTTACTATTATTGTAAAGGACGACAATAAGGCGGTGATAAATGTCGCTTTGGATCGTTCCGATCGCAGCTATTATGCCTGTGACGGCGGCTGTCTGGATGAACCTGTTTTGCTAACGTGACTATAATCTTTGAATTTAATAATAGAAAAGTATTTAAATAAGTTTCCTTCTTTTTCAGGCAAAACCGAAGACAATTCCCAGTTAAATTGACTGAACCACTTACGGCAATATTATATATAACCGAGGATAAACAGCACATGGAGGATCTCCATCATGCCATACACGTTAAAGAAGTTGTAGAGGGTACGTACCCATAAAGACAATAGTTACTATAAAGACTAAATTTTTAAAAATTATTTTTACAGCACCCGCTCATGAACAGCATCTAATTGCATTGCATAAACATGGCCATCAATTGGGTGGCTTACCCACACTCTTTTGGGTCTCCGTCTGTGCAATAATTATAGTATTTCATATATTCCTTTGTAAGCTTATTATCAAGGAGTACTGCGAACCAAGCGATAAGTTAAGATATCGTTATAACAAACCGTGATGCTAGTAATATATAGAAAAAAATAACACTCGAAAATAATGAAACATTCAAGCTCTACCTATAGATAGATAAGTAGATTGTATATTGCATTCAATTTAGTCAAATTCGTAAGGCGAAGACTTTGGTTACTTTTGTATATAATTCTAAACACAGAGATATACAAACTATATATTATATATTAAAACCGAATAGAAATGGCAATATTAAGCATTAACCCCCATGGCTTGTTTTGGATACGCTACCTACCTTACCCTATTCGAGGATTTCAAATCAAAATATTAATAATGTTATCTGGCAGAATATACCAAAACTTAACAATTATGTTTGTAAAATATAAAAAGAAGTCACGTCTCTTATAAAAAACTTTATTTTTTCTACCCATGGGACTGTAAAGGGAACAAATGCACCAAGTATTTGTGCAATCTATTCATATCTCTTTTCTAAGTAGAAACAGTTGCGTGTAGTTATGGAGTAGTCCAATTATTTAAGTGAAGTCACCAGAATCGTCCATCATTATCTTATTGACCTAAGGCGTTTTTTTTTTTGCTACCGTTAAACCTTTTGATTTCTATTTGTGGTGTTATCTAAATAGTTGTCGATATAACTTGAAAATATCTATTATGGCATTTCCAGTATTTGCACTCTTTGAAATGTAATAGTTTTAATTTTAATTTACTTCTTTCACAACTAGTTTTTACTTCCAAAAAACTTAATTCATTCATTCACAGAAATATTTACTAACATTTGATATGATTTATTTTGAAAGGCAGATATCTTAGCTTATTTACACGTAAGAAAACAAATTGTAGAGAAAATGCAAAGTTTAACTTAAAAATTTTGTTATAAGTTCGTGCTAGAAAATTCGTACAGGTGCCAAAAGGTATCTAAAGAAACTTCCTACTAAAGAGTTCAGTTTTCATTTATTTGGTGACGGCATGAATGCTTTCGGCCAGATAGTCCACATTCTTGCTTGTCACACCGGCCATCGAGACGCGGCCATCCCTGGTCAGGTAAACACTGTGATTTTTAATCAGTTTATCGACTTGTTCGGGTTTCAGGCCAGTAAAACAGAACATGCCAATCTGGTTAACAATGTGGTCCCAGTTTTGGGAAGAGCCAAGTTTCTCGAGGTTAGCCTTGAGTTTTCCGCGCACATCGATGATTCGATCAGCCATGACCTTCACGTCCTTTAGCCACTGGGTTCGAAGATCTTCGTTATTAAGAATTTCGGCAGCAATACGGGCGCCATGAATAGGAGGATTAGAGTACAGGGCACGGATGAGTATCTTAATTTGGGACATAACACGAGCTGCTTCATCCTGATCGGTACAAATGACAGTGTAAGCGCCAGCGCGCTCGCCATACAAACCCATGTTCTTGGCAAAGCTCTGGGCCAAGCAAAAGTCATGGCCATCGGCTTCAAAAATTCGCACGGGGAAGGCATCGTTATCAACATTTCCGGTAGCAAAGCCCTGATAGGCCATATCAATGAATGGATACAATTTCCGTTCCTTTACCACCTTAGAGATCTCACGCCACTGTTCGCGGCTTGGATCAACACCTGTGGGATTGTGGGCGCAAGCGTGCAACAGTACAATAGAAGACTCGGGAATTTTCTGAAATAAGGTAACAAATAATATTACATTTACATTTCGAATTTAATTAAGGCAATTATTCAGCTCACCTTAAGATCTTCAATCATTCCGTTGAAATCCAAATTACAGTGTTCAGCGTTATAATACCGATAACGCTTCACAGATAAACCGGAATGCTCAAAAATGGGAACATGATTACCCCAAGATGGGGAGGGCATATAAACCTCACGGTTACCCTTCCAGAACTTGCTCAAAAAGGCAGCACCCACACGCAAAGCTCCTGTGCCACTGATCGTTTGAACGGTGGCATTATGTTTGGCCTTCAAACGCTCTGAGGAATTACCCAAAGCCAATTCAATGGCCTTGTTGTAAAATTCTGGTATACCAATAATAGTCGAATACTCCTTATCCAGAGAACGGGAAATTAAACGATTTTCGGCCTAGGGAAATGATTAAAATCAATATTATAACAAAATATCAAGTAAGCTAAATCGATGCAAGAACTCACCTCACGCACACTGGGCAGGACATAGGGCTTGGTATTGTCATCACGATAGGCGCCGGCGCCCAAATTGATCTTCTTGGGATTTGTGTCCTTCTTGAAAGCCTCGGTAACACCCAAAATTGCATCAGGTGGTCCCATTTGGACTTCGGAAAACCATGATGATCTGGTAAAATGATATCAAAAGGGATTCCATTAAAAATACGAATCAAAGTTTGTTTTTAATAAATGAACTTTACTCTCTTTAAAAAATATCTTGGCTTATCTGTGGCAAATTTAATTTGCAGATTTTGTTAACAGCTAGCGCGTTTCAGTTAATACCGTGTGGGGGTTATCTTATTCCTGTCTACCACTTGACTTTATAGTGAATTTTGACCAAAAAATTATCAGTTCGATTGCCTGACTAAAGTTTGAAAGTCATCTGTAGGTTTTTCCTTGGTGTATGAGTGTTCCCACCCCCACTTTAGATGCCATCAGATATAACTGGGGGGTCGTTCATTAACAACTCGCTTATCGCTTGGAATGGGGCGTTGTAAACAACCTATGTATAGACAATGATTCTCAGTTCAACAAGGGTGAACACTTGCACCTACATAAAATAGTACAAGTCGCGTCTACGTCAGTGATAAGCTTTTCCCATCTATCTCTTTGCTGACGCAAGTTTTGTCTCATATTATGCAAAATGTTTAAATCAACCCAAAATTAATTATATTCTTCAATTATGGCCCACCTGTCGGCCAAATTTGATTGGCATTGGAAGATTAGCTTCCGTTTTTATTCTTTTGTCAACCTAGTTGATGTTTCCGACCCATGCAAGTCGATAAAAACAAACAGTTTATAGGGAAAAGTTAATAAAAATCAAAACACGCGACAAAATCGTGATAAGTCAACGATAGCACTACTCTACAGCAAAATTTTAATGGCATATTAATTTGGTTGACAGCAAAGATCGAAAACTTCATATTTTTAGTAATTTTTTTCAAGGTTTATTGAAGAGAATACAAAACGCGTTGCGAAATTATTCTATTAATTAAAGCATATAATTTTTACATAGCTTTTTCCTCATTTTAGCTACATAGAACTCGATAAAATGCCACGAAACGAGCTTTATATACGTAAACATATATATACTTGATGAAATCTCTCCCACATACTAGAATATATTTGAATGCATAGTACTTTCTTATGATTTTATTTAAATGCCACTATCAGTAACGAGATAAAAACGGCTGTCTTCCGGCATACATTGCAATTTAAACTAATGAAACACATTTATGTATACAAGTTCCATATTTAGCATACATATGGAGGAACCTTAAGCCTTTAATTTAATCTGACATAACAAAGTCAAGTGCATAATACACATAATTCTCCAGTGAAAATAAACACCAGCTGTAGTTGCAATACATTGTAAAAACTAGACCGGCAAATGCAATGACCTTGACAAATGACACTGCATTGCTGTTTCTGTGTGTTTGTGCAACGTGTTTTACGAACGACAACAAGTTCAACCCCTTCTCCCAGTGTTTTACTTACTTGCAACGCAAGGCGGCGGGGGCCAAACGATTTACCGACAACAAACTGTGCTTACAAATCTGCGACATGTTTTTTTTTTTTAGTAAATATAAATTATTAACAATAGAGATTTTTGCTAAATGCCGCCAAAAGAAATGTCAACCGGTGTTGTTTAGGTGTTGTCAAATACTGCACTGCGAACTAAGCCAAAAGCTTTTTGTTCTCTTTCCTCCACAAGCGTCACAGTGGATTCGTACTGCGAAAAAGTGTTACGGTGTCTTTATATAATTTTCCGTCAACAAAAAAAAATACTGAGAAAAAGTGTATTAAAAGGCTAAAGTTAATATCCCACATAGCATTTGGAAGACTGTTTTAACAGAAATCGTTTTGATGAGCCTTTTTTGAGTCCCCTTGACGATGAAAAAACGACTAATCTTCTGGGCAATCGAAAGAAGACTTCCATATGCTCAAAGTATGATTGGTTTGAAATACAATTGAAATTTGGATATAAACTATTAAAATTTTTTCAGAAACAATTCACATCAAAAACAGGAGGAGATGGATCTGGACAGTTTTTGAGGGCAGCGATAAGAAAAGTTTTCACGGACGAGTTGTCTTCTGGCTACAGCTGAAAGGGAACAGCCACAAAGCCAAGCGCGGAAAAGTGCTATTTGGTGACATTAATAAAAAGTAGGTATATATCATCTCTATTATTGATGTACAATATTTATAATTTTTTTTTACTTTCAGATATTTGTCACGTTAAATACAAATGCACCGATAAGGACATGAATGGCGTCCTCCAAAAGCATGTTGTCCATGCTAAGGATAGAATTTTCAAACGGAAACGTTATGTGTAATGAAACTTGGCTTATAAGTTAATAAGTTAATAAATATTAAGTATATACATAATTGATATTGAAATTTTTCTTGCCTTTTTCTTTTTTCTTTAAATTTTTTAAGTACACTAAAAAATATGTATTAAATTGAATAAATTTAAATAATATTATTTTTGATAAAATAAATAATGGAAATTATAATTAAAAAAATAATCGCTTATGACTGGGAAAAGAAACGCTTATGACTGAAAAAATGACTCAAAAAAGAGTCGCGCATGAATGAAAATGGGTATCAAAAGGGAGTCGCGTATGATTGAAAATGCGACTTAAATATGATTCGAAAGTGATTAAAATATGACTCGTGGAAGACTCTTTTATGATTAAAATATGACTCGTGGAAGACTCTTTTATGATTAAAATATGACTCGTGGAAGACTCTTTTATGATTAAAAAAAGAGTCATAAGCGACTCATCAAGATGAGTCGCGACTAGGGTACCATTTTCTCCCGACGAATGGGTCATTTATGATCAGAAAATGAGCGCATATATGACTATTTTAATCAGTCGCGCGACTCATAAAAGACTCATTTATGCTCTGTTAACTTCAAAAATGCTTGCTGGGTATAATTCTTTTGCATGTTGCTCAGAAATTTGTTAAAGCATTTCACTCACCTAGCTATTCTCCCAAATAGAAAAGAAACGTGATTACTGCAACATAATTTGATATGCCGAGCCACTGTGCATTGCTCACCGCGGAGTTCTCCGTCTCTGTCACTCTTGGTAAGGTAAAAGAGACATAACCCAGAAAGCATTGTCACTGTACAAAGTAGCCCAAAGAACATTTTGTAGGTTATATTTTGTCTCTTCTGCGACAAAACTTATATTTGATTTCAAAAGCTTTCGTCGTTATCAGAACGCCGCGCGCCCAGCTGTTTATTTGAGCTTTGTACTCTTATGTCTCTTTATATTTGCTTTCTTGTAAGATTTGCCAAGCTTGCCGATTTCAGTAGATTCTTAGCTGCCGCAGGGGAAAAATTTAAAATTGAAATTTCTCAAAAACTGGCCCAACAAAATGCATGAAATTTTCGGGGATTATATATTGATTCATGATCAATCATTTGGGATACCGTGCATATTGATCCGCGATCTGTGAGAGATAACGATGATTTTTAATTTCGCAAGAAGTGTGACCAATAAATGTCAATCCACCTATCACTGCTTTTCAACACTTCTTGGGCGCCAATTTGTACCCTCACATATGTGTAATTATTTTCATACCCAAGACATGCTTATATTTTTTAATATATCTCAAAAACTGGCCCAACGATTTTGATCAAATTTTGTAGAGATATTTATAAATATATGAAGCATAAACTGAACTACCGTGCATCCCGAGCCACGAGCTGTGAGTGGAGCTATGCTCCAAAATGTGGGGACCTAATTTTTTCATGGTCAAAATTTTCATACTTCCAACGTTTAAAACCGCCCAAAAGCTAATAATATTTATAGATAATGGTATTATTAATAAATTTAATCTTTATTTGGTGCAAAAAAGTTTGAATTTGAAAAATTCTAAAAAAGTTAACAGTGGGTTAACAGCGACCGTTGGTAACTCGGCATTAACAGACCGTCGCTAACTTTACGGACATGACGGTCTGTTAATGCCGAGTTAGCGACGGTCGATGTTAACCCACTGTTAACTTTTTTTAATTTTTAAATTATTAGCTTTTGGGCGGTTGGAAGTATGAAAATTTTGACCATGAAAAAATTAGGTCCCCACATTTTGGAGCATAGCTCCACTCACAGCTCGTGTCTCGTGATGCACGGTAGTTCAGATTATCCCTCAGATATTCACTAATGTCCCCACAAAGTTTGATCAAAATCGTTGGGCCAGTTTTTGAGAAAATTACATCCAAGTGGACCAACCTATGATTTTTCCCCTTACAAAATTGGCAAAAAAAATCAAGTTCATGTTGCTGGCCAAATGACCAGACTCACAGCTCGCGGATCGCAATGCACGGTAGTTCAGTTTATGCTTCATATATTTATAAATATCTCCACAAAATTTGATCAAAATCGTTGGGCCAGTTTTTGAGATATATCAGAAAATGTAAGCATGTCTTGGGTATGAAATAATTACACATATGAGAGGGTACAAATAAGCGCGCTAACAGTGTTGAAAAGGAGTTGACAAGCGGGGTCACACTCAATCACATTTATTGGTCACACTTCATGCGAAATCAAAAATCGTCGTTATCTCCCACAGCTCGCGGATCAATATGCACGGTATCCCAAGTGATTGGAAATTATTCAATATGTAATCCCTGAAAATTTCATGCATTTTGTTGGGCCAGTTTTTGAGAAATTTGAATTTTTCATTTTTTGCAGAAAATTCTTTATTGTTGGAATCCCACAAAATAAAGGTTAATACATGCAATAGTTTACAAAAATATAAATATAAATAAATAAATATATAATAAATTTTCAAAACTGTTATACTTCAAAATCCATCGCTTTACATTTATTATAGAAAAACTGCTGTTTTATGTTTTCCTATATGTACATATATGTACTACATATGTACTTCGTATTCGTTCGACTTTGATAGTTTTGCTTGAATTGAAACTGTTATATACAGAGAATCCCTATCTATATGGAATAACATTTGCGTTCTATCCATTAAAGTTACCGAATTTCATTACGAAATATTCGATTTTTATGACATTTTATATTGATCAGTTGTTTATATTGTATACTAATATAGTTTCTGTCGCGCTAAGAAAATTTTCATTGACTTTAGCTACTTCATTCAGTTTGAAAAAATATTTTTACTTTCAGTTCTCCATTTTTGGTCCTCCATGATAAACTTAGAACATCTATTCAATGTTTTGTAACCGAAGATCCAAAATCTAAAATTTTTATATCAAACGCGACTACATCGAGAGCTCTTGCCATTTCGAATGGCTTTTCTTAGTTTTTCATGAAAAACTAATAATATTTGCAATTTGGATTTAGCCTAAGTAGCATGACATTTACTTAGGGGCTTTTATAACCCTTAAATTGAGGCTATAACTATTTGAGCGACCTTCAGGTTTTTGTTTATCAAGTTTTTTCCTCAAAATTTCTTCAATTTTCTAGCCACTACATTAAACCACAAATTGAAAATTTTGATAAAAGCTGTTTGATTCTTTAAATCGGTCTACCTGTTGTAAATGTATTCATATAACTTAAAAACATTAGGTTCCAATGGTTTTCTGTTAATCTTTTTTAAATAAAAATAAGTTTTTTTGCTTTATAAGGTTACAACTCAAACAGAATGACTTTGCCTTTTTTTGTGGGTGGAATTTCGTTCAAAGGTTTCTTACAGATAATTTGACTATTCCTGACTTTTATTATGTTTAAGTTCTTAGTTAATCAAGTTCGACACCGCTTAGATATCATGTAATATTACAACAAAAACTTTAGAGGTACAGTAATAAGAAACACTCTATGTGAATTTATAGTTTCATAATTAGTTGACAAGGCCACTATGAGAAATTTTGCAACATTTCCTTGGTCTGTGCAAACATTGGCTTTGATTTTTATCTTAAAGACACTCAATTTCCAGTATTAAAAACAAAACAAATTGGTATTCATAAATACATGTTGTTGTATATTTAAATTTGACTTAAGCGAATATATTTATATTTATATTTATATTTATATTTATATTAGGATACAATAATAAGTTTCTAAAACTGTTATACTTCAATATCCATCTATCTATTTTTCAATTCGTTTATTTTTCGTTTTGTATAAATACAAAAATCTATTTTGTATTCTCTTTTTAATTGTATTCGAAATAATTCGTCTTTTTGCTTGAGATGAAACTGTTATACACAGTGTCTCATATCTCACATATACTACTGTATACAACAGTATAAAAAAAATAAATCTAACAGTAGTTAAGGCACAGGTGTTGAATGCAAACAAAACCACTGTTAAAATTAACTGTAAAGTATATGTCATGCAAACTTTAGTAACTGCCGCTTGCGATTAAATATATTTTCTTAAATTTTTGTTTTGGCATGCAACTGACTGCTAGACAATATATTGGCAACAAAATGCAATTTTTATACAATATAATTTTCAGTTTAAAGTTCATGAGAAACTGTCAAACATTGTATTACACAAACTGTTATAGACAAATCTAGCTTCTGTAGAGTAACTTTTGGATATAAAATTTTGTAAAACATTTTGGTCTAAGTTATGGATATTTCCTTGGTTTTCAGTTGGGAATGCATTGAGTAATTAACTTAATGACATTGCAATTATTTAGACATTAATAATACAGACAAATTTTCTTCTTGCTCTTTCCCACTGTCTCTCCCTTTGTCTGTTTATAGCCGATAATTGGTCGATGGCGCCTTCGCTGCACTTCGTTGTTGTCCAAACAATGAGGATGAAGCTGACGGGGTACGCATAGAAGCATCATCATTATCATCATCATCATCGTATAAACGACGACCAGTAACGCTTTCGCCTCCACCGCCTGTGCAGCAGTAGCGTTTCTGTATAAGTCGTATGGGACGCGTCAAATCGATGGTATCACCATTCTGTTGACGCAGCTCCGCCTCGGCCACACACTCCATATGCTTCCACTGGCGCAGGGCAAGTATAAAGGCATCGTTTACATTTGTGGCCGTCTTCGAGGACGTCTCAATGTGGGTGGTAATATTAAGTTCTGTGCACCATTGTTTAACATCCTCAGAGTTAACCTGACGCTGTTGGGGCTGAAGGTCATTCTGCATATAGAAAGAAAACAAATGATATAGTATGTGTATATGATATAAGTTTATATCAGCTCACCTTATTCCCCACCACTATAAATGGAAATTTGTCTGGCTTCACGTCAGCATAGTTCAAGAATTCATTACGCCACATACCCAATCCTCTTAAGCTATCCCGATCATCCAAAGCGTAACAGAGCAGGCATATATCCGATCCTCGATAAAAGGGTGTACGTAAGGCACGAAAGCGTTCCTGTCCAGCTGTATCCCATATCTACATACATAAGTACAAATATTTAAATTATCTTTAATTGGCTTTCAATTAACGTTTCCATAGAAATTTTTGCATCGTCTTTGTTTGATTGGGCCACCACAACAGGGGGAACTTCGATTTGTCGGATAGGCCAGGTAAAAATCTTATAGACATATGTATAGTAGGTCTGCTTCCCACTGACGTCACTTTTACATAGTGTATTAAGTAAGAAAATTGTTTGTATATAAGTAGCTACTTTTTAATAACGAAAGCTTTGAACTAAACACAAACCAAATAACTGATAAAGTCGAAACACTGATAAGGCAAAACAGAAAACAAAAGTTGCCTGTCTTAAAAAGTCATATGAGCAAATAAGGCAAAATAGGGCAACAAATGTACATATAGTATTAGTGACCTTTTCAGTTGTTGTTTTTGCCAAAAATTCGAATTCTAGTAGATCAAAGAAAGCGAAGTGAATAGACACCAAACCAACTAAGTGAATAAGTCATAACTAAAGTAAATATTTGAATAACAAACTAGCAGCAAAACTGTGGAATAAACTTATTCTAACTATGTATGTATATATCTATAGATACAACCCTTGGAAAGATTCCATTCCCAAAAAGTTTTTAAAATATTTAAAAAAATTACCTTATAATGCACCTTAAATTGTTAACCAATCATTGAATGTTAATCTCTTTAGTTGAGATTTTATATTTAATCAGATATCTGATAAATTTATAACATTTTATATAAGAGTTTTTCAAACACATGTTCTTATCTTTCTAAAGGTCAAAATATTTAAATATATTTGTTATAACAGCTGAGACATTTCTTGGAATTCATCCAGACAGCAGTGGATGGCATTTGGGGGCTTACCCCAACATTAATGGAAATGCTACCCTATATACTTTGCCTAAGCTAAGAGTGTTCCATTTACGGAAATGCCCAAATATGTGATTTAATGTCGAATGCAAGATCTAAATGTATATATCTATTTAATCTTTAAAAAAAAATGCAAAATAAACAATTTAGATTTGGATAATTCGCTTCAGGGTAATCGCTTTCTGGGTTTTCTTTTTGGAATTACCCAAATTGGATGACCTAAACGTAGCGAGTTTTGACACTTTTTTCACATATTTTCTACCAATGCGACTCTGCTTGAGCAAATTTACATAGAGCTTTTTTAGTATTTTGTCCACTCTTGTTTCGGCAATTGTTATTTATGGGTGCTTTTTTTTTGGATTTGGTTGTTAAGCAGCCAACCGTTAAGCCAATTTGTTTGATTTTCACCTTGCCAATGAGTAACTTTGTATATTACTCGTAAATAATGACATCTTTTAGAGTAATTTAATGAATTTCAATCCGATTACTCAGAGTTGAACTTTTTCATTATGTAGTTAACTCTCTTGGTCTGTATACGCTATAGCACAATTCGATCGATTTAGTCGATTATAATGACTTTGTTGCCGCTTAGCTGACATTTTTGCAATATTTTGCTTACTCATTTGGTAAAGCTTGAAAAATATACATATTAATATTTATAAGCTATTCTCAGCAGATTCTGAATGTAACAGAGTGTGAAAATGGAAAACGACAGCATAAACATATTGGAAAGGGGGAGGGATGGGGGACTATTGAGAGATGAGAGCGTAGAGGAGGTGAGAGAGATAAAGACTAAAGCTAAAGGGTTTTTTTTGTTACATGTTTGTTTGCAAACTGCACGTTAATTGACAACAAATGGCATTGTAGTTGCTTCGGTGTTTGTGTGTGGGATAGATAGCGATCAGAGGCAAATATAGTATATAAAGAACACTACATCAAAAGCAACGAAAAATCTGCAATCTAAATGAAAACACCGACTTAGAAGCACCCTGTATTACGGTTCTTTCTTAACATTAAACTTCATGGAATTTCCTGACACATCAAAAAATTTAACCAAGTCAATGACTTACGTAGGCGAATATCCTATCAACCGAGTCTTTTTTTTTTTTGCATAAGTGCTTAATCAACAAATTTGTATTCTCCTACATGCAATGTTTATAATAATTTATTCGAATATATGTACATATAAACCATATCTGACTTGATAAAGGGATTTAAAGACAAAGATATTAAATCGGCCTTTAGAGCACTTCATGACTAGTATATGTCATTACAGTTGAAACTATGTATATCATTTCTTGTGTTACAAACAAAATATAGATGCCTATGTAACCATTTTGTTCATCATTACAGGGTATTCGAAACAAAGCCGAATCGTTGTTCAATCACGAAATACCGGCTAATAGTAGCCGGGGGTGGACGATGAAGTAAGGGAATCACGCTTCAATTGTATGCCATTCGATCCATATAACCAATCAACCACAATTAAATAAATAAATAATTGATATTTATAAGTAAATTTTTGATATTTTCAATTTGTTTATTTAATCTATTCACACAATTTTACTGCACCTGTAGAGTATATTTTTCGTTATCCACTATTATATCCTTGTTCATAAATTCTACTCCAATTGTGTGGAAATTATTTTCCTCATACCGATTAGAGACGAAACGTGTGAGCAGGGCCGATTTACCCACGCCCCCATCGCCTAGTATAACGACCTTCAGTAGTTTGGATTTCTGCGGTGGGCGCATGTTTGTCATTTTGTTGTCTTATTACTTATTTTCTACTCCCCCCCACTAACCCCCCCGCGACTACTTTGCTACTAAGAGCGTAAAGCGTAATATTTTTTTGTTTGTCTTCACTTGTTTCAAAAATGTTATAGTTTTTTTTCGTTTTTGATAAATGATATTCACAGGCACTTTGATAATTAAGCACTTGATCAACAAAATTTAAAATGATTGGGGATAAAGGGGGAAAAATAAATTAAATAACGCGCGGCGCCGCGGAAAAAACAAAAACGAAGTCCAATTGAATGAAGTGCCCGCTTGCTATTAACAGTGCTGGCAGATATTGCTGTTAAACTTAACAGAGCTCGCTATAACAGTGGAAAGAAGAAGCACCCTCAGTGATGGTATTCAAATTATTTCATTTGACTTATTTTTCTCTTTCATTAAAAATGGGAAAATATGACCTGAAATATTATCCCAAATTTATAAGAGTTGTCAAATTGTTTCTCGCCATATTCTTATTTTTCCGATTTTTATTCATCGTTCATTATTTTTCGATTTCTTTTTAATTACTCTAATAAATCAGTTCTGATTTCAAATCACAAAAAAATAAATAAATGCCTTTCAAGTTAGCCCTTAACCCTTGATAACAGCAATAGGACGCAGTTTAATGCATTTCTTGCTAATACCCGCGGCATGACAAGTGTCGACTACATCGGTGACATCTTTGTACGACTCGGGTGCCTCTTCCATCACCAACTTGGGAGAGGCCACTCGTATTGCTATGCCAGTTTGTTCCAGTTTATCCAAGACTTCCTTATAATCGAGATTGCGACGTGATTTGGCACGTGACAAGGCGCGACCCTGTAAAAAAATTAACTTTAGCTGTTGTTACTTAGTTTTGGTTAGAAAGAACTTACCGCTCCATGGCAAGTGCTACCAAAGGTCTCCTTCATGCCTTGCTCGGTGCCAGTGAGAACATAACTGCAAGTGCCCATTGTACCGCCCACGAGTACAGGTTGACCTGTCAGTTGATAGTCGACAGGAATCAAAGGATGATGAGGTGGAAAGGCACGCGTAGAGCCCTTGCGATGCACCAGCAGTTTTTTCTCCTTGCCATCGACAATGTGATTCTCCACTTTGGCAATATTATGAGATACATCATAGATCACATGCATGTCCAAATCATCGGGTGTGGTATTAAACATCTTTGCAAAGGCCTGTCGGGTAAGGAAGGTCATCGAACTTCGATTAACCCAGGCAAAATTCGCCGCTGCGGCCATTGCCTTAAGGTAATCCTGACCCTCCACAGAGTTAATGCGGGCACAGGCTAATTGGCGATCATTTGTCTCGATTTTGTCCCTCTTCATTGCCTTCTCCATTTGCACAAGAGCATCGGTGGCTACTTGGTGGCCAAAACCACGGCTGCCGGAATGAATCATTACCACAACTTGCCCCTTTTCCTCAATGCCCATTTTAGAGGCACTCCACTTGTCATAAATCTCATCCACCACCTGGATCTCCGCATAATGATTGCCAGCACCTAAGGTTCCCAATTGAGGTAAACCGCGCTTCTTGGCTCTCATACTGACCTTGGCAGGATCGGCATTCAACATACGGCCATATTCCTCGCAATGCTCCTTATCTTCGGCCCATACATAACCCTCTCGTAATGACCAATCCATACCCATTTCCAATGCCTCCTCCAAATCTCTGGCATTCATGGGTATGATACCCTTTGATCCTACTCCTACAGGTATATGGTCAAATAGAGATTGAGCCAGTTGTTCTTTGACCGGCTGTACATCCCGCTCATAGAGATTTGTTCGCAGCAGCCGCACACCACAGTTGATATCGAATCCAACTCCTCCTGGACTAACTACAGACAGAGGGTTATCCATGTCGAATGCCGCCATATTACCAATAGCAAATCCATAACCCGAATGTATATCGGGCAATCCTATTGAGCGCCCCACAATACCAGGCAGCGCGGCAACATTTGCAATCTGCTTCACGCCAGGGAGAAATCCGCCCACAGCTCCGGGGCGACATGAGTTCTTTAGCTCCTCAAGCATTAGCCTTTCTAGGCGCCTGTCAACATATGAATGTCATTCAATATTTGAAATAAAAATAATAAATTAAGCAGTCGGCCGGAAACCTCTTACTCATTGACATAGAAGCATCCTTCCACGTTCATATTGGGCTGAAAGCCCTGCTTAATGCGCCAGCAATGGTCATTGATCTTCTCCAGATACCTTAGCTCGTCGTTGTATGGACGTACCACCATGTTGTTGCAGTTAATCCCTTAGTCTTTTATTATTTATAAATTTGCAAATGTTGTGAAATGTCGAACCGGCTGTCTGCACAATGTGACCTAATTGTTGTTAGCATGCGTATTAGGGTGGACCGAAATATTCAGGAATCGATAAATTGATAAATAGATTTTATTTTTTTCAAATAACACAAGCAGAATATTAACCGGCTTTAAAATACTCATGGCACCATGTGTGATTTTGGTCTATATCAACTGGTGGACCGTATATTTTATAAGATTGGCATGCTATAGTATCGTAGACAAGGAAACTCAAATGTGGTAATTGTATACTCAATTCTTCCGGCTTGTAAGGTAAATTTCCTATAATCATGATGCAAATCAGTTTTAAACTTGGAAGCCGATTCAGTATACGCGGCTGCATATGCTTTTCGCCAGTTAATTTGTATATATTAAGAACAACAAGATGCTGAAGATTATTGGCGTTTTCCAGTAGTCGTACAATCATATGATCTCTTACATCACAACGACTCATATCTAGTATTCTTAGAAATGGAGTAACCAATTCAATAGCTTTTACATAATTCAAAGTGAATCTGGCATGCTCCAATTTGAGAGCACGTAAGTTTTGAGTCTCTGCTGCACCTTGACACAGTGGTTGAAGGAGAGGTATAACATCATTTTCATTGATGGAATAGCCCACATTGATGTAGAGACTCTGCAAATGACGGCCAAGAGCTTGCAGTTTTCCAGCATCGTGCTTCGGAGGAAATCGCATAGTAAAATCATAGTGACGAAATCTATAAAACTGTCGTTCAATTGCGTCATTGAAACGTTGATTGATTTCGTTAAATAATGGCAGTAATTCGTCAAGATCGAAAATATGTAAAATCAAATCCAGACAGTCATCGTTGAGATCGGTGAGGGTCAGAAAGTATTGTTCTGTCATTCTATAAAGGGAAAAAATCATTCGATTAATAAAAGTTGACATTAACAGGTTCAATAATTTTAAACTGTGCGGGTATATCGATAGACGATATCTGAGCCGATACCGAAACTTTGACTATCGACAAATTTCAGCTGTTGTTGTTGTTGCAATAATTGAATTTGGTCACATCTGAAAATTGTTTACGGTCGTCGGCGAGACTGGCTCTAAAATTAAAGTGAAACATTCCGATATAAAACTCGTCCTCAACTTGACTACTTACTTGCACGTCGCCTACTCAATCCGGCTCCCGTTTTCCGCTACACTGTGCTACTTCTATCTGCATATAAATTAAATTAAATTAAAATTTCGCGGCGACTCGCGAAACACCATCAGCGGTGGGCGAAGAAAAACTGTTTGCGTGGAATTAAAATTTTCGCCTCTTGGTATAACAATAAAAAATAAAGTCAATTGCGTGTGTGTGTCTGTGTTTGTGTTCCTGTTTATTGGGGGAAAAATTCTGTGCCACATCCAATTGGAATTTGTGCAAAGTGAAATCCTTATCAAATGGATGATTTAGGTAAGTTAACTAATTTTACTTTACCAACAACAACGACAAGATTAACAACTTTTCGGCTGTTAAATTCGTGCGTTGCCACTTCAAGGTCAAATTTATTTAAGCCACATACATAAATTAAATTAGTATTCCAATTCAGTTTTTAATTATGCTATTGGTCGCCAGGTGGCTCCACCTCCTCCTCTAAGCAAAAATGAATCATTAAATGATTAATGGAATTTTCATATTTAAAATTCTTATCATCGGCCTGAACTGTAATGCAAGTTTTAGTTCCCTCTTTTATCGCTGCTGACAATGATCGTCATCAAAAGTTTTATGATTTATACGCATTCTTGGAAATTCATAAGACATAACCCCATGAAATCTTTGCCAATCATTTACCTTGTGCTATATTAAAAGTGAGTGAGGGTGTGGCAGCTGCCATTCCAGCCATCATTAAGCCCTATGTGACTGAATATTTGTTAATGATCTGAGCGAACGAGGCTAACCCAACGCACATCCATACTCGCATACTTTTAGTCATCATCAGCAAAAAAAACTCCATTCCGGATAAAGATGAGTGCGTGAGAGTTTATCTTAAGATGATAACTGCTAAAAAGCTATGAACCGTTTATGTGAAGCATAGCAATATAACGAAAAAACTACGAAATCAATATTATAACTGAGATCCCATTAAACTGTTACATAATATAATTGTGTTATTATATTAATTATATATGTACCTATACCTTGTTATTTGTACATCTAATTGAATAATAAGCACAAAACAAAGATAAACACCGTTGTCAACTACTGTAATTAAATAAACTTAATTGAAATTTAAGGGCTTAAAAATATTTTGTATAAATGTGTGCCAAGATAGTAGCCAACTTAACTAACACATGAAATTGATTAATATCAGTTTTCATCTCTCCATATTATACTATTTGTAAGACCTATTTTCCCAAAAATAATTGCAATATTAACTTCTTATCGCCTTTGTTTGCGATCAGTTGTTTCGTGTCACGTTCGCATCTTCGTCGCGCATATCTTCTTTTGCCTTTTTGCAGCACATTTTTTCCACAATTTATGACACAGTTCTTTGGCTGTTTACTGCTTGTTTCGCTTGTTTTGAACGTCGTCTCTTTCTCTTTTTGATAAAAATGTAAGTTGCATTCTGACTTGTCAGACATTCTTAAGAAATGACTAAAGGCCAGGTCACAATCATAAACATATGTATGTATACACCCTTATGTATGTATGTATACACCCTTATGACTCCCTTCCCCACCCCTCCCCCTTGGCACAGTTTCAGTTGCTGTCACCCACGCACAGTGGTTTCACTATCAAACATATTTCATGAATGAGTTTTCGAAAGTAGTGCAGCCCACGCACATGCAGAGTTTTTCTTCTATGCCTCCTTTTGCGTTTTTGCAGCCATTAGTAGTGAGTGCCCACTTTATTGATGGCTCTGCCCACTTGACAAGTTGCGTGTGTTTTTGTGTTGCATGTCTGCATCTTAAAGCTCAGAGATTGGACTTGGCGGCTGCTCTTCTCAATTGAGTTTGAGTTGCAATTGAAGTTGACTTGATTTGAGTGAGAGTTACACATGTCTGCAGCTTTCAAGTGTCATTGTCATTTGGTTTCCGACATGCACTTCAACAAGTTATGTATGTAAAATATAAATAAAAGCTCTATTTATGCACACAAATCATCAACTATATTCAAATCGTTTCCATTTGCACGCAACCCGTTCAATATTTTACTTTTTTTTTAAATATTATATAAAGTTTTTTTTTAAAAAACGTATATTTTTTAATCAATTGAAGTGGTTTCCCGTTTTATTCATTTAGAAACTAAATTATAAACTACAATAAAACTTTCTTATTCCTTTAAAAAAAATCATTTTTACCTATAACTACTGTAGCTATTACTCCTACGTTTCTTTTTAGATCGTTTTGAGTATTATAATTCTCTTGTATGTGACTCACTCTTTTTGTGTTGTTTTTATGTAGAATCTTTCGAACTGTTCCCACTGTTGTCACTGTTCCCACTGTTGTCACTGTTCCCACCACAGAAAAACTTTGACAATCTTTTGTTTGTTTCTCTCCAGTTCCTTTCTTTATTTTTTTTATATTATTTGCCTCCCACTTCTCTTGCGGTTTGGCTGCGTTGGATGCGGTGTTTACCGTGTAAAATAAAACTGAATAACAACTTTTACAGTTGCCGATAGCACTAGAAAAGAAGAGAGTGCAGCTGCTTTATTTACGCTCTAACTCTTGCTCTCTTGTAATACCCTGTAAAACTAAGGTTCATAAGATATTTGTGGATCTGGTTTGTTTGAAAGATTTGTGTAACTGATACATATGTATATGTATGCATGTATAATATAAAAATATAAAATATATGTTTAAAACCGATCATCTAATGACGGTGTGTGAGTATTAGTTGCCTTGCTAGGGTCGGAAAATAGTTTAACATAAAGTCTTGATTACAGGGTATCAACAAATTGGCGTTTATATTTAACCTGTTGAATTTTTGTTTAGATTTCTCTGATAGCAAGAGATAGAGAGCAAATGCGATAGTCAGTGGGAGAGGAAAAAAATAGAGAGAGAGAGAGAAAGAGAGTAAAAAAGAGAGGCAGAGAGAAATGTGCGCATCTAATGTGGAGCTCGATTGGCTTTTTTTGTTTGGGGATTTCATTGAATTTTTCAGTCGTTTGCGACGC
Organism: Drosophila austrosaltans; assembly: GCA_035045865.1. NCBI lineage: Eukaryota > Metazoa > Arthropoda > Insecta > Diptera > Drosophilidae > Drosophila > Drosophila austrosaltans. Next base: position 1,379,518 of record JAWNOQ010000126.1, read on the forward strand.
TTTTACATGGGCGCGCGGGAAACGCGCGAGTGCCGCTAATATTTATAAAAATAATAGTAATAACGTAGACAAAATATGAGACAACATATTGTCAAAGTGCAGTGAAGAGTGTGGCAAGCAAAAAAATAAGTAAATAGAAAAAAAAGTGTTGCAATTTAAGATAAAAAAAAGAAAAGCTCGTGAAAATCATTTTGCGGCTTATTAAAGCGTGGGAAAATTATTTACTTTGCTAGCATCAAAAAAAAAAAATAAAATTTTTGAAAAAGAAATTAGATAAAAACAAAGGAATTTAACAAATAAAAGATAATGCGAAGAGAAGAAATTACAGTAGCTAAAGATAATTATAAAGATGCGATCAAAGGAGATGAAATGAGATTAATGATCTGTGTCACTTAGTTAAGATGCCACTAAATATCTCTGCAAATCTTATTTAAGCAAATATTCCATTGGCTGTATATTTTTTTCTTTATATCTATTTTGTTTAAACTAATTATGGAACTAATTTTGATAAATGAGGACAAACGGATTATAGCCGAAAGATCGAAAAACATAATGTGCGTATGTGTGTGGGCGTTGAAAATGTTGTTGTCTGTTTGGGGAAAATGGAAACCAATGAATGGCAACCAATTAAAATTACTGATGTGATGGTGCGGGACGTAGACGAGGGGCCATTAAAACATTTCAAGAATTATGACTGAAAACCAATTAAATGCATCTAGAGTTACGAAATTGTTGTTAAATCGAATGCCTCTGACAAAGTGCTTACAAAATACATGCATGCACAGACTTATACATATGCACATGACTATATATACATACATATATATCACCATTTTACCCCCTAACAAAGAATAAAGTGCACTTATGGGTATTATTTTGGCCACCCAGGAAAACGGAAAACAAACATTTTTATTATTCCTAGGCTGCATTTGTACCCTGTATCCTAAAGGTCAGATCGGTTCGATTGTAAAGTTAGATCATGAATATGCATATATGTATAGTCTATAGGTTTTCTTTTGTTTACTTTATCTTAAGATGATATACCCCGTTATCGTAATATTATAGGGTATATTTATCTTCATTTGTCTCTTTTACCTAGCTAAGAAATATTTATCTTTTAAATGTCATTCCGAAAATTTCGTTTGCTGAGAAATATAAAAAATATATATTAAGATTTAAGTAAAATCGTTGTGAATGGATCTTTCCCAAGGCTTTTATATTAAGTAATGAATACATCTGTTCTTCAGGTAAAGAAAGGCCGATCAAATAATTATAAAATGCTTATATCAAGTGAGCTTACAGAGTATCCTAAAGTCGACATTTCATCTAAATGAACAAAATTTTTCCTCTTCTCGAAAGGCAATGCAGTGGTTGGCCATTTGTTTATGACAAACAGCTGTCTCCATTGTTTTGACCCCTCTCGATCTGTATCTCAGTGTTTATATATATACATATATACCATCTGATCCGTTCTCACTGCTCATCATCATTTGCTGTCATTTGCTTCCGTTGAGCTGTCTTTTCCCTTTTTGATATTTGTGCAACATTTTTCGTTAAGTAACTCTTTATTTTCGTTTCGAGCTTTAGTTAGCACCTCACTCTCCGTCTGCTCCACCATTTGATGTTTGCCTCTCTCTCTCTCTCTTTCTCCTTCTCTATGTTTAGTGCAATGAGTTCATCACTAGCTTTTGAGTTGTCGATTGCTGGTATAGCAGGTTCTTGAAAAAAAAACAACAATGATTCTTATCATCAATTCATAAAATTTCAATTAGTGTGCGTTGTTTTCTACTTTTTTGTTTTCTTTGATTGAGTGTAGAGAGGGGAGAGTAAGACTTCATCATAGAAAAAATCAATATTTTTTGAAATTGTTGCATAAGTAAGCAACATCTTCAGATTGAGATGAAATATGTTTCATACTATGTTTGCATCATAATCCAAATATTTTTTTCTCAAAAGGTATTTCTAAGGCGTCAGTAAAATGTCTTTTAGTATTTGTCAAGCTACAAATTTTTATCAGTGAAGGCTAAAGTCTCCTTTTGTATTATAACAACGGTTGAATACCCTTCTTTTGCTTTTTACCTCAAGGATTATTTTTAAGTCTTAATATCCACGTTTCTTCTCTAATCCTACCTATAACCCCACTCAATTGCGACCATTAAAAAAAATTTGTTCTATTTTAAACTTTTTTTTTAAGTATGTATGTCTCCAATACTTTATTGAAAAGGGTCCTACCTAAGCACCGTTCAGGGTATAGTTAGATATTGATCGGTCCCATAGGATTGTTAATTGCTAAGCCATAGTCTACGCTGCGTCGCTCTTTTTTTTCGACTTGATAAATAACCAAGTTCTATTTAAATTAATCTATTTCAAATATTTATCCATTTTCTCAGATTTCCGCTATATTTACTTTTTGAATGCCCTTATCTTATCAAGTCTCAATGTCGATATTCCCAAGAACCTGTACTATTCTTTCCTCCGATATTACAACAACAGCATAAACTGACCAAGTTTATAGCCAACAAAACTTGCTGGGCAGAAAGGCCACAAAAACATAGTATAGATCACCCACACATGAAATTTTTTTTCTTTTCACGCATTGCGTTTTTCACCTTAGGCGCCTTTCGGCAAGGTCAACATTCGCATTCACACACATTTTATCTACTTAATAATAAAATATTTATATAGAGATCGCCGATCTCTCTACACCAAACGCTTGGAATTTCCTTTCCCCTTTAAAAAAAAAATAAAAAAAAATGGGGGGGGTTTGTTCTGGTTTGTTTTTATTTTAAAAAATTAAAAACAAAGAGGGGGAGACGGGGAGGTGGGGGGGGGGGGGGGGGGGGGGGGGGGGGGGTTGGGTTTTTTTTGTTGGGGGGTTTGTTTGTGGGGGGGGGGGGGTAACTAAAAAACATGGAAAATAAAACACCGTATATTTAGCAGGGAATTACCGAATTGGATATACCTTAAAACTATTCCAAATAATATTGTTCACTAGAATTGCTTTCGTCACTAATTCACTAAGCGTCTATGTTCCATGACTGCAATTCTTATTCAGACGGACTGACGATTTCGTTGATCAAGAAAAACACTCATTATTATGGGTTAAAATTTTCCTTCTGTTCGACTTATTCTTTTATCGTCAATATACCTTTCCACCCAATAGTAGATACAGGGTGTCAATATGAAAAAGAAAACCTACTAAAAATCGTGCCTTTGACTTTTAAATATAGAAAACCTGGGCAAAACAATTGCCAGTCGGTTGGTTGTTGTCTGTGCCCGACGTCATCTCCCATACAGACCTGTGGACGATGGTGTGTGGAGCATATAGTCGCAACTCGTATCTATGGGCGTACTCTCGATTGTTTACCCCAGACCTGGAAGGAAAGTAAGTTCAGCTGGTTTTAACTTTTCCCTTAGCTTTTTGTTTTCATTTTCTATTTTGGCAAGACGCTGCGGAAATGTTGGAGCTTTTTCAATTAATTTTCCCTACGACGAAAACGTCGCGTTTGATTTGCTCGATCTTTGCTCTATTTTTGGCTAACCGATCCATGGGTGTTGACGTAATTTGGCAACCTTGATTCCCTCCTCTACCCCTTGTTATGTTTTGGATTTAATTTTCTTTTATTTTTTTTAGTTTCAAAATAATTTATGTTTATTATTTTTTACCTTTTTCAATGTGTCGTTAGTTTTTTTGTTTTAAACAAATGTTTTGCCGGCCTGCAGATTGACTTTGGTATTTCTTGGATTTATTTATGATTCCATAAATCTGTGTTTATGGTTCCATTTTGGATCGAAATGATCTAACCTCCCGGTTTATGCACTTGTCGCCGTCTGTCTGCTGTGATCGTAAATTTTTCATGCCGGTTTCCATGGATCATCTGCGCCCACTCGGTTGAAGATAGATTTAGATGATTGTTAGATCTTCTGATTTATGTAAAGTAATCTTGTTTGTAGACATCTTCATTTTTATGCTATTGCAAGAAGGGTATATAGATTTTGTTCGGAAGTTTGGAAGGTATGAAAGGAAGCATTTTCTATTAGAGAAAGTATATTTATTCCTTATGGGCAATTATTTTATTAATTTAAGTTTTAATCAATCTTTATGAGAAATTTTAGAGTTTACTGGTTTCAAATAATTCCTTAATAATCTGCTAAACTATATATAATAATTGCAGTCCTCGGTAGATGAGTTGTCTAAGTGGCCCAGTCATTTAGTCAACTGAACAACGAGGATCCGGGTTCGAATCCCAGGCTAGTGCATGGATGTAGTTTTTCGTCTAAGCCGAAGGCCTTAGTTGCCAGTGCTTGTAAAATATAGTTAGGTTGATAGTTTATAACTATATCCTACACTTTAATAATAATAACAATAATAATATATAATAATTGTCAAAAAGAAAGATGTCAAGGGTAAACATTCTTTATTTATAATATAATAAAATTCCATTAATTTATTTATATGTTCTCCAAGTTATATTATTTGCAATTACTTCCATACAACTATTGAAATAGTTTCCGGTCCGGGTGTCTCGCATATGTACCGGAGAGGGCTATTTATATGATTGGCACAAGGCCGATCGTTCAATATGTAGGTTCTCCTACTCGAAAAGCCTATATGTACACAATGTTCAATACCACCGGCATTATCTGGTTGTTTGGGAGCCCATTTTGCAATGGTTATTCTCTGTCCATTGGTGAACCACTTGTGTGATCCCTTCACTCCCAAATCATTCCCAGATGTCCAGTAGTTATTTCTATCGTCTAAAGAATTCAAATACCTCGTAACATCATCAAATTCATCGGCTGTCTCGAATGTAACCAACTCTGAGTTTAAAATACGACAAGTCTCAAAGGCCACATACCAGTTGACTGAATCCCTGCTAAAGTGATAATATCGATTGGTAATGTTGACAAATGTTCCCGGCTTAAATTTCACATTATTCCGATTTTCTACGTATAAAGAAAATATAAGTAATTCGATTGATCACTTTGGTTTGTTCCTCATACCGTTGGTTATATCGATTGAATACTTTTCGCGAATATTGGCCCAGCCCAATCCGAGACTGCTCAACAAGAATAGCCAGCAAACAATATTCTTCAACATTTTACTCGATACTGAATGAATTGCATTCCAATTGGATGTCTTTTTATAAGCTGATCGAGGCCGAATTGTTAATCGCCATATATATCTATTTATTTTTTTAAGTAGGTTTTCGAAATGCAAAGCAAATAGGTTAAATAGGATCATTTAGTTGGAAATTTAACAAACAAATTGTCGTTGATTTCTTGCTCTTTAAGTTTTAGGAATCCCAAAACGATTCGGACTTGAAGTTGATTTACTTTTTTAAATCGATTCGTAAACGAATCCAAATGCTTTTTGTATAAAGATCTTTCAACAGTTTTCCCAAGTGAGATTGTTTACTTTACAAAAATCTAATTGATTTCGATTGGTCCCTGGTTAATTTGTTATTTCTGTTTAAATTATAATCTGATCCATAACAATTCATTTTCATTGGAAAATATTGTTGCTTCTTTGACATTTTATGTATACTGGTTATCTTTGTTGCATAGTTCATTTGTTTTCCAATTGAATTGTTTTACTGTACTGTAAACATTGTAAGTATATTTCATACTTGAGAACTCTTTCTTTCATAATAAGTACAATTTGTTGATCTTTGAAGCTGTTTCTTCTTCTCAACGAGCAGAGTAGTTTAACTATGATCATCAATCAAAGATCGCTTTATAAACATTAATTTCTCAGTTCCCACTTTTCTATGTTTGCCACTTGCCCCGTCTCCTAGGGCTGTCCCCCTAGACTCTTCAAATTGATCTTATAAGATCTGGACCAAGCACTTTCCTTTCCTCGATAATTTTTGTCAGTTTTGAGGGAATTAAAATCTTTAGCCAATGCCACAACAAAATAAAGTACATAATAGACTTAAAGGTCTATCAAAATGAACTCTAGGGGAGGAATGAATAAACTCTGCAAGAATTCTGTGACTGGGGCAAAACTCTCTGACAGATACGCAGACAAATGGACTATCTGACATACGGACGGACAAACAACAACCAATCTCTTCTGACAGGCAAAACTCAACGCAAACAAAACGACAAATCCGTCGACGGGTCCCGAAAGGCCAAAAATAAAAATGCGCTTATAAATAATTCAAATGAAATGAAAAACCAACAACAACAACAACTACACACATAGGTAACAACAAAATTTTAAATGAAACACGCGATTTTTTTGTTTATTAGGTGGAAGTTTTAAATATTTTACTCTGTATCTGTGTCTGTGTGTGTGTGTAAAGTGAATCTCAAATTTATACAAAATGGATAGAACAATGTATGGAAAAATTGATCCCGGAGCAAGACAACCTTACCGCACTGTAAGGAGTAAAGGCATTCAGCCGGGTTGTAAGTATTAATTCAATTGAATCATTTGAACGTAATAAATGATGCTTCTACTGGTTCGCACATATAACGCCAATTTAGGAAAAATAAAGCAAGGCCGACATTGAATATACCCTTAATATTAAGTTAGATGTAAGTTATATATATTAAATGGAGTTAAAAACCCTCGAAATAGCACTAATATTATGAAAAATACCTTTAACATGGAATGCATACCAGCTAAAATGCATAAGGGTATACCTCCGATATTTATAGCCCGATTTAAAAAATAACTAAAAATAACACCTAAAATCAAAGTACATATGTATATGTAATCTTGTTGAGGTGATTTATTCCTGCCCGTAAAATTTCTTGTCTGGACCAAGAAAATCTCCTTCGATCCCCTTTAAACTTCCTAATCGGATGACTATATTAAATAATATTTCAAAATTGGACGTTCGATGGACTTCTAAACGTATCCACCAAGTGTTATCCATTGGGCCATTGGCAAAACACTAAGTTGTCAATAGTTTTATATTTCTTGATTGTTCTTTTAAGTTTAATCAAAATCGGTTGAATACATAGCCAACATAAACAAATGAATAACTTTGTTGTTTTTAAATAGATTGTCACAAAATTTGATGATTTCATCTTTGTATATATAGAAATATCTTTGTTAAGTTTTAGCAAAAAAAAAAATTATTAGTATAAAAAACTTTTAGCATACTTTAATGACAACTTTAGATTTTCCATCATTAACTTCAATTAAACCATTGAAAATAAGTTTGCTGCGATCAAGCTTTTATTTTTCTGCAAAATATATGTAAATTTAAATAAATATATTTCATTCTCCAATTATTTCCATACAACAATTGAAATGGTGTCCATTTCGGGAGCCTCGCATATATAGTGGAACATGCTGTTCGGATCATTAGAACAGGGTCGATCGTTCAATTCAAAGTCTGTCGAGTAGGGATAGATGTAACCCAAATGTATACAATGTTCACGACCATTTGCATTATCTGGTTGGTTCGGAGCCCATTTTGGAATGGTTATACTCTGACCACTCGTGAACCAATTGTATGATCCCTCTTGTGCCAAATCATTGCCAGACGTCCAGTAGTCCCTTTTAATATTCTGAGCTTTTAAATGCCTCGTTACAGATAGAAATTCATCCAATGTCTCGAAAGTGACCAATTCGGAGTTTAGCTGACGACATTTCTCATAGGCTGCATACCAATTGACTCCATTCATGCCGAAGTAATAATATCCATTGTTAATGTTGATAAAAGGTTCCGACTTAATGGACAGATTATGCCGATTTCCTACAGATATGATTGGTATTATCCCTTTCATTTATTCTTCATAAGTCTTACCATTAGTTATATCCACTGAATACTTTTCGCGAATATTGGCCCAGGACAATTGGAGACTGCCTACCAAGAATAACAAGCAAACAATATTCTTCAACATTTTACTCGATACTGAATGAATTGCTTTCCAATTGAAAGACTTTTATATATTTTGTTCAAGGCCAATTTGCTAATCGCTACACAAACACACACCTGTCTTTTCGTACTTATACATATATGTAGGGTTTGTGAATTGGAAAGCAAAAAGGTTAAATAGGTTATTTAGTAAGAAATTTAGCAAACAAATTGTCATTTATTTTTGTTTCTTCTTGTTGAGCTTATTAACATATTTTTGTTTGCTTTTTGCATAACAAACAATTAAGATTGACTTTCGTTGTGGGGCGGAACAAATAACAAATAATCGTCAATTAGATTGTTTACATTTTCATTTAAACTTAAATTCTTATTCTGATATATTGAATAGAAGGTCTGGCTTATCATTTGACATTAGAAATTCTATTTAATTTGGTTTTCCTCTAGTTTTTAGTTTCCTTTATTTCATTTATCAAGAAGAATTTTAACTTGTTATTTCTGTTCAGTCTACTGCTGAGGATCTCTAAACTTAATATACGAATATCCTTTTTCAAGTTGCAACAAAAATTTTGGTAAACCTTTTTTTCAACCCTTTTCCAAATTTAGAAAATTTTATAAAAATGTAAGTGCATGGTTCCACATTTGAGAGTAGTTACTTTAATATAGTCTATTCAAAACTTTATTTGGTTCGGGGCATGAAAATGGATGATCTTTGTTGTCAATATTTATCATCAGTTTACTCAATTGGAATGTTTTACTGTACTGTAAAAATTATAAGTATGTTTCTACTTGTTTTTAATAAAATCCTTGATCCCTGAAGGTATTTCTTCTTCTCAATGAGCAGAGAAGTTTACCTGTGATCATCTTTTAAAGATCGCTTTATAAACATTAACTTCTCAGTTCCCGTTTTCCAATCATTGTCATCTGTTTCGTCTTCTAGCGCAGTCCCCCTAGTCTCTCAAATTGATCTTGTAAGATCTCAAGTAAGTAATTTTCTTTCTTTGATCATCGTTTTGAGATCATTTTTGTCAGTTTGGAGGGAATTAAAATCTCTAGCCAATGCCACAACAAAATAAAGTAGATAATAGACTTAAAGGTCTATCAAAATGAACTCTAGGGGAGGAATGAATAAACTCTGCAGCAATTCTGTGACTGGGGCAAAACTCTCTGACAGATACGCAGACAAATGGACGATCTGACATACGGACGGACAAACAACAACCAATCTCTTCTGACAGGCAAAACTCAACGCAAACAAAACGACAAATCCGTCGACGGGTCCCGAAAGGCCAAAAATAAAAATGCGCTTATAAATAATTCAAATGAAATGAAAAACCAACAACAACAGCATCAACAACTACATAAACAAAAACTTTTAAATGAATCACGCGTTTTTTTTTGTTTACTAGGTAAAAGTTTTGATTTTTTACTATGCAGAGTTCAGAAGGCGGGACAAGGTGGCAAACATAAGAAAAGGAGAAGATCTGCTTATTGGGATGAACAAAATTCGTTCAAAGATCAAAAATTTTATCAATAAGGTAAAGGTGTGTGTCAAGTGAATCTTAAATTTAAACAAAATGGTTAAACGAAGTAAAGGCATTCCACTATTTAGTTTTAACATTTTTATACCCTGTACCCATAGGGTAAAAGGGTATATTAAAGTCGCCAAAATGTATGTACCAGGCAGAAGGAAGCGTTTCCGACCCCATAAAGTATATATATTCTTGATCAGCATCACTAGCCGAGTCGATTGAGACATGTCCGTCTGTCCGTCCGTATGAACACCTAGATCTCGGAGACTATAATAGCTAGAGCTACCAAATTTGGTGTAAACATGCGTCTAATGCACAGATCAAGTTTGTTTCAAATTTTTGCCACGCCCACTTCTGCCCCCGCAAATCGCGAAAACGTATTACTAGAGCTGTATTAAAGATATCGTATTCGTACTTGGCACACCTAATTATGTACCCAAACTGGACCAGCTCACCAAATTTTGTCGAAATCGGACAATAAATATCGGAGATAGGTATATCTCCGATGAGTTTTGCACTGAATTGCCAAGGCGACATTGGCTGGCAAGAGTGAGCGAGACAGCATGCGTTTGCTGTTGCTGCATGTTAAAGAGAATTTCGCATGAAATTGATGGCGATTTCTAGGATATTTTATTTTATTTAATATAACTAGTTGGTATAGGGTATACTCAATGTCGGCAGGGACGACTTGCTTGCTTCATTTCTTTTCTTCTTACTTGTGTTAGTTCTAACAAACAATAAGTGATTCTCTTATACATAAGATATGTATTTCTATTGCGTCACTAAAATCTCTTTCAATATTTGTCATTCTAAAAAATTTCCGTCTTGAAAGGACTTTTGTCTTTTTTTTGGATCTAAGCAACAAGTAAATTCCCTAAGTGATAACTAAAAGACTATTGGAAAATTGGATCAGAATTTAATATTCTCAAAAGTGAATTCCATAACTTCAAAGGCGATCGGCGTAAAAATTTATTTTGTAAATCAATTTGCATAAATTCAAAGCTCTTAATAAGTGGTCAAGAATGTCAAAACGATTTATTAGAACAGAGCAACTATTTGAAAACCAAGTTTGCTTTAAAGTTTACACTTTTATAATATTTGCAGTTACCTACTGGATAGGGTCCTAAATAAACACTGTTCGGGGTATAGAGAGATAGTGATCGGTCCCATATGATTGACATAGACATAGTCTACGCTGCATCACTCCTTTAATGTCTTTTTCGATTTGCTAAAAACCCAATTTCCATTTATATTGATGTTAATCTATTTGAAATACCTATCCATTTTCCATGATTTTCATTATATTTACTTTTGATATGCTTGTTTCTAATGTTCCCACCTATCTTATCAAGTCTCGATGCCAATATTGCTAGAAACCTGGCCAAGTTTACGGACAACAAAACTTGCTGGGCACAAAGGCCATCACGCATTGCGTTTTTCACCTTAGGCGCCTTTCGGCAAGGTCAACATTCGCATTCACACACATTTTATCTACTTAATAATAAAATATTTATATAAAGATCGCCGATCTTTCGACGCCAAACTCTTGGAATTTCCTTTCCCCTTTGCAAAAAAAAAAAATAAAAGATGGAAAATAAAATACAGTACCGTATATGATAGGGAATTGTCGACTTGGAGATACCTTAAAACTATTGGACGTAATATTCTTCCTTAAAAGAAGAAGTTGATTTTATGATTGGTTAAGTAGGAGGCGTTGCTTTCCTTTTGTTAATTTTATAAAGTGAAATTAAACGTGGAAGTTAGAGGTACTAACCTAACAACAGAAGAAGAAAGACTACAGGTACAGGGTGTCAATTTGAAAAAGAAAACCTACTAAAAATCGTGCCTTTGACTTTTAAATATAGAAAACCTGGACAAAACAATTGCCAGTCGGTCGGTTGTTGTGTGTGCCCGACGTCATCTCCCATACAGACCTGTGGACGATGGTGTGTGGAGCATATAGTCGCAACTCGTACTCTCGATTGTTTACCTCAGACCTGGAAGGAAAGTAAGTTCAGCTGGTTTTAACTTTTCCCTTAGCTTTTTGTTTTCATTTTCTATTTTGGCAAGATGTTGCAGCATTTTCAATTAATTTTCCTTACGACGAAAACGTCGCGTTTGATTTGCTCGATCTTTGCTCTATTTTCGGCAAACCGATCCATGGGTGTTGACGTAATTTGGCAACCTTGATTCCCTCCTCTACCCCTTGTTATGTTGTGGATTTAATTTTCTTTTATTTTTTTTTAGTTTCAAAATAATTTATGTTTATTATTTTTTACCTTTTTCAATGTGTCGTTAGTTTTTTGTTTTAAACAAATGTTTTGCCGGCCTGCAGATTAACTTTGGTATTTCTTGGATTTATTTATGATTCCATAAATCTGTGTTTATGGTTCCATTTTGGATCAAAACGATCTAACCTCCCGGTTTATGCACTTGTCGCCGTCTGTCTGCGGTGATCGTAAATTTTTCATGCCGGTTTCCATGGATCATTGAAGATAGATCCCACTCGATTGAAGATAGATTTAGATGATTGTTGGATCTTCTGATTTATGTGAAGTCATCTTGTTTGTAATGACTATATTTTATTTTTCCGTATTCTGTTACTGATTTTACATGATAAATTAGAAAAAAATGTTACTCTCTTGTCATTATTGTGTAATTATTTCCATACGAGTATTGAAATGGTCTCCATTCCGGGAGCCTCGCATATATAGCGGATCTGGCTATTTTTATGATTGTTACAGGGCCGATCGTTCATTATGTAGGTACCCCAGAAGCCTACGTGTACACAATGCTCAATACCACCTTGATTATCTGGTTGGTTTACACCCCATTTTGGAATGGTTATCGCCCGTCCAGTAGTGAACCAGTTGTGTCTACACTCATTTGCTAAGTCATTGCCAGACGTCCAATAGTTACTTCTATCGCCCCTAGAATCTAAATAACCCGTAACAGCATCAAATTCATCCAATGTCTCGAATGCGACCAACTCGGAGCCCATCGCGCGACATTTCTCATAAGCTGCATACCAATTTTCTTCAGACATCCCAAAATAATAATATCCATTGTTAATTTTAACAAAAGGTTCTGACCTAACGCACAGATTATTTCGATTTCCTAAAAAAAATATTAGTAATATCACTTTAGTTTATTTCTCATAAGAATTCGTCTTACCATTACTTATATCCACTGAATACTTTTGTATATTGGCCCAGCCAAATTGGAGACTGCCCAACAAAAATAACAAGCAAACAATATTCTTCAACATTTTACTCGATATTGAATGAGTTGTATTCCAATTGAAAGACTTTTAAATAAGTTGTTTACGGACAAATTGCTAATCGGTTCATCGGTAGACTCTTTGGCAACAATTTGATTAGTTTTACGGGAATCGAAATCTTTTGTCATGCCACAGCACAGATAATTAAATTAGAAGGATGGATTAACTTCGGCGTGCCGAAGTTCTTATACTCTTGCAAAACGGTTATTTAACAATTACGTATTTATAATGTAACAAAATCTTTAGAAAGCATATAAAATGAGTCAAACCTATTTTAAATATTCGTGTCTTGGGGAAAAAAGTGAGTCGACTAAAATATTAAATTTCGTATCAATCGCTTTTAAAACAACCTAGTTATTGCTCGAAAACTTTATTTTAGACCAATCGTTCCTATGGGAGCTGGGAGTCAACCGATTCAGGTAAAATATGATGGATATGTTAGGAAGAATATTAAATTCAGAAACAACAAATTTTTGCTTATATTCGATTAAAAAATGAAGCAAGCAAGTCGTCCTGCCGGCATTGTTATATTGAATAAAATAGAATATCCTCAGCAACAGCGAACGCATGCTGTCTCGCTCACTCTTGCCAGCCAATGTCGCCTTGGCAATTCAGTGCAAAACTCATCGGAGATATACCTATCTCCGATGTTTATTGTCCGATTTCGACAAAATTTGGTCAGGTGGAGCAGTTTGGGTATATAATTAGGTGTGTCAAGTAAGAATACGATAACTTTAATACGGCTCTAGTAATACGTTTTCGCGATTTGCGGGGGCGGAAGTGGGCGTGGCAAAAGTTTGAAAAAAACTTATGCAATAGACGGATGTTCACACCAAATTTGGTGGCTCTAGCTTTTTTAGTCTCCGACATCTAGGTGTTCATACAAACGGACGGACAGACGGACATGTCTCAATCGACTCAGCTGGTGATGCTGATCAAGAATATATATACTTTATGAGGTCAGAAATGTATAATTCTGCCTGTTACATACATTTTAGCGACTTTAATATACCCTTTTACCCTATGGGTACAGGGTATAACAAGCCTATATGCAAAACTTTAGCTCTGCAGCTTTAAGTGTCTCGGGGAAGATGGTGTTGATCCAGACAGTCATAGTGCTGATCAAGAATATATATATACTTTATATAGTCGGAAATTTTTCCTTCTATGAGTGCCAAAATAAAATGAAATTGTGTTAAACGTAGAAGTTACAGGTACTAGGCGTCTATGTACCATGGTTGCAATCGTAACTGATGATTCCATTGATCATACAAGCCAAAAGAAGAAGAAAGACTCATTTCCTTCTGCTGGACTTATTCTTTTATCGTCAATATACCTCTCCACCCAATAGTAGGTACAGGGTGTCAATTTGAAAAAGAAAACCTACTGAAAATCGTGCCTTTAACTTTTAAATATAGAAAACCTGGGCAAAACAATTGCCAGTCGGTCGGTTGTTGTCTGTGCCCGACGTCATCTCCCATACAGACCTGTGGACGATAGTGTGTGGAGCATATAGTCGCAACTTGTATCTATGGGCGTCCTCTCGATTGTTTACCCCAGACCTGGAAGGAAAGTAAGTTCAGCTGGTTTCAACTTTTCCCTTAGCCTTTTGTTTTCATTTTCTATTTTGGCAAGACGCTGCGGAAATGTTGCAGCATTTTCAATTAATTTTCCCTACGACAAAAACGTCGCGTTTGATTTGCTCTATTTTTGGCTAACCGATCCATTTGTGTTGACGTAATTTGGCAACCTTGATTCCCACCCCTACCACTTCTTCTATTTCAGATTTAATTTTCTTTTATTCAATCAAAATTTTACATGCCGGTTTCAATGGATCATCTGCGCCCACTCGATTGAAGATAGATTTAGATGATTGTTGGATCTTCTGATTTATGTGAAGTCATCTTGTTTGTAATGACTATATTTTATTTTTCCGTATTCTGTTACTGATTTTACATGATAAATTTAAAAAAAAATGTAATTCTCTTGTCATTATTGTACGATTATTTCCATACGAGTATAGAAATAGTGTCCATTTCGGGAGCCTCGCATATAAAGCGGATCTTTACATCATTTATATTATTGGTACATTCAATATCGTTCATTAGATAGCTATCCCAGAAGCCTAAATGTACACAATGCTCATTACCACCTTGATTATCTGGTTGGTTTATACCCCATTTTGGAATGGTTATCGCCTGTTCAGTCGGGAACCATTTGTGTGTTCCCTCATTCGCCAAATCATTGCCAGCCGTCCAATAGTTATTTCTATCGCCTTCAGAATTTAAATAATCCGTAACAGCATCAAATTCATCCAATGTCTCGAATGCGACCAACTCGGAACCCAGTGCACGACATTTCTCATAAGCTGCATACCAATTTTCTTCAGACACCCCAAAATAATAATATCCATTGTTAATGTTGATAAAAGGTTCCGATTTAATCGACAGATTATTCCGATTTCCTAAAGAAATTATTGGTATTATCCCTTTTGTTTATATTTCATAAGGATTTGTCTTACCATTAGTAATATCCATTGAATACTTTTCGCGAATATTGGCCCAGGACAATTGGAGACTGCCCACCAAGAATAACAAGCAAACAATATTCTTCAACATTTTACTCGATACTGAATGAATTGCATTCCAATGGAAAGACTTTTATATGTGCTGTTCAAGGCCAATTTGCTAAATGGGTCGTCGGTAGACTTTTTGGCATCAATCTTATCAGTTTTCCGGGAATCGAAATCTTTTATCATGTCACAGAACAGATAATTAATTTCGTATACACTTTTAAAACGGATATTTATCAATTACGTATTTATAATGTAACAAAATCATTAGGAAGCTTATAAAATAAGTCAAACCTATTTAAAAATAGTAATTTGACTAAACAATTTTTTGGTCCGATGGTTTCTATGGGAGCTAATTGCATATTGATGACCGATTTCACTGAAACTTAGCAAAGACATTTCCATATACATACATACTAAACTTCCAAATATGAAATTTTGTGTCTATCGTCCTAGTTTTTGCTCTTAAACTATTTTTTTTTTACCAATCGTTCCTATGGGAGCTATATGATATAGTTAACCGATTCGGATAAAATATGATGGATATGTTGGGAAGAATATTAAACTCAGAAACAACAAATTTATATTTCATTCGATTAAAAAACAAGCCTATGTGCAAAATTTTAGCTCTGTAGCTTTGAGTGTCTCGTAGGAGATGGGTTTGATCCAGAGAGACGAACATACGGACAGACGGACATGGCTAAATCAACTAAGCTCATCGTGCTAATCAAGAATACATATACTTTATATAGTTGGAAATGTTTCCTTCTATGAGTGCCAAACTTCTGACAAAAATTAATATCCCCTTACAAGTGTATAAAAATCGACGCGTGCGTCGCGATGTCTTTTGAAAGTCCACAAAAAATGTCTTTCTTTCTTTCAACATTATATTTATTATACTCTCGTATTAAATTGTTAAAGTTGTTGCTTGTTCAAGTGGTTGGGTTCCCCTCTCATAGATAACGCTTATAAAAAAAGAAAATTTTACGATTTCTGGAACGGGAGGCATCGTTGATTTCAAAATCTGTTAAGGAAAGCCAGACATTACTCATTTGTATACAATTTTTACTATCGTAGGTATCCCCAAAATGCCTGCTGCATACTTTATTGCATCTCCATATTTCACTAATAGAATATCGAAAGTCCTGGACCTTAGGACTAGGTTAACCAGCCATGCGATAGTAAGCACTCGGTCTTTAAGGATTGCTTGTTGCTAAATAACTTGCTTATTTCTTCAAAGTCTTCTAAACTATTACTAAAAAATTATTTTGGTAAAATATCATTTACTTCTTAAATTAAAAACTTGTAATACACACTTACAAATACTACAGGAAAAGTTATGAATTTACTGAATTGCTCATTATGCCGCAAAGTAGGCAACATATTTGAAGAAATCTTCATCTTTTTAGTTCAGCTTGAATTTAGGCAATAAATTATTTAGTAAGACATTTAACTAAGTAGTTAAATATAAATTTATATGTACAATTGTAGATGAAACCTTTGTATTCGTATTTAAGTACGAATTTATGTTTCGCAAAGGAAGTAATGTTGGTTTACTAGAAGTAAAAGCTTTTGTATCACAAAATATTAAAATAAAGACTTGCATCTAAACTTATTATTTCTTAGTACTCAAGAGATTTTGAACTAGATATATATGTATGTATAGATATGTATGTATAAATGTTTATCTATGTTTATTTTAGTTGTAAACCGAATTATATGTATATAAAAAAAAGTAGAGCAGACCTAAGATATCTGCTTATTTCTACACAATACATATATGAAAACATAAATTTAATGCATAGCGAAATTCATCGATGAAAGCAAAACAAATTTTATCGAAATTCATTTTGAAATTTTACAACAAAAACTTTATGTTCTAGCATCATAAAGAATTTTCATAAAAAAAAAAAAACTAATTCGACAAAAGAAAAAAACATTTGCCTAATGCAATGTAAACAATCTTAACACACACATACAAATATACATGACGTAATCTTTACACAACAAGTTCGAAAGGGAGCTGATCTTTAGAAGAGGCACGCCCTCAAATATCTCTATTTGCTAGTGTGTACATCTCCAAAAAAAAAATGTACATAGACACCTGTGCTATTGCATTGGAAGTGAGTTGTTCACTATTCATCCAGTTGTTGTTATTTGACTTCAATTTGAATATGTGTTCAATTCAGTTTGCATTGAGACTTTGTGCTAACAAGTGAGAAATTTTCGCTCGCGCCAAACACACAAACAGAATAATGAGGAGTATCGGTAAGACAGCTGCAATCTATGGCAATTAAATTGGTAGTAGTAGTAGTCAGCGAGACAGACATACATAATCTGACCTTACTACGGGTTTCATTCATTAGATCATTTTGTTACGATTTGGTTCCGTTCTCATTGATATATTTGTATGTATGTATTTATTCAGAGGGTTGACGCGGCTACAAAAAGTTTCTATGCTGTGGGCGTCATTTTAAATTTGTTGCTAGTGTTGTTGTTATTGTTGTTGGTGTGTTCTATATTCATTG
Organism: Drosophila austrosaltans; assembly: GCA_035045865.1. NCBI lineage: Eukaryota > Metazoa > Arthropoda > Insecta > Diptera > Drosophilidae > Drosophila > Drosophila austrosaltans. Next base: position 1,397,265 of record JAWNOQ010000126.1, read on the forward strand.
AACATTTGTGGAATAGTTCTAGAGATGTGATCGTGAGTGTAGCAAGAAATAAAAGTGAAAATGAACTATACAATGAATGTCGTATGGGAAAAGTGCATAGAGACGAATGAAAAATCTATAAAAAATTAGATTTTTATGAAAATCTAGAAGTGATTCAAATTTATTCCTTGTGAACCTTTACTTTTAACTAAACTTAATATGGATGCTTTTAATATCAAAGCACGAAATATACATATATACTACTAGACCCGACAGACGTTGTTCTGTCTTAATTATCGATCGATCGAAGATTGGTAGTACCAACACTAAAACCTTCATGGTCTTATAACTTTACTGAATTTTACCGCAGGAGGTCATATTAATTTTTATGACAATCAGTTGAACGGGGCAGAAGTTGCTACTACAATACACAATAAACATATTATACAAACCTTTTCCCTGGAAAAATACATATGTATACCAATTTTAATAATAATCGGCCCAGTAGTTTTTGAGTTCATTGATAACAACAGACAAACATTCATTTTTATATACAGAATAACGAATTAAACGTTGGTCGCTAGGTGTCCCATTCTAAGGAATAACTTACCAATCCAGAGATCTTTTTGAAAGAATGAACTAGAACACAATTGGTAAGGAATTACTTAAAACTAAATGAGTTTAGTTTTGGAATCGTAGAATTACAACTCTATTTGAAACATTGTAAAATAAGATTTTTATCTTAAAAATAAAAAAAATAAAAATCAGTTAGTTCTCTTATCAAAAAGACTCCTAACAAGAAAAAAGTTTTCTTTTTATACCCTGTACCCATAGGGTAAAAGGGTATATTAAAGTCGCTAAAATGTATGTAACAGGCAGAAGGAAGCGTTTCCGACCCCATAAAGTATATATATTCTTGATCAGCATCACTAGCCGAGTCGATTGAGCCATGTCCGTCTGTCCGTCCGTCTGTCCGTCTGTCCGTCCGTCTGTCCGTCCGTCCGTATGAACACCTAGATCTCGAAGACTATATGAGCTAGAGCTACCAAATTTGGTGGGAATATCCGTCTAGTGTCTACACAGGTCAAGTTTGTTTCAAATTTTAGCCACGCCCACTTCCGCCCCCGCAATTTGAAAAAAACGAATACTAGAGCTGTATGAAAGATATCATATTCTTATTTGGCACACCTAACTATATAGCCGATCTGCACCAGCTGACCAAAATTTGTCCAAATCGGACAATAAACATCGGAAATATGCCCATATTCTTTTTGTACTGAAACGCTTAGGGCGAGATTGGCTGACAGGAGTGAGCGAGATAGCATGCGATCGCTGCTGCTGCATGTAAAGGAAATTTTGTATGAAATTGATGGCTATTTCGAAGGTTTTTTTCAATGTATCTAGTTGGTACAGGGTATACTCAACGTCGGCAGGGACGACTTGCTTGCTTCATTCTTATAAAAGTTTTCTTTTTATTTATAAAAGTTTTCTTTTTTCTTAAAAAAAGTTATCCAAAGTCCAGATTATGAAAATATTTTCCATCCTCAATAGATTTGTATTTCTACAATATAAGAATACAAAAATTTAAACAAATAATGCAAACAATAAAGTACTCAAATATACAATGATCTTATTTAGTGCATATAAAAAACTTTTGTTCATCTCTAATATATTTTTGTTTAGTTTATCCAATTGTCTATTTTTATAGTCACAAACGACACTTGCCGAACAGGTACATATACACCCATATAATATATACCTGTGTATATATAGGAGAAAGATTATGTAAGCAATTGAAAATTGCTTTGAGACCCTCAGGTCATCATGATATTATATCTATCATTTGATTGATTACCTTCAATAGTCATTAAACAAAAGGCTTGTAACTTAAACTTTTAGTTGCTGCCGCCTCAACGGAAGTATAAAATGAAAACAAGTAAATTCCGAAAAAAAAAACTTCTCGAACCAGTTGTCACAGCTTAACAACATTGTTGAAAGACCACCTGTTGAAGATGAAGTAAAGTTTAAAAACACAAAAGAATACTACATATACATATATGCATATGTATATAAGAAAATCTATTCAACTTTTGTCTAGTTAGTTAACCCTTGACTTGTTCAAGCAGTCATAATGAAAAATCATCATCAAACAAATGAATTCAGAAGCAAATTTAATTTGTTTGCTCATTTGTTTCGACTTTTATTGTTCAATTCATTTTTTTTTTGTGGTTTTTTGTTTAGCTCTGTTGCCTTTTTTTTTTATTATTTGTTTCACTAATTTTAGTTTTAGTTTCAAAGTCAAGTGATTCATCATCATCAACAACAACAACAGCAGCAGAAAGAAAATGAGAAGGAAAATGGAAAAGGAGGAAAAAAGAAAACAGAGAGAAAATTGTTGTCTTGTCAGACAAAACAACACCCACCCAAAAGAAACCAACAACTATGCCAAGAAATGCCATTTCTTAATTACTCAACACTTTCACTACCCTGTAGTTCCTATATCAAATGGGTATATTGACACAAGCCAGCTGATGCCTAAAATTTCTTAAATTCTCATATTATTCTTATAGTATTATTATCTTATAATAATAAATGTAGTTTTATTATTTTGTAAAAGGAAATATTGTATTTATTTATATATTGAAGCAAATTTATTAAAATTTATTTGCAAACATTTGAATAATAATGAACATTTTTCAAAACAATAAATAAGAAAAATAAATTACTTTACATTAAGAAACTTTAAATCCAAAAAAGAATGAATTGACTATAAGCCTCCACCTAGAGAGGTGTAGTGCTAAAGTGTTATCCTTTTCGAGAATTATCGTTGAAGAGAAGACTTTTTGAACTTGAAAAGATGATACAAATCCCCTTTTAGGAGTTTTTCATTTCCATTCGCATAAACAACATTTGTTTGATTTAGAATTTTTAAGAACAAACCAATATGATAATTGTACTCTTCAATTTTTAGCAAATTCTTAAATTTATAAAAAACTAGAAGAGATGATTGTCATTGTCGAATGCCTAGGACCAAAATAATGTGAGGATCATCTTGTTAAGTTCTTAGAAAATTTTGAAAATATTTAAAAATAAGAAGAGACGATTGTCATTGTTAAATAAATCAATTGACAAAATAAGAACACTCTCTGTGTTGATTTCTTAAGAATTTCAATGGCATTAATTTTTAATTTCCATCTCTACTTGGTACAGGGTACAAAATATGTTCCACCTCACTCTTGATGTATGCCATTTGGTTTTTCTTCATTTCTGTTTTGGGATTTGTGTTTTTGTAATTGAGCAATTCTCAACTCTGAGTATGAGTTTATATTTTGTTTTTCACTCAATACCATTTCGAGTGAGTAATTTATGCTCCGAGTCTCTAGACAGAGGCAACAGTCAGCAGCAGCAGCCGCCGCCGCCTCAACAACATTTGTTTTCATTCGTCTTGTTCAGTTGCTTTTAAGATTTTGCCGAGCGAAAATTGAATTTTTTCTGTTTTGCCGTTGTCGTTGTGTGTGTGTGTGTGTAGTAGTAACTGCTCGTGTGTGTGTGTTTTTGTGTTATTTGTACCTTCATATGTATGTGTGAGCCAAAAAAAAAAAACAAAATTGTTGATAAATTTCGTGTGAAGAATTGAAACACAGCAAATCACAAACATCAACAACTACAGCCGAAAACCGATACAAAAACAGCAAACAAAAAATTAAACCCTCTTAAAAAATTGTGACAAAAAAATGAAAGTGCAGACAAGCAATAATAAAAATCCAAAAAATATATATATATATACATATGTGAACAAATCCCTAGCAGTGTCAACAACAAAATTACCAGTCAAGAGCAACAGCAGCAGCAACAGCAACAACATTCGCATTTTTGACCTGCTCTACGTTTGTGTATTTCGCCCACGCTCTCTTCTACACTCCTCAGCTACCCTCTGGTCTACCTTTTCTTGTTGCAGTTGCATTGTGCAAACTGCTGTCAACACTGCCGCATGTCATGTGCAACAGCTGGTACATTCCACTTCTCCATCTTGCTCTCGCTCTCTCTTTGTCCCTCTCTCTCTCTCTCTCACACACCCAGTCACATCTTTGGATCACTTGCAACTGTGCAACAAGCAACTTTTCATCATTTATGGTGGCATTTAATTGATTTTAATTGCATTTTAATCAACAGCCAGCAAAAAAAAATGTATGTCTTGTACTTAGTTAAATGGCTTTTTAATGAATCTAACCAATTGAAGATCGTTTGACACATTCTTGCCCTTTCTATTCTAAAAAGTCGTAAAGTTATTGAAATTGTCTATTTCGTTGATAGTTTCTTAACTATAGACATTTGATAAATTTTGCACATTTTGAATCAATTTGGTCGTTTTATCGAAATGTGGGTGTGTGTGTGTGTGGTATCGAAACTGATACCGGAATTGTCTTTTTAATCATATGCAGTTATGTTAACTGAAATAAATTCCATAAATTTACACTTAAAGAAAAATAGTTCAATTGTAGATTACTTTCGGAGAGTAGAACTTTTAAAGCTTTTTTAGGATAAGCAATTACTTCAAGTGTTCTATAATACTACGATTCTTTCCAGAGTATGTGAAACTTGAAAAGTAGATTTATAATACACTCAGATTACAATTTAAAAGTAATATAATTATGGTCGAATCTACCTTTGTCAGTTTTTAAAGTTAACTAGTTTCTCAATTTAATAGATTATATAGTATGTCCAAACTGTAGCTGAATATACTATGTTTATTCATAACATTAAACATATTCCCATGAGTATAACTTTAACATCCAGTAATTTAATTCTATATCAAATGACATTTTTCTGTATTTCATTTACAAAGAACAACTATTGCAAATATTTATACCTATATTTGAGATCTTTAATCTATTAGTACTCGAAATATAGTAAACTTATAGCTGTTAAAATATTTAACTTATTTTGTGAACTATTGAAAACTTTTTTCTTATATATTTTTCTGGTTTTTTAAAACTACTTAAAAAGTTCTTTAATTTTCCCAATTTTCAGGTTGATGAAACTATGTTGTGGAAAGAATTAAGATAGATACAATTTCTAATCTAATCTCAATTCTAATCTTAAGTGTTACTTTCAATACAATACAACAACAACATGTTGCATATATGATGCAAATCTAGCTTCAGGGAAAATAAATTACCCTTACTTATTTCTAAATTAAAGTATATCATCCTTTCTTTTCAAAAATATTGTATCTTTTCGAAGGGGTAGATAAACGGAATCTTACGGCAAAGAATAATAGCGTTTTAATTTAAATTATAATACGATTAATACTAACTAAATTGTTAAATTTCAATTGATTTATTGAATATCCACCTATGCATATGATTTAAATACTCTAATTTTAATAGTATTCTTTTTCTCAAAACCGGAAGTGTTCTAAAAAGAGAAACAAAATACAAATGTTTCTTAACTTTTTAATTTCATTAATAGAGTAAGATCTTGAGAAACTTTTGATGCCTTTCAGTCTCTCTCTCTCTCTCTCTCTCTCTAGGTCTCTATCTTCTTTATCTCTTCCACATTATTTATGCCATTTTTTGATATATGAAATTTATTTCCGTTTTTTTTTTTCTCCCGACATCAAAACTTGAGTGTGTACAACGCTTCATCCATAATTCATGAATTCAGTATTCTTGACGTTGACCCAGTGAAGCATGACGAAGATGTTCTTGTTTCTGATAACCCTGCCCCGATCTATTTTTAGTCTTTGATTTGTATTTAACCCAACCATATGGTAGATCATTCAGCCAACCACATGTTCGAACATCCCTAAGGCTCACACCAAACTATGCTATACTATGCCATGTATGTACCTATATACATATATACAGTAGAAGGTATATTGCAAAATTTCAATAATGAAAAATCATGTTAAATATAGATCTTTTGGCTTTTGGTGTTTTTGGCGTCCGTTTTATTAGACATTCGTTATAAATTTGCTGTCAAAAAAGCAAGGAAAAACGCGTCACACCTTTTTCGCATTATGAGTTTTTATACCCTTGCAGAGGGTATTATAAAATTGGTCAGATGTTTGTAACGCATAGAAATATACGTTTCCGACCCCATAAAGTATATATATTCTTGATCAGCATCAATAGCCGAGTCGATTGAGACATGTCCGTCTGTCCGTCTGTCCGTCTGTCCGTCTGTCTGTTTGAATCACGATGACGGCCTTAAATTTTAAGCTACATAGTTGAGACATGAAAAGTTAAGTTCCCCAATCGATGGCGCAGGTAGAGTTTAAAAATTAGTCGGATCGGATAATTATAGCCGGAGTTATTAACTAAAACGTGGAGGTACCTCGAGTAAAATAAGCAATTTTCTTTGTCAGCAAAGAAACAAAAACAAATTCCAAGCAATCACACACACACATACATATGCAAAAATTGGTCACCACGCGGTGTGTGAGAGAGACAGAAACATTTGCGTTGTGTTGTTGCACAGAACGAAATTTAAAGAGCGAGATGCCATGCGTTTGCTATATGTATATGTATGTCGAACTAGCTTAAGTGAGTTAAGTGAGGATGGTGACGTAGTACGTAAAGATCGGTTGCGCGGTGTTTGGTGGGTTCGGTTCTTGGTCAATACGGAAAGTGTTTACTTTTGAGTTTTTTCTTCTTTTTTGTTTTTCGATTTTATTAAACATTAATACCAATTACTTTAAAATTTTTGTTTTTAAATTAAATAATAAAACAATGAAGCTGCAAGGGTATAAAAACTTCGGCAAAGCCGAAGTTAGCTTCTTTGATATTTCCTTTTAATTTAACTCAAATATAAGAATTTTTCACTCAATGAGAATGTCAACTCGCATTTGTATCTCTCTTTCTTTTGTGAGAAATCTCACTATCTCTCATTTGGCATTGGCCCAGTTACAGGTGGGTCTTTGTTTCGTTGAATCTTGCGGGGTGGGAGGAGTCTTTTGTCAACTTTTGAACTTTCTGAGGCGCCAAATCTTAAAGCTGCCAACATTTATTAAAGGAGATATATATCAGAATATTACCATAGATAGAAGTGATAACGAGGAGCTGAATTCTTTAAAATTGTATTTTTGAAATGTTTATTAACTACTTTGGATAATTAATTTGGATTTTAAATAATTACTTCAAGATTCCTTAGGAATAATTGTTATAAGGCCACTTTATGTCAAAATATAATAACAATAAAGAGTAAATTCTTTTTCTAATTTAACAAGTTGTTGTTATTGGACATATTTCATTTTAATTCCCATTACATTTGAAGGTTTCATTATTGTTAATATTAAAATAGTTTTTCTTTCGTAAGACTTGAAATTAATTGTTGTCCATTGTTTCATTTTTTTTGGCAGCTTCTTAAATTTTATTGAATTTATTTACTTTATTTTTGGTTTCGTTTTTTTTTTTTTGTTTGCTTGCTTTTTTCTTGATTTTGATGTCTTAATCGTTGGCTGTCATGTTTTATTTTAGTGTTTGATTTTTGGGTGGGTCTGAAATGGATTTCCGTTAAGTGATGATAAATTGACAGTTGCTGAAGATATCATAGAGTATGTGTACAATTTTAATAGAATTTGACAACTGAAGGTTTTGAGAACTTTATTATTCTCAGAGATGTGAAATATTAAATTCTCAGCGAGTGAGATATTCAACTTTAATTTGAATTTTGTTAAGCTAAAGGTTGTCATAAATAAGTGGCTAAAAAAGAAAACAAATTCAAAATAGTATTATACATTGAAATCTATCAAAACTCTAACACAAAGCTGAATCAAGATAAAAAATCTGTTTCACAAAAGAACAGAAATAAGAAAGCTGCAAATCTTAATAATATAATAGCAACAAATCGAAATAATGAAACGATTTTTTATGTATTTAAATAATTGTGATATCTCTTATATGTCATCTCTGGTTTCGGCTTCTTTAAAGTGAATATTAAGTGTACTTTAAGCTCATATTTATCATCTAACAGTGATTCTTATCCATTCTTAATATAATCCCCACCACTTTTGATTCTATTCAGCATGTCATGTTATACCATCATTTAATGTTCTACCACGCCCTCCCTCACTTCTGTTGTTCTTGTTGTTTGCTTCTAGCCAAATTATAGCCAACAAAAACGAAACGAAATGCAAATAGCATTAATTTGATCAAATATATCGTCTATACACATACATATATGTGTGTATCTATGAAAATATTATATCATATATACATATATGCGTTATTTCGTGCGATTTTTCGTTCTTTTTTGCTTTTTTTCTTTTTTGTTTTGTATTTTTATTCGAGCTTACTGAACAAGTTCTCGTCCCACGAAAATTTCAAATCAAAAAAATGTGTGTAGATGTTGGTCTACGGTCGTTAACGTTGTCTATGGCCACTTTGGGTACTTGTTGTGTGGGTGGATGGATTGAGTTTTCATTTATGTATATATATATGTATATTTTGGTGTTTTTTTGGTCAATCGGTTGGCAACTAAAGTTTCGGTTCTCTGTTGTGTTTGTTGATTTGCTGTTGTGGCTCAAACATTTACTTGAACTACCGTTTATAGTGTTTGCAGAAACGCAAAGTCTTCGATTTTGGCCATATTTGTTGTGTAGCTGAGAAATGTCTTCAAAACTGATATCATCGTCGTTTCACAGTACGCCCCTAAATGATTGCTTTAAGGTGGGCGCGTTTGAGAGACGTTTGGGTAAGTTTTATATACCATGCCATTGACTTGTGAGTGGGTGGATTGAATGATTCAATAAAGCCATTGATTAACCATTTGAGGTCAAGTTCAAGACAAGTTGAAATTAAAAGAAAATTCATTCATACATTTTGGCGGCCAACGTAGGGCATAGGTAGAGTTGGAAACAGTAAAAATAATAGGTAATATATGTTGACTACAACAATGAAGGGTTAAATATGGTAGAATGTTGGGGTAAAGGAACTCCTCTAGTTTGTACCAAAAAAAATTTATTAATGTGGCGGCCAACGTGGAGCATAGGTGAAATAAATGGGGTAAAAGTGATAGGTAAAAAAACTTTGACTATGACAATATAGGACTTAATATGGTAGTTTATTGGAGTTCATTACTCCTTCTCCTAGTTTGTACGAAAATAATTTCTTTCATTTGGCGGCCAACGTGGGGCACAGATGAAGTATGAGTGATAGGTCTATGGCAATGAATAGCAAACATCATTGAGCGATAGAAGTAAATAATTTTTATGGCTAGCCAAGACTACTTACTTATACTTTGAGTACATGTAAATGACTTTAACTAAAAGGTAAACAAATTGTTTTTGTTAAATCACTAGTTAGTTCTAATATTTAGTGTAAACAAGGAAATGTACATATAGGTTTATGGGAGGTCTGGAAAGAGTGCTATGTACACTTGAAAAATAATCACACATTGTTCTATATCGTTCGTACGTATATCATTACATTATTTTAGTAGTGAAACACTACCAATTATTAGTTAATAGAGATTTACGAAATGTAGTAAAACAGAAGACATAAAACATTTTGTGTATAGATCTATAAACATAATTTTAGAAGCCCCATGAAATGTTTTAAAAGTACTACACAATGCGCTAGCTATTATACTATATTCGAGAATTAAGGAATTCAAAAATATCAAACGTGCAAACCTTTCTTAATATATTTTAATATCTAGTTAGTCCTTAGCAAATGATCTTGACTATTGGAAATATCTATTTTCTCAAATTTCTTTCTATAACAACAATCTTTAAAACTCTTCTAGAAAAGCTTTCAATTCCTAGACACAAACCCAAAATTAATATCATTTAACTGTGAAAGACTTTTCAAGTTTGTTTTTGGTTTCGAGATAACCGACGCACAGACAAACAAAAAAGTTGACACTCTTATCTGAAACTTTTGATTTTCTTCAACTTGCTGTTAAGATATGCCGCAAAATAAAAACTCTTATTGGTATCCCCATTTAGTTTAGTTATGCGTCACACCTGCAGTGTAAGGTGTATATATTCTAATTCCTAGTGATGGCAAATTACGGCGATTACGACAATTTGGGTAGAAGAAGCTAAATTTAAATTGTCCAAAATGTTATTAAATCGGTTTTATTATTTCAATTTGTTTTGCAGATGCTCTCCTAGCTGATTTGCAGAACAGTGTGCCGGGTCAACAGCAACCACAATATGGCACAGTTCAGCCAAAGCAAATTCATACCCAACAACAGCAACAACAACAACAACACCAGCAACAATTTGTGGATAATACTCCCGGCTATGGCAGTCTCCGTGGCAAGGCTCAACCTCAGGTGGTAAGTGAAATGAAATAGTTAGAGAAATGTAGAATCTATAAACAATCTCTTATCTCTTTTATAGTATCAGGAACATTATAGTGTAGAGACACGATCACCAACAGCTGGCGAATTTAATGGCTCTTCAAATGGCTATCAGAATCAGAATCATCAGGGTTCACTGCCACGCAAGGTAGTTGGCTTCAATAATGGCCCCTCAACGCAGCAGAATGCCTCTGGATTGTCCGAATTGGATTCACTGTTGCAAGATTTGCAAAATGCTCGCTACAACAATGGTGCCGAAAAGAAGGGTAGGCTATTAGATAAAGGCATGACCAAAGTTCTTTTACTATAATAATAATGATATCATTATAGATATTGAGGTTCCAGCCAATTATAGCAATCCAGTCTCGAAATATAATACCTTCAATAGCTATGCCACTGTCGAGGAACGTCCCACTGTGGATAGCCTTCTAAGCGAATTGGATAATGCCCACATCTATGCCATACCCAATGGGTAAGATTATTAAACTTTACCCTATAAAACTGAGATTGGTTGCTCATCTTTCATCTTGTCTTACTCTAGATCTGCCCATAAATCACCCACACCTGGACGTCATGTCACCATTACTGTACGTGAAACAAAGACGGAAAAGCTAACAGGACCCGATGGTCCAGGTATTTATTGATATATATATTAATATTTTAATTCCTCTCTTGACTTACCGATTAACGTATTATTTCTTCTGTTGCAGTTGGCACAGTTGAGGAGCAGATAGTACAGCAAAAAGATTCGTATACACCGAATCAAGCAGTTCCCCCCTCAATTAATCAACATCAAGCATATAGTACATCGCAAGCTACAAAGGAATTGGATGATTTAATGGCTTCACTATCCGACTTTAAGGTAAGAGAAGTGTTTGTTAATAAGATTATCAAAAGATGAAGAGAAAGTTATTAGAATGTAGATTTAAATAGTTCCGCAGAGACAAGTTAGACCAATTGACGGCCAACCAATATAGTTTTAGTATGCTTTCTCCTTGTTTATATAGCCTCCAATCCGACTGGATTGTACTATATACTTAATATGGTTCCAAGGCTATATTGTAATCTTTCACAACTTTTTTGTGAATAGACTTCAACTCTTCTATAACGGGTACTTTCTTAATACATTACAAAGTCTTATTAAATATATATTTCATATCGGAAAACAACTTACTTTTTACAAAGATTACAAATTTTGATCCATACAACCAGCATAAACTAGTTCCATATTAGACTTTGATGGGAATCCTATACTGTGAGAGACAAGAAAAACTAATTGGAAAATGACTGATCATAAAAAATATATATATATCAAAATATTCATTTAAATTATTAGCCACAGAACATTAGTATAGAACCAGTATAAATGCTAGCAGTTGCCCTGACAATCTAGGAAAAAGTAAATTAATAGGACCTTCTTTTTCTACTTCTAATTAAGCATAATTTACCAATACCAATGGTTAGGCTATTTCATAATTTTGAATTTCTGCTTTCCTTCATCCATCACTCACTTTTGCAATAAACAAAACAAACCAGTCTTTAGTAGAGTATTCAGTATTTTGCAATCTCTACCTTTACCTATTACTCACTTTTATTACGAAATAACCACTCGGATATTATATACCGGTTTATTTTGTATATCTTCATTTGGTAACAAATGCTTTAATTTGGTTCAGAATTAAATATTTGATGTTGTCGTTGAGGAGTTGTAGGAGTTCTTCTTTTGGATTCTTTTTTTTACGATTGCTTGGTAACAATTTGAAGCAATCTTTGTTATCCAAAGTGTCATGGAAATTTAAAGCTTATACTCGTAAATACATAGAATCTTCTTGCTCTAAAAGGACAAATAATATATTATTTCACACAATTAGACACTTGCCAAGATATTTGGGGACACCTTTTTCCTATAGCTACCAAAAATCTATATTCTTAATTGGGGTAGCTAAGATCTTTGTATATATATTATTAAACCATCCTTTTTTACTAAGGGAACTGAAAGAGATAGGATTACATTGGATTCGATCATCGCTTATATAACATCACTTACAAAGTGGTTCTGATTATGGCAGGATAGGCTATACTCTTTTATAGAAGTGATCCTGTTGAGCAAATACTGGTTTTAAGTGTTATTTGCACTAGGAATACTTGATAGAAAAAGAAAGAATTCATAGATTGCATTCAAATGTTGCTCAGAAGATGGTTTAATCTATAAAATTTATCAAAGGAGTTAAAGAATGAATTCAGTTATAGTATTTTGTCTTTTGCTTTCTCAGTGTAACAAACTTCCATTGCATTTTATAAAAATTTATTTAGTTATACTTCTTTATATAAAGGATTAGTGGTTACTAAATAAACATTTTCATGTACTCGTAACTTCAATAACCAAAATAATTCAAATTAAAGCCAAGAGTTTCTGTATAAAAAAACTCTATTTGATTTTAAGTTTCCATCAGATATGTAAACAGTTAAAAGGCTAAAATGGTTTTCTATTTGACTTTCGATAATTGAAATACTCTCGTATATATTGTTGCTTTTTGCTTATTTTGATGATCAAAGCCAAATGTTTTCACTTTTTCACCTGTCTGAGTGTTACGCTTGCTTTGCCTGGCGTCAAAATGAAAATTGCATATGTTTCGGATGATGCCAAAAGGCTTCCTTCTTCTTTTCGTCAAATTCAAGACTATTTAATATATATTTTTAGCATTTAAACAACACCCCAACAATCTAACAAGATTGTATATATATATACATACATACATACATACATACATACAACAAACTTGTATATGTACATATATAAATGTGTTCTGTTGGTAATAAAAACCATAAAATCAACATATTTATCATATCCATTCGAGTGACGCATGTCGCTCAAGCATATCTACAGAGAATATATATATCATTCACCCTCTTGTCTAACCTGCTCTTTCCTATCCGCTGTTACCTATGGATAGACAGATGCCCTTAGTGGCCATATAACAACCAGTGTCAGAGACCCATCAAAAGCTCTTGACTTTGACATATGCAAACGTGAATTGAAGGTGGACATTTTTTATTAGATTCATAAATTTCAACTTTGCTTAATGATCGGCGATTATGGGAGTGCTATAATTATATTGTGTCACAGTTTTCCGCAATTTATTGCACACGGCGCTAAAATATAAGAATATATCCAGCTCCCCTTTTCCCCCTCCTCTTTCCCCTATGCTGATATATTTATATATATGTATATATATCAATCGCTGGTTTATTCTATTCATTAAAGCATCAATCAATTGCTGAGTAAACAAAACATTTGCCTTATTTGCATGCATTTCCGTTTCTTTCCATTTAGCTTGAATTTAAGAATATCATTTTTATCTCTCTCTCTCTCTTTGTTTATTTTCTGTCTCGATGTCTGACAGTTGTTTTTAGAACTTTTCGGACATTCGGTACCGCAAACTCATGATCATAAATGATATATTTCAACAGATGTGCTCTGCATTGTGACTTTATACCCTATATCCCATGTGGTAATAATACAAGAGTATATTAGCTTTCTTAAGTAGAAAGATTCATTGGAATCGTATCTAAATGTATATGCATACATATTTAAACATAATGTAGTGCACAAAAGCAGTTGTGATATAATCTATATGTACATAATATATATATCAGATCGATTTCGAGTCTTTCTACACATATAATATCTTTATTTAGTTGTGATCTCATGCATGTATACATATGTACATATTCTAATTTTTCGAGGAGAAGTCAATTATTACAATCACAAATTGTAAATTTTATTTAGTTTCGATTCTTTGAATTTGTCCCAAAACGATAACACATCTTTAATATGTACTAAAAGCTTCCTCAATAATTGCTCATGAAGAACTTTACCTTTACAATGTTAAATATTAAACACTTCTTTAATATATTTGAAGGAGAGAATACATTGATTTCAGTTTGCGAATTCATAATCTGCATTGTTCAGATTTTAGTGCAAACATCTGCAATTGAACAGATCAAACACTTACATATATTACCATGCTGCTTGAAAGAGGTTCTGCACTTATAAATCTGATTGTAATAGATAAGCTCGTCTCTCGTATAAGAGCTTTTAAAACGGGAATATAAGAACTTTTGCTGTAACTTAACACTTTGTCACTTGAACGGAATTACCTAACTTTTTAGATTTCCCATACGAATCAAATTTAATAAGTTGGACATGTCTACAAAAGACTTTGTTTAGACAAGTAGACTTAAAAAGAAGTTTACTTTTTTTAATTGATAAAAATAAAATGAATATAATATTTAAATATAAAGATGAAATATCAAGGTTTCTACAGTCGAAACTTCCTATAAAAACTCATATATTATATAACGAAGTTTTCTTTATAGCGAATTAATTAACACTGTAATTTGGATCTATCTTTTGTGTCTCTTTATAATAAATTCCCTATAACGAATAATTTTTGGGGTAGCAATTTGTGAGTTAAAGCGAATTTATATATGTATTGCTATACCATTACCCACATATACACAATTTTCTTCATCAGTTAAAAATTTCCGTTCATATTTGGAAATGAATGACAAAAAAAAACTGTGTATGCTTCTCTAAATGTCCTAGAAAGATGAAAAGTGGAAAAATGTAGTAAAAACAAAAATATGACTGACTTCTTCAAATAAAAAATGTTGAAAAACAAGAAAAGTTTCTCTATTCTATATAACGAATTTTCTATATAGCAAAAAAATTATGCGATCCCTTGGTATTTGTTATAGAGTTTCGACTGTATTTCATTTAAATCGGTTAAAAAATTTTAAATTTGTTTGCCTATAGGTCGAGAACAGAAAATTCTAAAGTAATACTTGAGGGCTCTATTTACATTTGGTGTAAGGATTATGATTTCCCCACATAAATCAATAGTTTAAAAACTGTTTATTTCGACTTTATAGTAAACAAAGTAAGCTGCCATTTAAACAAAACCTCCTTAAACAAAGGTTTACTTAAATTCACAACTTGTAATTCGATGAGAGTTGCCAGAGTTTAACTAATTTGAGGGTTTAGATTTGAAAACTTTGTCATCCTTTACCCAACTTTATTATGTAGAAACGCTTGTTTACAACAATGCTAGCTTCTTTATAAATTTCTGTATATGTATGTAAATTTCCTTTTTTACCTACTCTAAAAGGGTATCTCAGATACGACTTTGCCACTTTCCTACTGCAAATTTTGTTTTGCATATTATTTGTGTTTATTGGGACTAGCACGCGCTTGTTCCATATACAAATTCTGTACTGACAGACATGGATTTTATGTATATTTATGTGTATGTATACATATATACATTTGTTTTCCTTTCCTTTTTTCCCATATTGGGTCAAGGCTGGTACTGGGTCTGCAGTTGGAGTATATATTTAACAAAATGCCATTTATGTCCTTGGCCACAAATGAAAGTCATCAATAAAAATGTTTTAAGTGAAATGGAAATGAAGTGTGGGTTAATTTCCACATATGAAAAGATGAAATGTAAACAAAGTGGAAATTCTGTGAAATGAAAATTCAGGCATTTAAGGGATTTATTTATTTGGGTTATTTTTAAAGAGTTTTTAATATGATACTTTAAGTGAATTGTTTTTGCGAGTATTGTTTAAGACTTTATAAAAATGGATTTCTATGGAAGTTTTATGTTATAATGTAATCTAAGCTGTTCCATTTGCCTTTCTTAATATACATTTTATATATATTTGGAAGTTTCCAAAATAATGGAATGATATTTGTTATCAAAGACTCTATTCTCCTTTACTTTGCAGACAGATCAGATATTTTATTAGTGCTTTTGAAATGTCCATCAGAATGTACATAAATATATCAAAAATAATTTGTCAAAAAGATAAATTGCTTAATAATCTTCTTTGACATAATATAAAATAAAAGTGTGAAACTTTAAAGCAAATTTATTTCTATTTAAATTATTTCTGTCACATATTATTGAATACTTAAATGTATACAAAATATTTTATACAGTTAAAAATATGTGAAAAGTGTTTAATAATTTTAACAAATTAAGCTTTATGAAATATAAAAATATATAATCTGATCGGTAATAAGGAGAAAGTGGGCGAATTATGTAAGCTTTATATGGCTTACTTTTCTACAGAATAGTCTATTGGATGCATAATTTTACAAAGTGTCTTTTACATATATCAGATCGCCTAGAATATCTAGAAAAATGTTCTGTTAATCAAGATTTTTGAGTTCAATTGTTAAAGATATTATTTTTATACCCTGTACCCATAGAGTAAAAGGGTATATTAAAGTCGCTAAAATGTATGTAACAGGCAGAAGGAAGCATTTCCGGCCCCATAAAGTATATATATTCTTGATCAGCATCACCAGCCGAGTCGATTGAGACATGTCCGTCTGTATGAACACCTAGATCTCGGAGACTATAAATTTGGTGTGAACATCCGTCTTTTGCATAGACAGATCAAGTTTGTTCCACCTGACCAAATTTGGTCGAAATCGGACAATAAATATCGGAGATATACCTATATGACTTTTGCACTGAATTGCCAAGGCGACGTTGGCTGGCAAAAGTGAGCGAGACAGCATGCTTTTGCTGTTGCTGCATGTTAAAGAGAATTTTGCATGAAATTAATGGCGATTTCGAGGATATTCTATTTCATTTAATATAACTAGTTGGTACAGGGTATACTCAATGTCGGCAGGGATAAAAGCATAAGATTGGGGCACCAATTCTTGATAAAACAGTTGAGTCAAAATATTTATATAATTTGTTTGACAACATTAAATGTAGTAATTAATTCTAAAATGCTAAAACTGTAAAATATGAAAATTCGAAAATTCAACTGACATTAGCTTTATATTTGTATATAAAATGTATGAGAATAAAGTGTAAATATGTATATAAACATCTACACTACACCTCTGAATATTGGTCTCATATATTGTCGCCCTGCCAAATAATTCAAAAAAGGAACAATATTCTTTATAAACCAACTAAATATTTGATATGTATGTATATGTATGTAGGTACTTTATTTTACGCACAACCAGATCAAAAATAACAAGAAATCTAGTTCTTTTTCGATCGGAACCAATGTGAACAGTTCATCTCCAAATATGATTTTCTCAATGGCAGTGGAAATAACTTTTTCCTCATAACGAATATTATTATAATTGACAATTATTTGCAAGGTTTAAATATTTACTTTTCATACTTCTCTACTTTTTTAAGAATTCAAGCTTAATTTATATTTAAAATATTTTGTTGGATATTACTAAATAAATTTGTTAATAATAAGTACTTTAATATTATTTTAAGAAAGATCTTTTGGGTTCAGCGATAGAAAGTAATAGATTACAAGTCTATATCTAAAAGATAAATAGTCTATATCTTAAAATATAACTGGTTAATCATAAGATTACAGCAGATTATAAAGAAAGTTGAATTTGAGTGTTTCGATTCTTCCCAATTTAGAATTAGACCTGTTGCCCATTTCTACAGCGATTGTGAGAAATTCTTTATATTTGCATATATGCATATTATATATCCTATATGCATATTATATATAATATTTCAAAATTCTTGTTAATATTTGTGAACAATTCCCCACAAAGTATTTTAACAATTCGTAAAATTTTATGGGATTGTCATTTGCATATTCAAAATCAAATTAATTAAATATTAATTACTAGTTGAAATTTTTCATTTTTGGCATCGTTTCGATGGTCAAAATCCAACAAACAGACAAAATTAGCTCATAATGCAATCAAGCAAGATAAGGAAGGAGAGACTGAGAGGGGGAAAGCAAAAGAGGGAGATATGAGATAAGTCTAGAAAATTGCAATTCAATGTCATTGACGAATAATACGATATATATGTATATATATATATAGATAGATATATACATAAACATTTATACGCACATAATTATGTAGATATATTTATGTATATATACACATGTGAAGGCAATTCTCTGTCTGTTAATTATTTAATATCATTTTCAATTCTCAACCGGACGGACAAGGCGTGTCCGTGACTTTTGTTGATATGATAAATATGAAAATGAAATAGGCTTTGCCAACCACCACCACTCGCTCCAACCCTCTCACTCACTCTATCTGCCTCCCTCCCTCTCGTTAACAAATGAAGCAAAAAAAAAAAAAAACAAAAGTAGAAAATTGAAAATATATTTCGTATATAAACAATATTGCACACGGCACCTCGGATTTTGTTTAGCCCATAAGACGTGGGCAGACAGACGGACAAATGGAGAGACAGTCAACGCCTCCACCCAGCCTTGCCCGCCCCCCTTTTCATGCTAAACACCAAAAATACCCCATCCACCCACTTCCTCTCCTTGTCAACACTTTTCTCCACATAGAGTCCATTTTTGCTACTATAGTTTTTCAGCATTGCAAATCATTTGCATGGCTATTTTTGAACACGTTTTTTATTTTATTTTTTTCTTTCATTTCTATAACTAAATATATATGTATACAGATAAATGTATGTATGTATGCGTGTGTGTATATGTGGCAGTGTTTATATTATACATTTATGATCTTTCATTGCCAATCTCAATTGGCAATCTACTATAGACCGAAAGTTCTTACCATTTTCATTCAACGAGATTTACTCTCCTTTCCGATCTTCCCGATTGCATCTTTTAGCGTGTGCCATCAGGTTTTTATGGGGAAATCCTGTTTGGCCACCCGGTTGGCATCCAATTTTATTATAGTCTAACCAAAACGTCGTTTTTGAATTTTCATTATTTGTATACGAATCTGAGATCTTAAAATAGACAAACGCTAAACGTCCAATGGCAATTGCTATGGTCTCAAAAAGAAAATCAGGAGCGAAATTAGGGCAAACGATTAACCAATGTATATTTAGAACATGATTTTGTTCCTATAAGTATATGTATATATAGATATATGGTTATAAAGTAATAGTATTGGGAAATTTTAATAGTTTCTTTATATCATTTTTTGTAGTCTCTTGTGTTTTTTAGATGAGTTGTTGATTGAGCTTAGGTTTCGAATTCCGTTAACAAGATCTTCGATATACACATTGAGTGCAGAAAAGTCGATAGCATTGTTGATTACTTAATCGATCATATGTTTTGGCAATGTTGTAAATCAAATTAAAGTTTTTCTACTTTTGAAAATGTGTCCACGTTTAGCGAAGACTCTTTATTTGCTACCACTGTAACTGGAAATTCTTTTTAGAATACCATAACGATGTTTCGTATAATTTAAGCCAGGGAGAATGGAAGAGAGTTAACAATCTTTTAGGGATCTTTAAACTCTGTATTAAAAGCATATATTTCTATCATATTTCTTCTATTACTAACTGTTATCGATAGCAAACATTCTTGCCAGGTGACAAGTCATATGTATTTATTTGTATATGTATATTATTTTGGCTTTCTAAGCACGTAAACGATATTAATTCTGCTTCTATCTATGTTTGATTAGTGCAGATTGCAAAATGTTTCCTTTTTTGACCTAAACTAAAACTTGTGTAGATCATATTAATAGCGCCATTAAAACGGTTTAAAGGGGAAATGAAGAAGTGTGCTTAAAGTATTCAAAAATTTGTTTCTGCCATTTGTGGCTATGTATACCGACGTTTTTCCAAAGGTTCCTCATAAGAGAAACTGACTCAATAAATCTTCTTTTAGTTGTTCTCCATCAGAGATTATATTGCTTGAGACGAAATTAAGCTTGATCTGAGCAGATAATTAAATAGAATTATATAAACAAGTGCTAAAACTAATTTGGTTGAAAGAGGTTAAAGTCATGTTCTTCCGATATTCCTGTAATTCTTGTGTTTTATCGTAAAACTCATTCAAAATACGATATTCATTTTTAGCCCCATAATTAGACATTGCTTTTGCTAATCCGACACCGAAGATAATCGCAAAGTCGATGCTCAATTAGGCTTCTACTTAGTTAGTTCTTGGTAGATAAACATACACATACACACACACACATACACTCGTGTATACACACACATATCCGATATACAATGCAAAAGTTTATGAAAGAAAAATATTGAAATGGAAACTCGCACAAAGAAGACAAGATCTCTACACTCACACACACACACACACACACTGACACACACATGAACCCCTCCTACAACCATCTATCCATTTGCTACATTATCCTCCCACCCCTCCCGCATCATCTCCTGTTCGACCAATTCGTATTTTTGGCAATGAACAAGAACTACGTCAACGTATGTGTGTGGAAGAGCGTCGTGCGCAACGAAGCAGGAGAATCTGCCCCAAAACCAACAAGAAGAAGAGCAAGATGAAATTGAACAAATTTGTTGTTGTTGTTGCTGTTGTTAAAAGAAAAATTTTTGGTGTGTGCTTTTTTATTTTCTCGTGTCGGCTAAAAGCAAAAGTTTTTGTGCTAGCACTGGCATAACATTTTATTCAGTCGTTGCAGAGACATCACCAAAGTAGGAAGATCCAAAAAAAATAATAAAAACTTAGAGCATGGAAAATTTGCTTCAGTTAACTTTAAAATAATAACGAACTCTTGTCATTTGCCAACAGGTCACCAACGGGAGTAGCAACGGTACTCAGTATCCAAGTCAACATTCTGCCACCATACATCATCAGACAGTAACTGATTACGCTCATCCCAACAAAGGTACACAGCAGGCACATTTAACCCAAACTATCGAAGAGACGACCATCGTCGAAGAGGATAATCGCGAGGATCAATTGGATTCTATGCTAGGCAATTTACAGGCCAATATGAGTCGTCAAGGTGTCAATACTGTACAGAAGGGCTGCTGCAATGCCTGCGAGAAACCGATTGTTGGTCAAGTGATCACGGCATTGGGCAAAACCTGGCATCCGGAGCATTTCACTTGCAATCATTGCCAACAGGAATTGGGTACACGCAATTTCTTTGAACGTGATGGCTTCCCCTATTGTGAACCGGATTATCATAATCTATTCAGTCCACGCTGTGCCTACTGTAATGGTGCCATATTGGATAAGTGTGTAACGGCTTTGGATAAGACCTGGCATACGGAGCACTTCTTCTGTGCCCAGTGTGGCCAGCAATTTGGCGAAGAGGGCTTCCATGAGCGTGATGGCAAACCATATTGCCGCAATGATTACTTTGAGATGTTTGCCCCAAAATGCAATGGCTGCAATCGGGCCATAATGGAGAATTATATTTCGGCCCTGAACTCGCAATGGCATCCGGATTGCTTTGTCTGCAGGGTAAGTTGTCTCATTAATCCATATAATGTAACATATCTATATTATCAATATATATATATATAGGATTGCAAGAAGGCCGTACGTGGTAAATCCTTCTATGCCATGGAAGGTAAACCAGTCTGTCCACAATGTGTGGGCGTTGATGAGGAAGAATAAAAAAAAAGATGGCTAAAGAAGATATATAGAAACTATATATATATTACATATCAGTAATATATATTTCATTTCTTTTTTATTCATCATCTTTGTTGAAGTTCAGCATAGACAACGAAAATAGCCTTTAGCTAGATACATTTTTGTATCTGTCAGTGGGGCTCCCAGTTTTGCGGCGTGCCACTTTTTTATTCTTTATCATCATCATCATCATCATCACGAAGAGCAGAAGAAGTAGCAGCACCACCAACGGCAGCTGTTCTGTCTATTATCCCCCCCACACCCTATACGTCCCGTCCCCCTTTAGTTCTTTTTTTTTTTTGTTGTTGTTTCAGGGAGAAGGCATTTCTCCTGGCTGGCACGCTGGATCTCCATATATGATCGGGAGCCGGCTAGAGCCGCCAGTGTTAAATCCTCCGCCTTAAGAAAACAAAAAAAAAAAAAAGAAAAACACATGATGATGGTCTTTTTGCCCCTTTCCACACCCCCTTTTTATTGAACGCCCTCCTATCCCCCCCTTATATATTGACATGTTGAACTTTTTTCTATGAAATGTTTTGCTTTTAGGTTAAGTTTTTAGGTACACTTTTAAATTTAATCTTTTAAAACAATATTGTAATTTGTTTTTGTAAATAAAATTTAAATAATTAAATATTACAAAAAAGGGAAAAACTTAAAAAAAAATATATAAAATATAAAAAAAAAACCAAAAACATACAACAACCAAAAAAATATACACACACAAGTACAATTTGTGACAAAACTAAGGTCAAGGTCTCTCACCTTGACTGGTGTTTTGACCTTCAGCTTGTGCTTGTTGTTTTTTCATGATTTGTTCTTGTTGTTGTTGGTTTTTATAAATAAATGAATTACAATATTGTTAGCAAGAGTTAAATTTCCAACAGCAAAAAAACACGCAATGAAAAACTATTTTCGTAAATGATCTAAGGATTTTTTCAATATGTTTATATAGAAAACATTTGTTAAGTCAAAGCAGCTAAAATACTTAGTAACAAGAAAATATGAAGAAGTTTTCTAACACAAAACTATATGAAATACTATTGAAAAATTGCACAATGGCGCCCTCTAGCAGCCAACTTTGAAGTTATCATTTCTTCATTAGTGAAAGGTTCTAGCATATCTCTGCAATTTGTTCTATTTGCTTACATTTTTTTGACAATTACATCTAAGATGGAGAAATTTTTTAGAGGAAACTCACATTTTATCACCAATTAAGTGGGCGTGGTATTAGTGTAGATAGCAAACTATAAATCAAAGTCACTTGGCAGTTTAGTTTTTTGTTCCTTTTACAATTATTAAATCAAAATACTTTGAAATTCCAAAATAGTAGGCAAAGATAGTCTATATTATACTTGGGTAAAAGCAGCTCATTGAGGTGAACTGGCTCATTCGTTCTTTTTTTCGAAGTGAGCCAACTCACTCATATGGCTCACTGGCTCACTTGTAGATAGCTTATAAGTTCACTTTGTGATCGCCAGTTGAGTGAACCGTAAGAACTAGTGAGCCAAACTGACCTAGTGAGCCAAACTGAGCCATATTAAATGAACAAGCTCAGTGGCTCAGTTCAGTGAGCCATTCATTTTGGCTTACTCACTCATGAGCTACCCAAGTACAGTCTATATCGTATAAAATAGTAGTAGAACAGCAAAATAGTAGTAAGACACTAAAATAGCAGTAGATTAATTACATTCAAAAAAAGAGCTAAAGAAATCGCTTTAGGCAAGATTTTTGGTGTTTGAATTACCACAGAGATACAGATTAAGATCTTTATTGATCCATTTCCAGAGTATATAATGCTTTTAATACTTAGTTAATCTACCCATTTAACTTTTAATTACAGGGTATAAAGATTAATTGTAGACTCATTTAAGTTAATTGCTCGAAATAGATTTATTATAATCGTTCTATCTCATTTTCACAATGATTTTTGTTTCAAACTGGAACATAAATTTAGCAGATTCTAAATACATATACATAACCTTTATATATATATAGATATGTATATCATATAAAGATAGATCTACTATATATAGTATATGCATAGTTTTGCACATTTCAAAATCCAAATTGATGATTATCGATTGTTGTTTTTTCGTGTCCCATTTACAGAAATCCAAATAGAAAGATAATTACCCATTGCACCTGTTGTTTTTCTTGTTTCCTTTTCTTTTTATTCTACTTTTTACTTTCGAGTTTACAGCTGCCCAGAACATATCACGTTCTCTTATTATTTAATTATTTTTTTGTTTTTTGTTTAAAGAAACATTTCATTCGTTTGTTGTCTTGGATATTGGCCAAAAGCGTGCGCAAATTGTTAAATTGTTATTGTCTTAAGACTTTTTCTTTTTAGCTTTCAAAGAAATGTTTTTCCATAAAGAAAAGACAGAACATTGCCAAAAAAAAAAAAAAGAACACACAAAATTCTATGTCGTCTTCAATGGATTCCTATATATTTTCTCTTCAGTTTTTCAATTAGCCTACTAAATTGACCAATTTTCACAGTGTGAAAAATTTCTATACTAGGATAGAGATGGGCACGTGATTGAATGTTCGCTCTACCTTTGTGCTAAAGATAATATTTTCACTTTTATTCAAAAATTTACACTTTTGTTGAAACTTACTTAAGCAGTTTAAGATGTTTAATTCAATTGATGGAATTTTGTTTTTCTTTTGAAGGATGTCTAAAAAAGATGTTATTTAGTTATACTAACTAGGCAAATGTTTTTCGACTCCGATATTGGTATTTTAGTTCAATCGACGATTGTTTTTTATAAATATTATTAGTAAAATTCTCGCCAATAAATTAAAAAAGAAATGAGTTTTTAATTTTTCATCTTTAAACAATTTTTAAAGATTTCTATAAATTTTCAAGAGTTTAAGTTTTCAAAGCTTCAGAGCTACTTGAAAAACAGTTCAGAAATGCATTCATATATTCACTTTCTATAGTCAGATGTCCTTTATTCCTTGTATAATTAGAGATAAGTCTCCGAATAAGTTTGAAATTTGTGGGAATATTTTAAGGGGGTATTCTAGTCTAGGATTTTGGAAAAAACCGAAATTTTTTTTCCACATTTTGATAGTTTAGGTTTTTAAGAATATCTCCCTTAAAAGATATTTCAAAATTCGAATTATATCTGAAGATATTGTCATTTTGGTGACGTAGCACCCAGACCGGTTTGGGCTAACCGTAAAACTTTGAACGCGTTTATCTCGAAACAATTTTTTTCGATGCAAGCGTCTTAATATCTCAAGATCTAGTTGACTGATTTACTTAAAATTTGGTATGAATATTCGTTGTACATTCCTTTATCGTATAAACCATTAAAAATTTTTCATTTTTAATGTTTTTAAAAAAATCGCAAATATTAAAAAATTAGTGTGAAAATCAACCTCAGTTTTTGAGTAGCCACCATTTCCCGAAAAAATATTTTTTTTTCTCATTTTTTTTTTTTTTTTGGTTTATACCATATTGGCTTTTATACAGACCAGAAATAATTCATAGATTTTTTCTCAGATGCACATTAGGGTAGATATCATGACGGTTGTGACACGGCTTTTTTTCCCCCACCTCTACTTCAACGACGCATAACTTGCTGAAATTTTCATATTTATTTATTTTTTACTCTTTTATGTACTCTTGAAATGTGAATGAATAAGTCATAAAAAAATGAAAAGTAAAAATATCAATTGCTTCTTATTTATTTATTCCTTTAAAACGCTCGAAATTTGGTCTTCTAGACTAGAATACCCCCTTAAAATGTATATATGTACATATGTGCAATGGTAGATTTCAAGAATTTAATAATCAAACTGATTAAACCTACGAAAACAGATTTAGGTAGAAATTTTCAATTTAATTTCAATTTACTATAACAAAATTTTGGAATTTTAAATATCATCTGAAAATGTTGATTATACTTTGGTATAAACTGTTTTTCCTAAGAGTTTTAAGTGACAAAAAGCAAAAAATATCATGTACATACATATATAAATGTCATGTATACAAATATCATCTGAAAATGTTGGCTAAAACTACAAAAGAAGTTGTTTCCCATTATATAGGTTGCTAAGTTGTTTATTTTTGCTTAAAAGTTGCAAGCGAAAAGAAGTAAAAAATATTTAAAAATATAGTGTAAAAATTTCACATCGATCCGGCAATTAGTTTCAAAGAAATTAGCTAATATGTGAAGACGCATACGCGCGTTTTAACTTAGATTTAACAGTTCTGTAAACTTTAACAGCGTTTTTCTCGAAACTATGTTTTCAAAGTCGGTGAGCAAGATTCCTTGGAATCGGCTCAACCGATTGTATTGAAATTTTCACACGATATGCTTAGATATTTTTGCCAGGTAATGATCGAAGGAAAAAGGATTCTGAAAATTATTTCGATTTTTTAAGCAACTTCAAAGTCAAAAAATTTTCGAAAAAAACGATTTTTTTTTTTTAAGAAGCCGCCATTTTGTTAAAAATTGAAATTTTGACTAATCCTTCGATCATTACCTGTATTCATCTATTCTCTTTACAAATCTTTTGGATTTTTGCAATTCGGATAATCAGGACCAGAGATATCCTGCTCACCGCAAGACACCATTTTTCGGAGGACCTCCAGGAGATGTCCTGTAGGAGTCACGCCTTCCCATATATTTTGTAAAACATAACGGATTCTCAAAGTTGATAAAATTTCCTATATGATCAAATATTTTCTATATTCCCTCAATAAACAGTATCGTCAGAAAAAATTTTCAAAAAAGCACGTTTTTTTGGGCTTGCAAGTAGATATAACCCCTTAAAGTAATAGAAATCATTTCAATGATCAATTATGTGTTTGACTTTTCTTTTGTTTCCAAGTGATTTGATCTTTTACCCATGTGAATTTTTGGATTAAAAAATAATCTAGAATTTCTATTTTGAAGTTTCTTTGCCTAAGCTCCTTTTTAATATCTTCCACGTATAATATTTTTCTGATTAAAAATTAGAATTTCTAAGTTCAAATTTTCTTTAACAAGCCGCCCCAATCATAATCACGATGACATCTTCAATTGCCACCCACAATAACCACTGTGCACAGTGGAATGTTATGTGTTGCCTTGGCACATTTCTAGCAACTAATTGAACAAATTTTCGAACAAGATTCTCTTTTGTCAGGCGTAAAATTTCACACGACCAAATCATCATGTTGCTATTCCCAGAGATATGTATGTTCGATTCTTTGTTGCGCCGGGTCCGAGTCCAACACAGTCCGGGCCCGGGTCTGGTACCCGGATCCCAAATCTGTAGTCGGTCATGCTTTGTGGCAACTAATTTATGGTCGTAATTAGCCACTGGCGACCATTTGGCTCATAATAGATCATCAGAAATGTATTTTTTCGACTTTTGATTTTCTAAATACGATAATATTATTGCCAAGATCTGGCTACACTTGAGTGTTTACGATTTTATGGCGTAGTAATAATAATTTTTGTACATTTTAAACAATTTTGTTGATTTTATTTTCTCATCTGCCCTCTCCTCGTTGCAGGACTGTCGACAACCCTTCCAGGGTGGATCATTCTTCGATCATGAGGGTTTGCCCTATTGTGAGACACATTATCATGCCAAACGCGGATCACTATGTGCCGGCTGTTCGAAACCAATTACTGGACGCTGTATAACGGCTATGTTCAAGAAATTCCATCCGGAACATTTTGTCTGTGCCTTCTGTCTGAAACAGTTGAACAAGGGCACATTCAAGGAGCAAAAGGATAAGCCATATTGTCATGCCTGCTTCGATAAGATATTTGGTTGAATGATGAACAGAAAAACAAAAAAAAAAAAAAAACAACAAAGGAAACTATAGTTATGATGATACACTGTTTTTATACGATTTACGAATGTTTTTTTATACCGATTATATATACTTACCTACCATATACATATATATTCATATATATTGATATATTATTATGCATCCTGTGCTTTGTATAACCGAGTCAAATTAGTAATTTAATTAACGCCAATCAAATACAATAATGAATCGCGATTCGTAATCAATTAGTAGACAACTAATCCTAATCCAATTATAATGGTCACTTGATGATATATCTATACGTTCAATATGTGCAAAAAGACCACACAAAATGATCAATTCAATAAAGAAATCGGACAAATATTAATAATGTGCTTTCATTTTGGAATAGGGAATGCAAATAATATTAATTCTTGGTCTAATCAAAGTTTCTAACAGTCGATCCAAACAATCAGTCGTTTCGAACAAAACCCCAAAACTGAGAAATAATAATCACATCATTTCAATTTGTCTCTTTTTAAGATTTTTTAAACAATTTAGGTAAACACGTTTCCAAGTCGGAGAGCTTACATATTGGTGGTTGAAAACGTATAAGCAAAGTCTAAATAGCTGTGATGTTATTATTTTTTATTTCTGAATAATTGCGAAGATATATTAATTTTGGTCAGAAGTTTGCAACGCACAGAAGAAAGCACCTCCGACTATATAAAGTATTCTTGATCAGGATTACGATTTGAGTTAATATAGTCCTCTGCGACTATGCGTCTGTCTGTCTCGATCAACACGATCTCCTCTGAGACCTCCTTAAAGCTACAGAACTGAAATTTAGCATATAGGCTTCTTTTTGCTGCAGGCATTGTATATCTCGGTATCATCCCGATTAGATGACTATATCATATACATACATAGCTCCCATAGGAACGACAGGTCGAGAATAGAGTTAAGCTTCCATAACTTTGTTGTTTTTAATCGAATATTACAAAATTTGTTGTTTATGAGTTTAATACACTCTCTAACATTTCCACCAAGTTTCATCAGAATCGGTTGACTATATCATACAATTCTTCCCATAAGAACGATCTGTCAAGAATACAGTTTTAGAGCAATAACTTGGGTGTTTTTAAAGCGAATTTTGATATTAGGAAGTTTAGTATATGTATATAGAAATGTCTGTGCTAAGTTTCAATCAAATCGGTCATCTATATGCTACAGCTCCCATAGGAACAATCGGAACTTAAATTTTTTTTTTTTACAAATTATTTTTATACCCTGTACCCATAGGGTAAAGGGTATATTAAAGTCGCTAAAATGTATGTAACAGGCAGAAGGAAGCGTTTCCGACCCCATAAAGTATATGTATTCTTGATCAGCATCAACAGCCGAGTCGATTGAGACATGTCCGTCTGTCCGTCTGTCCGTATGAACATCTAGATCTCGGAGACTATAAGAGCTAGAGCTACCAAATTTGGTGTGAACATCCGTCTTATGCCCAGGCAGGTCAAGTTTGTTTCAAATTTTTGCCACGCCCACTTCCGCCCCCGCAAATGAAAAAAGAAAATTTTAAAATCAATTTACTAGAGCTGTATTAAAGATATCGAATTCTTATTTGGTAGACATAATTATATAGTCAAACTGCACAGACTGACCAAATTTCGTTTAAACATCGGAGATATAGCCATTTGCATTTTGTACTGAATTGCCAAGGCGACATTGGCAGATAAGAAAGAGCGAGATAGCATGCGTTCGCTGCTGCTGCATGTAGAGGGAAATTTTGTTTTGAAATGATTGCGATTTCGAGGGTGTTCGATCTTTTGTTTAGTGCCTACGCAAATTAAGAAAGTTTAGAATTTTTGCTACGCCCACTTCCGCCTCCGCAATTTAGAAAAAACGAATTACTAGAGCAGTTTTTGGGGAATCACATTCTTATTTGGCACACCCAACAATGTGGCCAAAATGCACCATCTGACCAAATTTAGTCGAAATCGTACAATGAATATCGAAGATATACGAATGTGCATTTTGAACTGAATTGCCAAGGTGATACTAGTTGCAAAGAGTGAGCGAGATAGCATGCGGTAGCTGTTGCTGCATGTTAAAAGAAATTTTGAATTAAGTTGATGCCGATCTTGATTTAATATAACTAGTTGGTACAGGGTATACTCAACGTCGGCAGGGACGAATTGCTTGCTTCATTTTTTTTAAGCTACGAACATTTGATATAGGTTTGACTTGTTTTATACTCTTTCCAATGATTTTGTCTCATTATAAATAAGTAAGTGTTAAATAACCGTTTTACAAGGGTATACAAACTTCGGCACGGTCGAAGTTAGCCATTCTTCTAGCTTTTTGATGTTTTTGATGAGTTCTAATTTGCCTAAATAGAAACTTTATATAGAAACTTTCTAACAGAAAAGCTCAACCGAATAAGATTTAAATTTTAATTTACATAAAAAATTGAGAATAGTTTATAGTATTTAAAAATGTTACAATCTTATATGGAGTAAAATTTAAATTAGCCAATAAAAGTGCTTATAACACAGTGAATTTGCGAAAGAGAGGTACAAAAGTCCCTTGTACAAGGTAAGTCCTTTGTACCTGCAAATTATATAAGTATTTATTATGAACTTTTTAAATTAAGTAAATCCTTTGATTTCTTTGAAATTGCTTAATGTAATTGAATCAAAATTTTAAGAAATGTGCTAAGAAGTGAGATTTAATACAACGAATTAAATTACAAAAGAATTGCTTACACTTATAAAAAGGACTTTCTGTCTAAGAAACAATAAGGAAGGAAACCGTAAAAATTGTCCAAACAGATTATTTGTTATTATATTTCCATGGCTTACTGAAACAAAATTGTTTATTTTGATAAAACAGCGAAGAAAAGATTAAATAGCAACTATCTGAAATATGGGAAATCTCTATTATAAGTAAAGATTAATTTAAAAAATTAAATAACTGATTTAAAAAAATGTTTCGTTAATATTCAAACAGCCTTTTAGTTCAGTTGAAAACAATTATAAATTTTCACACTAATTAAATTGAAAAATGGGAATTTTAACTTTTTAAGAGATAATTTAAAACAAGAAACTAAGAAAATTAAAACAACTTTTTCATTTGATTATTTTATTTCAGTAACTAAGCGCGTCTAAATTCAGTTTTGCTTCTGACACAAATTGTGCGTGGACTCGTACCCCTTTTAGTATGCAATAAAATTTTTGAACTCAAATAGGCTAATTTGTATTATTTTAATAATCACACAATAAATCAGTCGGAATTACGAAAGTAATAAATTTTGATTTTATAACACATTAAACTGTGTCATTTTGGGGGCTTCCCTATAGGCAATAATATTACATTGCAACAGGGCGCTGTTAAAAATTTAGTCAAGACACGAACCCAGCATCAGTTTCTTTTCTTTTGTTCTTATGTACCTTGTTTGCGCACCAAAGCCCATAAAAAAAAGATAAAAAAAATTCACAAATTCCCATCTCCCACATGTTGCTCTCTCAGCACATACTAACACACAGAGAGACGCAGAACAACCCACACACATATACATACATATATTCTCACGCATACAGTTAAGAAATGATGCCGGCCGGTACGGTGTTTGCACTATGGGGAAAAATTACTACTCTTTGGGCGATAAAGTTAAAAAGAAAATGTATGAAAAAAGAGCAAATTTTTTTTACTGTTCTATAGATAAATTATTAAAGTTTCGTGTTGCATAGCAGAATTTTTAATATTCGCACACTTCTGTTCTAAAAATAAATGTTAAATTACTTCAATTGTTTATATTTTTTCTGTGAAGGTGAAAACATTTTGTGATATATTTTGGATATTTTAATTTCCTTAATGACTTGCAACTGTCATTTTGCCGAAACAAATTACTTAGTGAGATTTTAGTTTATTGCACAAAAAGTTGCCATTTAACCCATAGTGAGTCGGTGGTTCGCTCGCTCTTTTGCCACTTGACATTGAAGGTCTCTGGAGGCACATATGTATGTATTACCCACATTTCCCTGGAATTAATGTGTGCGTGAGTATCCATATACAGTCAGCACAACATTTATTCGTACACCCCTATGTGCTATGTTATTTTATCAATAACTTGAAAAATAATAAGCCTAAACGAAATTTCTTTATGTCATAATGAAGATCTATGTTACTAATACCAGTTTTAAAGATAAAATCAAAAAAATATTCTTTGGCTTAAGAGAAAAACCACAAACAAATCCAAAAAGGCACTTTTTTACGCACAACAATTATTCGTACACTTTTCCGTTTGTGCCAGAAATCTCTTATTTTCTTAATTTTTTTAAACTTTTAATACTTGGTAGGGCCACCCTTAGCTTTAATAAAAGCCTGTAGGCGTCGACGCATAATTTGTACCAAAATTTTTGGTTTCATTGCATTAATTTTCTCTCATTCCGTCATCAGACCTGTTTTAAGCGTATCCTTGCAAGTAATTTTATGTTTCCTAAGTTTTTTTCTTCAGCAAGTCCCAAACGTGCTCTATGGGGTTCAGATCTGGCGATTGTCCTATGGTTTTTATTTGTTTGTAATGGTACTGCAGCCATATAACACAGAAGATTTGGCTGCAAAACAAAAGTTTGCTGATAGACGTAAAGTTTTAACTCCTCGGAATAGCGAAAAGTTGTGTCTACAGCTCAAAAAAATTCTCAAATTAAATCAACAACACTTTGCCAAGTCATAGAGGAAGATACCAAAAAAAAGTTAGCGCGCAAACTCTTCGTAACTGCCTATATAGGGCTGGGTTGCATGGTAGAGTTGCACAACGCAAACCATTCATTTCAGTTACCAACAAGAAAAAACGATTAGAGTTCGCCAAACTTTATGTAAACAAGCCGTATTCTTTTCGGGACACAGTCATATTTAGCGACGAGTCCCAAATTAATATATTTGGACATGATGGACCTTCTAAGGTATGGCGATAGTAGAATGAAGCCATCAAAGAGAAAAATCTGATCCCAACAGTGAAGCATGGCGGTGGAAATGTTATGGTTATGGGGTGTGTAGCAGCAGCTAGCGCTGGACAAATGGTTTTTATTGAAACCTAGATGGACAAACAAAATTTAGTTCCTAGTGTTTACAAATTTGGCCTAGTTATTGATAAAATAACATGGCACATAGGGGTGTACGAATAAATGTTGTGCTGACTGTATATACTTTATATGTATTTATAAGCAGAGAAAACATATTCAAACAGTGAATTTGATGTTGGTAGGGACGGTCTTTGCAGCACGCCCGTTTTGTTATGAATCAGTCAGTCAGTCATTTGGCTGTTGCCTAACCTCGCTCATTCAATTTTCATCCGTTGAGCGTGTTGGTCGGTTTTGTCGGACGGTCGTGTGCCGGTTGTTGTTGTTGTCTTTAATACTTATTGTTATTGTTGTTGTTGTTCGCTCATTCCGCGTGGGCGTGTATACGAATTCATTTTCTGTTTAAATTAAGTGTTTAAATTCTTAAAGTTTTGCAAGAAAAATTTTATACAAAAATTGAAAGAGAAGAACAGTTAATTTTGTTTATTTGGGCGCCAAGAAGAGAGAAACGAAGCTACAGGTTGGTTTGCATCTGTGTGCGTGTATCTCTGTGTATACATGTGTGTGTGTGTAGCATAAAAAGAAGTCATCTGACTGTGAAAATAATCTACCGACTTGTTGGTGATGTAATAATAGCAAATCTCCCCCACTTAATTACTTTGGTGTCCTTTTACAGGGTGTGTCAAATAGAGCAATTCCATGAAAGGTTTTCATTGAGTGATTTCAATTTATTATACATAGTTACAATTGATTGCTCTCCCTCTCTGTGTGTGTGTGTGTTTGATTGTACTTCAATTGTCGGTGGAGAATATGTAAATAAAAGTGAAATTAATCATTGCTATTGATGCAGTTTTTTTGTTGATTGACTTCACTTAAATTCATTTAAATTGCATTATAATTCCAATTTAACAAAAATTTCTCATTTTAGTTGTTGTTCATAGTCAAGGTTAAAGTCGTCTATATATAGCAAATGAGAAACAGTGTGTGAGAGAGAGAGAGAGAGAGATGGAGAGGGGAGTTCGTGTAAGGGAGTAATTGTGGGTGTCTGTCCTAACAAATTGTGACAATTTTCGATTTCCACACGCCAAGCGTCGTGTTCATTTTCATGTAATGGCCATCACCTGGCCAAGTGATTTCTAATCGACGAATATATGACCATACCAATTGCAATCCTTGTCAAACTGTATTTCAGTGTTATCTTTGGGAAGTTTTTTTTTTTTGCGATTTCAGTTTGTTTATTTGTTTGCCGAGTTTTTTTTTTATTGTTTGCTTGTTTTTTTTTTTGATTTCCTGCAGCATATAATTATAATGGTAGTAGCTCGAGAACGCCTCTTTTTATACCCTAACCAAGGGGTGGGTATATGTATTACAGCAAGAAGTTTGTTATAATTGATTTAATTAATTTTAGAGATTTATTTGATGTGTATTAAAATAATAATAAAATAATGTAATAAAAAACATTTTAGTCATTTATTTTTTATGGTAACATATTTGATATTTAATCATAGATAGTTCTGTTTGTGTTTAAATGTGATCTATGACTATTTGCTGGGGTTTGAATGCATAAGACTGACTATTGCAATGTTTAAATAGGATCTAAGACTTTCTCCTGATCTGAAAAATTATCCTGGCTTTTATATTGAATGCATTACTTTCATTAAATAACTTCTACAACAAAAACTGCCCGATTTTGCGACTAGATTCCTTTTTTGTACCTTTTTTGAACTTGATTTATGTATATTATACATATATATATATATTATGTATATATATGTATTTATATTAGTAGTTTTACTTCTTTAAATTCGGTCTTCTAAGTAAGTAATATTAAAAAGCATAAACAACTGAAAATTATAAATCTTTTATTTAAATCTAGTTCAGTTTTAGTCGCTATACTAATAGTAGTTACATACATACATATATAGTAACTCTAGTAAGAAATTTATGGTTTATTAAAAGCTTGTTACGAAACATTTGTATACCCAATCTTCCAGACTTTCATCATCTTTAGATATTTTCAATAGGGAAGTACAGACTATATCCACCCTTAATAGATTTATCTTCAGTTTGATATTTTACATACTTTTATATTCAAATTTAACTTGACAAATTAATCTAAGTTACAAAATAAAAACCATTCAAGAATGTTTACTTATTTACTCTTACTTTGTACAAGTTTTTATAAGAATTTAAGGTATTTGCTAGTCGTCTTACTATTAGTTAATAAAAAAAATGGCTATGAATCAATCGAAACGTATGTAGGGTATACAAAAAATGACGTCACAGTTGCAATTCGTCACCTATGTATTTTCGATTTTTATTTGGCTTGGCTTTTTATTGTTTCTGATATGATGTGCTTTTCCACTCCACACAGTAGACAGCTGCTCAAAGGTTGTGCCAAGTGTTTGTTATTGGCCATATCGGATATTGCCAGAGAATAATAGTGGCAATAAGTGAGGCAATTATTATTCTCAGAAATTCACAAAAAGCCGGTTTTATGACACCAAATACATACATACATAAATATGGCGGGGGAAAACAAAGTTGAAAGACAAAAAGAAAACCCGAGCATCGCTTTTTTTTTTATCATGGGAGACACTGAGCTAAGAGTTTATATACTTATATGTGATAATTGATTGCTAATTATAGCTAAATTGGTTTTCTATATCACAACCCACGATGCATGTGTGCAACATCGGTGAAGTTTTTTGATAAAAACTCTCTCGATTTGGAAATAATTACTTTGCTCCAATTTAAAATTCTTCCACAAGGAAACAGTTTAGTGAAAGTGATTAATACATGAATTATTAACAAACGTGCTTGGGTCATAAAAAGCAATTACTGTTTGTACTTTACTCGCTACTAGATAAAGGTAGTTGCCAATCGATTAGCAATTGAGACTAGGGGGGAATGGAAGAGCCAACAGTTGGCCCACTTTCCCATTGGTTTAATTTAGAACAACTTTTTCTTACTATTGAAGAGACACATGGAGAAGATTCCCAAGCAATTTAACCTTTATCTTTTATATGTATATCTATAGTTAGTAAAACAGTAATCGGATTTATTTGTTTATTAATGGTATCTTGATTGATTTTTGCGTCAACAACCAAGTATTTATGTATGTATGTACATTCATATATGTTTGTAATAAGCAGTAATTGAAATATAAAGATTATGTTCCTATCGGTTTTTAAAAAGTTATGGGAAATTAAGTTACAAATATATTTTGTGAATAACTAATTTCCACCACTTTTAAGAAGAGTCTTTAAAAAAAGTATCTTTTTGCATACTTGAATGAATTCCAATTTCAAGTTTATTGCAAAGAGGATTTTAAAGTAATTATTACTAGTGGAAAATTTAAACTAAAACTTCTCTTGATGCACCTTAATACAAATTCAACGTCAAGCTATGGAATTCCCTTATTCGATCAATTTTGTTTTAGCTAGGAAAATATATTTAATATATTTTGCATTGCAAATTAATAACCTTTTCTAATAGAAAAAAAATCATGAAAATTGTTTCATAGAGGACAACCAAAAATGTTAAAATGCTTTAAAATAAATTACTGAATTTCTTTTCAATTATTTTTCCACGCATTACTAATAACATCTTGTTGCAGATTTCCATAAAACTTTAAAATGTTTGTCAATTATCAGTTTCAACTAAATGAAAACGTTAATAAAAAGCAACAAAATATTTGCAAGTGTGTACTTAAATAATTAAATGTCGTAATAATCTTATGTAGTAAAATTTCAAACTAAAATTGATTGTCATAAAAAAATCATTATTTGAAATCGCACTTTTCTATTACAAATACATATGTTTATATACAGTGTCGCTCAACTGAATAGGTTTGAAAAAATTTTCTTACATTTTTTCTTCTATCTTGGTGGAATGTATACATATTTTTTATATTCTCGCTATGTATGTCAAAAGAACTGCTAATGAAACAGTCTTTAAATCTTGGTTAGGCCAAAATAGAAGGGGGCCCGACTTTTGACTTCAGCCCAATGTTCACGGTGTCGAATTTTCTATACCCTTGCAAACGTTCGTTACAATCGCGGCGGCCAAATAAGTTTTGTTAGATTTTAAAACGATTGTTATATGATTTAGTCAATCGATTTTGAATTTTAATGAAATATTTCAAATCATTAATAAAACTCAATTAAGTTTAATGTCAATTTTTCCTGGGGAGCTATGTATATAATATTATTATTATTATTAAAGTGTAGGATATAGTTATAAACTATCAACCTAACTATATTTTACAAGCACTGGCAACTAAGGCCTTCGGCTTAGACGAAAAACTACATCCATACACTAGCCTGGGATTCGAACCCGGATCCTCGTTGGATAATATGTATATGTAGAGTATAGTATATGTAAAGTCAAATTGTTGTAAACTTCTTATAGTAGTTGATAGTAGAAGTAATATAGTAATTAAAAGTTTAAATTTTTAATCCTTTTTTTCTTTTTCCGATTGATTGTTCCTGTAATTGCTATAAAACAAACACAGATAAATAGTAAAAACAAATTGGCAAAGTATATAAAGTTAGCTTCGAGTGTCTTTGGGGGAAGAACACCATATTTTATTTCCAATATACGAGTATGTATTACGAATGCCCACGTATACAGTTTTATATTGTTGTTCATTTAATTAACGATCTCAAGATGACCTAATCAAACGTTACATATGTATGTACATTCCAAACATTGCAAACTTTTCATCAAAATTAAAATAACCTTTTTGTAAGACAGTATTAGTCTTTAAGCTCCTCTAACTTAAACCTTTTGGATAATAAAGCTCCAACGAGCGCTAAGTCTGCACTAATCAGCTTTTAATTGAGACATTCATTCCCTTATCATATGTATATACTTTAAAAGGCGAACTATTTCAGTTAAGCGATAAGCATAAAACATTCTTTCCTTATTTCATTAAAAATTCATTTTGATAGCAAGTACTCATATTTTATAATACATTATTCAAATTATGACAAATCACAACGATAAGAAAGCTAAAAATTGTTCTAGCACTCGCCAGATAATACTTCAAGAGACTTCTACTAGACACTTGAGATTAACAATAAAAAAAGCTTTCTTTTAAATTTACCTTTTCGAGTGTCGATTTGTCATGGACATCTGTTCGACACGTGAAGGGATGTAAACAAAAATAGATAACAATAGTTATATATAGGTTACCAGTCAACGAAATATATTTAATATTTTTACATGAATTGATGGGAATCTCGTTTAGGACTCATCCAATTTAAAGATCATGGGATCTTCAGTGGGATAGTCAGACCCATCACTGCTGGGATCGGGTTTCTCCTCATCTAGGAGACAATAGATATCATCGGTTTCTTGTTTCATAATCTCTTTGCCCAATCTCCTCCAGAATGGACGGCAACGGTTCTTCCACTGACGCAAATTGAAGAAGGCACAGTATTGGGTTGTAGATGATTTCAACATGGCCATATACAATGGAGTTATTTCATCGGCCATTAGTTTGGCCAATAGAAAGTTAACCATTTTCTTGCTAGACATATCATTGAAATCAATATAAATATTTTTGGCCTGTTCATAGCATTTTTTGGCTAAGCAAATTTTTTGTGTATCCTTGGCAAAGATTTTGCCCAAATTAAGTAAAATATTGGCTTCACACTCCTGATCCTTATAGAGACGAGCCAGGCGCAAGGCCTTCTTGTAGCTGCTAATGGCCTTCTCAGGACTTTCAAAGCTAAGCCAAATGGAAAGAAGTAGAAGGATAAACAAATTGAAATTGTAATTAAGTTAAGTGGGTTTACTTTTCAGCACATTGTCCTGCCAGGAGATAGAAATTGATGTTTAGCTTAACAAATCGATATTCCGTACAGGCTATAACCGTGGGACGAATTTGCTCTAGACATTGATGGGCACCATGATAGTTGCCCGATTCCATTAGGAAATAGGCGCGTTCCAGAAAAGTTTCACAAAATATATCCAAATTCTTTTGTCTTCCAACTTAGTGAAATTGTTAGTAACTTATTCAAGATTCATTTTGGTCAACTTACTCTCTGCCACCAGAACTGTGGCTCTTCTAGCCAAGGCTATGGCCTCTTCGGGCTGCTGACGTACAATCTGTTTGCCATAGAGCAGCAATTGGCGTGCTAGTTTCTGGGCCACCAATTCATGTAGAGTCAAACTACCCGGTGGCATATCCCTTGTGGCTGTCCATACATGACCTCGGACCAAATCGATGGTAATTTGTAGATAGTTAATGGCATTCACTCTCTCCTGTTTGCGTTCCAAATACTCGCCATAGTTGAAATAGATGCGTGCTATCATCTCGGCAGCATCTCGTTCCTGCCCCTGGATATTGTGGCATAGCGACACTAGCTTCTCCATTACAGCATTCAAGGCATATTCATATTTTTGCCTATATGGCTCTAACAGTATCATCGTCTCGTAGAACAGGGTGAAACATTGCTTTAGGCCTTTGTATTTATCTCGGACTACAGCCAGTTCGGCTTCCCTCATTTTGGCAATCATTTCATAGAGCAAAGGACGATCATCGGTTATTCTTTCACGTATTATAATATCCTCGTAAAGGGTTTTCTCCTTATCGGCCAGGCAGCGTAGAAACTCTGGTAACATGCGGCAACCATCACGATAGAGCTCATCCTGCAAAGCCTCAAAGATGGGTCCCTTCTGACGACGTGCCTCATTATAGGTCAATGGTTGAATTGTCTGACGTATCTCGGCACGATCAAATTTAATTTCACGGAATGCACGATGTGGCAAATTGGCACGAACTTGTCGCTGTATGCGTAAGATTTCCTGTTGCCGCTTCGACATGTTCAAAAATATAAATAAATAAATGTTTCTTGCCAAGTAAATTAAAGTGAAGTTTGTCGTATGTAAATGGTTTATGTCTTGGCTAGCTGAGTTAACATACAGTTTGAGAAGCATCTAGCAGTGAATGTAAAACTTAGAATGTGCAAAAAACTAACTTTAGCTTTAGATTTTAAATATACATATATACATATTTCTAATTGTTTTTCTTATCTTTGAACAATTTTCAATTTAACAACAACTTTATCATAGCCCAACAATGTAAGCGCACAAAGCCTCTCAAACTATGAAATGTATCTAGAGGTTTTTTTTCATACTGTTTTGCCTAGTGATTGAATGACTTTACTACGGCTTCATACTTATAGATAATGCAGTTCAAGTGCTCCACATGTCTGTCTATGTCATGTAATTAAAGCCACTTGTACACTAATAATGCGTTAGTGGACTTTCAACTGTCAACCACAAAAGACTGATCGCTTCTCTTTCACTCTCTCATCTATTTATTTATTTCCTTTTCCTACAGTTTCAAATATGTCTAATACGGATACAAGTTTTATACCCGATTTACCATCGGGTGGTCCTTTGGCCCATTATCGTAAACGTGCAAATTTCGATTGGAAGCGACTACGTTTGATCTTTGAGAAGGAGCAAGGTTTACGCATAAAAGTGAGTCCATTAAAATATTAAAGTAATTATATTTTATTTTAATATATTCTTTCTTTTTGGATAGTACAAAGTCTGGCGTCGTTTGGAAAATGATCCTCTATTTGCCCATCCATCGCGCACCTTACCCATGGATGAACAGAAGCGTCTGTGTGCCATGCAGGTGAATCGTATGAAACATTTGGATCTTGTGCCCAAGGAGATTGAAAGTTTAAGTTTCTCAGCGAAAACAAAGTATTTGATGTACATCAATGAGGCTCTGGCCTCCTATTCACCCAGTTTATCGGTGAAAATAGCTTTGGGAGTGGGTTTATTCAACAATGCAATTCGTGCCATGGGCACTGAGAAGCATACCAAGTACATTGAAGCCGCCTGGAATCGGGAAGTGATCACTTGCTTGGCCATTACAGAACTTTCCCATGGCAGCAATACGAAACGTATACGGACCACAGCCACCTATGATCCCAGCACTCAGGAGTTTATCATTAATACACCAGATTTTGAGGCAGCCAAGTGTTGGGTTGGCAATTTGGGTAAAATGGCGACAGTGGCCATGACATTTGCCAATCTCTATACAGCCGATGGGGTAAATCATGGCCTCCATGGTTTTCTCATTCCCATTCGTGATCCCAAAACTCTACTCTCATATCCCGGTGTCCTGGTGGGCGACATTGGTGAGAAATGTGGCCTGAATGGCATTGATAATGGTTTTGTGGTATTCACCAATTATCGCATACCTCGGGATAATCTTCTCAATCGCACAAGCGATGTCTCACCCGAGGGTGTCTATGAGAGTGTGTTCGATGAACCTGGAAAAGTTTTGGGCGCTGCCTTGGAAAGTTTCTCAGCCGGACGCATTGGCATCATGCAGGAATCGGCAAATACTTTATGTAGTGCCGCAGTTATAGCCGTTCGATATGCAGCAGTTCGTAAGCAATTTGGTCCCGAACGCCAGGGAGAGGAATCAGCGATCTTGGAATATCAATTACATGTGAGTTGTATGGAAAGACTAAAGGAAATGACATATTAATGAGATTTTAATTTCGATTTATAGCAATATAGAATATTCCCCTATTTGGCTGCTGCTTGTGTCCAAAAAATTGCCGTTGAAGAGCTGACTACAACATATTTGGAGATTATAGCTCGCTCTCAGGCTGATTCCAATGGTTTTGATGTTCTGGTAAGTGGGAAATGGAGGATGATTAGCTTTTTTTGTAGGTTGGAAAGGATGTTTAAAGGATTCAAGTAGTTATAAATGAATGAATGTATAAGCAAATGTTGATTTATATAGTCCCTAGAGCAGTTTTAGTTAGGTAAAATATAGAAATAATTGTTAAGTCGTTAGCAATATGGATAAATCTGATATAGAATTCTATCTTAAAGTCTTACAGGGAGCAATTAAATATATAATAATAGCAGAACCTACTGAAATAATGATGCAATAGTATGATAAAGCTTGCGAAATCCAAAATGCCGGTTAAACCAAGACTCCAAATAAAATAACAAATATGTAGACAACAAATACGGAAAACATTTGAAACAAAATGTAGAATGTGTCACCCAAAAGATAAAGACTGTTCAAGAAACCAAACTTAAATATATTCGACTTAAAGATGCCCTATGTAAATGTTAAATTTGATGTTAACTTTTCATTTGAGATTTTAATTTATTTACTTATTTATTTAGTAAATTGCAAGACAGAATTAGTTGTAAATTACAATAGTAAAGCCAGAGCAACTAAGGCCTTTAAGTTAGCTTGCATTTTATTAACAAATGAATGTTTAGTTCTTTTGTAATTTTAATGAAGTTTTGTTGATTGACATCTGCCAAAGGGAGATGAGGTGTGGGAGTATTTAGAATGATAATGTATTGGCCTTGGGAGGTGAGGTGTGGTATAGATAGTTAGAGTGTGTTTATAGTAATATAAGCAGAGGGAGAGAGATAGAGAGAGAGAGATTAATTTAATGTTTCCAAAAAAAAAACCTAGATCATAATAATTTAATGAGAACCTTTGGAATTTGTAACCAAAAAACTAAATTGCATAAGGTTATTTCAGTAACTTTATATGACGAAACCTAACTACTCTCCTAACACAAAAACATTACCTCAATACTGGGTATAAAACAAAAAAAAAACTAATTAAAACAGCTAACTAAACTGCTCCAAATAAAGCAAACATTTTGCCAAGTAACACAGATAAAATTAAACCGCTGACTTGAACTGCTTCATATGTGGAGCACGTTCAGAAACCATAGAAAAGTAGTAGCAACCTACTCATATACCATTATATAGAGTAAGGTACATAGTCGGATTTTAAAGTTAAAAATGCGCTTAAACCAAATAAAGTTTTGATTAAAACGATTTAAGGATTGATTTAACGTATTCCCTATACTTAAAAGATCCAGCTATGCCCTATAACTGAAAATATTTTAAAAGAAAATTTATACATTTTAAATTGAAACAGATTATCCTTTTTGTTAGAACTTGCACTCTTTTTGCTGTTTTTAGTCTGATTATCATATTATATTACATTATAAGTTTATTTTTCAATATTAAACAAAATTGTCATTTCTTTTTTCTGTTTGACCAATTTTCGATATGAAAAGCGAAACTTAAAATAATATTTGAAAACTTTTAACGTCAATAACACATGATGTTATGTTTTCTAAAAGCCAAATGTATTTTGTATTTTGTGGAAACTAAATTTACTCTAGTTATATACTCGTAGTTATAACCCAGAGAATATGATCTTTATCTTAGCCCACTTATATATTTAATTGGGTTGAAAGAAACGAACGATACTGTTTTTTTTTTTTTTTGGAATTTAGAGTACAAAGTCGAAAAAGTTCAGATAAAAACTGTTTTCTTTTACAGGAATTTTTTTGTTATTTTTAAAATATTATTAAAAAATAATCAATAATAGTAATATGTGATGTGGTATAATACTGGAATAACAAAACAAATAAAAGTTATAGACGATCCAATGCCATAAACGCTTTATAGATTAGTTTGAGTATTCCAAGATGACCCCTTAAGAACCCATTCCATTTTTGATCCTTTTACTATTAAATTTATTATAAAATTGGGTTCTATCAATCTATCGATCAGAAATAGAATCTTTTGAAAAACTTTATATTATATACAATTTTCTAAAACTATAACTCTTCCTTTCCTTACCTTGCAGACCCAGAATGCAGCTGAGATTCATGCCTTGATATCGGCATCCAAGCCAAGGATTACCTGGTCAGCTCGTGATGCCATACAAGAGGCACGCGAAGCCTGCGGTGGTCATGGCTATCTGAGGGCAGCCAAATTGGGTCAAATGCGTACTGATCATGATCCTCTGTGCACCTATGAAGGTGATAATAATGTGCTCGGACAGCAGGCATCCAATTGGTTGTTGCGTCAATGGAGTGCCAAGGAGCTGGAGTCACCCATTGGCAGTGTCAAGTTCCTGGAGAGACGTGGGCAACTGCAATCCTTGAAATTTGAACAATTGGTGCAGAAGACTCCACTAAATACATGGGAATGTGAGTGACATCCTTGATATCCTTTATTATTCTATATAAAAATTGTTTTTCTTAATTCTTTCAGTTGCCATCACTTGCTATGAGTGGCTACTGTGCCATTTGATGGCTCACACAACATCCCACATTGAGGGACAATTGGCTGCTGGAGCAAATCGATTTGAGGCACGTAATAATTCCCAAGTTGCCGGAGCCAAGGAACTTTCCTTGGCCTATGCAGAGTATTTTGCCTTGACCCGCTATGTGGAGCATGTGCGTCAATTGAATGTGGAGGCACCATATGCAAGCATATTGAGATTGCTCTATGATGTCTATGCCATGAGGTTGCTGGAACAGCATATGACAACGTTCTATGTTGGCGGATTCGCTGTGGGCCAAGGCTTTGCCGGTTCTGTGCGAGAATTGCTTCTGGCAAGCTGTTTGCAAATGAAGGAATTTGC
The DNA here is from genome assembly GCA_035045865.1 of Drosophila austrosaltans. Classification (NCBI taxonomy): domain Eukaryota; kingdom Metazoa; phylum Arthropoda; class Insecta; order Diptera; family Drosophilidae; genus Drosophila; species Drosophila austrosaltans. Next base: position 1,441,300 of record JAWNOQ010000126.1, read on the forward strand.
CGTCAGCATTGCCGATGCAATTGCACCACCTGATTTTGCCTTGAATTCGGTGATTGCTCGTGCTGATGGCTTGCTCTATGAAAATTTGCAGAATGAATTTATGACCAATGAGGGGGCCTTTCAGCGCCCATCTTGGTGGCGTGATGTCATCATTCCACAGCCAGCAGGAAAATCAAAACTTTAGACTTTCTTTATTTTTTACTTTATTTTTTTTTTAATTGATACAAGATACAAAAAACCAAGTGCCTGATGGTCGGTTCCCAGAAAATCATCCACAGAAATATGTGTAATTATTATTGTTATTGCCTCATTTAAAATCAGGTATTAATGTCACCCATCATTGCATTATAATTCTAGGTGAATATTATTTTTCTACCATAATATATACACACAAACACACATACGCAAACACACATACAAACATATATACATATTAACTATATCGTGTAATGAGTATTTTAGGATCCAATCTGTTACTAGTTTACGATTCTACAAGTTAAATGAATAAATTTTTAAAGAAACCAAGGAAATGATCTATAATATATCTATCTTAAGATAATCTATGAAAATGGATAAATTAAGTGATCTGAATGTGGGATATATATCTGGGATGGAAATGTATAAAACTATTTTATAAAGGGCTGATCTACTTATAAGTAAACGATTATAAATTTATATATTTTTATTGTACTTTAAGAAACTTGAAACTGATATTAATATAGTATATTTAATCTAGATCAGAGTACCAGTTAGTTAGTATAAACCTCAATGCAAACGACTTAGAGCAGTACGAATGGACGAAAAGATTTCATTTGGACCAGTTTAGACAACATTTTTAATTAACTATCCTTTGTGTGACACTAAATGGTAGATGAAGATGATAGGTGAAGGTAAATAAGGCTATAAGCAAACAAAATTTTGTATACCAATGAAAATAAATCCTAGCAACGACCTTGAAGTGAAAGGCTAAAGATGATATATACATCATTATGAACCGACTACCTAAAGACGATTTCGTAACATATTTTCTCTTCGGGCAGTCTTTAATTATGGGTTTTTAGGCTCTAATTTACTTTACTCCACTTTTTACTTCACTCTTCAATGATTGCATTTTAAATAATTAAACTAAACTAAAAATAATTAAACTAAACCTAGTATTGAACTCTTAATAGAATACAATTTAAACTTAAGGAGAGCAGTAGTGACTACTCGGAAGGGAGTGTAATCTACAATGGGAGTATATATTTTGGCCATATTCAAATAGTTTAAAAGGCTTATGTATATCAGAGGTAAAAATTAGACACCGAAAAAGCTAGTTGTAATTTAAATGTAAAAAATTGAATGGAAAACTAAAACCGTTTACTTAAAAATTGAAAAAAACGTATAAATATTGTCAACCATTTACTATCATATAGATAGAAAAAGTAACATGTATTTGATGAATAAGAACAGAACAGAGCTTCAATTTTTGGGCCTTGTTGAAGTTTAAAAAGATCTTTGTTTACCCATATGTACATACATACATATGTAAGTATGTAGTAGGCTCTCTGCAGTACTGACATGGGATGATAGCTCTTAAAGTCCAAACAAGATAAATTTGCTAAATCATCGACAGTTCAAACAGGGGCCAGAGAAAAAGCAGTAAAATGAACGCATAAATATGTATATATGTATGTACATACATATGTACGTACATAAGGCTCATACTGAAGCACTTCCATCAATTCTCCCTAATGAAAAGTCCGGAGCCCGGATTAAAAAGATCATCCATTCATAGACAATGTTGATGAGATGGTCGAACGATTAGCCCCTTAAAAATGGTATAACTAAAAGATCGAGGGAAATGTAAGTAAACTGTTTAGCCATAGAACTCTCCTTTCCATTTGGTCTAGAATTTCGACAATTCCGAAATTTGCGATTAACGAAATGAATTTCATTTGATTATTTTTCAAAATTTTATGTAATATTAATTATAAAACTTATAGAAAGAGGGAATGGCTAGTTAGTTTCTTTTTATTTCATTTTATTATGAATATATTTGAATAAATAAATTTAAATTCATAAATAATCAACAATTGTTGGGAGATCCACATCTAGTCAACCAAGTTACAACTGCTCTTTTCATTGATTTCGAACAACAAGTCGGTGTACAATATAATTCCCCTATATTTAAGTCGCTCATAAATAAAATTGATTTATTGTAATTTGGTTTCTCTTATTACATTCCCTTCGTCTCGTTTAGATCCTGTTTACAGATCGTGATTTCCTATGGGGCTTGGAAAGTACTTTCATAATTAGATTTACCTAAATAGCTAAATTACAAAATTTTGCTTGATTTGCCAAAAAAAAAAAAAGAAGAAAAAACCAATTTGATCACAAACAAAAGGCACACAAAAAAAAAAAAAAAAATAGCCAACCTTTTATTATAATTAGTAAGCGCTACTGAAGCGGCCATTGATTTACATTGATTCTCCAAAAGCGAACTTGTATATATGTATGTGTGTATGTCTGTACATATGTACACATCATCTACATACTTGTTGTGTAGAGAGTTGGCCAAAGGTGGGTTCTGTCGTCAGTCCCGCCGAAAAGCCGTTTATAAGAGGACCCGATCTCACTTGATCCGGCTCAGACGTTATTCAGTTGTCATCCAGTGAAGAAGAGCGAACGCGTGAAAAAAATATTTAAAAGAGAATCGAAACGAGAACCTGGCCGAAAGAATAGTACATATGAAGCAACAACAACAACACTTTCAGCATTAATCAAAGTGAGTGAGTGATTGAGTGAATATGAGTGATTCAGTAGCCTCTCATCATCATCTGCCTCTCGTCTATCAATTGAAAAGAAAAATAGAAAAAAAAATATTAACTATAACTTTGATGGTTTTGCAAAATTGTGGCGCAGTTTTGGTTTCGTTTTGGTATGTGAAAGGCATGGCTCTGTCTCTCTCTCCCTCTCTCTGTCTTCTCTTATCGCCCAAATAAAAAAATAAAAACTAAAAAAACAACAACTACACAAATATAAACAATAAACAATTATGCTAACCAAATTCTTACATATTGTTTAAAACAAAAAAAAAAACGCCAAAGTGATACGTAATAAAAACACTTCAAAAAAAAAAGAAGAAGTAAAGAAATTTCAAAGAGAACAATGAATCATTTTTTAAAAAACAAAGTTGTTAAAGTTTATATACTTTTTCGGTTTTTTTTTTTTAATATGTTTACTAATAGAATATGAGTGTGTTTCCAAAATAAAAATGCCAACCGGTTTGCCATAAAACAAAATTTATTTAATTAGAACATTATGGCCAAAAAAAATCCCCAGCGAAGCAAAAAAAAGTGAAGTGCAAATTTTTTGTCAGAACAAATTGTTGAAACAAAATGCGCACCAAATTGATTAACAAAAAATAAAGAGACAAAAAAATAATATACCTATATATAAAATACAAATTTATTATTAATTTTCAAAGAGCAACCAATTAACAGAACCGGTTACGCTTCTTGCTACCCGAAAAAAAAATACAAACAAACAAACAACAGAAAATATTATTTCAATCCATTAATTTACATTTTGGGGATTTCCGTTTTCGATGGCCCTTCCTCTGGCTGGCACACGAATATACATACTATATATATAGATAGATATATACATACATGTAGATCCATAGATTAAACTCGGTTTCTTTTCTTTTGTCTTTTTTTTGCAATTTGATGATTGAGAAATCGTGTTAGGGCCATTAAATATGCTTAAAATGCACATTTTATGTGCAAAAAATTTATAAAATTATGGCTTAGGGTTTGATGATGATATAGATGATGATATCTACCCTTCGTTCAAGACCTGATAGATAGACCCTCAATAGTACTTATTCAAGGGTAAGAGTATATTAATTTCATCTTCTGTGCGGTAATCTCTCTTATGAAAGCAGATTAATATTATATTCCCCCTCTGCCAATGGGGTTTTTGGGGGGTGTTGTGTTTGCCGCTAATGATAATTAATGTGAAAAGTATTTAAACAATGACTAAATGCAAATTGCATTAATTCAATATATGCATATGGAGATAGAAATACATACACTGAGAAAATAATAACCGAAAAAAAATCCCCCTAAATAGAAAAACGAATAAGAAACTAAAAATAATTTAAAGTGTAAATTAATTACAAATTGATTTTGTAACAACGGAAATTGCCAATCTTCTCAGGCAACTACAAAGAGAAAAAAAAGACAATCAAATTTGGTAGACAAATTTCTCTCATATATTGAAATATGTATATTCTTATCTTTTACTACTAGATAGATTTTAAAGTAATCCTGCAGATGCAGTACAAAAGAAGGGAAGTATCTCCAAGGTGGGACATCCTGTAGCCAGTTGGCATAGTTGTTAGACAAATATGTGTGAAAAAACTAATAGACAAAATACTTTGATAGTATTAAACCTAGTAGAAGCAACTACTTAATGATGATGATACCTCCCTTTTGTGCAAAACCTAATAGGCTACTTATTATTAGATTATTAGATACATATAACGAATGTAGAAGTATAAGTATATATCATGTAAGATAGTATATAACTTATATAAAGTTCTATTAAAAATGGTACCAAATTAAGAAAACGAAACCATTGAAAAAATATTCTTTAGAAGAAAATCTGAGAAATCAACTTTTTTTAAAAAACAAACTTATTTTAGCGAGAATAAAATTTCCATGAAATATGTTCACCAAAAAACCTAACAATTCAGATCTAATGTGATAGAGATAAAGACAACTGTATCTAGTCATTTTGAAACCAGTAGAAAATGTCTAAATTTTTATAAACTTTAATCCAATGGCGAACTTGAAAGATAGGTTCTTACTAAGTTTTTAAAGATAATGCTAAATAGTTTTGGTACATCTTTTAAGTCGAATAATATTCGGTTTTAATTCAATAAAATTCTTTCTTAATTTAATCAACAAATAAAAAAGAATAAGCTAATTTTTGTAATGGAATATAATACTCTAGCAGTTGAATATTAAATCGAAAGAGATACCTCGAATATTTTTTTCCAATTTATTTTATTATTATGTAGAACTAAGATTAAATTACTAAATAGCTTACAATATTACATATGTATATACATACATATATATCTCTTTTCTAGTAAGGCCTTTTCGTTGGGTTTGTGATTTTTCTTTAAAATAGATTTAGAAAAAATTTAAAATGATGTATTAGTTTAACATTTAAAACAAATTAGATGGATTTTAACATAAAGTAATTTTTTTTAACATTTTGTCAAAATTATTAAGAATTTTTCAGCTTATATAAAACTATGCCCTACATACATAAGTTTAATAGAATAATAACTAAATAACAAATAAAACCTATTAACGAACAGGTTAAAGAGGACTTAGCAGCTACAAGTAGTTCAAGTCAATTGAATAAATGATAATAAAACTAGAAGGATGGGTTAACTTCGGCCATACCGAAGTTTGTATACCCTTGCAAAACTGTTATTTAAGAATTACATAATTACAATGTGACAAAGTTTAAATCAAGTCAAATCTATATTAAATGTTCGTGGCTTGTGAAAAAAAGTAATTTGCAAAAAAAAAAAAATTTGGTGCCATTGTTTCTATGGGAGCTATAGCATATAGTGAACCGATTTGGCTGAACAGGCATACTAAATTTCCAAATATTACATTTCGTGACAATCTCTTTTAAAACATCCAAGTTATTGCTCTGAAACTATATTCTTAACCGATCGTTCCTATGGGAGCTATATGATATAGCCAGCCGATTCTGATCAAACTTGGTGGATATGTTGGAAAGTATACTAAACTCATAAATAACAAATTCTATAATATTCAATTGAAAAACAACAAAGTTATGGAAGTTTAATTCTATTTTCGACCGATTGTTCCTATGGGAGCGATATGATATAGTCATCCGATTGGGAAGATTCCGAGATATACAATGCCTGCAGGAAAAAAAAGCCTATGTGCAAAATTTCAGCTCTGTAGCTTTAAGGGTCTCGGAGGAGATCGTGTTGATTCAGACAGACAGACAGACGGACATATGTTAAGCAACTTAGCTCATCGTGCTGATCAAGAATAGTCAGTAATACTTCCTTTTATGCGTTGCATACTTTTGACCAAAATTAATATACCCTTGCAAGGGTATAAATATGCAGTAAAATCCCTTTTAAGGGTGCGACATCATTCAAAAGTTCTTTGGCAATAGAATAAGTGAGAAGGGAGTTTGTTTTTAAATTTATTTTAGACACTTGAAAATTTGTTTGGCTAACACAGTTATTCGCTAATTGGATCTGTCTATAGCTATCGGCTTTCTCTATAATTTACCTAAAAATTTCCCACAAATCGTAATATCAAATAAACAATTCTTTGCTTAAATATTCCTGTTTGATCTCAGGGAAGATTATTTCCTTATTATATGTATGTATATAGCATCGTGTTTATGTGTTATTAGCCCATTATCATTTCCGCATTAAATCACAACAGATTGATGATTTTTTTGTGCAAACCAGTTTGTTGTTACACTAAATTTGAAACTTGTTTTAATAAAATATATAAATATATTTTTGTTTTGCTTTTTAGAACGAACCACAACAATATTTTTATACGCAAATGCGAATTTAATATAAAATGTGGAAATTTCTTGTAATCTGTGTGGTAATGAGCGGCCTGAATTGTGAAGCAGCCTCATCGAGTGAGTTGAGAAATCTATTTTATTACCTGAGAGTATCTTTAGTAAAGTCTTTGTTTGCTTTTCAGCATCCCGTAGAGCAACGCGTCCCCGTCGTGCCTATGCGGGAGGATATGCTGGTGGTTATGCCAGCAGCGGAGGTGGTGCCGGTGGTTACACTGGCTCGTACAATAGTGCTGGCGGTGGCTATGGACATGGCAGCTATGCGGGCAATGGTGGCTACATTGATTATGATGACTATGGTGATGGTGGTTTTGCACCCAATTTCGGCATAATTGATCCCTATCTATTCCATCAGCAATTGACAAATCATATTTTGGCCCAGAATTATGCCAATCAACAGTGAGCATACGATAGTTAATAAAATTCAATTGAGGGAAGGGTGGAGGGTTTTTACATGGTTATGGGTTAAATTTGCTTCTTGTTAATCTGTATTTTGTAGAGCTGTAACGGGTCTGGCCACGGCGGGTAATGCTTTTGCATCGGCTGATGCCACCATTGACAACGATGACACGTAATTACCTTAAGCTTCCACTAATCTGCCTAACCAAAACTAATCTTTGTTCTTTAACTGACTATTCCTGTTCGATTTAATAACATTTTATTGTTTTTTTTTTTCCATGCAGTCGCATTCAACAGCAAATAGCTGCCCAACAGGCTTACCACGATAATGTCGTCCGTCAGAATAGATATCGAGGTGGAAGCGGCGGTTTCGGAGGCTCCTACTACAATTCTCATCGTTATGCTCCAAGCTATGCAGCTGCCTCTGGATCAATTGGTCCTAATGGCTATAGACAGACAGCATACATTAATCCTGCCAATCCGGTGAGTATATAGAGTTGATAACGGAAATGCACTCGTATATTAAAGAATTCACTTTAGAGTAGTTTTATTAGGTTACTTTTAGTCGTAATTCTTCTCTTCGTTAAGTAGACAAAAACATTTTATAATTAGATTTGATCATAAAGAATACAAAGCTTTATTATGTATAGTCGTAAACTATGCTAATATCTGAATTTATGGTACTTAAGTTATTTGATCTTTGTTCATTTTGATTTACAATTTTGCTATTTTTAAAAGTTTATAAACAAAGATCACTTTGAACTCATGCAAATAATATTTTTTTTTTGCTTCATTTTTATTTGTAATCTGTAGAGAAATAATAAACAAATTCATTAACAATAACTATAACATAACCGGATGGCTTGGGCTCCATTGAGTTCAATCCATATATTTACATATATACATATTTACACATACTTTATAATTACATATTTACATTTATCTAGAGGGCAGGTCTAGAACGTGAAATCTTTTAAGCCGTCGAAGGTTGCTTGAGTTGTCCAGTAGACCTAGTGCTAGAGCATTATCGTGGTTATGCAGTCTAATCATGTATCTTTCTGCGTATAGTTTTATTTCTTCTTTAACAGATGGCAGCTTAAGATCTTTGTGGATATTATGATTAGTTGCATACCAAGGAGCGCATGTAATCATTCTGAGCGTCTTGTTCTGGTACCGTTGGATGATTTCAATGTTAGAGTTACTAGCTGTGCCCCACAGCTGCAATGCGTAGGTCCATACTGGCTTCAGTACAGCCTTATACAGTCTTAATTTGTTCTCGAGACTAAGTTCAGAACGTGGTCCTAATAGCCAATACATTTTCCTTGTTTTCGCTTTGAGCTGCTCCTGTTTTGATTTGATGTGCTGCTTCCAAGTTAGCCGCCGATCAAGGTGAACACCTAGGTATTTTACCGATTCGCTAACAGGTATAGTATGACCGTTTAATGTGACTGCAGGACAATTTCCAGGTCTCAGAGAGAATGTGACTTGCATTGACTTTTGGGTGTTCACCAGTATTCTCCACTTTTGAAGCCATGCTTCAATCAGACCAAGTTCTTCTTGGAGTAGGTTGGATGCAACTTGTGGGTCAGTGTTTTTAGCAATGATTGCAGTATCGTCAGCATATGTTGCTATCTCAACAGCGCTTGTTGTAGGTAGGTCAGCAGTGAAAATTATATATAAAACTGGGCCCAAAACGCTTCCTTGCGGGACTCCAGCTTCAGAAGTGTATATACCGGACGAGTCGTCTTGTTCTTGGACATAAAAGGATCAATTTTCCAGGTATGATTTTATTATAGTAAAGTATGGAGCTGGCAGCCACTTCTTAACTTTATAAAGAAGGCCTGCATGCCAAACTTTATCGAACGCTTGCTTAATGTCTAAGAAGACCCCTGTGCAATATTTTTTGCATTCAAATGCATCTACAATTGCATGCGTTATACGATGACATTGTTCGACCGTTCCATGACATTTTCTAAACCCAAACTGATGTTCTGGTATGATATTCAGTTCGTCCAGCTCAGATGACATTCTTCTCAAAAGTATTCTTTCGAATACTTTGGAGAACATCACCAGCAAACTAATGGGACGATATGACGATCTGCAGCCTTCTGGCTTGTTTGGTTTGACAATCATGATTACTTCCGCACATTTCCACTGTCTTGGGAAGTATTCCAATCTTAGCATAGCATTGTATATGTATGTAAGCAATCGGATGCATTTTGGCGGTAGTTGTCTGATGGTGTTTGCGCATATTTTATCATATCCTGGCGCTTTCTTCTTATTAAGAATCTTTATTTCCTGTTCCACTTCTGCAATAGTCGTGTGGCGTATCGGTAAGCTCATCTGGCAAGCAGTTTCCAGGAATTTGTGGACTTCAGCTACTGTGTCGGGATCATTTTCCAGATTAGGCTTAAAAACAGAGCTTAAATGTTCTGCAAACGCCTCAGCTTTCTCATTATTGCTTCTGCACCGTTGTCCCCTGCTGTCGAGAATTGTGGCAGCTCTTCTGGTTGGTCTCTTAAGATACCTAGTTGCTTTCCAGAGGCTGTAATCCAAATCACTTGTATACGGATCAAGATTTTTAAGATATTCTGCAGTAGCTTCATTTTTTTATTTCCCATAGTCTACTGTTTAAGTCCTTAATGCAAATAATATGAAAACATCTTAGTCAAAGTATTAAAGTCATATTCATAAATTATATACACTGAAACCGCGATATAACGAATCGGAGGGGAACCAGAAAATTTTTCGTTATATCTATTGATTCGCTGCAGATACTTATTAGTAAATCCTTGGTAAAAAGAAATTTAAAGAAATCTGAAAGAAAATTCGTTAGAAATACTGTTTTTACCTGTTTACATCATGATACATGTTTTTGTTTTTACCTGTTTACATCAAAATAATGATGAAACTGCACTGAAGTGGTTGGATATAAAAAATAATAGTGTTATGTAAAGTCAGTAATTTCATCATCAGTGATAAGTGTGTAATGGAGACAATTAATGCAAGACTTTGTTATACTGAGGTTTGGGATAACGGAACTTTAACGGCTTGCCAAAAATTTGATTTTGTCCTATTTTTATTTTCGTTGTATGGAGGTGTTCGAAAAATTGCTTCGCTATAGACTCAGAAATTCTTCGTTATAGCTATGGAGCATTTTGTATAAAAAACTTCGTAAAACCAAGGTTTTTCCAAAGGGACTTGAAGAAAAATTCGTTATGTTGAGTTTTCGTTATAACGAAGTTCGTTATATCAAAGATTCTATGTATAGATTTGTTGGTTTGTAGTTACTAATTCCATTTTGCATACTTTTCAATATTTCAACTTTTGAATATTAAAAATTTCTTGCATAATTTTGCGTATACTACAAATTTCAGTTAAAGTAGTTCCCGTTAATTAATTCATATTTTTTTAACATTGTTTTCGGGTGACACTTTTTTGCTATTCCAAGTTGGAAATCATATGTGAAAATCTCATTTTAAACACGGAATACATCTTTTAAAAACAGCTGTCCTAGTCCTAGTCCATATTTGACAAATGCTTGTGCCCTCTTATAAAATGCAAACAAAATTAGAAGGCCTAACAAAATCATAATATACACTGCGCGACAACCGATTAGCACACCCAATGCTTCCTACATTTGAGGCTTAATATCAACCAATTGCATTATGCTTTCGGCATGAATTTTTTAGTCATTAAAAGATAACATATTTGCAAACAAACAGAAATGATAGTATAGTCATTATATATATCCGGAATCAAAAACTAAGCGACCGTTAATTGCATAGAAAGTCATAAAAACTATCAGACACTTTATCTTCTGGACAATAGTTAACAAATCAGAAGACTCAAAACAAACTACCCACTTCACCTACCATTCAGATCGTAAACTGATTGGTGGGAAACCAGGCTAAAATTGGCGTCAAACACAAGCACCTGGTGCCAATTAGATTTCCCTGATTCTTAAGTTCTACAAAATTTCTTGTCTAACGACAGGTAATAAATAAAATATAAATTTTATATAAAAAAAAAAATAATTGGTTTATAAAAGGGCTATAAATTTTGCAATACGACTAAACACATTTGAAATTTCATATCTATACCTCAATTTATTAAAAAGTTACATTAAAAATACTCAAACCTGAAATTTTCATGCTTCTCTGTAGAGGCTAGGAATCAGTTTTAGAGACATATGAAGTTTCATGGTTAAAGTTTCTTAGAATTCCTTGTAAATTCTAATTGCCACTTTTTTTTTGGCTTCATACAAATTGACCTGCCCTAATATCTATACATACATACATACATACATACATATAAAGCCCTAACGAAAGGTTTTATAAGCTAAAACAATTCTCACATTTTTTTTAAATTTTATCGTTTACCTTTTAAACCGAAACGTCCTGAATTTTCTTTTCTTGAAACTATAAGAAATCATAATGTATTATGATTTACGTATTTCCTCACGTTGACACTAAATTGAATGTCAGAATCTTCATATTGACTCTCTTTTGTAAATTATCGAACAGTTTGTTTTAAAATTATTTTCCAAGTAATATATGTTTGTTGCAGACTCTAAATGGATTTGATTGTGCTTGCCAAAATAAAAGTATATAATTTTTTTCTCAGTTATTTATAGCTTTTTAGTTAACAATTTTTATGGACTTTGTCAAAAGAATTTTCAGTTTCAAACAAAGGTTGTATTTGTCACTGAGTAAGAAGATTCTTGGCTTTTATACATATTTATTCATACATATGCATATAATGTTTTTGAACAATGAAACTGTTTATATGTAATGCAAAAAATATTATAGAACATTTATCTGGAAATCTATTCTATTGTAAGCTTTGATTTTGTCTCGTAAATGCTGTGAGATCATTTTTTCTCTACATGTTGAATGATTTAAGCAAATGAAAGTATCAAATTGGATGATACAGATTTAAAATTGAGTGACTTTAGATTTTTATACCCTTGCAGAGGTTATTATAAAATTGGTCAGATGTTTGTAACGCATAGAAATATAGAAAAGTTTCCGACCCCATTAAGTTTATATATTCTTGATCACCATCAACAGACGAGTCGTTTGAGGCATTTCCGTCTGTCCGTCTGTCAGTTTGTATCAAGTTGTAGACTTCAAATTTTAGGCTACATAGTTGAAATATAAAAAGTTATATTCCTTAATCGATCAGGGAGGTTAAGTTTGAAAATTAGTCGGATCCGATAATTATCACCGGAGTTAATAAATAAAACGTGAATATACCTCATGTAAAATAAGCATTTTTTTTTTGAATTTGTTAATCATTTATACCAAATATTTTAAAATTTTTGCATTTTAATAAAATAATAAAACAGTGAAGTTGAAGGGTATTCTTTGATTTTTTCCTTTAATTTTAATGATATAGCTGAATAAGATATTTATTAGCCAACTAGGCAAGTTTCGAAACTCAAAAGGTAATGAAAGCAATTAAGCTTCAAAAGAAAAGTGTGTTTCAGTTTTTGGGAATTTTAATATGAATAAATTTAATTTTATTTATAATTAATTCATTTCTAAAAGTCTCTAAAAAGAGCTTTAAAATTTCTAAATGTTTATTTGTCGATTAAAAAGCTTTAATAATTTGTATTATAGTTTACATTGTTTATAAAAACAAAAGGAGGAATGTTTTAGAATACATAAATCTACAAAAGTCTTGATAATCACAATAATAGAAAATCCAGTAAATTAATTTCAGTTTTTCACTTTGATTATGTTTTTTAGTTTTACATAGTTCTGCTTGTTTATAGGTTAAATGAATCTAATTAGATTCCTAAGTAATTACTTACATGAACCATAATTCCTTTCTCTATTCCATTTTGTTTTACCCCTTTTTAACAGGCCTCTCCCAATATTGTGAATCGTTTCGGTGGTTCTTCGGTTGGTGGCTACAGCAGCAGCAGCTCCAGCTCTGGCGGCGGTGGTGGTCCCGGTGGTTACAAAGGCGTCTCCGTGTCCTCGTTCAGTCAGAGTAATGGCGATGGCACCAGTCGTCGTGGAGCCCAGACGACCATTAATGACAATGGCAAGGTTACCTCATACTCAGTGCACTCCTAAAGAAATGTTGTCCGAAGGCAAAGATGATCATCGGCAGCAAAACTAATATTGTGAATGGACGTGTTATATATACGAAAAATACATCTATATATATATATACTTAATAAATATATATACTAAATAATTCAGATTCATTTCATTTCGGGTCTTAACTGCAGAGCTTTCTATAATTTAGAAAGTTGATAATGAAATCACATAAAATCGAAAATGTATAAGTATGCAAAATTTTTTTTTTTTTTCACTTTGCTTTTTGTATAAAAATAAAAGCTAATAACCTTGATTTTGACACTGGGATTTTTTGATTTTTTTTTTTGATTTTGGCTTTGAATGCAAAAGTCGAAAAGAAAGAAAGAAAAAACAAATAGAATACACAAACTGTCTTATCAGGGGTGACAGGAAATGGTTTATGTTTAATGGACTCAATCAAAATACAATTCATTCCGTGTAGGTATATAAGGGACCCACAATATGCAAGTATTTTGAAAGTAAATTACCTCATCGGTTAACGCCCCTATCGGTTGATCTTAAACTATAGCGGAAGCAATTTGTTTACATAGAAAACGAAAACCAAACAAAAACAAACAAATCATCAGCAATTCACGGAAATCAAAATAAAAAAATGCGCAAAAAAAGTCACAACAAAAATGGGAAAAATCACAACAAATCTAATGGGAGAGGGTTTAACTTTACATAAATATGAATAGATACCCTTTGAATTGGTCGAATGATTTTTCACAGATTGAGGGATTGTAAGGAAAATACTTTAGTTTTTATATAAAACATTCCAAAAGAGGGGAAAAAGAGTATATTAAAGTCACTAGAAGACAAAGACAAAAGTCATCCTAGACAAGAATATACATATATACATACATATATTCTCAAATCTAGATCAACATCGTCAGTCGAGTTAATCTAGATCCGCCTTCGATGTAATTTTTTGAACTTTGTGAAACAATAAGCAAAATTTACTATGTAATTTCGGTTATTATTGAGGAGGTGATATCAGGATAGCGGATCCTTGTTATTTATTTAACATTAATACTTACATATGTATATACAAATCCAATATACATATGTAGATATGGTAAGGAAAAGTTTCACGCAAATGTGTATGTACATATGTAAAGGGTTTTCCAACAAGAGGTGTTATTTTGATATTCAAAGAAAAATGGAATTTTTTGAGATAATTGATCTGATGTTTATTTCATTATAAAGAGGAAGGTATGCCGTTAATAATGGAAAACAATATCAGCCAAATGGCCACCACGACCACGCTTACAGGGCCGTATCCTTTTCATGAAATTTTCCATAACCAAATCGCAAAGTGGCTGCCCTATGTCCTCGATAGCCTCACGAATTCCATCTTTGAGGTCTTGAATCGACGCTGGGCTGTTGGCGTAGACTTTATCTTTCACGTGGCCCCAAAGGAAGAAGTCGCAAGGTGTTAAATCACAAGAACTGAACCTTATAACACTTAAGACCCAAGTCTTTATGCAAAATACGGTGTAATGACGTTTGTGTAATGTCGAATTCTAAAGAACGATGAGGAATGGACAAACCTGGGTTTTCTTCAACACTTTGGGCTACAGCAGCAATATTCTCTGTTGTTCTTGATGGACGTGCACGGGTTTTATTCTTCACATCATTAACTTGTCCCAACAGCTCGAATTTTTTCACTAATTTCTGTATTGCGGTCCGACAAGGTGCTTCACGACGACCCAAAAATGTTTTAGTTTTACGAACCGTCTCTGCCAAATTTTCACCATTTTTATAGTGAATTTTAATAATTTCAATGCGTTGTTGAAGCGTATATCGTTCCATTTTTGTCAATGGCGTAGTTTCTACTTGTCAAATGTCAAAAAATTACAACTTCAAAAATGACTTCTAACGAAATAGCGGGCTATTCAAAATAACACCTCTTCTTGGAAAACCCTTTATATACATACATATGCATCTACATCTAAGGAAGAATGCCAAATCGACTAAGACAGTAAAAGTGCTTTTCATTAGCAATTGTCATTCAGTTGAATATCATCAGAGAATTTGTATACATATATGTACATATGCAAAAAATCAAAATTAGCACAGATTATAGTGATGATAATGAGTTATAACTTTCTTCTTTTGCAAAATATAAAAGTAATCGTTAACATATAATTTTCTCCACATTAAAACGTACGAATGGAGCATTCGACATTAGAGAAATGTCAATTTATCCAATAGTGTTATTTCTATACCCTTGCAAGGGTATATTAATTTTAATCAGAAGTTTGCAACGCATAGAAGGAAGCATATCCGACTATACAAGGTATATATGTATTCTTGATCAGCACAGTGAGCTGAATTGATATAGCCATATCCGTCTGTCCGTCTTTGCTGTTCATTATTTTAATTAAGAAATAAATATTGAGTTGATGTAAAAAAGAAAAGTGCATGCTTTTATATTTTAAAAACAGTTGTTGTATGTAAAAATATATTTATTGTTTTATTCTAATATACTTTTATTTATTATTCAAATAATTAATTGTTAATTAATAGTTGTTAATTTTGGGATATATCGACTTCAGAAAATATTTTTTTTCCCTCTTAAAACTTAGTTTCAGTAGAAACTTTTTTCAGCAGTTAGAGTTTCTTGTTAATTTTTATACCCTATACCCGTAGGGTAGAGGGGTATACTAAAGTCGCTAGAATGTATGTAACAGGCAGAAGGAAGCGTTTCCGACCCCATTAAGTATATATATTCTTGATCAGCATCAACAGCCGAGTCGATTGAGACATGTCCGTCTGTCTGTCTATCCGTATGAACACATAGATCTCGGAGACTATAAGAGCCTGAGCTACCAAATTTGGTGTGAACATCCGTCTTATGCCTTGGCAGGTCAAGTTTGTTTCAAATTTTAGCCACGCCCACTTCCGCCCTAGCAAATGAAAAAGGAAAATTTTAAAATGAATCTACTAGAGCTGTATTGAAAATATCAAATTCTTATTTGGTAGACATAATTATATATTCAAACTGCACTAACTGAGTTTCATTCAAATCGGACAATAAACATCGGAGATATAGCCATTTGCATTTTGTACTGAATTGCCAAGGCGACATTGGCAGATATGAAAGAGCAAGATAGCATGCTTTCGCTGCTGCTGCATGTTAAAGGGAATTTCGTTTTGAATTGATGGCAATTTCAAGGGTGTTCAAACATTCGTCTAGTGCCTACGCCAATAAAAGATAGTTTAAAATTTTTACCACGCCCACTTCCGCCTCCACAATGTGGCCAAATGTGTCGAAATCGGACAATGAAAATCGAAGATATACATTTTGTGCATTTTGAATGGCCAAGGCCACATTTTCTGGCTAGAGTGAGCGAGATAGCATGCGGTAGCCGTTGCTGCATGTTAAAAGAAATTTTGAATTAAGTTGATGCTGATCTTGATTTAATATAACTATGTAGTTGGTACAGGGTATACTCAATGTCGGCGGGGACGACTTGCTTGCTTCATTTTCTTTTCTTTTTAATGGAATTTAATTAAACTTGGCAAGTAAGATTCTGTCTTTTAAAATTTGAAAGTCATGGTCCAAAATAAGATTTGTTTGCACATCTCATGTTCTAATGATTTTACCACCTTTTTTGGGTGGGCATACATATTTACCGCTTGTTAATAATATGTAATATAATATTATAGACATAAATGTTGAAGTAGATTTCAATTTTTTGCAAAGAAAGAAGATTATAAACTTCCAAACTTTCAGTTATTTGTTTTCTGAATACTGCCAACATATGTATATTTATCGGCGAGATAATACTTTTGTTTCTTCTCCTTTTCCTAACCTGTAGACTCTACAAATCGAAATTTATTATTCAAAATTTCAAATTTTATATTCTTTTATAAAAGTAGATTTTCTTTAAACTTCAAGGTATTTCTTCCTTTTTTCAATCATGATGCCAAATATTTACACATTAAATAATCACTTAAGCCAACAGTTGATCCTGATGATAGTTTAATTACTAATTACTAAATTTATGTATCAATTGTTTATATTATGTACATATATACGATTTCTTAGTTGATAAGTTAATAAGACATTCAATTTTATGTTAGTTTCTTCACAAAAATGTCTTCAAATATTTTTAACTCAATTTTCATATATGTTTAGGGAAGCTTGAAAAGTTTGTACTAATTCTTAGATTTTTGTACTTTGTTATAAGAAAAAATCCATTTTTGTTCCAATTTTTATAAATTTGTCAAATTCATTTTTAAAGATTATTATTAGCTGTCCTATATACATAAATATATTCTTTGCAAAATTCCAACAAATGCTAAAATTCTCTTTTAACCAAGTGTATAAAAAGTGAAAAACGAATTCACGGTCAGTTTCTAAGATTCTCAGTTTCTTCCTTCACCTTTGAAAAAAAAAAAAGTAGAAACAAACATGATAGTTCTATATTTAATATATTACTCGACTTTAGGTATATAAATCATATGTTTATATATATAAACCAATAACAAACAGTCTGTACTTGGATGTTTCAATGTTTCGTACATGGCAACTATATACTAGGTAAAATCAAGGTTTCACAATTATGCCTATCAGCTTTACTTTCATCACATTTATTCTCTATATATATGTATTTATTTCAAAAGCTTTCTGCACCAATTACGAGCTCCAATTTTTATATAAAACAAAAAAAAAAAAAGCGCCACTCTAGGTCAAGAATCAATCAGTTCAAGACTGAAAAATTAAATGACAAAAAGTCTTATCGCTGGATTCAGTTTCATTTTAAAGAGCCAGCTCAGATCGAACGAATCATTAGTACAATTTGAAACGTGGAACGACGCATTGAATGCTGGAATAAATCTTGAAAATTTAAATCTATATATATATATAATTTCAAAATGAATAAATTATTGGTGTTGGCCCTGTGTCTGGGTGTGGTCTGTGGAGGTAAAAAAAAAAAAACTCAAATAAAATAAAAGTGAAGTGATGCAATAATATCTGAAAAAGGTGTCATCCTGTAAATCCTTTTGTGACTTTTTCTACAAATTGTAATCTTGATATTTGTTTAGTTGTTTTGCATTGTTAATCAATTTTCAAGATCTAGAATGAAACGTAGTTTTGTTCCCTTTATGAATTGCTTGTGCAATATTTTTCTTGGCATGTGGCGACTTATCGCCCTCAATTGCATTTCCTTATTAAAAAATTTTCTAATTTCTGTATATATTTTCTTTTTATTACAGATTTTGAAAACAGGTAAGTTAAACGTACGAAAGATTTTTCTTCTTAAAAGTGATTTTGCGAGGAATTTGTCTGATGTTTTTTTATATATTTTTTCTTGATTTCAAATGTTTAGATATAAACGTAATGATGATTTTCACACACGGTAAGTACTGTGGGGCAATGTGTTCTAAAAAGAAATAATCAATTTGGCAACTTTTGAACAATTGGCAACATGGTACTTTATCTTAACAATAATCAAAATTATTAACAAAATTTTCAAAAAAATTACGTAACAAATTAGAAAATGGAATTAAGGAATCTCCTCTAATTGTATTTATATTTATTTTATCTATAGCCACTATAATACCCATCAGCAGACTCTTGAGGCAGCACGTCGCAATGCCTATGGCTCCAGTGGTTATGGTTCAAGTGGTTCCAGTGGTTACGGTTCCAGTGGTTCCAGCAGTTTTGGCACAGTCGGTGGTGGTGCTGCTGGTGGCAGTGCCGATCTGGCTGTAGGTGGTGGTGTCGGTGGTGGCTCATCTTTGGGTAATCTAGAGAGCTCTTACGATTCAGTGGGTGCCACAGAGTCAGTGGATAGTGCAAGCTTGGGTGGTGGTGCTGCCACTTCGTTTGGTGCCAACAATGCTGCCGGGTTTGGATCGAACAGTGCTAGTTCTTTTGGAGCCAACAATGCTGCCTCATTTGGTGCTCAGAATGCTGCCTCATTTGGCTCACAATCTGCCTTCTCCACCAACTCTGCCTTCCAGAGCAGTCTGTCATCCAATTTCGGTGCCTCTTCCGCCCAAAACGTAGGCAGCAATGTGGAATTCGCTGACAACTCGAACGCTGGCACTGAAGTCAACTTTGGTGGAGCGAATGCCGTCAATTCCGAAGCTTTGTTATCCGGCAGTGTTCAGGCACCATTGTCCCTGACAGCTCCAGTGTCCAGTGGTGGAAATCTTGAATACTTCCATCAGGAGAAGGTAGTCTCAGCACCCCAACAGCAATTGGTATACAGTGTACCCGGTGGCTCCCAGAAATATGTCCAGCATGTGGAACGTGTGGTTGAGCAACAGCCCACAGTGCAATATGTCCAAGTGCCAGCACCCACTACCTCGGAACACTATTATCAGCGTAGAGTGACCAGCACTGCATCGGCTCCTCAAATTCAAATTCAGCAACCATCGGCTAGATTCTCTTATGGCTCACAAACAGGCTCCTCTTTGGGCACCAATTCGGCCTTTAAAGTCAATCAGAATGTTGGTTTTGGCAGCCAATTCGGCAGCCAATTCGGTAGTCAATTTGGCAGTCAATTCGGCAGTCAATTGGGCCAGTCATCCGGTGTGAACTTCCAGCAAAGCAATTCCCAGTTGCAGCAATTGATCAATCAGGCCCATCAGACCGCTAAGCAACAAGTTGCCAGCGGCAGCTCATTGAGCAGTGCCAACCAAGTCCAATTGGGTGGTTCCAGTGGCTACCAGGGTGGTCTTGGACAGCAGCAGCAAGTGCAATTCGGCGGTTCCAGTGGATTCAACAGTGGTTTTGGCTTCAACTCTGGCAGCTCTTTGAACTCGGCCACTTCCTTGAACTCAGCTAGCTCCTTGAACTCGGCCAGCTCTCTGAATGCTGGACAAAGTGGTTCACTTCTGAGTGGTTCTCTGCTGGGAGGCGGCTCTCTGCTTGGCGGTTCTGGTCTTGGTGTATCTGGTGGTCTGACCAGTGGCCAACAATTGGCCGGCTCTGGTAACATTGGCGGTGCAGGCGGCTCTGGCAGTGGCTACCAGACCAAACAATGGGAGAAGCAATCCAAATGGTCTTCCCAATCAGAGGTGAGATTTTCTTTTTATTCACCATTATATAACATTCCAATAAGTTCTATTCCTTCTCTTTCAGTTCGACTCCAATGGCCAACAAAAGTACTACAAGGATCTGGCCACTGGTGAGAGTGAGAACTTCAATGTGAATGGCAAGCAGTATGGCTACAAGGTGGCCACCGCCTCCGTTGATGACAATGGCAAAGCCAGCACCCACAGTGTCCACTCCTAAAAAGGAACCTAGCCAAAAACAAATTTGTCATAATGAAAGAAAACCTATTGTGTTCCTAAATAGGTGCTAAACCCAGTTTAATGTTAATGAAAAAATAAATAAAAATTGATCGAAAAAAATTAAAAAAAATATGTAAAACAAATGAATTGTCTTTTGGTGTGTTGAAAATTGGAAAGAAGTTGAAATCAGAAGACCTATTTTGATAATATAGGGGTCAAATCAGTGAACGGTGGAGCTAATGTCATGTATTAGGAAGTTACTTATCTGCTTAAATACGGCTATATCGATACTGGCTAAAACGATTTACCGCTTATAACGAATGTCATACAAAATTGTATGAGAGGTTATAAGGTTCCTATATTGCCGGTTTCTTGATTAACAATTAGAATGATCATTAAACGATTACTTAACAATTTATTCCACTTCTCCCAAAGTTAATCAAACACTTCATTTGAAGTTTTCATAAAACTTTTTCGTTTATTAGGTTTATCTCAGGAGAATGGACGCTCCAGTTTGCCATCGACTTGTATAACTCCACTGCTGATGACACCTGTGGATGGCACCTCTCTGCTAGCCTTACTATCCCGACGTCTTCTATAATCGGAGCCATAGCCATAGGATGACATACAGTAACAGGGTTTCCAACTGGGTCTCCTATAGATCTGACTTTGCTCCTGGGGTGAACGTTCGGTGGTCCAAACGGGTACAAAATGTGTCCATGTCTCACTATTGCCAGATCCACCATTTGCATAGACATCCTGTGGATAATATTGTGGTGTATAGTAACCACCAGCACCACCTCGTCCCCCGCTACTGCCAGTGTGGCTTCCACCTGTCTCATAGCCTCTGTGTTCGCTAGAGAAATTTGGATTCCATTGTGATTTGGGATCGTAGGGTTTACGAGTTCTATGTTTCGATTCGCTGCCTCCACGTCCCTTGTAAATGGGTACACTGGCATCCTCTAAGAGAGAGAGAGAGTGAGAGGGAGAGAGAGGAAAGTCACAAGTGAAAGGTGAAAGTGAAATGGGTGAAAGCTGATGTCTTACCCTTTTCACCCTGCTGCTGGGCCGAACTCGTCTCATTTGCCTCCCCCTCGGCAGTAATCTCAAACGTGATGTCCGTGTGGATGCCCACACGCTTCTTGTGTTTACCCAAGTCCGTAATTTCAACGCTCTCCTTGGACTCTGTTCATTTTGTTTCGTTTTTTCAGTTTATTTCTAATTCTGCTTTTGCTTGGAGCGAATTTAATTACCTTTCGTTTGCTGCTGTCCATCGCCCGTATCGACGGTTACGCGAACTCCATGTATCTTTGGACGATTGCCACTTCCTCCTCCTCCTCCATTACCAGCCATTCCTCCTCCACCTCCTGAGGCAGTATTGCCACCGCTTAGACTTCGTCCTGTACCCTGATCATAGCTACCATTTCCACCCTGTTGGCCCTGTCCCTGTCCCTGTCCTAGCACTCCTGTCTGGTTGTTGTTCTCGTTCTCATCGAAATCCAGCTTCGAGGACACTTTATTCGCTTGACCTGGTTGCCGCATTCACGTTTCCGTCATCGTTATGGACATCGTCGTCGTCATCATCATCATCATCGTTGTTTGTTTTTTGGTTTAGCATAGAAATTAGATTTAGCAGAAATTTAATTAAAGTTATGCAAACACTTGAGTTTCTCTTCCACTTCGCACTAATCAGGTGAATTGGAGCGCATCCGCCACATCCGGTTCTATCTGCTATAAGTGATGCAATTAGCGTACACATTGACTTATTTATGGATTTAGATACAGCTACAGATACAGATACAGATACAGATACAGATACAGATACAGATACACATTCCAATTGGCTGACTCTAAGCCTAGAAACTGGCCCAGCAGCCACGTGCACTTTGACCGATTTTAATTGCCATTCAATATACAAAGTAAACTATAATTATTGGATTAGACCTCAATTTCAAATGGATTAGTTCCGACAAATGGAACAAAAGGGGATGAATGCACACCAAGTCAACAAATAGTCTCAGATGGAAAGAAATCTAATAGTATGAGTAGAAGATCACTGTAGAATCTTTAGGGGATTGAATGTGATTCCATTCTATATTGATTTAAGATTGCTTAGGGTTCTCAATACAAATCCATCAGAAATTGAAAACACTTTCCAGTCTAGTGAAATAGAGGATTTTCGAAAGGAGAACTATTTGATCTTTATTGTATATTCGATTTAAATAATTGTGTTTTGACTCTACTATTACTATTACAAGAAATGTAAATCTCTATCTGGTTTTGCAGACTTACTTTTTACACTTTCTAAGTTAGGCAAATTAATGGAAAAACTAGAAGAAAAGGCTTACTTTGGCAGTACCAAAATTTGTAGATCCTTGTAAGCTGTCTTATATGGTAAGGTGAACATATGAACATGACTATATCAACTAAGCTCATCTTGCTGATAAGGAACATATATACATTATATGGTCGGACATGTTTTGTTCAATGCTAAAACTTAGATTCCAAATAAAGTGACTGATCTGACAACTAAATATGAGTTATCTAGAATGGAAAAAGGTATAAAAGTTAAAAATAAATCTCATATGAAAGTGGCTGCTGGCTTCTTTACGTTAACAAGATACATATCAAACTATATAAAAGCAGTTAACTAAAGTTTTAAAATTCTAACTGGCATATTTATATACATATACTCAAAATTAAATACCAAATCAAAAGAGAAGTTTTTTCTTTTTTTGGTTTGCTTATTTTGCTAAAGGGAACCAATTATAATTGGCGGCTTAAAGCGGATATTTTAACGGGTTACATGGGTTTCACCGAGCAAAAACTGGCCTTTTTTCAACAATTTTTTTTAAATATAAATAATGAAATTTTTTATTCGAATTTAGTATTCCTATAAAGATGTATGTTTCAACGACAATTCCAAAAATTTTTGTGGAAAAATATTCAAAACTCCGCCTTTGAGACGTGTCCTTCGATGACTCCTCGAAAAAAAGACGCCTCCGCGTTGGCAGAAGAACTTATTACCGGATCATCCAAAGTGAAAAAACAAAAATGCATATTTTAGTTAAGACCATAAACTAGTAAATGAACGAAGGAAAAAAAATAAAATGAAAATTGGATTTTTGGCAGTCCTTTTTACAAAAAAATGCAAATTTTAAGAAAAATTTCACTACATTTTTTTTTTTTTAAATAGTTGTAAATGAAAAAAAAATCCTTCGTTCAATTCGATTTTTTAATCGATTTAACACAATATTCTAGAGATATTAAAAAATTTAATAGGACAAAAAAAATTCGATTTTTTGAAACCGTGAAACCCATGTAACCTTAAATATGATTTAGATGGAGAATGTTAAAAACTTTTTAACCTTTTGAAAGATTGCTTATTTGAATGTTAAAAAACAAAGGATATGAAAGAAATAAATTTAAAATGGAATTTAAAAAAAAAGGAAATTAAACAAAATGTTAATAGTTGATAATAACTGTTTGAAAGTCTTACGAAATTGAAATTAAAAAGAGAATGGCAAAAGAATCGAAACTTAAATATTAATGATATACTTGGGTAGCTCATGTGTGAGTGAGCCAAAATGAATGGCTCACTGAACTGAGCCACTGAGCTTGTTCATTCAATATGGCTCAGTTTGGCTCACTAGCTCATTTTGGCTCACTAGCTCAGTTTGGCTCACTAGTTCAGTTTGGCACACTAGCTCATTTTGGCACACTAGTTCCTATGGTTCGCTCAACTGGCGATCGCAAAGTGAACTTATAAGCTATCTACAAGTGAGCCAGTGAGCCATATGAGTGAGTTGGCTCACTTCGAAAAAAAGAACGAATGAGCCAGTTCACCTCGATGAGCTGCTTTTACCCAAGTATAATTAATGAATATAAAGAATAAGATATAAAATCTTTGAAAAGATGTTTGAAAACAAATAATAACAGAGTAAATGATCGACTCAAGAATTGAAAATTGAATATTAATGAGACATCTTTGAAAAGATGTTTGAAAAGACACAGTAAAATAGTGAATGATCAACTCAACAATATTATTCGAAACAAATTGGCTAATCGTATATCGATCATTATATCGAAACATCCATAATAAAACCTAATTGGAGTACATTAAATTAATGTTATTTTTTCAACTATTATCCTTCTGCTAAATATATTTATTCTCATGGCTATTAAAAGGGAATTTTCCCCTAAAATTTAACCAAAATGCTGAATAATAGAATATAAAAAAATCTTTGTTCACTAATTGGGAAACTTTCCCAATTACTGGAAATACACGCGAGATCTCTCTCCCTCTCTCTTTAGTTGCCAAATCTTGATTATATATATACACTTTAGATTGCAATTGATTAATGAAATGTTTTCTAAACAACCTTGGACACAACGATGAGTTAACAGAAATCCGCAGAATATGAACAAGAAAAAGGCGTTGAAATATCCCATCACGAATTAAACCTTTTTTTATATTTTATTTTAAGCACTTGTGAAATTGTAAATAAGTTTTTTTCTTGGGGTTTTTTTTTTAAGTTCAAATTTAAAGTGTAGAATTGAAGTTCTAAAGCGCGTTTCAGGTGCGCACTTGAAAACCGCCGACAAACAACTGAGATGAGGGCAACAAAAAAACAATAATGAAAAAGGCAAAAAAAAAAAAAAACAAAACCGATTTCAAATATCTACAGAGATTCATTAAAATTAACTAGCAAAAAGGAGAGAGGGAGAGGAGGGTGTAATGGAAACATGTTGCTTTTGTTTCACTTGATTCTACTTCTGACGTCTCTGAGCTTGACTGATAAAAATCTTTCAAGTCTTGTTGACCAGGCTGTGAGTACTGAGTCGGTACTAACTTATAGTAAGTAAGTTGTAATTGCAGTTTTGTAAACGTTATGCGTAAGCCTATTGAATGAGTATTAGCCAACAGATTCTCTCTCTCTCACACACTCTCTTAACTCTCCAGTAATTGTTTCTAATCGCTTGACTATCATCTTGTTGTTATTGTTTTTTGATGTTGTTTCCGTTTTGCATCTTGATGGATTCTATTGTAGTTTTCTTAATATTTTTTGGTCTTTATATTGTTATTGTTATTGTTTTTTATATTCATAATGCTCTCATCGTTAATCATGAGACAGTGGCGATTCTCGTTGGCAATTTTGACAGCGCACAACGATTATCATCATTAGCCGTTTGTGAAGTTCAAGGTACTCCCCCCCGTTACCCATCTATGTCTACCAATTTGAGCCGCAGACATATATACTCTTTATTTATAATACCAAAGTTCGTCCAAGTTTAGTTAAACCGCAATTTGACTCATTTGTCTTGGACTACGCCCTTTTAGAAATCCACTCATTATCACAGATGTTGGAATAATAATGTCAGGGCCAAATGAATGTATAAGCCATAAATTCAGTACCCAAAAAAAAAAAAAGAAATTGGGATATGGGATGCAATTAATTAGCAATTGCAATTGGGGGGACTGCCTGTCATTACGTGTGATAATTAAAAGTTTTTTCTGTTCTCTTTGTTATTTCTTTTTCTTTTCTTATCTTGAGGGGTTCTTCTTGTCCACTTGGCAAAAAGAAATCCTGGCAAATGTATAGGCCATAAATTGTATGCCCTTTTTGGGCCTGTTCGAGCCATTGCTGAGTTCAACTGCAAATGCACTCTAATCTCGAATTTATCAAGCGTAATAGTTTTGGTCTGGGGTCCATCCCCCCCACATGCCCACTCCTTCAATTTCAATGTTTTGTAATCTTACCGGCTTAGGCATGTGTGGGTGTGTTTGTGTGTGGTTGGGTAGGTGGTTGGATGGGTGGTTGCTTGTGCCAAACCCATTAAACAGATGGCTTTCGTTGTCAACCATTTTTAATATACTTTTTTGGTCAAAGCTATATACACATATACATATATATATTTCTATATCTGTTTGCGAATGTCTCTCGACCTGACTTGACTTGCCGTCTGACAGATTCTTCTCTCATTCTTGTGCTTATTGTGGGCTTTTTGGTTCCAACAATAATTTGCATAAGGTTTTGCTTTTCTACATCAACTTAATTTTCATTGTTTCTATGCATTTATGTTGCACTCGTCTCCGTCTCCGGCTACGAGATCTCCATTTCCATTTCATTTCCATCCAGCTGGTCCACTCAAGTGTGGCCTGGCTAAGTTCAAGTGCGTTTCCACTTTTAAGTTACTTGCATAATTCTATGCGCATTTCAAGAGCATCGGCCAAAACAAGCAGAAAACAAAACAACTTGATGAATTGCAAAAAAAAAAAAAAATTGTTCATGTCTGGTGCCACTGTGCTACAAATGCTTCATTTTTATAGCATACTTTAGGGCATGCCTAACAAACTATTAAAAATTTTGATTTTCAACTCAATTTTCATCAAGGGAATAGTTTAAAAGGAAATTAAACTAGTTGAAGTCAATTTATATTCTATTTGTCGTTGAAAAGATTGTT
This sequence comes from Drosophila austrosaltans, assembly GCA_035045865.1. Lineage (NCBI taxonomy): Eukaryota > Metazoa > Arthropoda > Insecta > Diptera > Drosophilidae > Drosophila > Drosophila austrosaltans. Next base: position 1,468,158 of record JAWNOQ010000126.1, read on the forward strand.
TCAAATGAAATTTTAACTAATTAAACTTGATGTGGTGGGATTTGGGAATCACAAATATTGTAAACTTCAAACTGAAAAGAAAGAAAATGTAAGTTAAGAATAGTTAATTTAAGTTTGGTAAGTTTTACTTTTCTTTTTAATGATTCAAATAATTTAAATGAGATTTTAAACGAAAGCTTAGAATGATATTTATTGAAATTATGTGAAAAAGGAAACTAAAAAAATAAATAGAAGGTAAACCAAACAGTTTAGGTGAAATATTATTATTATTATTAACTCTATGTACTTATAGATAAATCTAAAGCTACAGAGCTGGGTTGATTCTTTGCTTCATTTTTAATATAGTTCCTAATTTTTTAATACATTTTATGCTTTACAATTTCATTGTTACAAATACTTATTTTAAGGAAATTTCATTCTCCCCATCTGGCCAAGGTCGAGTTCTGTTTTTGTGTTATAAAGTTGGATGCGTTGGTGGGTAGTGTTTTAATACAAATTAGATCTATAGGGCAAAAGAAAGGAAAAAATTGAATTATATCCTTATTATGCCGATATTGGATATATCATATAGTGCACCGATCTGACCAATTCTTGAATTTAAGAAACATACACATCCAAAAAGCTGCCAAGATTCAGTCACGCAGCTTAAAACTAAAGATCTAAAAGTTGCGGGAAAACAGGCAGATGGACATGGCTAGATCGTCTTGGCTGTTGATGCTGATTAAGAATGTATATTCTTCTTATGGTCGAGAACGTGTATTTCTTTCACCAATTTTAACTCTCTGAAAAAGCATTAGAGCTAAAAGTTCCTCTTTTTCCCAAATATAATACGGACTGCTGGCACATACTTTTCTTTACTTCAAAAGAAATGAATGTCGCATTCGACAAACGTTAGATAAACGTTTATATGCCTATGCAAAGCTGCAAATGACTTAAAATACAACACACTATTTTTCACTGGTTTGTTCGGTACAATTTTTTAATATGTATTTTAAGTAAATTATTTATAATTAAGTTCTATCCACAATTTTAGGCAATTAAATAGGCAAAAATGTAAGAACTGTAGGCAATAAAGTCGTTAATTCGAAATTCAAGGGACTCTTAAATAATAATACAAATTGTGGAGTGTTTGAAATAGTAAATGGTTCGAAATTTGTTGAGAGAAAATACACAAAAATTCGAATTATCAAGTTATTTATTTAACTGCTAATGCTTTACATATTCACAATGTGAATTAACTAGTCTTTGAAAAGAACTCATGTATACGTGTTTGTTTCGGAGGACATTCTTCCTGTCAGACTAATCAATCATTTTTTTAAGTGGAAAAAGATCCTGTGATATGCTGTTTAATCAGTTTCGTGTTGTAGACAAAAGCTTTGCAACTCATCGAATGAGACTCTTGCTACCTTAACTGACACCTCTGCCAAAGGTTTTGATATATCGTCTTCATCTTGATCGTTGCTCTTTTCATTCGTATCTAATACACAAAAAATTAGTGGGTTAGTGATTCTAAGACAACAACATCTTCATCTACTTGAAAATATTCAGAAAAACTTACACCGATGATGCCAACTACTGGTAACATTGATAGTTTATCATCATCCATAATTATTTATTTATCACTTAGAAGCCAAAGTTCTTTGAATTGTCAAGGGTTTGACCATATGAGTGCATTAAAATGTATGGACGAAATTCGAAATCTAAAGAAATTTTGTAGGGGACTCGCAATAACTTTGAATTATAGAGAGGTTCGAAATTTCGCAGATTTCAGTTAGCGAGAGTCCACTGTATCTGAATTAATGTCCTCATACCAAAGCAAGGATAACTTAATGCTCTATTCCAAATAAAAGCATTTCCTTTTACTAGTCTTAATTGGAATAAATTGCATTGATTTGAAACGTTTAAAAACTTTTGCATAAACTAATTGGAAAATTTGACAATAAAATACAATTGAAAATGTTCAAAGTATTTGCACAAATTTTAGCATAAATTCCCATTCAAATGTTGAATTTAAAATGTTTATGGGGAGAATGTTATCTGGAATAGAAATTATGATGCCTATTTGCAATTTTCTTAACATTTTGTTGCAATATATTTTTACCCCATAAATGTTAATTACACAAAATATTCAAAGTGCAGACAAAACGAACAAAAGGCACAAGGCAACAAAATTGTTGTTGAAAGATCCGAATTCAGAGAGAGCCAGACACCAGCTCCACCTGCCCTCGGTCGGCCTACCTAAATATGTTTGTATGGAATACCAAACTTGTACTACCCACAGAGGCAGATACAAAGATACAACATGTTTGGCTAACAAAAGACAATAGGTCCTGGACATTCTGGGTATCCTTGTGGCCAGTTTACACAAACAATTAAAATGGCAAAATCAAAATCGAAATATACAAATTTATGCGTCTAGCTGCCATTTACAGTTCTCTCTCACTCTCACTCCCTTTCTGTTTATTGTGTTTTCCTATCTCTTTCTATCCGAAAAAAATAAATTGCACAAAAATTTTTCAACTTAATGAAATAATGGGCCAGCAGAATTAAATTATGGCCATCATTCCCGAGGGTGCAACAAGAACTCTAGAGTCTAGACAATAACTAAATTTGCACCCAAGAAAATTTTTTGTTGATTGCATTGTTAACGTTTGATTTGCAACCACCAGCCATTACCTCTTAACCAAGAAAAAAAAAGTCCACCCACCCGATCAGGGGATATATGAAAGTGTAAGTAAACCTGACACCACCAACAACAACCCTCGTATAATCATTTCACATTCTCTATCCAAAAACGATCCCGACGACCTCATTGACTATTCACACTCATGTTTTTCTATATCCGTTGTATTATTATTATATTTCTCTTCTTTTCTTTCCTTCTTTGGTATATAAAATTTTTATTATTTACTCGTTTACAGCTTTACAGCATTTCTCGTTCTCGTTCTCTTTCGTTTTATCGTTTTTCGTGTAGTGCAAAATTATCACAAAACTCATTGAATTTGCTTTTATTGTTGTCGGGTGTCGGGCCAGCAGCAGCAGTGGCAGCGGCAGCATCATCCAGTCACCCTTCAGCATCCCCCAGAACCCTCCCTTCCCGGCAGATGCATTGCAACGGAAGCCGAGCACAAACCCAAACCCGGCGGCTGCCTCTGTCGTCTTATCGTTTCCTTTGTCGAGTCGTCACCCAATGCCAATCCACCGCCAATTCAATGTGGTTGCTGCGTAGCGGGTGGCCCAAGTCAATGGCACAGTGGTTCAAGACATCATTGTTGTTTAATAAAAATTTATAACTGGTTTTTGGAGTGGAATTTATTTTTGCCATGGTTTACATAAGTACATATTTATAATTTGTAGTGCTAAAAACAACTAACAAACTATGCACTTGGCATTTTATTCACTAACTAAGTTTAATTATTGTTTTACGGCTTTTGATTTATCGTATCAAGTGGAATTTGTATATTTTAGTTATGGGTAAAAAGTTTACTAAGAGGTTTTGTGGGAGCGCCTGTGGTGTAAAAACTTCAAGTGGATTTGAAGTACGTTTTAGGGAAGAAATAGAGTAGCGTGACTTCCATACGCTTTGAACGCCTCAAAAGAGGAATAACTTAATTCTGCTATATCATAGGTGTAGGGATCATAAGTTAATTGTTAAGCGACACTAATTGTTTGCGACTTTATTATATAATATACAGTGGATTCTCGGTTAACGAACACACTTGGTTCCAGCATATTGTTCGTCATGCGAAACGTTCGTTAAGCGAAACCACTTTTCCCATTTAAATCAATGTAAAATAAAATAATACGTTCCAGGTTGAAAAAAAGTACATTCTAATTTGTCTGACTTTAAACTCTTGTTAAAAGAAAATATCATAAAAGCTTCAAAATGTTTAAAGAACTGAAAAATTCATTAAATATGTTTCAAGATCAGCTATTATTGATAGGAACTAACATTTTTTGAGGAAGGAAATGTGTATTAGAGGAGATTGTAAACGTAGACGCAAGTTGATGAACACATGTGATCCAATGCAGCACCAGTGTAACCATGTCTTAAAAATTTAGCAGATAAATTGCATGCAAAATAATGCTAAAAAGGTCACACTGGACAGCACTATAATGTGCATTCGGGGTATTTTCCCGTTTCGACGCTAAACACAGATAGAAATTTTACATACAATTAAAATGTTCACCCTTTTCGTTGGTCGTTATGAAAATGTGTTCGTTATCCGAGGTGTTCGTTAACAGAGGCTCCACTGTAATTAGAATAATAGCTTCACTTTGCGATATATGTACCACACTTTCGTTTCTACCTTTTGCGACTGCTTTATACGACGGATCAACTTACTCTGACGATCACTCATTACTCTCCTCAAACTTATTCTCTGTTCTTGCCACATCTATTGATCAATAGCCAAGCTCTTATTACCCATGTTACCATATGACCATATTAAATGACCCTTTTAATGACTAATAAAAATAATGAATAATAATAGGACATAAAAGTCGAACCTGATAGCGTCTATCTTATCACCTTCTATATGCTGTATGTATTTTCTTTCAATATTTTGTGCTCAGCTTTCATCTTATTCTTCCATCACATGTAAACACACATAACAATAATAGTACAGTAGATGCCGGCTATAACGATACCAGCTTTAACGACTGACAGCTTATAACGAAAAAGAGTTTTCGTTGGTTTTCAAACAAATTCATATGGATGAACAATCGATTATAATGTTGCCATATTGCCGGTCCCTTTGCTATCGTTATAACCGACACCCACTGTATTATTTTGTTGTTTTGCAAGGACCTGTTAAAGCTTTCTTAGAAACAATTTGAAATCTTTTGGTTTAAATTGTTTTACTTTTCTTTAATTTCTCATTTAACTTTTTTATTGTAGAAATTTTCAGGTAAATAAGAAAATCATATCACGTAGATAATCGAATTTTTGAACTTTAAATGGATTCTAAGTTAACTAAACCAATTAAAAAACAGTTTTAGTTTGACTTATTAACAGTTTTACAATAATTTTACTCTATTAATTTTATTGTAATTTTTTGCTCATCTTAGACCACTGTGCATTTGGTGTTTTTTATTGCCACCTTCTCGCATTAACTCACAGGTTGTTGCAAGAGCAAAAACGAGACAAGCAAAAAAAAAATGGGGAAAAAATAAAAGAAAACCAGAAAATACTCGTTGGCCCTTGAAAATGAAAATTTGCTTTGCCCGCTGCCGGCATCAACAACATCATCATTCCAAAGGGTTCTGCTGTGGCTTGTTGACCGCCGCTGCTGTTCGTTTCTTTTTTTTTTTTTTTTTGCTTTCCCCTAGACCTTGTCAAGTTGTCCCCCAGTGCCAATTCCTACATGGACTCCCACACCCTGGCACTTAGCTGACAATGAGCAGTGACAGCTTGAATGGAGGGTGAGAGAGGATTGTCAAGAGCCGCTTGTGGTTTCTATCCAGGGGTGTATGCACGTTCATTGCATCTGTCGCATGCCGGAACTAAACGACAACGACTCGCATCCCATGCCAACCCAATTCATTCCTCCCCTCCCCCGCACTCTATCCTCCCTGTCTCTCTATCTCTGGGGTACGTTAATGATGCATACGCATTGGCGATTATGATGAGTTTGATAGAGAGAAGACAAACTCCTCTTCGACTTGACATGCATGATTTAGTAGCAGAAACAGAAATCGGACTTGAATCCTTACCCATGTCCAGGATTCATTTTCATTTCGCAAATTGCACTTGACCGTACTGTGCCGTACCGTACCACACCACACCATACCGTGCCGTGCCGTGTGACATTTCTCGCAAATTATGTTTTTTCCTCCTCCCTAGCTAGAAGTGGGTATTCGCTGCCACCAACCTAATCCGATTATTGTCTGGTACATATGGTGAACCTGGCTAACTGCTGCACTTACGCTTATTGTCCTACGCGAAATTTAGGGGTTATACCAACATAGACTGCATGCCCCCTGTAATTGGATTTCGATGACTGCAAATTGGTGATAATTTTTTTCATCTCCTGGTCTCGTTTGGTTCGTTGAATGGTTGGTTTGTAGGTTGGTTGGAGGGAGCAAAACGAATGCGCGCACGTGATTCCGTGAAAAATGCTAACATCTGGACACACAGAGAGGTTCGGTTGGGTTTCTTTTTTTTTGCCTCAAATAGTATAATCTTTCTTGCTTAGGGTAAGGTAAAACTACAAAAATATATTGAAAACTTTATTGGAAAAATCGTAAATAAAATGTTATAGCTACCGTTAGTCCATGCATACATAAAACATGTCCAGGTAAAAGGCTCATTGAATCTCGTAATATTTCTGCTTCTTTAAGTTTTCATTCTGAAGAGGAGCTTTATAGCTAGAGCTATGTAGATATACATATATAACCATCATTTGCTATAGAGAAGTTATCTACAATTCACTACCTAATTGTTTAACTGTTTAAAATGCAACAACAAGTTGATTGGTCTATATTTGCCAATTCGATACCAATGAAGGCGAAACTGAACCTTAATAAAATCCAAAACTTAATTAAATCGAATATATTTTTTGTGAAAGAGTCTTTAAATACCGGATTTTGCATCTCCGTTGCTTAATTCAAAAACAAATATCCAACTTTAATAAGTGCTATAAAAAAGTTTTACTAAAAACTAAAAATTTATTAATCCACAAGTTAAATTGCATGGCCAAAATTTATTAGGATAATTAACCAAAAATAAAATGCATATTTATTCTAATATATTGTAATTTACATATGTATTCAAAATTAATTTCTTTGCAAAAGAAATCTTTTGCTTTTAGCTCGAAATAATCATTTTTAATTTTTTTAATTTTCTTTTAAAGAATGTAAGAACTTTTATATTGATAATCTACATTGTAGAGTCTACAGGTTAGGAAAAGGAGAAGAAACAAAAGTATTATCTCGCCGATAAATATACATATGTTGGCAGTATTCAGAAAACAAATAACTGAAAGTTTGGAAGTTTATAATCTTCTTTCTTTGCAAAAAATTGAAATCTACTTCAACATTTATGTCTATAATATTATATTACATATTATTAACAAGCGGTAAATATGTATGCCCACCCAAAAAAGGTGGTAAAATCATTAGAACATGAGATGTGCAAACAAATCTTATTTTGGACCATGACTTTCAAATTTTAAAAGACAGAATCTTACTTGCCAAGTTTAATTAAATTCCATTAAAAAGAAAAGAAAATGAAGCAAGCAAGTATACCCTGTACCAACTACATAGTTATATTAAATCAAGATCAGCATCAACTTAATTCAAAATTTCTTTTAACATGCAACAACAGCTACCGCATGCTATCTCGCTCACTCTTGCCAGAAAATGTGGCCTTGGCCATTCAAAATGCACAAAATGTATATCTTCGATTTTCATTGTCCGATTTCGACACATTTGGCCACATTTAAACGATCTTTTATTCGCGTAGGCACTAGACGAATGTTTGAACACCCTTGAAGTTGCCATCAATTCAAAACGAAATTCCCTTTAACATGCAGCAGCAGCGAAAGCATGCTATCTCACTCTTTCATATTTGCCAATGTCGCCTTGGCAATTCAGTACAAAATGCAAATGGCTATATCTCCGATGTTTATTGTAATTATTATATAATTATGTCTACCAAATAAGAATTTGATATTTTCAATACAGCTCTAGAGATTCATTTTAAAATTTTCCTTTTTCATTTGCGGGGCAGAAGTGGGCGTGGCTAAAATTTGAAACAAACTTGATCTGCTTTGACATTAGACGGATGCTCACACCAAATTTGGTAGCTCTAGCTCTTATAGTCTCTGAGATCGAGTGGCTCATACGGACAGACGGACGGACAGACGGACATGTCTCTATCGACTCGGCTGTTGAAGCTGATCAAGAATATATATACTTTAGTGGACCGGAAATGCTTCCTTCTGCCTGTTACATACATTTTAGCGACTTTAATATACCCTTTTACCCTATGGGTACAGGGTATAAAACAAATATTTGACTTCAATATGCGCTATAAAAAAGTTTTATTGATTATGGCAAAAATTTGTTCAAAACTTAAAACTTATGATAATTAACCAAAAATAAAATGCATATTTATGCTAATATGTTGTAATTTACGTATGTATTAAAAATTAATTTCTTTGCAAAAGAATTCTTTTGCTTTTAGCTAGAAATAATCATTTTTAATTTTCAATTTTTTAAAATAGATATGTACATATGTATGTAGGAACCGGTGATGAGGGGCCAAATAGATCAAGGGGAACTAGAAGAAGTTTCTTGGGCTAGGGACAATTCTTCTGAGTTTGCAAAAAAAAGGACCGTGTGACAAAACTTTCGACAAATTTTCCAAAGGGTTAAAATAATTTAAGTTGAAGCTTATTTGTTATTTGCATATCATTTTAAAAAAAAGAAGATGATAGTCCGTATTATCATTATCCACTGACATTTTTCTGTTCATTTTATTTCATTTATAGTTAAAACTAATTAGTTTTATTTTATAAACCATTTTAGAATTTTTTTAAATTGTATTATTAATTAATTTTATTAACCAAAAGTTGAGGAAAATGATTTGACATTCCAAAACTGTTAAAAATAAATTTCTATTATGTCGAAAATACCTATCGGAATATTATCTACATTCTGAAAGTTGAAAAGTAAATAAGTAAATGTAATCCACATCGTTAATGATTCGTGATTTTGTGATCGAAAATGGAATTACTACTATCAACCTTTGTAGTTTAACAAACTCTTTACATTATTTGTTTTCGGACTATTTGTTTTCGGCCTCCTCATTCAATTTAGATATAGATTCCACACATTGGCGATTCGAAGACCATAACTAATGTTGAATGGTCATATTTATCATGGTTTATTCCTGACAGTTAATCTTTTAGAAATTTTATTGAATTATTTGTATATATTCCTTGCTGTTGAACTTCTCACCTACCTATTTGGACCAAAGAACGGATGAAATTCATGGATTCAGATGGATTTACTTGCGGAGGTTGCAAGTCTATGAGTTAACTTCATCGATTGCATTTTGAGTAATGGGAAAAGCAAAACTATTGGAGAGTTTACCTTTTTGCTTAAGAAACTGAAATACTTTTGATAAGTTAAATATAGGTTGCCCTCAATCCGTATCTCACACTGAGTCCAACTTTCGTTTTTCGCGTTGATGTCTGGCATCGTCATTACATTGAATTGTGCCCCACGGGGGCGTTTCGTGTCAATTTATGCAACTCTCCTGCAATTTCCGGTATATTAAAGCAATTTCCACTCCACTGGCCACAGCAGTATACAGGAGGAGTTCCTCACACGCTCACATACATGGTCATGACTTAATGGCAAAGACCTGCATATGACTGGCGTCTGTGTGCGGTGCTTTTCTGGGTGGGATTGGGTGGTATGTAAGGGGATGGCTAGTATATGTGATGGAAATGCCCTCTAGGGCGAATAAGCATAACCAAAGTGTGGGCGAAAATATACGTTAAGAGAGCTTAAGAGATGCTCTCCCAGAGAATCGATATTACATTTCAGTTATGGTTCATATGGCTAAAAATGGGCAACAAACAATTTAATGGAATAGAACATTAAAGCGATCAAAGTTTCTTAAAGATGCTAAACTAAAATATAGAAAATTTAACAAAGGCATTTTAATTTTATTTTAAATTTTATTTTGAAATAAAGATTATGTAATAAAAATGAGAAATATTTCTTAAATTTGCCCAGATTTGTATTATTGTTGTTAAAGTGAATTTTGGTTCTTTGATAATGCTAAATGAAAATTCAAAAGTTTGGTTTTTGGACTAAAGACTTGAAAGTCTTATCAACCATTGAGTTAGTCTCGAAAGTTCACACACAAAAGGAAACGGCATTAGTAAGCAATAATAGATAAAGAAATTTTCTCGTATCACAATATAAAGATGACTACTAATAGAAAATTTTACCCCTTTCGGGACTATTGGGACAATAAATATATGTATTAGTTTTGTACAATCAAAAAAAAACAAATAGAACTAACCCTAAAATTGAAATAGAAACTCTTTTTACTTACTAAAGTAAGTTAAAGTCCATGCTTAAGGATTTTACACTCATTGGGTTGTCCCATTAGAAATACTTGTAGTTTACATATCTAAGAATAAAAGGGGACTATTTCAGGACTTTCAAGTAAGCAATGCATGCTTTTTTTCTGTTACCATTTAGAATATACATATATGTCAAAATCTGCCAAGTGAGCCACACGAAATTTTATGGTACATTTTCCATTTCTATTTAACAAGATTTTTGTAAATATTTGGGATTTTAAATTTAAACTCTGTTCCAAAAGGTTCAATATTTCAAAACACTTTTTAAATTTCATTTTCCTGGAAGCAGGACATCAAGTCCAAGCAAGAGCAGCTCAAGGCAAAGACCAGGAAAATGTACTGGCTGTTAGCACCTCGTTCTGAACTTATTGGGACTATATAAAGCCGTCCTGAAGCCAGTATGAACCATCTCAAATATTGAAATCATTCAGAAATACCAGAACAAGACGCTGAGACTAATCACATGTGCTCCTTGGTATGTGGCCAAACTGCCTCTTGTCGAAGAAGAAATGAAACTATATGCAGAGAGATATTCGAATAGGTTATACGACTATGATAATACTCTAGCCCTTGGACTACTGGGTAACTTAAACAACCAAAGGCGACTTAAATGATTTCACGTTCTAGACCTACCCTTTAGAAGTATGTAAAGTATGTAAATAGTAGTAGTAGTAGTAGAAATAGTAGTATGGGTATTGTTACCTAAAAACTGTAAAAGAGCCTAAGTTTCAAGAATGGTATTACCTTTGGTTTAGGCTTTTTCAATAGTATTAACTTTGATTTCCAATATCTAACTTAATCAAGTGGCATACACTACAAATCACTTGAATAGAAGAATACCCCGTGGACAGTTTTGAACAAAAGTAAACCCTTTAGGTGATGATCTAAAGGATCCCTAAAGAGTATGCATGTACCTGGTATTTCTTTTTAACTGGTTAATCATAAAAAGTTAGATAAAGTTTTTGCAAAATAAATTAATTTTAAATGCTTATTAAGAACGTTAAGAAGATAATTCACGCAGAAAACTCCTCAATTATAAAAACTGGTTAGAAAATTTGAATTAATCCCAAGACTATGTAGATGAGTAATACCTTATTATATTTCAATTTCAAATTCATATATATCACACACATACACAAAGCCGACAATTTTCCATCTAAATCAAAGCTTAGGTAGGTCTTTGTCTCCCCCCCCATAGAGTGAACCCCTTTCCTTTTTACCCTCAGCATCACGACGCAATAAAAAATGCTATCCAAAAAAAAAAGAAAAAATTGCTTATAAAATGTCAAAACGTTTTACCAGCATTTTGGAAAAGAAGCAGCAAACCAAATGCAATTTATCTAGCGGGGCGGTTCGTTCAATTGACGCTGCACCCAGGGGGACTGTTTGATTTACCGTCAACAGGAGATTAAAAAAAAAAAATAGAAATAAAATTCAAGAGAAGCGAGAGAAGAAAAAAAAGGGAAAGCGCTATATCAAAAAGTGAATTAAGAACTTGTGTGGTGGAACGACAATTGGAGGGTAGGTAGTTTCGTCTATTAACCGAAGAGATGGGGGCAAATTGAGTTGCAACACTTGGCAGGTTTTTATCTACGCACCACAATCAGTAAGATGGCAGAAGGTGGGGTGTAACAACAGCCAGGGAATAGGCGGAGTGACCAGACTAGACCACACCAAAACAGGAGCAACGACCAGCAGGCAGGCAGGACGACGAACGGACAACTGTTTCGTGTTGGCGCGTTGATAACAAGATTTGTTTTTCAAAAATTATGGAAGGGTCGTACTTAATTACGTTGAAAAGCGCAATGAGAGCAATTTGAAAATGGTAACACAGAAGCCAAAAACCAAACTGAACCATACCGAAACGTTTCCTCCCACTTTCCTTACCCTCTAACAGATCTTGACTGCGGCAATTTAACTAAATTAAATTTAGAGTGTGCCCATCCTTCGATTTTAAGCTAGAGATAGATGATAGAGGACAGAACACAGGAGACACCCTTCGTGTACGCATCCTTAGACATTTGTCCCAGTCAACATAAGTATTCCATTAGAGCAAACACAGAAATTGAACAATTTTTTTGAGTATGATTTATTATAATGAGATTTTTATTTATGGAATGTTTTTTTTTTATTGGTAAGGATATAATGTAGTGTCGTCTGTTTCTTTTTTTTCCTAGAGTTGTTTGGTTTTTTTCCAAAATTAAAAATTAATTAGGCATTTGTCATTGTTGTGTCAAACAGATGGCTTAGTAAGAGGAAAAGGAGGGTGGCAAATGGTATAAGGGAAAATGGTATTGAAAGTTGTTATTTTTAATGGTTTTATACTGTAACTAAATAAAGTATTATTTGAACCAAATTATTATATTGAGTGATAGGTAATAGTGCGGAACTGAAAACGGAATCTGACATAGAAACTTTCTAAGGATATTCTAAGATTAATCAGAATTATCCGCGACTATCCTATAAACAGTAGTAATTCATTCAATTCAGCAAAAAAACTATATTCTTGACCTTTCGTTCCTATGGAAGCTATATGATATGGTCAACCGATTCTTATAAAACTTGGTAAATATGATAAGAAGCATATTAAACTCAAAAAAACCCAGTTTTTCTAAATTTTTTGTGAATAATAAAATGATTGATGTTAAGACTTTTTCTTGACCTATCGTTTCTAAAGGAGCTATATGATATAGTCATCCGATCGGGATGTTTCCGAGATATACAATGCAGCAAAAAGAAGCCTATTTATAAAATTTTGGCTCTGTAGCTTTAAGAGTCGCAGAGGAGGTTGTGATCCAGACAGTCGGACAGAAGGAGAAACGGACAGACAGATTGGCATGGCTAAATCAACTCAGCGTATTGTGCGGATCAAGAATATATATACTTTGTATAGTCAAAGATGGCTCCTTCTAAACGTTGCAAACTTTGAACCAAATTTAACATACCCTTTTCAAAGGAACAAAAATCAGTTAATCTTCGGAATAAAAACCCGATAATAGAACAAATTGGTAAACTTATTTGGCCAAAAAGAATATTAAAATTAAAATCAGAAAACTCATAAATAAAAGGAGAGGACTTAAACTTCGTCCCACTTGTGACCACCATTCCATTTAGGAATATTCTTGATTGAAATGGAAAAATCATTTAACAACATTTAACATCCCTAACAATCTCCACTTCTAACTATAGTGGACATGAAGCTTTTTGAGTTCTTTGTTTCAATTGCAACTAACAGATATCCTGTAATCGAACCAAAGTTATATATACCTTTGCTTAAAACTTTTATTCTAAAATATCTAGCACGTAGTTGGTTTTAGGTATTATTTTAGTTAGTTTTTGCTTGTCTCTTAGGATTCACGAGTAAACATATCTAAATGCAAGGTCAAGACTTTTTTCAGAAATACTCCTCAGTTGATTACCTATTTTCTTAATAACATTCCACTAACTAGGCGTAGCGAGATGATCGACTTGGGAATACTCATGGTCCATAAATTGACTTTTAAGTCCCATATATCTACTACCGTCGCACAGTGGGGCCTCTGCCCGGATAGCTGACCGAAAATCATTTTTTTCACCATCGCGTTGGGCAAAAATGAAAACTGAAATCGACAGATAATACTTCAAATATTATGGATCCAAAATATTATTGAAATCCGATAAGAGTTGTGGGTGCTACATCGTCTCAAAGTGGAGACATTTTTCATGTAAGAAAAAAATTTAGAATTTTAAAAAAACTTGCAACTTTGAAACTGTATATTGGCCGAATTAAACAACTGATCTTGAATATTTTTACTTTATTCGAAAAGTAGATTATTTTTTAGTTATTTGTTGTAAAAAGTACAATAAAATTTAAAATACCTAATAAATTGGAGACGTTTCAAAAACACACTGAATTTTCCCATTTTTTGAACTTTGGTTGAGTAGAATCAACAGAGATTCACGGAGATTCACGATTTAATCATATACACGTGATAGAGGGAATATTCACCTATCAGACCTATATAGTGCAGTCTTGCGCTTTTTTGCGCAAATTTGTCAAAAATCCAAAAAACTAACAAAATCATTAAAAAGCATATAAAACAAGTCAAACCTACCTTAGATGTTAATGGCTTAAGAAAATAATGTAATTTGAGAAAAAAAATTTTTTTTATCCGATTGTTCCTATGGAAGCTATAGCATATAGTTGACCGATTTGGCTGAAACTTAGCACAGACATTTTGATATGAATTAAACGTCCAAATCGAAAATTTCGGGACAATCGCTTTTTAATATATATAATTGACCGATCGTTCCTATGGGAGATATATGATATAGTCAACCAATTCTGACGAAACTTGGTAGATATTTTAAAAAGTATATTAAACTAATAGAATACAAATTTCATAGTATTCGATTGAAAAACAACAAAGTTGTGGAAGCTTAACTTTATTCTCGACCTATCACTCCTATGGGAGCTATAAGATATAGTCAACCGATTCTGATGAAACTTGATAAATATGTTAGAAAGTGTATTTAACTAATTGAATTCAAATTTCGTAATATTTGATTGAAAAACAACAAAGTTATGAAACCTTAATTTTATTCTCGACCTATCGTTCCTATGGTAGCTATATGATATAGTTATCCGATAAGGATGATTTCGAGATATACAATGCCTACAGCAAAAAGAAGTCTATGTGTAAAATTTCAGCTCTGTAGCATTAAGGGTTTTGGAGGAGACCAAAATTAATGTACCCTTGCAATGGTATATTTTTTTCGCAATTTAAATTAAAAATTAAAACAAAACATTGAAAAATCTTATTTATCTTATCGAATTCAAATAATAAAGTTCATTTGTCATCAAAAAAGCGGTCAAATATGCCTAGAAATATTTTTCAACTTTGACCTTGAATATCTAAGCAACCCGAGTACGTGGCACCTCGGTAATAACTCCATTTGAAGCTTGAACAATTAGCTATCAAATGCTTTTTAAATTTTGAAAATCGCTTCACTACTTTAGAAGATATGATTTTTGATAAGCGAAATGAGAAAAGGCCCCACTGTGCGTCGCTAAAGCCATGAGTGTTCTTGGATTCGTAAAAAGATGGTCAAAGGAATTTGATGATCCATATACAACCAAGATTCTTTACACCTTATTGGTTCGTCCAATTTTAGAATATGCAACCTGCATATGGTCACTCCAATACGATTCACATAAAGCAAGAAACAGTTTCAAAAACAGTTCCTTCTTTTTGCTCTTCGTGGTCTGAACTGAGATCGTAATGTAAATTTGCCATCGTACTCTAGTAGACTACTTTTACTTGGCCTTCCTTCTCTCACTAATCGTAGATTAATGCTTGCTTCTTAATGGGGATATAGACTCACCTGAGCTATTGAACCGAGTAAATTTAACAGTTCCTTGTAGACTTACAAGAAACTATATTCCTCTATTACTTTCACAATGTACTACTAACTACCTAATGCATGAACCTTTTCGAGTTCTTTGTTCTGATTATAATCGTCTTTATCATGTAATCAGTTCAGAGCTCTCTACTCCTTTACTAAAAACTTCTATCCTAGCTATAGTTTCGCTTTTTGTCTGTATTTTGTGGATTGTCCCCGCGACTCGAGCCGTGCGTTATGCGGCTTACGCCCCTCGTTCGGTTGGGCGGCAGGTGTGGGCAATTAGTGCTCCCGTTGGGATTCGCGCTTAACAAAAAAAAAAAAAAAAAAAAAAAAAAAAAAAAAGAGGGATTGCCCAGGTGTCACTTAGGCCACTTGCAAGTACAGCGCATTCTATACTTTAATATCCAGAAAAAAGGCAGACCCTTAACGTCAGTTAATAAGAGTTTCGAAGATTAAACAAACTTATTTCGTTAGTTAGCTTAAACAAGCTAACTCTTTGAATTTGGCCATCTGGCAACGCTGACACAACCTTAATAATAGATACATAGAACCAGCACTCTCAACCCTTTTCTTCATAATAACAATCATATAGCTTTCATTTTGTTTTTTCTGGCATTTTCACTCAAATAATATTTAATTGAAAGAAGAAAATTTCGTATTTTACTATAATACTCAATTTTGAAGAATGTAATAATTGAATGAAAGAATTAATTCAAACCAAACTATTCGACGAAATGTCATTTAAATAACATTAAAATGATGCAATTACTCATCCCTTAGCTCGGGTGCCTCGCAGCGTGGAAAAACGCTACTCTCATAGGTGGGCACCATATACTTGATATTAATAAATGCATTGGGTCCACCACAGAATTCCAATAGTTTCAATGTATCCTCGATGACATCTCCAATACGTTTACTGCGATCAGGATCGATGCCTTCACCCAAATTGACATTGATGTTTTTATAGAGATTGCAAACGGCCAGCAATTGGCGATAGAATGGAACTAGAGCCTGACCCACACAGGGTCCTTAAACAAATCAAAAGTATTAGAATAGGACTCACAAGTTTAACTTTCTTTATCCTGCTTACCCAATCTAACCATAAGCTGTAGAACTTGCAAAGCCGAGATAATAATACTTTTGTCCCGAGTCTCGAAGGCTCGTTTCAATGGTAAAATCAATTTGGGCAATACGGGTAAAACTTTTTTGGGTGATCTTATAATAAGATCGATGGCACCATTAAGAGCCAGCAAGCGTGTATCATTATCCATATCAGCCAGTCCATCCACAAAGATGGGCAAATAGTAACAATAATCAAGATCCTCGGGTGTGCATTGCCAGCGCAAGGGACGATCTTTGGTGGGATCCTGTTTATTACTGCGTCCTGCCAATACTACGGGTATATCACCACGTGCGCAATAGATTTTAAATACAGTTTCCTTTACCGGTTTACGTTTAAAAATATCGATTCTACAAAAGGATTTCAACCATCGTCAATCAGATATTATAATATTTCTTATTCTACTCACTTTGGTGGCGGTTTAACAACAGTTCCCTTTTGAAGTGCCTGGAAAGTGAAAGCTGGCACTACACGCTTGGGCTAACAGGATGATTAATTAGTGATAATGAAAGATCTTAAGAGTCCATCTATGGTCACTTACTTGCTTGGAGCGCGTGTAGAGCATCTCACGGCAAACCCTTCCCGGTTCATGTGGACGCTTGGCACGTTCGAGCGTATTGGAGCACATTTTAATTAAATATTTACGAATAAAAATTGGTGAAAAAGGGAAAAATGCTTTGCACAAAAATTCTAGATGTGTTTTCAGTGCCTGAAACTACAAGATAATGTTGAAAATATTTTTTGAATCTAAAGAGGTTTATGCTTTAGGCTACTTGGTGAAAATGCCAGTGACTCAAGATGAATTTGATATACATTAATGGAAAGTCAAAGGTAACTAATAAGTAAAATCACAACAAATGAGCAAATGGCGCCCAACGTAGGGCTGGGAAAATTAATCGAAAGTAAAAAGTTATCGAAAGAGAAGAGAATCTTAAGTATAAATGAATAGACTGTACTGAAAAGTTAGGAGACTTTTAGAAAAGTTAGTGCAAGAGTAAAGGTTCATTTTGGCTGCTCCGTAAAATTGGGTGGCATAAAAATGGAACAACCCGCATCAATGAAAATATTTTGTCCTAAAGGGACACCTCCCGCCCAACCCACCAAGGGGCGCAAGCCGCATAACGCACAGCACGAGTCCCGGGGACAATCCACAAAACACAGACAAACTATATCTTTATACGAGCTAAATGTGAAAGGATAGAATTTTTTAGTACAGGAATAGAGAGCTCTGAACTGATTACATGATGAAGACGAATATAATCAGAACAAAGAACTCGAAAAGGTTCATGCAATAAGTAGTTAGTCATACATCGTGGTAGTGATAGAGATCAGCGACCTTTTTACCGTTAAATAATGTAAGAACGATGTTATCGATTGTCTTGACATCGATTTGTGGAATTAGCTTAAAACTAAACGTCTTTCAGCATTGACTATGGGTCGAACAGAAAAAGTTTTCTGTGTTTAAAAGAGTTAAGGTTGTATTTGATATTTTATCTCTATTTTTTATTCATCTATTCGCCCTTCTATTTTCTTCCTTTCTATTTTCTATTTCAATTACTATGATATACAAGAAATATTTGATATATTTAGTTGATATATATTGCAAAATATCGATACTATAAACATACGTATGTCGGGAACGGGGTACTTTTATTCCCAGCAACATCTACATACATATATCGTCAGTCATCTTGTGTTTCCGTATATTTGTCTTTCTTTCTGGGAGCTCCGCGAGCCGCGACTGGTCTCGAGCGCGTCTCCTTCCAAATTAAATTTCTGTATCGTTGGCAATTTGCACCTTGCCTTTCTTCCTCACTTGTCTTACTTGTCACTTTGAAACTCCTGTCACTTTCCTGCCCATCGCCACTAAGCCAATAAAACCCTATGGGTCTGGAACCTAGTTCCCAGTAAGACATTGGTCTCTGTAATGTCTTGGCATGTCTGTTTTCTTTAACATGTCGTTATACGTTAGTATTTACATTCTATTTAAATATTACCAATTAAATATTTCAATCTCCGACACGTATGTATTAGAAGTACTTTTCACTGTTCTGACACTATATACAGGTCACAAATCATTGGGAGAAACTAAATTTTCAAAAATGTATTTCTTTCCATTATAGGATTTACCGTTCGTACATTTCGATACATTTATCGATTAGATTGTTGACAGAAAGTTAATATATCGCAATGATTCGCACTGCGTTCCCTTAAGTTGACCGCAGATATCTTGCAAATTGAAAATTTTGAATTGGCTGCTCTTCGTTTTTCTAAAAAGAGGGCTACATTTGCCTCATGGCACGCAAGCATTTCAATTGCTCTATTAGAGAAAAAGAATACACACAAATTTATGTAAATAAATTACTTGTCCTAGAATAAGTATAAAAATATTTATACAACACCTTCTTATCATAACGTCGACACGCCACCAACCAACCTAACATCCCAACATCCACCATGAACGTATGCAACCCCCAGATGTGGAACAACATGGGGATTCCAAAGAAGAAAAAAAAAAATATATATATATATATACGGAAACTGTAACGAAGGAAAGGGGAGCTTGGGGTGATTCCGATAGGCGGGGGCGAACTGGGGAGGTTCTACAAATATTCACACCTAAACTGTAAATGTCTCTAAAGAGTCATAAAGGGAAAGTGCAAACATTTGCGCACTTTATCATCTTTTTCCATTTCCATGTTAATGTTAACGGTAAATATTTTTGTAACGCCCGCCAATTACGTTGTCTCGTTCTGTCTGCCTTCCCCCTCACACACTCTCGAAGATTTTTGAAATCTCGCGTCGCATTAACCTACTTTGTGGCCCTGTGTTTTGCCTACAGTACGTATGCCCCTGCCCCTGCCACTTACGGGCTTTTCCGTATGCGCTTTTAATTAATTAAAATTCAACATGCGAATTATGTTTCATCTAGATAGACCTTCCTTGTTCTCTTTGGTGGCATTTTGTCTGCTTTCTCCACGTATCTCTGTTTTGGGCTTTTAATTGCCCACGCACAGCTTTTCACTTTCATTTCAACATCGTTGCACGTCGCGATTTATCCGTTTTAATAATGCCAGGGATCTGCGTTCTGGCATGTAAAATTGAGTTAGAAGCGTTTAGGATTATAGGGAGCACGTAGAGGGAGACCAAAAAAAAAAAAAAACAGAAGCCCAGATGCCACGACTACGATATGCGGGGAGCTGTCGCTAATTGCTGGAATTTCCATAGCAAAGTAAGATAAGAGTGGAAAAAAAAGGATGAAGAAGGACAGGAAAGCAAGTAAGAAGTCAGCCTGAGTTGACTTAGCATCTTATGTTGAGTAAGGGTAAGCTTAACCCTACTAACTGCAAGTGATATAACGGCACTTGGCTAAAGGATTTGTGTAACAAGACGTCGGGGTCACCACCAATTTAACTGTACTTATGAAATTTCGTTTCCTTTAGCAATTAGATCAAAACACAAGTAGGCTCTAAGTCTTTAAGCACTATTATTAAGCTTTTAACTCAATTATATTGTAAAATTCATGTACTATCATATTTTGCTCCACAATTAGCTCAGCCCAAAAGTAGACTCTAAATCATTTAATTTTCCAAATTTCCGCCTAGACATGTCAACATTTTACCTATCCGAGATAAAAATAAATTAACCATTTATGAACAAAGCCAAAGGGGAAATTCAAGCGATAGAACAAAGAGCTCGAAAAATAAGCCTGATCATAATTTATTGAGCGAAATGAAAAGCATTTTCCACAGAAGGACATCATGACAATGCTAACAAAAGGACCTCATATGATGGGTTAGGCCTTTTTTGGTTTTTCAGGTTAAGTTTCGATGGTATGGGACGAAACATACATTTTGTCTAGCTGACACTTTCATTAACAAAAAGTCAGTAGCGATGACAACATGCATGTGCTCCATTGTTACAAAGTGCATTTGGGTGTGGGCCGACGGCTAGTCACATAGATGGAAAAGTAAATGGATGTCACACCTCTTGGACTGTTCGTCCATCTCCATTCGTCTGACATTGGTGCACTGCGGCACGTAAATCTAAACAGCCACTGACAGCTTTCAACTGGACTTCCTCCTCGTCATCAACCCACTTAGCAGTGAGTACAAAAAAGAGGAAAAAATGGTCAGTTTGCATGTGGGGGCGGCCATCTTGAAGCGTCACATATATATATGTAGATATATGTATCTATATCCTGCTCATATATCAATATGTATATATATATATACAGATATAAACGATATGTGAGTGAGAGAGTGAGCGCAGTTAGTTCCTGATTCTGGCTGTTTGTCTGAAATTGACATCCCTTGTTCATCCTTCTCATACTGAACATGAACCATCATCGTCATCATCATCATCATCATCATCACACAGTTGCCTTTTGTTTTACCATCGTTCAGTCTGGTTGAGATTTTATGTACGGATATTCCCATACATTTTGAGCGCTTTATTGTTTGTCCAATTTCGTGCAACATCGCCTAGGCTGAAACGAGTAATCGAGTATCCGATGCCCCCCTCCCATACAAGTCTATGTAGGTGTTAATCTAATAACTGTCAAATGCAGGAACTTGGTACTTGACATCATGAATATGTCTATGTATATAACACCCTACCACTTACATATTAGTCAGATAGCTTTTTGTATTAGCATGTAAATATTCTATGGGATCACATTGTCTCTCTATGATGACATTTCATTAGACATTTATATGAAAATTGTGGCCAATAGAAAAGATGACTTACAATAGAGTTTTTGTTTTCCAAAATTGAGATGTGTGCTTAGGGGATTAAATAAAATTGACATTTAACTAATAAACTACAAAATTGGTAGCAAAATTGAATAAATGTTGTCTTTACAAAATATTAAAAAAAAAACTTTTAAAAATAAAATACCTATAACTATGTTACTTTATTATATTATTATTATTATTATTTTTTATTATCAAAAAGCTGAAAAGTATATTAGAAAAATATTTAATAAATATGGCAACTTTCTTGGATCGAAAATACAAAATTCAATACAACTTGTTGATATTACAATTTATAAAATAAATGTAATATTTTTAATACTTTTTCTTGGTCGAAAATTGAAAAAATTTGAACTTTTTTATTTTTAACATTTACACAATCATTTACAGAGCTTAGGAACTTAGAAAAAATTAAAACTAAAGAGATGTTCCAAGCATAATTTTATTTCTTCTTTTCACATCAGATATATAACAACATACGAGGGCTATTTGAAAAGTACATTATTTAAAATTATACAAACATTTCCTGCTAACAATGCAATAAAATTAGATGGCTGAATCATCAGCGTATTCCAGTGTTCATGTAAGTGATTCTTGAAAGTTTGTTTACTCTATGGGATCAGAGTGCAAAATTCGTTCAATTATATGGCGAACGCTGATAACTGAGCAATATAGTACTCTTATAGAAAATTCTACAGCTCTTCGTAATCATGGTGGTCCATGAGACAGCTTTTAAAACAAAGTTCAATGAGCGGTTGAACCAGTAAATACATATTTACTGCAGAATTCTCAGACGGCTATGTAATGACAACTAATTTGAAGTACATTATAATTGCCGTAATGTAATTGAAATTGAAAAGAAAACTATGATCTAGACTTAGCAGATTGTATATATGAGTTCGATCTAAAACTATATCGCTTAGAAACCTGTTTCAAGAATCGGTTCCCAAATCTATGCATTCGTCATGTTTAATATTAGTAATAAAGAAAGAAATTTGGCAAAAATAATAGGATCATTACAGTAGCAAATACAGTGGACCCACGTATAACGAACGTTTGCATAAGGAACAAAGTTTCGCATAACGACAAACAATGAAGCAAGCAAGTCGTCCCTGCCGACATTGAGTATACCCTGTACCAACTAGTTATATTAAATAAAATAAAATATCCTCGAAATCGTCATCAATTTCATGCAAAATTCTCTTTAACATGCAGCTACAGCGAACGCATGCTGTCTCGCTCACTCTTGCCAGCCAATGTCGCCTTGGCAATGCAGTGCAAAACTCATATAGCTATATCTTCGATTTTTATTGTCCGATTTGGACAAAATTTGGTGAGCTGGTCGAGTTTGGGTATATAATTAGGTGTGCCAAGTAAGAATACGATATCTTTAATACAGCTCTAGTAATACGTTTTCGCGATTTGCGGGGGCGGAAGTGGGCGTGGCAAAAATTTGAAACAAACTTGATCTGGCTGCACACTAGACGGATCTACAAACCGAATTTGGTAGCTCTAGCTCTTATAGTCTCCGAGATCTAGGTGTTCATACAGACGGACGGACAGACGGACATGGCTCAATCGACTCGGCTAGTGATGCTGATCAAGAATATATATACTTTATGGGGTCGGAAACGTTTATTTCTGCCTGTTACATACATTTTAGCGACTTTAACATACCCTTTTACCCTATGGGTACAGGGTATAATGAAGCAAGCAAGTCGTCCCTGCCGACATTGAGTATACCCTGTACCAACGAGTTATATTAAATAAAATAAAATAGCCTCGAAATCGTCATCAATTTCATGCAAAATTCTCTTTAACATGCAGCAACAGCAAACACATGCTGTCTCGCTCACTCTTGCCAGCCAATGTCGCCTTGGCATTTCAGTGCAAAACTCATATAGGTATATCTCCGATATTTACTGTCCGATTTCGACAAAATTGCTGGTGAGTGGTGGTGGTGAGCTGGTCCAGTTTGGGTATATAATTAGGTGTGCCAAGTAAGAATACGATATCTTTAATACAGCTCTAGTAATACGTTTTCGCGATTTGCGGGGGCGGAAGTGGGCGTGGCAAAAATTTGAAACAAACTTGACCTGTGTATGTATTAGATGCATGTTCGCACCAAATTTGGTGGCTCTACCTCTTATAGTCTCCGAGATCTAGGTGCTCATACGGACGGACGGACAGACGGACGGACAGACAGACATGTCTCAATCAACTCGGCTGGTGATGCTGATCAAGAATATATATACTTTATGGGGTCGGAAATGTTTCCTTCTGCCTGTTACATACATTTTAGCGACTTTAATATACCCTTTTACCCTATGGGTACAGGGTATAAAAACGGGGGAAACCTAAACTGAATGTGAAATTTCCCGAATACCTATTAAAGTGCTGTCCAGCAGTGGCGTAGTAAAGGGGGGCTTTTGGGAAGAAAAAAAAAATTGTAGTTTTTGGTTTGATTATGAGCAATAAAATCCTGTTTCAAGTGTTTATATTGTTAAAAATATCATAATTTTTACTTTCACAAATAAATATTACTTAGAAATGAATTAATTTTACAAAATAGGTAGAAATTTAAGCTTTTCGCGCATTGAATGACTAATCTTAATTTCGTCATGTTTATTATTATTATATCGGGTTTTTATATTAAATATACATAAGTATGTATATATGTATGTATATACTGTAGAATTCTTTCGTTTTTACCTACAGTTTTTACCTACAGAATTTCTAATTTCGATTAATGTAAAGGTTTTTTTAGGAACGAATGTATGTACATATATATGTATCTCCATGGTAAATCAAGCGGTAGGTGTCTTTATCAATCAACTATTACTATTATTACAACTATTACATTCTGAAAATTCTGAAAATTGAAATAATAGATATCATATTTCGTCTAGACATTTTAGATGTTTGGATAATACGAGTATGTGCAATATTCAGTTTCAAATTACTTGTAAATTATGTAGAACCATTTCAACTTTGTGATTCATTCGTTCATTTACTGATTCGTTTACCTCGAAAAATTATATTTGCTTAGAATTTTGTTTATTTGGTTCAATTGCCTCTGAGAATTACATACTTACATATGTACATTCCATATGTATACAAATATTTTCTGCATCACTAAAATCCCATAAAAATCAACTCCATAAGTACAAAACAAAATAGAGACATTCTCCCAACAAAAAAAAAAAAGAGAAAAAAAGAAGGAAAACTAACTGCCTTGCAGTCAATGCGCAGTCAAGCATAAAACTGGCAACAAAATGACAAACAAACAAACAAACAAACAACAACAAAAAAAAAGGAGAAGAATGATGCCAACAACATTGGAAATGAGAAACCAAAAGCCAAGAGATAGCAGAGATGGCGACGACATATAAAAGTCTCTAAAATTTTTATGAGTCGTAAATCGAAACGATAAAAATCACACAAGAGGTCAGTCCCGGGTCCATACCGCCGCTGCATGCAAAGACTCCACTTGGACGAGACCAAACCAGACTAGGCTCGCTATAAATTTTGCCACATTGCGCTAATGACAATGACAGCAGACCAGGACAGCAGACAGGACCAGTTCGAAAAAGTTCAGTTTCAGCGTTCTGGAATCTGAATCCAAAAGACCCGCGCATTGCAAATGGCGGAAGTTCATTATTGTCAGTGATTAATGGCGGGAAGCATGTCGAGGAAGAAGAAAAAAAAAAAAAAGAAAACGAACAAAATGGAAACAAATCCGGAGGACAACGTGTATAGGACACATAAGTTAGCTGTTGTTGGCAGATAAAAGCAGCTGGAGAATTGCAAGTGGAGAGTCACTTCATTTCGTCAATGATTAGCGCGTTGATTTGGCAAACGGTATTCCTTTCCCAAACCCAAACACAAAAAAGGAGCATACGGACTCAAGGCAACAGCACCAGCACACGCACATGCAGAGACACAGACACATGAAAGATGTTGAAGAAAAAACCCTTGTTGATGGTTCCGCAAAATGAACGACAAGTGAAATTAATTTCAAACAATGCAAGCAAATGCTGTATGGAAAGCTAAAACCCTATGACAGCCAGAAGCAAATTAAATAAAAATTCCAACATGAGCAAAGCACTTCTTCCCGGACAGAATGAGAGAACAAGTGAGAAAAGTAGAAAGAGCAAAAGGAGTTTTCCACAAAAGTTTTCATCATATGACAGACTTCCACACTACACGACGTCCCTTTTTTAGTTGGGGGAAAAAAAAAAAAACAAAAAACAAGCCAACTTGTCGAAAATTATTTCGTTTTAATTATGCCAAAGGGCGGACGTGTCGAAATGTGTCGCCAATTTTGCATGGCCCAAACCTAAAATGAAATCACGTCATCCGGAGTTGAGTAAAACGGCAAAAGCAATAGCAGTAGTAGTCATACCATTCTCAGGAGAGTGGTGGCGGGTGCCTTTACCATCAAACTCTTACCAAACCGACTTTTTGTCGTCATTATCAATTTGACTTAATTGCCGCCAACTGAACAAAATGGTGGCTAGAGAGAAGTTGCCATTTTGTTGCCATCGCAGGTTCCTAGGTACATAAATGGAAGAAGAATATAGTCAGTCGTCACTTCCGGTTTGTTGTGTCTACCCTACCTCCCCACTCCCCACTCCCCCGCCCCCTGGTAACTCGAAAAGTGCCATCACCATACATTGTCTGTGACTGTTTAAAAGCGTTTAGTCGAAATTTATTTGTGTATTACAAGCACAGACACGAGTGCAGACGGAAAGTGTTCTCCGCCTGAGAGACGACAACGAAACAAATGTTGAATTATTAAATTAAAGACTTTTTTTTTGGTTTTTTTTTGATTATGACATAAATTTATTCAAACACTTGATGGTTAAGTTAAGGGCGGAAAAAGACTACAAAGGAGCAGGTGCCGAAAAAATTGTATCTTAAAAAAATTTATAGTATAAATAAATACATATGTATGTACATATATTTGCAAATGGTAGAAAAAGGATTATAGTCATTGATACAACATAATTCTCTTTTATTGTTTTTTCAATAATAGTGAAATGTCCTCGAAAGTTAACAGAATCTACAACGGGGTTTCCCCGATATCTCTATCTCCATTGATTAGATGCTGCGCTAAATCCTAAAGGGGCCACTGGAAAGATTTTGTTGGTAATTCTTGAATATTACATGTGTTGCTCAACATTTTTCACAACTAAATATAAACCGATTCGAAAAAGCTTTTCACCATAGCTGATATTCTTCAGTACTGAGTAAGACCGATAGACCATTCACAAGTTAGAGGTCAGAGAATAAATAAGAGAACCCAGTGATCTGTGTATCGTAGTCTAGTTCTAGGAGACCAAAAGTGCTACTTTTATTTGCATGGCAGAGGGAATCTGACTTTATTTAACAAAGTCAAGTATACTTAATATAGGCTGGGACATATGTATGTGTTGGGTTATCAATCATTCTGTCAGAAACTAACAGGTTACTTACTATGACTGTAGATAGTGTCTACGGAAAACTAAGGGGAAAAATGCCGCAATCTGCAATAAAATACTATTACAAATAGAGAACACAACTTACATACTAACAGTTTAAATACAAACTAACAGTTTAAATACATCTTAATAAAGTATAAAGCCATTAATAATATAAAGTAATAAGTGATAAGATACAATAAGTGTACTTTTCTTCAATAATTTCTAAGAATTTATATGAACCATTAGCTAGTTGCTATATCTCCAACATTTATTGTCCGATTTCGACACCTGCTGCATTTTGGCTTCGTTATTAGTTGTGGCAAATAAGAATATTCGTTACTTTTCTACGTTAACAATAGACGAATGATCACTACAAATGTGAATTAGATACTTTTAAGATCCAAGTGTTCCTACAGACGGACGGGGGGACAAATATCTTATACGTATGTATGTATGTATATAGTTTATGGGGTTAAAAATGCTTTCATCTGACATCTGTTATATCAATTTTTGGCTCTTTAATATACCCTTATACCCTATTGGTACATAATTAAGTAACTGTGCAATACTTGACTTAAAGTTGAAAACTTAAAGATGAACATTTCTATGTATATATATATATATATAAACTGATGACGTTAACTTGTTGAGAAAAATAATACAATAGTTCAATTAGAATCATTGAATTAAAGTTTTTTTTTCTATCAAGTAAGTTGCATTCGAAATAATCACGCCATGATTTCATCAAAGGAAATGTAAAGCTTTTGTTTCTGTTTTTATTTTGAACGAACTTTGATGATTAAGAATATATTTATATATGCACAAGCATACATATATATATATATATATATAATATATATAATTATACTAAAGAGTTAAACGAGATTGTTGTTATATGATAAGAAGTGATTTCATTTAATGTATTCTCAATTCACATACAAATGACATTTTCTTTTCACACGATGCCACATCCATGATGAGTTCCAACCCTGTGAATTCTAGGGATACACAAAAACCATTGCCATACGATTGCTGTGTAAGATCTTTGTCAACAAAATTTGTATAGTTCATGGGTAAAAAATCATCATGCCAATAGAAATCGACAAGAGTGCGATGATCAATATCCATGGCATCGCCAGCTCGACCACGATGTCCGCCACTCCAGAATATGGGATGAGTTTCGGCATGGGCACGTTCACGTATATATTTGGCTAGCAATTGCATCTCCTGGACATTTTGAATAGTGACCAAACGAGCCTGTGCATCGAGAGTCTCACAGCCAAAATTAGCATGTAGCCAATCCATCTAAGGCAAATCATAAATGGGTTAGCAAATAGGATCAAGCAGTTAGTATGTTTACCTACCACAGTGGGAACACTGAAAACACGATTCTTATACGATACCTTATAGTATTCATATGATGGCTAAAAATTATGGAACATTTTTGGATTATTTTCTATGTAGGAGAATATATTTTTACTTACAGCTTTATTGGTCGAGAAAAAATAGCAATTATTACCAATCTGTACAAACGGTTTAGTACAACGGGCTAAAAATATATCCAAATAAATCCATCTGATCTCCTAGGATCGTAATTTATACTTACGTTGAAAGTATTCCTGGTAGATACACACATAGCATCCCAGTAATAATAGTAAAAATGTAAAAGCTACAAACGACTTGCCCAGACTAAACATACTCTTCAATATCAGACTTAATACTAAGGATCCACTAGAGTCGACAGACGATTTTTATAGATTTATATTGAGTTGATCGACACAGCAGAAGTTCCAGAGAAATTCTCCAAAACATATGGAATACTCGTATAAATATATCATATATCAAGTAGATTTATTCAGAAAAATTAGTATTTATAGACTTGGCCTACAAAAAAAAAAAACAAAATATCAAAGAAGCTACAAAACTTCGACCTTGCCGAAGTTTGTATACCCTTGCAGCTTTACCGTATTATTATTTTATTTAAAAAGCAAACATTTTATAATAATTAATATAAATATTTACAAAATCAAGAAAAAAAAGAGCAAAAAGAACCCTTCAAATAAACTATTTTTCTAAAACTAATTTTCACGCGAAACGAACCAACTCCATCGACATCGTGCGACGGATCTCTACATACTACGCCACCGTCCTAGCAAATGCAGGGCATCTCGCTCTTTCAATTTCGTTCTGTGCGAGAACACAACGCAAATATGACTGTCTCTCTCACACACCACGTATTGAAGAATTAAATTTATTAGAAATTTATTTAATTTGCACCTTTATAGTTATCCGATCTAGTTCAAACTTGGTGTAGGGTGTATGGGTGCATCGACTTGATTGGTCGATACATTGAAATGAAATACAGAAGAGTCCGGCTATAAGCTCAAGGGACCGACGTTTTATGTCGTTATATCCGGAAGACGTACTATCCGAAAGAAGCAAAAATAAACATTTTTTTTTTTGGGTTTCTATTAGCTTTCTAAAACATAAAAAGTCGTATACGTAATATGCATAATATTCATAAGCATTATATAACAAGATTTATTTGTGGTTCTCTTATTATTATTGATTTTAATAATATGTAATTTTTGATTACTACGATATATTTTATATAGCCAGTTGAAGTGTGAAAAATGTTGAAAAATATCGTCGCTAACCGGATACTCTTTCATATAACTTTGTATGGGGACCAACCAAGACATCGAAAGTTCGTCGCTTTAACCGGGCGGACGCTATAAGCGGCGTCTTTATAGCCGGATTCTACTGTACCTTAAGGGGAAATAAGTGGCTGTTTATCAATACAATTTTGTATTTTTTTTCTATTTCTCAGTATTCTTCGTATTATTAGCATTGGTAAAGCTAAGAAAACACCTAGCAGACATAGTATTATTAGATTTACTGGAATGTTATTTTGTAATAAAATTCTATCCGTTAATGATAGGTATTCACATATATAATATTTATCGTATCCTTTGGAACGTATCATATAAAGTTGAGAATAACAAATCTCAAGGCTTAGATAGCTCATGGACAAAGGTAACTTTTCACCCGGTAACCATTTTGTATAACTTAATGTCTCTTCGACACTGTCCCAGGCATAAGGATATGTACTCTTAAAACTGTGACCAGATGTAGCAAATGTACTTCCATTCCGATAGCCCTTTGAAAGTATATAGTTCTGTAGATTCATCATTTCCTGTTCGGTTTCCACAGCAACAAGTTCAGCATTTTTGGCTCTACAGTCAGTTCGCGCCATAAACCAGTCAAAATATCGTTCACTCTTTAAAAACAAAAATATTATTTGGTTAATAATATTTATAAAAATTTGTTGTAGTATTAACTTAAATTGTGCTTAGAAGGTAACTATATTCTTGACCGATCGTTCCTATGGGAGCCATATGATATAGTCAACCGATTCTGATGAAACTTGGTGGATATGTTTGAAAAAAACACTAAATATTCGATTAAGAAACAACAAACATATTGAAGTTTAATTGTTGACCGATCGTTCCTATGGGAGCTATATGATATGGTCATCGGATCTTGATGATTTCGAGATATATGCCTGCAGCAAAAAGAAGCCTATGTGCAATATTTCAGCACTGTAGCTTTAAGGGTTTTGGAGGAGAAGCTATTGATCCAGACAGACGAACAGACGGACAGAGCTTAATCAGCTCGACTCATCAAGAATATATATGTATACTTTATATAGTTGGAAATACTTTCTTTTCACTTCTTTACCGAGCATTGAACCATCAAACACCGAGCCCATCGTGGCACCGATCTCTACATACTAGGCCACCGTCCAAGCATAAGCTAATTCGACATATATGCAAACCTATTGCATCTCGCTCTTTCAATTTCGTTCTGTGTAAGAACACAACTAAAATATTTCTGTCTCTCTCACACACCGCTTGGTGAAGAATTTTTGCATATGTATGTGTGTGCGTGAGCATTAAAATACATTTAATTTCTATCAAATATGATTATTGATTTGTAACCTTAATAATTATCCGATCTTGTTCAAACTTGGTGTAGGGTGTATGGATAAAAATTAAATTTAAATGCAACAACAAAAAAACAATAATTTTATATATTTCTTTCGGATTCGAACTCGGGTCTTTTGTGTTTGTACGGCAAATTTCTTGGAATTTGTTTTTGTTTCTTTGCTGCCAAAGAAAATTGCTCATTTTACTCGAGGTACCTCCACGTTTTAGGTAATAGCTCCGGTGATAATTATCCGATCCGACTGATTTTCACACTTTCCATACTTGATAGATTAAGGAACTTAACTTTTCATGTTTCAATCATGTAGCTTAAAATTTGAGGCCGTCATCGTGATTCAAACAGACAGATGGACAGACGGACATGTCTAAATCGACTCGGCTATTGATGCTGATCAAGAATATATATACTTTATGGGGTCGGAAACGTATATTTCTATGCGTTACAAACATCTGACCAATTTTATAATACCCTCTGTACGGGTATAAAAAGAAGAGTCAGTTGCTTGCCTTTCTGTTACTGATTTTATTTTGCGATATTATTAAGATAAGAAAGAGCGAGATAACATGCGTCCGCTGTTGCGGCATGTTAAAAAAATTTTTTTTATGAAATTGATCGCTATTTCGAGGGTGTTTGACTTTATTTAATATAATAACTGGTTGGTACAGGGTATACTCAATGCGGGCACGGACGACTTGCTTGCTTCATTAAAACTTCTTACCAAATTTTCATTTCCTATATAGTAATAATTTTCACCAACTAAATCAAACGATTCATCCCTTTGTGAGAATGCGGCGATAAGAAAAGCAAAAGCTTTAAAAGGCGTCGAAGTTAATTGCATTTCGATGTGCACGACACAATAACAGAATAACAACTGACTGCATTTTCTGAGAGCTTTAACAAAAAAAGAAATACAGCTTGTTGTGAGGTTTTCACAATATAAAATAAAAAATGAAATGATGTCCCTGCCGACATTGAGTATACCCTGAACCATTAAGTTATTTTAAATGAAAATAGCCATCAATTATATGCAAAATTCTCTTGGCTCAATCGACTCGACTGGTAAAGCCGATCATGAATATATATACTTTATATATACTTTTACCCTATGGGTACAGGGTACAAAAAGTTCAATTACGCTGGACCTGATAGTGCAAAGAAATATTCTCCGGATATTAGACAAATCAATAATCGTTTATTTTAATACATACATTGGAAAAAGGGGAAAAACAGTCAATTGAATTAACTATTGATTTGATTTAGTTTGAAGGACAACTTTACGGGATGTTGACTTGATATTTTAAAAAGGAATTATATTAAATAAGTTGTACCAATCTGGTATTTGATTCCTTTAAGCAGCTTAAAGAGGTCAATGAAATTGCAAATGAAGCAAGCAAGTCGTCCCTGCCGACATTGAGTATACCCTGTACCAACTAGTTATATTAAATCAAGATCGGCATCAACTTAATTCAAAATTCCTTTTAAAATACAGCAACAGCTACCGCATGCTATCTCGCTCACTCTTAGCAGCTAGTATCACCTTGGCAATTCAGTTCAAAATGCACATTCGTATATCTTATGACCTAATCAGATGAAGGTGTGCCAAATAAGAATGTGATTCCCGAAAAACTGCTCTAGTAATTTGCTTTTTTTTAAATTGCGGGGGCGGAAGTGGGCGTGGCAAAAATTTTAAACTTTCTTAAATTGCGTAGGCACTTTTACCCTATGGGTACAGGGTATAAAAATGCAATCCTTGGCCATTTGCTCAACTATTTTCGTAACAAAGCTTTTAGAATTAAAAAATAAATAGAAATAATAAGTAACAAATATTTATCTCTTTATATAAAAGTTATTATTATCCATGTATATTCTTATGTGTGGTCTTATGGTTTTTAAACAATGTAAACAAATGAATCAAAATATTTTGAAGTGACTGTTAATGCTGATATAGAATACATATATAAGTACGATACTTTATAGAACAAAGGAAATTTTCTTGAAGTTCCGGTAATGAACTTATACAATAACTTTGATAAAGTATTGTTAAAGTATTGAATCATAAGTAGATTCTTTTATAAACAGTATACATACAAGTAGAAAGTATATAAATTTTATATTTTTATGACCTTGCAAAGGGTATTATAACAGCCGAGTCGATTGAGACATGTCCGTCTATCTGTCTATCTGTCTGTCTGTTTCTATAAAGTTGAAGAACTCAAATTTTAAGCTACATGGTTGAAACATGAAAAGTTAAGTTCCTTAATCAATCAGCCAGGATAAGTTTGAAAATTAGTTGGATCGGATAATTATCATCACCGGAGTTATTAAATAAAACGTGGAGGTATTCATATAAAAGAAGCAATTTTTTTTTTGTGATTTTCTTAAACATTTATACCAATTATTTTACAATTTTTGTTTTTAAATAAAACAATAAAACAGTGAAGCTGAAAGGGTATACAAACTTCGGCAAGGCCGAAGTAAGGTTCTCTGATATTTTATGTTATTCCAATCTTTATGTTTAAGAACGAACTCTACTCAGTATGCAAAAGAACAAGAAACAAGTCATTGCCTTAATGTTATCCTTAATGTTATTTGGGCAGAATCAGTTATACAGTGAAATCTCTATTGGGCAGTGACAGTGACCGTTCAAGTGAGGTTTCCGTTTAAAAGAGAAGAATTATATTGAAATGTTAATGATAATTCGAAAATTTGACCGCCCCATAGAGGTGTCCGTTTTAACAGTTTTCTCTGTATTTTTTTTTTTGCGAACTTTTACTATTATTTTGAACATTATTGTTTGTTAACTTTTTTGGCCGCTTGGAACAAGACCATTTCTTATATTTAAATAAAAATTGATGAAATATAAAGAAATAATAAGCAATAATTCACTAATCAATTAAGCTTTAAACTCAAATTTCTTTCCAATCAATAGCTTTTTAACTCTTTCAATTAATATTTAGATGTATCTATTTGCAACAAGTTGAAATTTAAGAAAAAAAAAAACAAAAACGAAATTATTTTAATTATATTTTTAGGCTAGCAAGCGTTTTTAAGATTTGAGGCTTTCCGAAATGAAAAACTTTAACTTTTTTTCAGAGGAAAAAGTATATAGCCTATTGAGGAAGACAATTAAATAAAGAAATAAGATTAATCTGTATGTTCTGACTTGACATAAATATTTTTGTAACAGAGTCTAGAAGCTGAATGGCTTTATATATGTAACTAAGATAGATAGAAATTGTTTGAGTAGGAAATTATTATTAAAATTATAATTATTTTTTTTTTTTTATTTTCAGTTAGAAAGAGTTGAACTAAGACCAAAAAATACATATATTTGTTTTGCACTCTTTTTTTTTAGTATTTTCATTTACAAACAGTTTTTCTTTTTTGTGTTTGACAATTAACTTACAATCTAAAGAATATAATCTTTTAGATTGCAGCTGATGAGAAAGTAAAAAATGTCTTTTTAAGTGATCAAATATTAAAAATTGAATGTTGTTTTTTTATTAGAAGCACTTGACTCAAGAAGAGTCAAGAGTCAAAAATTAATTTGAAACTTTTCACATATGTTTATCTTATTAAGTTATTGGCTATTGGCTTAAATTTTCTAACCATGTAATGTTAAGTGAGGTTTATAACAAAAATATTTTAAATTTTTTAACAATTTTGTTTTGTTAATTTTTCTATTTTTACACATCATTGTGTTTTGGGCAAAAAAGTTGTATCTACAATGTTTGAGAATTACAATCACAACATTCTGGGGGCTGCACTGGGGGGAAAAAACTTAGCGTCGCATTTTTTGTTGTTAATAAAATTTTTTTCAATAAGATTTTAACTTATAGCAATTTTGTGTTGAGGTATTTCGCACCTTAATAACACGTTTTAAGAAACTTTGACTGTTAACGTTGGCAACCCTGGCAATTCAGACAGACGATATCGATTTGCATCAGGAACAATGGAAAATTTTTATATTAACACTGTAAAATAAAGTATTTAAATTGCACTCAGAACGCCGAATTTATAGGAATTCACTAATCTTTCACTTTCTTTTTATCACAGTGTGCTTAGTGTATAACTGTACGTGCGTCATCACTAACGATCAATAACTGTTCACATATATCCACAGCTTGGGTATAACACGATTCACTGCTCATAACAAGCTCTCCATCCCGCAGGGTTAGAATTAAACAATTTTTACCCATTCGCGGTGATGGCTCGTTCTCTGCCCAATTTGTGTAATTAAGTTCACGGGCACGTCCAAAGTAATTCCAATAGAAACGCATATCGCCGGGCCAACGATGACCGGCACTCCAGAATTGTGTACCATTTTCAAAGCCAATGTAATACAGATAATTGGCCAAAATGATCATCTCCTCCCTGCTCTCCAAACAAACACGAGACGTGCGTTTATCCTGATAGCAAAAGTTGTGAAACGAAGTGTGCTGTCGGATACATCTGATCAATATATGAACTTAGTTGGAATAAAGCAAATCACTCACCAGTGGGAAATCATCAACAATTAAATAACAATAGTTCTCCTCAACCTTTTCGTAGGGCACCTTGCAACGCAGAGCCTCGGTGATTGAGGCCAAATTGAGGAAAATAACCAGGTAACATAGTTCAAGGTAGAATTGGTAGCGCAAATGTAGTTTTTTTCGCGACCGACTGTCAGGCATTGTGGCTTCTAACTGCGTGCCGACTAATGGGTTGACTTTTCTTATCGCCAGAAAAAGCTCACGCCTGATAAGGCAAAGTACTAAACTAAGCTATATTATTTCAATGTTTATATTTCACTTTTTTTTTCATTTTTGCTTTTGGGCAGTCAACTCTCTCCATGCAGTTCATTCTCTTTATTCAATTTCTTTATTATACTCTCTTACGCAGATTTGGTACAATTTTTCATAACAATTTGCAGAAGACATTGCAAGCTCTTTGCCCACAATTTCCAATTTGAGGCAATGATGATCGCTGGTTGATGTGATAATAGGTTCTCCTAGTTTCCATTTTGTATAGGTAACATTTCTACTAATATCTGTATATGGATATTCCCAATTGAAATCTTTACTCTCTAAGCTAGAGCGATGTCCAGCTGTCCAAAAACTACTACCGGAAGGTATTCCCAAGGAATTTAAGAGGCGTTCCACATACTGAAGTTCCTCATAGTTTTCAATGGCAATGCGTTGTGCAGATGGTTGTAAGTATAGGCAAGGTATTTGGAAAAAGTTGTTCTATATAAGAAATAGATACAATTTGATAAGCTTCTAATCTATGTATATATCAAATTTCATAATCACCTTTTCCAAATAAACGTAGTAGCACAATCTATTGTGATAGGTCATAGGATGCTGACACTGTGGAGAGCATTCTGCATACTTTCTTGGTAATATATAGAGAAACCATGATGCGGATATAATGACAAAGATGATAAGAACTACAAGTAAATATAATCTGGTTTTCGATTGAATATAAGCCGTCGATCGACGTCTATTTACTTCCATATCGATAATTGCACTGA
This sequence comes from Drosophila austrosaltans, assembly GCA_035045865.1. Taxonomy (NCBI): domain Eukaryota; kingdom Metazoa; phylum Arthropoda; class Insecta; order Diptera; family Drosophilidae; genus Drosophila; species Drosophila austrosaltans. The sequence continues at coordinate 1,504,508 of JAWNOQ010000126.1, forward strand.
TTCTTCTTATAAACAATTTTAGCAGATTTGCATGGCTTGGCAAGTATTTCATTATTGCATAATGAAACTGCATTAACTGGTTTTTAAGAAACAACGGAGGAACAAGTTTATCTACAAATTGAAACGGTTATTTAGAAGTACATAGTTGGTTAAGAATAATAAATATACAAATTTCGAAATAATCAAAATTTCGGAAATTTATATATGTATATGGGCATTTCCTAAACTGGCGTGACGTTACGTTCACACGATTAAACTTTAAAAAAAATTTGAAAAAGACAGATTTAAAAAAAAGTTTTTTCATATGTCGATAGTACTTATGTAGAACTATATTCATATATATATACATATATGTACATATATGTATGTATGTAAATACACTCCGTTTCACTTGAATAGCACACTTCGCTTGGTGCACTTTATTTGGCTATAGCTTTTGAACGAAGGATTAGAATGAAACTATCTTGGTGTCATTTTAAAGTTTCTTTATTTAGCTTTTATTTTAAACAAAGGAAACCGAAATATGATTAGTACTTTTTAAGTTACAGGGCTTTAAAACTAAATAACCTAAAAATAGTACACAAATTTCGTTTCACTTGAATAGCACATTTGCGCTTAACTGTGTTAAAAAATATTTTATTCATGAAAAACAACTTTTATTAGGCAAATTAAATAAAATATAAGTTATTAAATCAATTTTAACAATTGGTAAAACCTGCTTGATTTACTTACTTCATACATCCTACTTGACTACTTTGAAAGTTAGTCTCTAAATAATGTTTTTTTTTAAGGTCGTAGGAAAAATAATACTATTTAAAATTAAAGCAAAGAAAATTCAATCAGCGTAATTCTCTTTTAATAATTGTAGTAATTTAGAATTACTAAATTGAATTTACTAAATTCACTTAATTAAACATAAAAATTCTTATGGACTCAAAATATTTAAATATTTTGGTAAGTCAAATATAAATAAGTATTTAAAAGTTTTATATAATAAAGAAAATTATTTATTAAATATTGAAACATAATATAATATAAAACATGTTTAACCTTTCTTTATTTGTAATAAATGAAAATATATATTAAAATTTCGCTTCCCCTACATCATACAATCCACATCAAACTCGTCCACATCAAACCAATCCACAAAAACATGCCCCTTTTTTTACTGTACAACATTTGTGGACTCAACTAATCCGGCAGAGGTCGCCTCTGCAACGCCTAAGAAACAAACTCAGATAGAAACGAAAAAGCAACTCAAAGAACAAAAAAAAAATACAGCGTTAAAACTAAAAATCTATAGTGAGCAATGTTAAATGAATAAAATGTTGAAATTTCAGAAAATACGTTGTTTCTCATTTTGCAAAAATGTTTTTTTGTAGTAAATTCTAAAATAAAGAAAGAATTTCGCTGATCATAATAATATGCCCTAAGATATTTCATAAAAGAACAGCAATATCGATCAACGATAGCACGATTGTAGGCGCAGAGGGGCAACTTGATCGGCAACATATGAGAACAGTAAGAACAACAAAAATGTGGCTTGGGTTATGCTTGCGACTGCCTATCGGGCGCAATGTTTGTTGGGTCTTTTTTAGTGTTGTTTTTGATTTTCACGTGAGCGGGTGTGTGTTGTTGTCGCCGCCCACATAATTTCCTTATTTTCCGCGTTTCCTTCGATAAAACAACTAAAAAACGCCTATTCAAATGAAAAACGCAACAAATAAACGTGTAAAAATCTAAGAAAAAGTGTGTTAAAGTGTTTAATTATGTTTTAATTCAACAAATTGTTGTAAATTTTTCGTAAATTTCCCCCACCTTTGCTTTTGGTTTGTTTCGCTTTTGCGCTCTCTTCCGTTCGCAGACGCACGTCTGGGGTGCGTTTTGTTTACGAATTTCGGTGTGTGATAAATGTGCAGAAAACTGGCTACATTTTCTATCCAATTCTGAATGAAAAGTTAATGAAAATATTGAAAAAATGATGTGTTTTGTGTATCTACTGACGGTATCGTCGCTATTATTGACCCAGAGCGGCATTGTGACCGGACATTTGAATGTATTCCTCAATCCTGAAGAAGTGATGCGTCTGTTGGGTAAGTTCAATGTTGTGGGTTCATTTACCCCACCCTGTTTTGCTATTGATTTCTTTGACCAAATTCCCAAACAATGGGAATTATTAGCATTTTTTTGTCACTACTATTACATGGTTTTCTACAATTTGTATGGAATTATGTTTATTTGTTTGCTTTAGCTTAATTTTAGACGCCTTCGCTCGAATTTCAAATTCGTTCCGTCTCGTTTTCGTTCACGCATGCCGCAGGTGTTGTTAAACGTTAAAACAAATAAATAAACAAACAACAACTAACTTTCAGTTGCTTCGTTAAGAAATTTTACGCTTCGTAAAAATCAAGAAGAAGAGGCAGCAGACAGGCACACAGATCGGACAGACGGACAACAGACAGACAAAAAGAAAAACAAAAACTTCGTAAAATCAAGAGCCGGCACTTCGATACCCTTTACTAAAGAAGGATATTGAAATAAACTTTTAACTGGTCAAGAGTAAATCTCCATATCTTTACATTCTGTTAGTTTTACAACTAGATCGTTACAGTTAGATCGACCCGGTAGTAGCTCATGCTGGTCAAGAACTTACAACGTTATTGTTTTGCATCTGGTATAACCTTCATGCACATGCTCCAACAGGTATAGGGTACATCAGAAATGAAAAGAGAAAAAATCTACATGCAAGCATTAAATTTATTTCACTGCCGGAGAATATTTTTGAATATTTCTTGGAATTGAAATTCCTTGGCTCCCCCGAATACGAAAACACTAAGAGACTGCGCCGCACGTAAGACAGAGAGAGAGAGAGAGAAAGAGAGAGGGGGAGACCAAGAGACACGCAAACGAGATGACAACGCAAAGGCGACAACAACAACAATAATAATAAGAACAACGTCCAAAGGCACAGTGAAAACGTGACTTGGAGCAGACGGGAAAATGTGTGTGGGTAAGAGAGATCATGAGAGGTGGCAAAGGGGAAATGATTGTGGGTGGAAAGTGCAACAGAAATGGGAAGAAGAAGGTCGTACTGAGCAAGGCATCGTCAGCTGTGTGGGGTAGAACTAGGCGCACAGTGGTTGTGATCTAGTTTTCGAATTTAGAAAACATCAAAAAACGTTGTTTTTTTAAAGCATCAAAATATTTCATTATAAAGGAACTGTTATAAAATTTAAACTTTTTCATCAATTAAGTTGTTTTTCATTATGTTTACTTAAACAATTGAATTGTAGATAAATTTTCTAATATTTAAAAATGAATTCAAATTTATAAAGTTCAAAAACTTTAATGGTGTAAGGAATATAAATATTATCCATTATATACATACATATATAGAAACAATAGACATATAATATCTATCCTTCTATTATAAAACTGTATTTAACAAAAATATTGGTGTTATATTACATTTTTCCATTAGTAAAACAACATTTTATTTTATATTTTTTTCGTATTTTTTTTGCAAATATTTATAACAAGCCCACTGTTATTTCCACCCAGTATGCATCAGTGCAATGTTTGCTCAGTTCTTCACTGTATTTTTGGCAAGTCTACAAAATCTTTGCCCGTGGCATGAGATTTGGCTTTTTGATGCTCTTTTTTTTTGCCTTTTGCATGCAACGTGCTAGCTGCTTACTAAGACAGAATATTAACTAAAAGGCTAAAGGGTATATAACTTAGCCACATGCAGGAAGACCCTGTAAAGGTTGTCCAATTTCAAATTTTATTTGATTTGATCTTTATGACTTTATTGGGAATGCGAGCCAATCGATTTTGATATGTAAACTCCTGAGGAATGTAGGACTCCGTTGCCGTAATAAAAGAAGTCTTTTAATTATACAACAAAATTTCCACGAATTTAAATATAATTAGAAAGAAGGCGCAGAAAGAATTTAGATGACGTGACTTCCTTTGCATGGCAAAGGGCATTTTAAAGTCGTTGCCCTAAAATAAAGCAATGCATTTGTTTTTTTCTTGACATTTTCCTGCCATGTGTGGGAACATTTTGCATTTGATTTTTTCTTTGGTTTTTCTTTTTTTTTTTTACTGCTGACAACGATGCGCATAATTTTGCGTATGCATTTTGAATTTTGGGGCGTGAAATCAAATATGCAAAATATGTTTGAGATTTGAATTTGAATTCTTTTCGACTGTTGGGCGGTTTTAAATAAATAGGACAGGGATGGACTTGGCAGTGGACTGGGCTGTTCTGGTCTGGGTTCTGCGTGTAATTAAGAATAAGTTGAAAAAGTTTGCAGACCGCATAATGCAATAAAGAAATGCGCAAAATGCTTTTGTAGTTTTTACTCAGTGGGTCATAAATCAATTAAGCTGCATAATTTGCATTTGATTTGTGAGGAAAGCGAAAAGAAAAAATCTGAATAAAAATGTATTATATGGCACAAAGGGTGGGGTAAGCAAGAAGGGTTAAATGGAAACAGGCAAAGTTGCCGCCGCCAGAAATTTATAGCCCTGGCGATGATCACATGAGGCAAAACGGAGGAGAGGTTCTCTCCTTTTTTTTGCTGTGTCCACAGGGTGCCGACCCGAGGCGAACTTTGAGTCATAAAAATGGTGGCATCTGACAGCCATATGAAATACGATCATCAAAATATGGGTTTGGTTTTTCAATTTCAAACTCAATTCATGATCACTTTGCATTTATTGCATTCAATTGGCGATGGCAGCGTGATTCAACACGTTAAAAGAAAATAAACAAATTTATCTCAATTAATTCAGTAAAAATATAGACCGGTTTAAATTTACGAAATAGTAGATTGTCTAAATAGTACAACTGTCGAAGTTCCCTAGTGTGGAAAAATCTTCATCAGGTTACTATATAGAAATTGAGATAAATATGTGCATAGCAAATAAAATAAGGACCATTTATCTCTAAGATTAATTCATTATACGGAAAACTTTATTACATAGAAGTTCAATATATGGTGGTTCTACTGTATATATATGTATGTTCTTTCAACCTTTTTAGGGATATCTAAACTGTTAAGGTCGAAGCATATCTTATGAATTGCCACGACATATGTAACTTTTCATGTTTTATTCGAAAATTTTTACCTTAAATATCCTATAATATCCTATCCTATTCCAGGGTCGGTGCTCTATATGGGAAAATCTTTGTAAACATAACAATATTTTTTATCAGGATAATTGAAAGTTTTTAATTTTGATGTATTAAGCGGATGAAGATAGACTAATTTAAATATGTAAAAATTTGTGGACTATTCATTATATTATTAATTTTATTCTGAAAGTACTTTACACAGAAGGAAGCGTTTCCGACTATATAAAGTATATGTACATATATATTCTTGATCAGCACGACGAGCTGAGTTGATATAGCCATGTCCGTCTGTCTGGATCCACAGCTCCTCCTCCGAGACCCTTAAAGCTACAGAGCTAAAATTTTGCACCCAGGCTTCTTTTTGCTGCAGGCATTGTATATCTCGGAATCATCCAAATCGGATGACTATATCATATAGCTCCCATAGGAACGATCGGTCCAGAATATAGTCTTAGAGCAATAACTTGGGTGTTTTCAAAGCGATTGTCACGAAACTTGGTTTTTGGAAGTTTAGTATATATAGAAATGTCTGTGTTAAGTTTCAGACAAATCGGTCATCTATATGCTCCCATAGGAACAATCGGGCCAAAAAAATTTTTTTTTTCGAAATACTTTTTTCCTCATGCTACAAACATTTAATGTAGATTTGACTTTCTAATGATTTTGTCACATTATAAATGTGTATATATTTAAATTGTTAAATAACAGTTTGCAAGGGTATACGAACTTCGGCACGGCCGAAGTTAGCCCATCCTTCTAGTTTTTTGTTAAAATATAATGATAACTTTTAGTTACAGACAATGTATACAAATAACTTGACTTAGTGCAATTCGAAAATACTTAAAAAATGTTCACCTATATATACATATGTACTTATATATGCATATGTACAATATATATGGAATTCACTTAATAACCCTTTCATTATTAAAATCATTTTCAAAAAATTTTCATTTAATCAGTTTATACATAGAATACTTTTTCGAACCTCTTTATAGCCATCCCTAAATATTTCAGTTTCCTTTTCACGACAATTGCTTTAAATTTAAAGAGTTTTTCAACAATTTGATTTTGATTTTCCTTCTTCAGAGCATTTTCTTTAAAAGTTTTATGACCGTTTTTTTGTCTTTTGGCTGCCGTGACACGCGCTACATTTTGAATGCTTCAAAAGACTTAATGACATTTAATTTTATTTGTCATTTGAACAATTTTTTTTTCTTTTTAGTTTTCCTTCTTTTTCATTGAGTTTAATTTTATGACCTTTTTGTTGACGCTTTGGAATTTTTAGTGTATGTGTGTGTCTGTTTCTCCTCTTTATATATTTTTTTTTATTGAGTTTTATGGGGCCATTGTCTTTAAATGTTCAATTTAAACTAAATACTTAAACATATATATACTTTATATATATTTAGTTTGCATTATTGTGCTAATGAAGCTGCTGGCATAAAAAAGAGTTCGTTGTAAGTTTTCTTTATGCTTTAAAAGCTCTTTTAACACGTTTTTCACACTTGAACTAAAAAGGTAACGCCTCCTTGACGAAAAAGAAAGAAGAAAAAAAGAATATGATCGATTGGCAGAAGCACCAGATACCTATATACACATATACCTGTATATACACTCATGATGAAAATAATAGATACACCAATATAATTTTGGTATTTATGTCATAACTGGTTAATTTTTTACATTTTCAAAAAAAACAGGATGGCAACTATAAGAAAACGATCTGGCAATGCAATGCACGCCAAAAAAAGAATTGTATTTCCCCCCAAATTTTTAGTAATCGCAATTTTTTGTAAAGAGCTTGCTGAAAATAATAGATACACTCGGCGGCTTCGAAGTGAAAAAATTTAAAAAAAAGGCAAGATTGTATTTATTGCAAGGATATAGTAAGTATTCCATAAAAAGATGTTAATTGTGGTAAAAAATTATAAATGTCACATGTAGATGGGTCGAAATATTCATTGTTCAAGTGAGGAACGCAGAATTGCTATGAACCTCAGAAGGAGCGGCAAATCTCTGCGAGATATTGCCAAATTAATGGAAAGATCCCTTCATTTTGTGCAAAACGCATTAAAGGATCAAAATAAAGAGGAGACACGCGGACGTCCATCGAAAACTACTCCAGAACTGGACCGACGCATCGTCAGGATCGCAAAATCTGACCCTTTTAAGTCGTCAAGAGTCATTGCATCCGAAATGGACAACGTAATCAACGCTTCTTCAATTAGAAGACGATTACAAATGGCAAAACTACCAGGACGTATTGCTAGAAGTGTTCCTTTGATGCGCACAAAAAATTTGATGATGAGGCAAAATTTTGCTAAAGATCACGTTACATGGGCAGGACCTGAAGGGAAAAAAAGTGGCGTAATATCCTGTTTAGCGATGAAACCAAAATTTGCCTATTTGGTAATGACTATTCGCGAAATGTTAGACGTCCAAAAGGCAAGGAATTTGATCCTCGCTATACAAAAAAAACAGTAAAGCATGGAGGTGGAAACATTATGGTGTGGGGCTGTTTCTCTTGGTATGGATTAGGTCCGATTTTCCAAATATCCAATATCATGAAAGCAGCCGACTATAGGGATATACTGGAAAACATTATGCTTCCGTATGCCGAAGAAAATATGCCTCTGCGCTGGGTCTATCAGCAGGATAATGACCCAAAACACACCTCAAAGATGGTAAAAAAATGGTTTGACGACAATAAAGTCAATACCCTATTTTGGCCTAGCCAGTCACCTGATCTAAATCCGATAGAAAACTTGTGGAGTGAACTCAAGAAACAGGTGGCAAAAAAAAAATGTGCTAACAAGCGACAATTGTGGGAGTGCGTGGAAGAAACTTGGAAAAAAATTTCGATAGAGACCTGCCAAACCTTAATTAATAGTATGCCTAACCGAGTGGAGAAAGTAATCAAAAATAAAGGAGGATACACTGGATATTAGTCAATTATTAATATAAAAATAGATTTTAAGTCGTATGAAAATGAAAAAAATTTAATTTCACTTAAAAAGATGAAGTGTATCTATTATTTTAGTCAAGCACAATGTGCCATAATTTTAATTTTCCTCCGTAACATTTGAAAAAAAAAATTTTTTTTTTTTAAATTATATTTTTTTTATAAATAAGTGTTCAATAAACAAACGTGCATTTAAATTTTTTTCTTTAAGGTAGTAGAAAATTTGTTAAACAAAACGGAAGCTGAACCTTACGGGATGTATCTATTATTTTCATCATGAGTGTACATACAAACAAACAGAAAAGCTGCTTGGAGCTACAAATTAACTTGAACAAAGGCAAAAAGTGGATAAAGTAGCAGAGAAGGAGGGGGGATAAAGAAGTTATTCAAAGTGTTAAATTTACCACCAACTGTGTTAAATAAATTAGGCATTCATCCTGCTTATTGTCTAGTTTTCATTTATTTAGATATATTTGCATAAATATTGAAATATTGAAACATTTCCATTTGATGTGAGCCGCTGGTAAAGCGGCTTATAACTATAGTCAACAAGCTGGAAAGTATCTGACAGATACACACACACAGGCACACACATAGACATACATATAAAGCATTGCTACTGTAGCTAGGCTTTTTAGCACCTAACCGTTGTTAGTTGTTGTTGGTTAACAGCAGTTTCTCTGTCTCTCTTACCATCTCCCAAGCCTTCTGGCCATAACAAGCATGACATGTATCTCTAGTAGAGACATTTGTCTGCTTGCTCTCTTCCAGTTTTATAGCTTGTTCTTCTTTTGCTTTTTCTTACGCGCCTTATGCCAAGAGATCTTTGCAGCTGATAATTGCCAAGTATTTCCACGAATTGCCACCGATCCTCGTCTAGAAGCTTGAAGCTCATTCTTTCGCTTTTTCTCTCTCTTTTAACGGTTTGTCTCCCTCTCTTGGGTGATATGATCAGCAGGCATGATCTATATTTTAATTGGTGTTCGGTTGCAAGCAACGGAATTTATTAAACAACAACGAAAAAAACTTGGCTTATTCTTCGACATTTGCCATGTACATATATCTTTTGTATTGGCCTCGGTAGAGAAGAGCATTATAAAGTGGCCATTAGCTAATGAAGCTGTAGTTGGCTCTGTGGATAATGGCAAGTAGAGAGTTTTATGATCATAATATCGCATGACAGTATTCCTTTTCATTCTTCTTTCTTTTACTACTGTCTTTCTTGTGGTATACGATGTGCGAGAGTTAACAAGTTGGCTGACAGATCGTAAATACGTTATCTCTCTATGAGATGGGTGCGAAGTGATACGGTAGAAGTTACAAATTACCTTAACTGATCCTTAATGTCTTCATAATGCAAGGTTTTGTACACTTGCCACTAATCAGGAAGTGATCTATAATTGGTATGTTTTGCTAGTTAGTGATCTTAAGTATTCTTTATTATTTCTATCGTATTATCATCACATGAAACCAGGAATGTTAATTGATAAAAAAAATTCGATCTTTGATGTGAGCAATCTCGATCATTGATCTCGCTTAAGCAACTTATTGTCACTTTATTTTATAGTTAATTTTCTTCATTTATTGTTTTTCGACTTAATTTCGGTTTGATCGATCATATTACCACATTGAACAATACTTCCGCTTGTCTAAAGATCACCAACGATGTTTATCAGTACGTGACTTACAAGCTTATTTCAAGATCGTGTCACAGCATATAGTTAACTAACAATATATATGTATGTATGTATTTATATACTTTTCGGTTCAATCTGTTTTTAATACACAACACACAATCAATTGAGGAGGAGCGGCCTCCTCAATGTTGTCCAGGGCTATCAATTTCAAATTGAATTGATGGGCACTTGGCAGGTCATAAACCAAACAAGATCTCTAGCCCTATCTCGCTAGCTTCTATAGATTTAAGCCTCGAATTCCTATAAGGGTGTCACATTACATGAGAGTTGAGATGAGATGAGTTTTGTAATCAACACGAAGGCCATTTGCATATTGTAAACCGCCATAAAGTTGACAAAGCCAAAAGCTTTAACCAAAAATAAAAATATGTAAAATTGTTATTTAAATAAAATGAAAATCGCATAAACCCATTGCAGCAATAAAATGACACTGCAAACTTTTGTCAAAGGCTTTTACAACATAAAAATAATATAAATATAAAAAAAAAGAGGACTTGGAAACGGGTCGCTATATATGCGGTTATCAGCGATAGAACTGACAATACTGATAACCCCTTCGGGGTGTCTGCATAAACGAGAAGAAGCATGTCAATAATAAATATCAGCCCGTTGTTTGCCCTAGCCAGCTACAGTTGCTACTTTATACACAACAATATACATATGTATGTATGTACATATGTATAGAGAGATAGAATGTATATGCATTGTACATATATAGTGCAGAAAGCAAAAGGAATAATCATATTTACATTAAACAACAACAACAAACGATGCAGCACAATAAATGAAAGATTCGCTCACAACTCTCTGAATTCGCGCATTTCGAATGGGGGCCACCAACTTTAGAGTGGAACTGAACCCGGAGTTTACGAGTATTTTCATATCACATGGTGACATACGAATGGAAGAGATGTGAATGGATGGGTTAGTTAGTGGGCGTGGTTGCAGTGCGTATATTGAGTTGTATGTTGAATGTTTATTTGATGCTGCCCTGCATCAAGTGTGTGTGTGTGTGTGTGGGAGTGCTGGAAGTTTGCTGATGGAGTCTCAGTTTGGTAAAAGTATCGTAGTAAAGTTACACATATGCCGAAAGTCTAACATGAATTGTAACTGGTTGGGAAAAAATTGAATAAAAAAATAGAAACATGCATCCACTAACTAGGCATGGAGAAAACGTGAATAAACTTTCAAGTATTGGCATAGATGAGACTTTGCTGACGGCTTTGTATATATACATACATACATACGAAATGTTGAAAATAAACATAGCAAAATGCAAAATAAGTAGAGAGAGAGAGAAAAAAAAAGTTTTCCATTTGTTAGTTTTCCATACGAGATTCGTACGTAGTTGCCATGTTTATCAACTTTAATCGGAAGTTAAATTTTTTAACAATTTGCAATTGAATTCAATTCTACTTGCAACCAAAAAAAAAAAAAACTTAGATATGCAAATTTGATATGTTTCTAATCGTATGATAGAGCTATACATTAAAGGAGCTTTAGTGCAAAGTTTAAACATTGTTTAAAAATCTTTTAACTTTTTAATCACAATTGATTGCAAAACGAGCAAAGAGTGAAAGGGGAACAGACTTTGCTATTCCTTATGGAAATACAAGTACAAGAATGATCATCCTATATGGATTCCTAGTGAATATTAACTTTCCGCATTTTCCATTGTAGGTATATATCAGCGCCATTCTACTTCTGTCTTTCCTACACACATTGAAAACTTCAAAACAGAAGTCCATAGTTTTTTAACTTGTAAACTCTTATAAATATATAATATTATAAATAAATGACAGGGAAATTATTAATTGTTCGCTTTCATTAAAAATACATATAGAAACTTGTAATTGGATTTCTAAAATTCCAAATATGACAAGGCGTTAAAAAATAACCAAAACATTTGTTAAAGCTTGAAATTAGAAAGGAGCAGATACTTTTGGTCATACTGGCGTATCTAATGGATACATTGTTGGATAAACCAATTAATTTGGCATTATGAAATTAAAGTTTCACTTTAATATGCTGCTTAATAGGAAAAAGTCGATTGGTTTGTTTAAGAAAATACCAAACTTAAATCGCTTCGAAAACGATTTAAAAAAGTTTTGATAAGTCTCCCCATATTTATTTACTAAATTTACTGCTTAAGTACTAAAATATAAATTACAAAATATTTTATTTATTTCTTTTTAAGTTTTTTACTTCCAAAGTAGGGTAACAGTTATAAGTTATGTTTAACAAAAACTTATAAAAACTCTTAAGTTATGAAAAGTTATTCATTTAATTAAATAATTACTGTTATTTTCGAATTTTCAAATATTTTTCATAAATAATATTTATTTTTGATATTATTTTTTCATTAATGGAATAAATGTTATTTTTATTTCCAACTTTTGGTCTCTGTTTTCTATTGCCTTTCTGCAAAAATTAAGTATTCAAGCATTGTTAAAAAGAAATATTAAAATTTTTATGATTTCAGTTTTAACAGTTTTCGAAAATACAGTAAACCTTTAGAAAAACCGTAAATCGCTTCGGTAATATTTCATTTTTTTTTTTGTGAAAATCTGTTTTAATAATTAATTGTACCACTTTAACTCGAGTTAACTTTTTCAACTACCCGCATCATCACCATCTTTATTATTTTCAACACCAATGAACTAAAAACCAAAAAAGACAACCAAAACCTGCCAACGATTAAGGTTAATTACTATTGATTTTGGCCATAAACTTTTGTCAGCTAGCCAGCCAACCGTCAACTGAAAAATTTTTGCTATTTGAATGATTAATTTGAGCTAATTTCCTCTACTCACAGAAAGGCCGAAGTTAGAGCGGTGTTTGTTAACTGTGCCAAAAATCGGTTTTGTTTGCCCTAAAGAGACGGCTAATTTCAGCTTGGCACAAATTTGTTACAATCAAAAGCCGACAACGAGAAAAACGAGAACATGAGAGCCCCCAGGAAACAGCAAACAACCAAAACAAAAAACAAAACAAAAAAAAAGAGAAAAAAATATTAGGCAAAACAAAAGGCGCATCATTTATCATAACGACGTGAGGCAACTAAAGGAAAGATACAGAAAGATACGTCGACTGATGAGGCTAAAGGAGGTGAAGCCAGGGAGGGTTGGGGGGATGGCAAAAGCTCAAAAACATGTTAAATGTTGACATGTGGTGGGCGGCTGTGAAACCAGAAGGCGGGGCAGCATGACTATAAGCTTGTAAGCGAGATTGTTGTGCGTGATAAGCCTAAAGATGCTGAGGTGGGAGGCGAAGAGAGTCCACAATGACGTCCGCCGATCATTTGTTTTATTTATTTTTCGATTTGGCCAAACTGCACACAACAAAAGCCGTCGTCTTATGCAGCCAAAGTGACATATTAGCCATTAGATGGTGAGAAGTGAGGTGATTGCCTCTTAGGGTGGCAGTGGGGAGTAGTAGAGAATCATTATACATACAAACATACATATATGGATATATGGTTTGGATACGGTTGCTTGGATGCGGTTACGGTGCAGATGGAGTTCCGCCTGTACATCATTTATCATCTATTGCAATTTGGTTTGAGGATTGGATTAAAGCTAAATGGAAAGAGGAATATAGATAAGACGAACGGTTTGGGGTCATATGTTCACTTTAAGGTAGTTCAAAAAATTTAAGCCATGCCTGAGAAAGTTAAGGATACTTCTATAAAAGACAACAATAAATTACTTTGATATATTTTTAAAAACATTTCCCATTTGACATATATCAAAATGGATTAAAAGTTCTGACAAATTTGAATTTAATATGGTCTCTTTTTTTTTATATGTAGGACAGATCTCTTAAGGAATAAGTAGATAAATGTTCTTATGTGTATAGGTAGATATATGCATTGATTTTGCCATATACCTTAAATTTATTATTTTTAAAACGCTTTTTCATTCAAGATGCTTTGCTTATAAACAAGAAATATATACATATTCCCTTATTTGATTTTATATTTCATACAATTTTCTTCTTGCATTTCTCAGTATATTAGTAATGGCTAAAACTAATACCTTTTACCAAGTGCTCAGTTCATCCATATATACATCCATATATATATATATTCTGTCCAACTTTATACAATAACTGCTAGGCGAAAACAAGACGAGACATCCTTTTTTTGGCCAACTAGAGCAGGAAATAATTTACGAAATAAAATTGAGCAGAAAAAGCCAAGAACTTCCTTTGACAACTGGCAATAACAATAAAAATCACTGAACACACAACCATATAGAAAGATCTATATATGTATATATAGATACTTGTATAGCCAACTTGTGTTAGAGAGTAGAGCAAAAGGCTGCGAACTTCCTCTCAAAATGTGCAACATGTTGCACGTTGCCGCCGACAAATTCCACGCTAGCGTTTTAAAAATAGCGCCCATGACTTAATCAAATGCAACGGAACGGCAACGAGTCTACTGCATATGAGAAATAGCCACATTTGGGCAAGGAGAGTGGAAGGGAGAAGAAGTTGGAGAGAGGGGAAGAGGCGCACGCTTCCATTGACCCTTTTGACTTGAAGTGGCTTAGAGACGTCGCTAGTAGTAGAAGAAGACATTTGTGTGTTCGGCATGTGAGTTAAAAAGTTCACAGGTTCATGTGAAAGTTGCCGCTTTATTGCACTTGCAAAGAGAAGGTGGTGGTAGTGGTGAGGGTAGTGGAGCCCAGGCCACCACCAGGTTTTCGGTCTGGCCTGTGCGGCTCGACTAAAGAGAGGCCCGTCTTCAAGTGGCATCGTCATCGTCGTCGTCGTAGTCGTCGACGTCTACCTCCATGTCACGAGCAAATGTCACTTGCATGTATGCCCAACGCGCGTTGGCTCTTGAACTTTTTTAACCTTTTGTGTGGATTCGCCCATGTTCTCATAACCAGTACTGCAGATTTCATTTTACCTCTGTTGTACCCCCCACCTTACCCTCCTTCTGCATCCTGGCCATATCCCATATCGTATGTCGAATTTTGCAGAGCGTGCAGTCATGATGTTGTCGTTGTTTGGGAGTATTTTTTAATAGCCTTTTGCTACTGCAAACAACACAAAGAGAGAGAGAGAGAGAGAGAGAGGGAGAAAGAGAAAGATTCCGCTGTTGTTACAAGTATCGAGTTGGTCGAGAGACCGAGTCGTGACCATTGTTACACGGCCACCAAGGAGCCGTGGAAGTACTCAAAAAAAAAAAAATAAATAAATAAAACGAGGTATATTAGTTTTTGCTAAAACACAGACTGACTATATCATATATAGTCATCGGACTAATTTATACACTCTTTTTGCCAGGGTATACAAAATTTCTGCCCACTATAGTCTAAGTTATCTTGGCCCTCTCATTTCATTTTTTTTTTCTTTTGGTTTCCATTTTCATGTAATTAGCTTTGCAGTTCGTGAAGTGCTTTCCGCTGCGCCGATTTTCTATGCTGAGTCCAACTAGAGTTTTTCCATTTTTGTCTAAACATTTTAAGAGGTCATCGCCAAAGGGTCGTATAATAATAATTTGTCAGTTCAGAATCTAATTTTTCATTACCCAGTCAATTGAACTGAATTCGAGTGGGTGTGTGTGGTCTAAGCTGATCCGATCTGATCTGAACTGGTCTGTTCTTTACCTGCACATTTCCTCATTATCATTAGCATAAACATCATAACAAAACAAAATGAGTTGGCAATCATGGCCAGACATCTCTTACTGAAGAAGATGCTTCATTAACTGAGGAACCTGCAGACAGGCTTTTTATTTATTTATTTATTTTGTTCTTTTTTTTTTTTTTTTGGGTCAAACCGCAAATGAACCCAATGAAAGAACCAAATCTTCAGAACGAACATGTTTGTTTTTTACCTTCTCAGTTCGTTTTAAATCGTGTAGATAGTCTCTCTCTCAATCTCTGTATGTATGAACAAGCAGGAGAAGATACAGAAAAACTGATAAACTCGAAAATAGTTTCCAAGGAATTCCCTAAAACTCGATTCCAGTATTTCTGTGTGCTTGTGCTCTCATCTCGTCTCGTCTGTTCTGTGTTCTGTTTATTTATATAACAGAAAAAGACGATGAAAATGTGGCAAATGGGGTAAAACAAATAATAAAAACACAACAACAACAACAAAAAATACACTCTCAACTTGAGCAGATTGAAGTGCATCATCATATATATGTATAGAGATAAATTTACATGATGTTCAATTATCTTGAAATTTCCCAACTAATTCATCATCTTCTGTTTTTTTTCTCCCCTTGTTTTTACAGGCGTTTCAGCGGAGGTCTACTATGTGCGGGAAGGGCATATTAACAATTATGCCTTGAATTTCATTGTCCCGGTGCCAGCTAATGTCCGTGACATTAGTTTCACATGGCAATCTCTGGCTGGTCGTCCTTTACCCTATAGCATCAATGTTGTTAGCTCCGATCAGGAAGTTTTGCCCCGGCCAGCAGTTAATGTGTCACAAATCGGAGAAATACCCACTTACATACAAACTTGGGCCATAATTCTCAAATGTAGTGGCATACGAGCCGCGGAAGTCGATGTCACCATTAGCCTGGAGGTTATACTCAATCGTGCCCTAAATAATGTCACCCATTTGGTATTTCGACGCAAGAAAATTTGTCTACTCAGGGAATCAGATGATGAGCAACAACATCAATTGCAAAGTTCTGCCATGGGTGATGATTTGGATGATCCACAGCTGTTGGAAACTGTATTGCCACCACCCACCGGATTGATAACATTAGTTGTAGGTGTCTCTGTGGCCATGGGCTCTGTCTGTGTACTTCTAATGATTGCCTATTGTGTGAGAGGAGCCGCCTCGAAACGTCAACATCATCATCAACATGGCGGTCAACCCATGCGAACCTCAAGTTTCCAACGTTTGAATACTCAACCTCCTTGTCAGTCTTCTATGGGCTCTGCTGCCTATATGACTCCATCGATAATAGCGCCAGTTCATGCCTCATCATTGCCCAGAAAGGTGGCTGTCTCCGTTGAGCAACAGCAACAGCCAGAAGAGCTGCATCGTCGCATCTCTGAGCTGACTGTGGAAAGATGTCGCGTCAGGCTGTCGAGTCTGTTGCAAGAAGGCACCTTTGGCCGCGTCTACCGTGGCACCTATAATGACAACCAAGATGTTTTGGTCAAGACAGTGGCCCAACATGCCAGTCAAATGCAAGTTCTATTACTTCTACAAGAGGGCATGCTACTCTATGGCGCCTCACATCCCGGCATACTTTCCGTTTTGGGTGTCTCAATTGAGGATCACACAACACCATTTGTTCTCTATCCTGCCCTGAATAATACACGAAATCTGAAATTATTTTTACTGGATCCAGCATGTGCCAGAACTGTTACAACTATACAGATTGTTATGATGGCTTCTCAATTATCAATGGCATTGGATCATTTGCATAGTCATGGGGTCGTACATAAGGATATTGCTACAAGGAACTGCATGTAAGTAACGTAGTTATATGAAAATTTTACAGATCATAACTAGACCGAGATTTGTAGAACTACCAAGTTCTTTCATTCACAGTCTTTGCTGTTAAATCGTAAAGTTCCACTTCTATTTAACTTCTTCGAAGCTAAAACTAGTTGAGAATTATAACTAAATGAAGCGAAAAGAGTTTGCAGTTCTATCGACTAGGCTTATGTCTCAGTTTAGGAAACTTTGATCTTCAGATTACTTATATTAAAATAATAATATAAGTTTCTATCACGTAATAACCAATTTTTCAATACTTTTTCTCCTTTCTTTAGTATTGACGATCAATTGCGTGTTAAGCTTTCTGATAGTTCATTATCGCGCGATCTTTTCCCAGCGGATTATAATTGTTTGGGTGATAGTGAAAACCGTCCAATTAAATGGATGTCCTTAGAAGCTTTACAGCATAAGCAATTCTCGGAAGCCAGCGATTCTTGGGCATTTGGTGTATTAATGTGGGAATTGTGTACATCTGCTAAACAACCATATGCCGAGGTCGATCCCTTTGAGATGGAGCATTATCTTAAAGATGGCTATCGTCTAGCCCAGCCTTTCAATTGCCCGGATGAGCTGTAAGTATAAGTTGCAAGGAAAACTTGTACAAAAGAAGGAAAAGTTTCTATATCTTTACTAAAGATTTTCTTGGTCCTTTGCTTTGCTTTTTCTTTTGCAGATTCACCATAATGGCGTACTGTTGGGCCTTATTGCCTGGAGAGCGTCCAACTTTTGCCCAATTGCAGTCATGTCTTTCCGATTTTTACTCACAAATCACACGCTATGTCTAGGACATATAGTAGATAAGATGATGGAGCTCGCTCTTTAGAAGAGTGTTGCCAAGTCCAAGCATTTACTGACATAATTTAACCCCTAATTAAACTTAATATATATACATATATGTGCTAGTTAGTTGAAGATCCAGATATCCAAAACTCCATAGTCTACTTACATTGTTATTACAATGATGATATTTGCCAAATCGAATGTGTAGTTTTTGTATATACTATATCTTAATGCATTTATCTTTTAAGTTTGAGAAGAAGAACGCAAGACTCCAATACATCATTGAATATAGTTGAAGCATATAAACCTAAAATCGAAATCAAATATAGTGATATTTATCTATAACATAATCATAAGTTTTAACATTATACAATCGAACAAACAACAAAAAGAAAAAAAAACACCACACATATTTATCACAAATGCACAACATTTTGAAACATTTACCATGAAATATACAAATTACAATACATATACATACATATACTTACATACATAGTTAAATACAATAAAAAAAGACAATTCCAAAAAATGAAAAAAATAAAAACTCCATAAATAAAATGCACTTTTAATTACCGAAACAAATCAAATGAAATTTTATAGCAAAGGTTTTTTTTTTTTGGTAGAAGTAACAAGAACCATAAAAACCCATCGAGGAAAAGCACCTATTTTCCACTGAACCAAAAAGAAAAACGTTAAGGAAAAACTCCTCTCGAATGGCAAATGGTAAAATTTACGACATTGAACGACCCCTAAGGAACGTGAATTGAGCCCTACTTGAAATACACCAGAAAATGAGTGGATAGAAAAAAAAAAAATTACATTGAGGCCCGGCTGACTGGCTGGCTGGCTGGCACACACAAATTAACCATAAATTTTAATTTTACATGACAATGTTTGGCCCATACACGTATAGGAAAAATGAAGGAAACATAAAGGATGGCAAGAAGTATGTATGAATAGAACCTTTCATGTGTTGAGTTAGAGCCTACCCAGAAAGTGAATCAATTTCTTTTGCTTGGTGTGGCTTTTGGCACATGTCCTTGGAGTTAAGCATGTGCCTTACATATTGCCTAGAGATGAGCCATGTTAATAAGTAAGGATATTGTAAACAAAACCTTTAAGAATGGGATATATGTATTACATACAATGTTGATACAGATTAGAAAATGACAAAGTTACTTTGAAACTCATTTAGGGATATACTTTTCCAAACAGTTTCAAGCTACAAGTATACAAAAGGTTTCAAATCAATTGAGATTAAGAATACTATTAAAACAAGAATCAAAGACTTAAAGATAATCTTCTTAGCATTTCTAAATAATTCCCATTCAGCTTTTATCCTTCTATTCTTTCTGTGGCCAATTGATGAGATTTTAGATATTTTTGGTGTAATAGGAGAGAAACAGGTAGTTTGAGGCAATAAACTAGCATCCTCATTTCCTAGAAGGTTTTAGGTCTTAGTCAATGATCTTACAACATTATTGCAATGTTTGGTGGAACTTTTGTTTCAAAATCAATTTTAAAGATGAGGACTAAGGAGTAGGCGACACTCTATCTTGAATATTGTTTTCCTATTCAATTGTTGATTCAGGATTTATAAAAAGTTCTGCAGTAATCAATTTTAATGGATATGAGTCCACTTACACATAATACATCTAGTAAAAGTCTATGCTAATTATATCCAGTAAAAGTCTATGCTAATATAGAAATTAGAAATTGAATAGATCGTGTCTAAATGTTACAAATGGCAGTAATTCTACAACTTAAACCTTTATAGATATGTATAAAGTGTAGACTGAAGATAATTTTTCCACAAAGTTGTAAATGTCCAACAAATATATATGAAAATAAGCAAACGAATGTGGTTACATAGTTAAATATTTCATTTGGACTGACTGATCAAGAATATATATGTACATATGTACATGTACATGCCATTTGTTCAAAAGATGCTTTATGCATGCGGAAACTGATTTGACAAGTAAAATGTCTATAAGATTTTACATAGATGAGCAATATAACTCCAATATTTTGTTCTTAACTATACATAGGATATACACTCTCCGACAACCGATTAGCTCTAACCATGTTAAATTTAGTTCAAGCTTAATAATGTGCACTAAAACGAAAACTTTATCTAAAATCTTTGATCATTTTAGACATAACTAAGAATTATAAAAGAGAACCTTAAAAAATAGACAGGTTTTAGGAGAGCCTAATTACACCCCTTGAAAAAATTTCATTGTGCAAAAAAATTCCCTGGATTTATCTAAAATTATATTACACAGTTTATTAAGATTTTGTAACAAATTTGAGAACTGTTTGTTGCCTCCACATTGGCCATAAATTTAGCATACTTTAATTTTCCTGCTTTTCCCGATTTATTCAAACTATCTTTTTGCTATGTCTTGGTTATTGAGATGATTTGACTGTGATGAATATCAGGATTTTTATTTTTTTTTTTAGTTGTATTTGAATACAATATATAAATTTTGTATAATATTTTGCATTAAGAATTTATTTTAATCAGTTTTGTAGCGAATTAGTGAAAGATTTGCTTAAATTTTGTCTACTTTGATTTCTAGTTTAAGAATCAGCTAATTAAAATTTAGTAAAACACTCAAACAATGAAATTGTTTCACCTATATAACGTATTTTAGATTTTAGGAGCGAATTGGCCTATAGAATAGTTGTAAACTAGAAAAATTCTTAATTATTTTAAATTGATTCAATTATATTAATTTGATTAAGATGCATATATCACGCTGTCATCACTAGTCTTTCAAGACTCGGTTAATGTATTTCGTTAGATGAACATATATAACATGTGAGGAGAAGGTTGAGCCACCTTCCTTTTTAGTTGACGACACATGTCCTGTGTCCTTGTACATATATCGCATATATGTGTGTATGTTTGTGTTTTCTGTGTGGGTGTCTGTGTATATGTTTGTGTGCGTCCTTACACTTTAGAAGCCATTGCCAGAGAGCCATATCGTAAATATTTTGACAGAATCGCCTTTTGCTTACGCTTTGACGTTTTGGCTATTGTGTTGCCATCTACCACTACTTCTTTGCCTTCATCGTGTTCCTTAACATCAGCCTTCTCTGCACCTGCTGCTGCTGCTGCTGCTTGTCCTTATTGTTGATGCTGTTGCCTGTGGTAATCCTTGTGTTTGTGACTTGACCTGGCTTCGTTTACGTTTACGTTTGGGTTATAGTCATGGCCTTAAGCGGCTTTAAAGTTACATTTACCCTCGCCTGTTGCTATATGACTTGCCCCTAAGGCGATGCATATGTCTGTGAGTGTATCTATGTGTAGGTGTAGTTGTATATACATATGTGGGTGTGCAACGTATTTCTTAGAAAAGGCTAGAAGCACTGCAAACGACTACTGGGAGTAGTACAGGAACAAGAATGA
Source organism: Drosophila austrosaltans (assembly GCA_035045865.1). Classification (NCBI taxonomy): domain Eukaryota; kingdom Metazoa; phylum Arthropoda; class Insecta; order Diptera; family Drosophilidae; genus Drosophila; species Drosophila austrosaltans. The sequence goes on from JAWNOQ010000126.1 coordinate 1,525,999, forward strand.
CAACGGGAATGGTAGCCATTGTAAACAGTTTGCTTAAGCACATGGTTTGTTTATACTTATTAGTTGATAATGTTGTAGAGAAATATTTCTATGTATATATATCAAGACACACACACACACACACACACATATTTATTATCCTAAAATGGAAATCACAGACAGGTGCCGACATTCGCATCACAGTTTTAAGCAGAGAAAGGCAGATTAATGACTTTTGATTAAGATTATAAAATATTTACTAAACCCCAAAACTAATATGACCATATTCCTAGTCCTCTGTTGAACAATAAGCTAAGGTTAACAAAGCACTATGCACCACATTAGAGTCCAATGATGGTAAATAACTGAACTTTTGATTTTATCATATGCATAGGATAAGTAAATGCAATCTTTCATACCCTTAAAATTACTCGTTTTTACTAAAAAACTAAGTGTAATCAAAGGGCTGCCTGGGACTAGTCATTGAAATTTAAAGATATTGAAAAACAGTTTTTTCAGAGTTTTTTAAGTAGAGTGGCTTACAAGCTGGATTTGCTTCCCCCTTTTTTATGACTCTTTTAGCGTAGATCTAAGTTAGTTGGAAGCGGTGAACTCAAATTAAAAGATGAAATGTATTTACAATTTTATAAAAAAGTTTGTGTTAAAGGAGATATATGATTTCCTGCGATTAAATTATAATTAGTTATTGCAATATTTGTCTTTTCTTGATTTAGCAAAATACATAGATCACTATTTATCTATGTAAAATCAGACCTCAGGTTGAATCTTAGGTGGATCGTGCCTCTAAAACTTTTTATACCCTTGCAAGGGTATATTATTGATTTATTGTTTTTTTGATCTGTGTTCCGATCCAATGAAATGGAAAAGTTTATGGAATCTGATTTTAGTTATATTTATATATAATATTTAATATATTCAATTAATTTTAAAAGTGCCTGAAGTTATAAGTTGTGGAGTTACATATGTGAAGGAAAGCCCCGATTTTACAAATCATTAATTCTATCTGAGAAAACACTTTTTTTTTATTTTATATTTTATAATAGGTATTATTTAATATTTGAATCTCTTCCATATCATAGCACTTTGTAAAAGGAATCCTTCCAGAAAGAGCTAATTTGGAAATAGTAATCATCTAAAATTTTTGAATCTGAAACCAATACAAAAAGATTTTATATTTTATATACTAATAATATTCTTTAAACAGCTAATAACAGCTTATAACAGCTCTTGTCAGAGCTTTCAAATTTTGTTATCGTAAAATTTCGACTTATGTTTTTATATCGGATTATCTTTATATCTTAAAAAATGTTTACTGAGTTCCTTTACCAAATCTTTAAGAAGTCATTTCTCCCTGTAGGCAGGTGGCCCACGAACATATCAATTAATGTCTTTACTTGATCCCATTAACTGGTAGATATATCTATTTGCAAAAGATATACGTATCCATATATATGTATAATCCATTGAAGATGTGCGCCCAGTTCAATGTTACCATATAGTATTCGTATTTCCCCTGCCAGTAAACAAAACTTCAATTCGATAAGCAAAAAAAAAAAGAAAGAAAGAAAGAAATACTGTCTTGGATTTCCGGTTGTTTGGGCGCCAACCAAACGCCCTACCAATCCAAAGAACAACATCAACAAAAATCATTCATTGGAGTTGCCCAATGGAGTACCACATCCTACTCAGTCCCCTCCACCCTTCAACGGTTCCAATGCTAAACGAAATGTTGATGTACTTTTTCAAATTTCCATAGAACATGAACTGACTAGAGAGAGTCTAACTACTGGTGTGGGGGGATCCATTTCCATTTTCATTTCACATGGCAATGCGATTTCCACGTACAACAAACGATCCAACGAGTGAATCGGCCAAACGACCGACCCGACTGGCTGACTCAAGTGCCAGCCAAAGCAAACTGGGTGGGGTTGGGGCTGCTGTTTTTCCAGGGCTTCTTTCTGGGATCTGCGGGTCTGGGGGTCTCCTCCATCGGTGATAATTTAAAAAGTTTATATACCGACTGCTTGCTGAGCCATGGATTGGCGTTGCCTTTGCCATTGCCTTCAATTCTAATGACAACTTAAATAAACAATAACAAGGAAAAAAAAAAGTCCATTTCACATCAACATTGCCGGATTGTTAGGGAGGGAGAGAGAGAGAGAGAGAGAGAGAGAGGGTAAAGCACGGAGATGCATTGTGTGGAAATATTTATTTTCTATAAATTATTTTCGATTATCGTTGTGCTCGCTGTGCTCTAGTATAAATACCAGTTGGGGCCGTTAAACATAGACATAGACTATTAAATACCCTGTAAGAATGAAAATTTATTAAAAAGGAGATAATAGCAAACACTCCATTATCATTGTATATTGATACTATAAAGACAAAATTATAAAGTATTGAAAACCTTTTGTTACCAATCAAAAGTTATCGATTTCCGATATTTTGCCATATATTAGTTATGCTCTTTCAACTGAGAGATGCTACAGGGTATAGTTAGAGGCAAATGCAACGGCAATTAAAGTTAAACAAAATGCATAATATTTTGGTCATTTGTTGATAAGCCTTTTTCATAAAGCACGTGGGAGCAAGAGAGACAGAGACGGAGAGAGCGAGAGAGAGAGGGAAAGTGTCAGTGTGAGAGCGAGAAATTTATGTCCGCTGCTTCCGCTAATGGAATTTTAATGTTTCATTCGAAATAGACGCATAAATTTTGCTTTTGGTCAAATACCAAGTATGAGTACGTGCATTGTATTGGACACTCTGTTAGTCTAGCCCCCCGCTACCCCCCATTGGGGGTAGAGGTGTGTTATGTTTCGCTGTTGTTAATAAGTGAAATTGTTGCTATGAGAAAAAGAGATTTTTTCTCTCTATGTTTTTCTTGGTGGCCCATTTGCTTCAGTTGGCGCCGCAATTCCAATGAAATGAAAATAACCAATTTTTTTTTTCTTTTTTGAAATTGGTTTTAATTGGAAACCACCTGGTGAGTTTTGCTTGTTGGGTAAATAACTAATGGCTGTTTCTTTTTTTTTTTTGGGAAACTATTCATAAGATTGCTTGGCAAAAGAAATTAATGCATGTGTGAGGAGATTTTCCCTTGATACACATGAATAAACTATAATATAATTGATGCTATATAATTTAAACTTCCAATAGTTAATATAACAAAATTTTGGTAAACGTTTTCGATTGACACAGCTACCAATGAATGATCTGTGAATATTAAAATATTTTAAACGAAAAATTTCTTAGCGCTAAAAACAGTTTCTGGTTTTCGGAGTTTTCAAAAACCAATTGGTATTAGACAATGACACCAGATCTTGAAAACAACGGGAACTTTTGACATTTATGATTGTATTAATATGTCCGAGATTGTATTATTCAAATAGAATGGAAGTACTAACTTATAACGTCATGCTAAAGAAATCAGACATGTAAGAAAATAAAAGTCATGATAGGACATTACAGAGATCAAAGTTAATCTTACTGGGAACTATGTTCGAGACCCGTAGGGTTTTATCGGCATAGTGTGGCGCACTGGCGGTGGGCACAAAAGTTACAGGAGTATCTCACGTAAGACAAGTGAAAAATAAGGGCAAGAGGCAAATTGCCAAAGAGATGAAATTCACTTTCGAAAGCAAAGCGCTTAAGAGCACTCAGCTCCTGGTAAGGAAGATGCCTGACGATATACATAGATGTTGCTTGGAATAAAACGTACCCGTTCTTGACATGAGTATATATTCAAAAATTGTATAATCTATTCCAAATTTGTATATAATTATACAAAAATGTAATATATGTATGTACAAAGTTCGCTTTCTAAATGAATTAGGGTAAATATTCTTTTGATACAAAAGGGAAAATTAAAAACTGGGTAAAAGCGTTTCTCAGCCCTTTTACTAAATCTAAGTTAAGAAAATATATAATTACCTTGAAATTAATAAGTTAATATATAATTAATATATAATTACCTTGAAATTAAGAAGTTATTTATATGTATGCCTGCTATATAACCATCTATTTGAACACCTTTAAGCTTCAAGTACGAACTATCTTCATAAAAGCAAAAATATTAAAATCTTCCAAGGTCGTTTGAAACACAAATTAAATGTATTGTAAAGAGTTTCTTTTTGTATTCTCCTAGATCACATTATGAAACATGTACTCATTGTATCTTTGGTCTATTCACAACATCCCAGTGCACGTTTTCGCCTGGTTAAGAAAAGCATCTGGAGCACGTTGCAAATATAAAAGCCTATTTCATAAAATGACAGATGTGTTTCACAGGTCTCTTTGTAATTTCCAACCCTGGGAACCTTTCTATTAGCATCTGCTTAAAATTTAAAAAACGTGTCGAATGCATCAAGTCATTGCTGGAATATTTAAGATATAGATAGAATACAATTTTTCATATAACTTAGAAATAAACTAATTTCTTTTCATTAAGAGTCATGTTTGAAAAAGTTAAACGTTTCATAATTTGAAAGACAAACAAAGTCCCTCTCAATGTTTTTATAAGTAAATCATAATAATCTAAAATTTAGAATCTAAATAAAAAAGTTTAAGAAAAATCAGAATTATTTGAGCATTTTTGTTGATATATTTTAAATATCTATACTTTTTTTTTTTTGGTATATTTTTTAAGTCAAAATCCTTTCACTCCAAGATAACACTAAATTAAAATGTAAATTAGTAAGTAGAAGTTGAAGTTCAGATAGAAAAAGACATTATCATAATCAGAAATAATCTTTGTATAAAATATATTGCATATATACGAAAACTGTAGTTCAGTAAGTTCTTTCTATACTCACTATATTAGTATATATATTTTTTATACAAATTAACAACATCAAAGAAGAGAACTCACTATATAGATGGTACGTGTATAATATATTTCTTGGCAGACATCACATTCTCATTTAATCCCCTCGTAAACTTATCCCGTTTCCACACACTTTGCTCAAAACTCTCTCGTTAGCTTGAAGCTCAGCAGCAAAGTAAGAGAAATAAGAGAGAGAGAGAGAGAGAGAGAGAGAGAGAAAGAAAGAGAAAATCGGGGAGAAAAAAGAAACAGAACTGGCAAGTCCTAACTCTCTTATTCACGCAAATCCTTTAATACCATTTATCATACAAGGTGCACATTTTGCGCACACACACATTTGAAATTCATGTAAAATAGAAGGAGCTCTGGCTTGATCTCTGGCAGCAGCAGCAAAACAACATTAAATTGAAACAAATTGAACATAAAAAGCATTCAAAATAAAGCAAACACCTTGACGAAGGAGGACCAGCAGCAGGACCATGAGCAGGCGGCCAGGCCAGGACGAGAATGAAGAGCTGCCAATGTAAACACAGGAACCCGCTCCAACACCGAGACAACGACACCGAAACTAGGAGCAAAACTTTTTCAAGTTTTTTTCTTTATTCTCCTTTCGTGTTCCTTCTTTTTTTCGAGAGGGGGTTAAAATAGAACGCAAAATCAAGCAAAGGTACACAACAGACAGTCAGCCAACCAGCCAGCCAGCCAGCCAGGCAACAGACTTGGCAGGAGAAGGAAACGGAAGTATTTTCTGTTGATACTGAACTCAATTTAGACGAAATCAAGTCAAACATGGCAGGCTACCATCAGTGCAGGAGCCAGATGAGGTGCAGGAGGAGAAGGAGGAGGGGCAGCAGAGACGACGGAGACGGCAGGCTGCCAGCCGAATGAGAAGCGGCCACAGGAAATGTTGTAGTAAATCATGTGGGAGCCATAAGGTGGCATGTGGGTGGTTTTATACCCTCCCTCCGTCGCTGCATACCCAAAAACCATCCTCTATCTCCGAATCCCAAAGAAATAGGAATACGAATGTGAATGCTCAAGACGTTGCCTGGCGGGGGCAGATGGCGGGGCAAGCCCATCCACAAGTTGACAATGTCGACGAAAAAACGACAAAGAAAAAAAAAAAGGAAAAACTTGAGGCTTGATTGATGTTTGTGCTGTTAGTTGTTGTTTGAGAAGAGAGAGAGAGAGAGTGAGTGTGTGGGGTAGGGCCAGGGAGCGGGGAGTTAGACAACATGAAACATGGCATTAAATTTTCGATTAAAGTTTGAAGCAGGCAGCAAATTGGTTTGCCCTCCATTTTGATTAGTGGAGAAAGGACGAGGTCACGAATAGACGACAGGCGACCACTAATCAATCCATGTCCAAATATTTATATAGTCAGTAAATCGATTGATCAGAATGAAAGCAACTATAAACAAAAAAAAAAACCCAAAGCAACAGCTTTGCTGGTGGAAAAAATGAATATCAAGTTAATTAAAATAAATACCGAACGTAATAAAATGTTTTAAATTTGCACATCGTTTTATTCTAATTGTTAGTGCAAAATTTTTTAATATTGATGCGTTTCAAAATTTCGAAAGAAAAATTAAGAAAAAGAATCCTTTTTTTGTAACCAGATTAAAGATGAAATAATATTTGCGAAATTCATATTCGAAATAAATTATTTATCGATAAATTTATAGAATCAATACATTGACATTATTTTGTTCAACAAAATCGATAAATTGAATCAAAAATATTTCTGAGTAATACAGATAAAATATAAGATATTAAAATTATATAAAATTAAAAATTATTCAAAGAGTTAATCATTTTTTAAGTATGATAATTTTTTAACTAATTTTGCAAATGCTTTCATTGATATTTTATTATTCAAATATTGGTTAGTCGTGCTTATATAGTATTTCGTATTGTTTTAAAGGTTTTGAAACTTCTTTTTAGACTTTTATGTCAATTTTAAAATTGGATTTGTTCTTTCTAAAGTTAAACTGATCAGTAATATAATAAAAAAAAAGGAAAATGGGACACTGTTTTAAAATATATAAATGGATTTTTTTTTAATATTTGTTTAGTAAAGGTAACAATCAAAAGAAATTACTCCATGAATTAAATTAAACAAATTTTTAATGACTATGATATAAAGATAAAAACACAATGATGTATATGATTAAAAATAATTATTATTAATATGTAGAAAAAGGAAAAAATGTGCACAAATTAAACATTAATTCCTTTTTAGTGGTTATAGATTTACTATCAGTTAAAGGTTTCCTTTAAATTATTTATATATATCTATATCTATATTGTTGAATGTTATCGTTTCTTTACACTTGGAGAATCTAAATAAAATGAAGATTTGATTCAACGACATTTTCCACTTGTTTAATGATTAGAACCAGTGTGCATAGTGTGAAATTTCTCCATATATCTTGGTACGTACGCATATCGGTAATTGCGAAATTTATTTTATCTAATGGTTAACCCTTCAACTAAGGACAATAAACACGAATCGAGTCCTTTGCTAATATTTTATCAGCTCAAGCAGATGCTTTAGTCGTAGATGCTCCTGGTCGTCTGCTCTATAGAAAAAAAGAAAGTGAAAGTCAAGAAAAAACAAAAAGAAAACCCAAAAATATATACGTACATATGTATATATCCAGCGGAAGTTGTTGCCTTGTTGCTATTTCTGTTCTTTCTCTTACTTCTCTCTCTCCCCCTTTCTAGTCTTTAACTATTGCTATTTTTGCTGTTTCTTATTTTCCTTTGGTTTTCTTTTTTTTTTTGCGAGGCTCGTTTTAATGGGTTTAGCAGCTCTCAGTACAAAACGTTTTTTTCGTTTTTTGCCCCTTAGCCCGTTTCGTAGGGGTTTCAATTTCGGACAATGGAACTGCCATAGAACACAGCATGTGGTGGCAGGCAAGGATATTTGTGTATGTGTGTGCCCTTCCCAGTGTGTGTGAGTGAGTGTCCTTTCTGCTGCTGCTGCTGCTGCTGCTCTCGTGTCTGTCCGCACTTTCACTGCGCGCTCTATTTACAGTTTAGAAGGATGCAGGATTTGCTGGAATTGTGTTTGGTAAACATTTGTTGGCTCTGTTGTTTTTAATAAGAAAATTGGCCAAAGGCCACCAGACTGGACCAGAGAGGATCCGGGCAGATTGCTTTTAAATTTAAGACCCATTTTTCCTTGTTGTTGTTGCTGCTGCGCTGCTGCTGTTTCTTTTTTTCCTTTTTCTTTTTTTTTTTTTTGTTCGTTGTTGTATTTTTGAGTCCTGGTTCTCTTTGTTTTGTTGGTGATTTATGTGTTTGTTTTGGGTTTTGTAGATGAGGTTTTGTTTTGTGGGTCAAGTCTGTGGATGAGCGTGCGTATTTATGGGTATTAGTTCCAGGCAAAAGAGTTTGAATGAGTATTTTCGGATGCTTGCTGAATAAACAAAATGCGACTAAGCCTCGCAATAACAGAACCAAAATAAAAATACAAAATATTAAATAAACACAATTCTAAAAATTATTGAGATGACAATTTCTTTTTATGTACTTTCAGTATTTGTGGTATTTCGGTTTTTAGAGGCATCTAGATAATATTTTATTTATGTAGTTAGTTTAGTATCTTCTTGGTTGGATCAATGCAAAAATGAGAACTAGTCTAGATTGCGTCCCAGTTTAAATTTAGGTCTTCAGATTAATTTTATTGAATCCTTTGAACTTTGATCCTTTGGAAATGGATTTTACGGCAACAATACATTTTTGGCTCTGGTATTTTATATTATTTTATATCACTTAAATATCACTAAATCATTTTAAACTTCATTTGAATGGTTGATTTATAAGAAATTTTTCTATTTTAGGATTGAGTCCGGAAACAGGTTTTACTTTACTCGGTTAAAATATATATTTGACGACTAAGTAATCCCCATTAGAATTCATTTTAGTTACTTCTTAAGAGTATAGAAACTTCGTTATACAAATTTTGCCCTAGCTCTAGGGTTTTTGTTCAACTGTTTGGTTTTCTTCCTTATTTTTCTTCTTTTTTTTTTGTGAAAAACTGCGATTCTAATCTTGAAAAGAAAAACTAATTCCCAAATCAAATGCAAATATGCATTGAATTTTAATTTAAATAAATATGGAAATATTTTGATATGCTATACATTTATAATATACAACAAAAAAAATATGTTTCATCAACATCAAAAGCCATCAAGCGATAAAAATCACAGGGGGAATATGCCTCTGCCTAAAACAGTGAGTGGGGGGGAAGGGGAACATAACGGGGTGCTCACCCATACACTTATTCGATGGTAATCGAGAGAACAGAAGGATCCAAGTCAAATAGAGAACTAACTTGGGAAAAAAGGTTAAATAACTCGAGATGGTCACGTGAATCATAAATTGGTTTTAGTTGTTTCTTTAGATGAGTTTGGTTTGTTCTGAAAGTCTTAAAAGTAAATCATTTGCTAGAAATTAGATTTAGTATATATTTATTAATAATTTTATATTTAATTTGTAACAAAAAAGGCATTCAAATAATATATATATACATTATTTTTTAGTTATCGTAAATCCGGGTTCGAATCCCAGGCTAGTGTATGGATGTAGTTTTTCGTCTAAGCCGAAGGCCTTAGTTGTCAGTGCTTGTAAAATATAGTTAGGTTGATAGTTTATAACTATATCCTACACTTTAATAATAATAATAATAATAGTTATCGTAAAGGTAGAAAAATGAATTAATACCAGGACTAATTAACCCAATGATAAACTAATAAAACAAACCGAGAGTTAGGTGCAAATTTTAATTGTAATTGTAATAATTTAAATTGTATTGGTTCATTATTATAAAATTCAAAATTTTTCCAAAATTTTTCATTCTTTAACTTGTTACACAACTAAGTTAAAGTTATTTCGCAAGGCTTATAAGAACTTTTAACCAAAAAGAACTGTAATATGATAGTTTCTCAGTCATTGGGAAATCTATTTTCTTTGCTACTTTTCCAATAAATTGTTTCTAGAAAAAGTTTCTCACATTTCTAAAGGTAATGAAAAAGCTAAAATTTAAAAGTTTTTTGTTCTTAATTGATTGTTCTTATGATATAAAGTCGGTTTTTCCGAGTACCGATGAATTGCTTCCTATATTATGCTTCATTTTCATTTTATGTAAGTAAAGTTCCCTTAAAAATTCTGATAATTATTGTATGTGTAGTCTACAGTTTATTATATTATTGAAATTGCAGTTGCCATCGCTTGAGAAACAATTGTTTTTCTAAGTTTATATTATTTCTTAACACTCACGACTCTCACGAGCAGGACACGTTGCCATCCCTGAGCAAACCAAAGTCCCTTTAAGGCATTTTTTTCTCTGTTTTGATGGCAACGATTACTAAGGTTGATAGGGGGTACATCTTGCCTATGGTTTTTTCTTTTTTTTGGGGCGTAATCAATTAGGCGGCTCCACGAAAAAAAGGTAAACAACGAGCAGTCTCCTCCAATAATCCAAAAAGGAAAAGAAAAAAAGAAATCCGATGAAAATAATGATTATACCTGATGACAGAGAAGCTTCCCGGCATGAGAGGGGCTCGTTCTCCTCTTTGAGCCTCTCTACTGAAAACAAGTCTTGTCTCATCTCGTTTATCGATAAGCATTTTAGCCTCTTTAAGCCAACTGATTAATGTTGATTATTATTTTTCAGGAACGTCATTTTCCATGGGGAAGGGGGAGGAGGCTTAAATTAATGTCTTTAAACTTTCATTTGTTTAGCTGTGACATTACCTCCCCACCCTCAAAACTCCGCCCTGTATTTACTACTGAATCCAAATTCGAATTTTGATAAATGGAATGCGAGTGTACCAATATAGGGAAAGGCACTTACCACTTCTTAACCCTTCGGTTTAATGAAAGATCTTGGCAAGTGTTGAATGTGATTGTCATGGGTTGACATTTTTTTTCTATTGGTTTTTAGCCTAGGCCTAGGCACAGGCCTTTTTTTTTTGCTGACGAGGTGAAAAATGTCAATTAATGAATTGTTTAGCCTGGGCTTGATTGAAGTGCCAAGAGAGGGATGAATTGAATGAGATATTGAGATAAGGAGAAAGTCTTCATTGCGATGTGAAAATGTGCAACAGACATTGATAAATGAACACACACGTTCGTTCATATGTATGTATGAGAAGCATTGTGTAAAAAATTACTTTGGAAAAATAGAAAAAGAAAACAATAAATGAAATAAATAAATACATAATTAATTAATGCATATTCCATACTTAAACAAAAATAGAGAGGGAAAAATAAGTCAAGTGTTGAATCACTGTGCGGATTAGACGACCCTTTAAAAAGCTTTTGTATCAATGGTTTCGAAATGAAATTTTTATTCAATATAATTTATGTTTTTATAAAGGATTTTATCTTCATAAATAATACTCCTAAGCAGTACTGACGATAAAAATTTGATTGAAATCGATTGACTTTATAAAACAAGGTTTGAAATTATGTCATCATCATCCATATTAATATTAAATAAAGATACGTTAGATTTCTAATTCCTTGTTAGGCGAATTCCTTTTCATAGTTTTTTTTTTTTAAAATAAGTGTCCTGTAACCGCGTTGGTAAGGAAATTGCTCAATACTATGGATAATTTTAAAGTTTTAGAAGACCTAATCGAACTTGTACTTCTTTTGTAACTAATTTATTAAAAACACTGAAATTTTTTTAAGCTTCTTTAAAGAGGAGTAAAATGAGAAAGTTGTATTAAAGAAGTATATATATATCAGAAAGTATAAAATGGGTTTTGTCTGAGAATATTCACTTTTTGATATTGCCTGAATATTGACTTTTACAGCTATATTATATTCTACAGTGATTCAACGTTTCAAAGGTTTTTCTTTTGGTCACAGAATAGACCACCTTTACTCTAATACTTAAGAAGGTTTTTTAGAGTGATTCTACCACAATTTTTAGACTATTTGTGACCAAAGCTAATCCATTGAGTTTAAGACTCCCTTGTGTAATCGTTAAAAAGAACTTTCTAAAAATTCTCTTAGGGAACCTCTAATTATTTTTTTCTAACCGATTAAAGCACTTTTAGTATACATACATACATATCACTAAAGAAGGATCTTCATTGAGGGACTCTATTGAAAATTTTTCAGACTGTTTGACCATCTTTGTAATGAAAGCAAATCCATTGAGTTTAGGACCCTTTGAGATCTTGGATAATCTTGGATACAAAAATCCTCTAAAAAAGCCTTATTTTCTTCATTTGCTAAGAATGCGGGTCTTATCAATAAGTTTTCCAATTTCTTATATATTTTAATAAAAATTTATTGATATTTTGTTTTTCACAACAATTAGCAAACTATCTTAAATTTTGACATGGAAAAATTGGCATTTGAAAGTATTTTTTAGAGTGCATTTCTTTGCTTTTTCTATCTGTTTATTTAATAATTTGTATTGGCAAATAAACACAGCGAGTTGAATAAACTTGAAACTAACTCATTGGGTCAGTGGCATCAAAGTAGCCAACCCTTTTGTATGCCCCATCCCCCACACACACACACACACACTCTCACACTCTCACACACTCACACACGAAGGCTTTTCAATGTTGCCAGACAAATGCGGAACGGAAAAGTATTTGTTTTACCTTTGTGGAACAATTTGCTTTAGATTTTTATCGGCTGCGGAAATGTCACTATCATAATTAAAAATCACCAAGTTCATGGTAGGGTAAAGAAAACCAAGTTTATGATGGACAGTGTTGCAATGTTGGTTTAGAAATCTATGCGCATAATTCTTTCTTTTTTTTTTTTGCCATGTGTGCTAGGGCGGAGAGTCAAGCTGAGCTGACAGACCAAACTGACAGAAATTGATTAAAAACCACTGCAGTAGGCAGTAGACGATGAAGGGTTTTCCACATAGTTTTTTTTATCTCCCCTCTCTCTCTCTCTCACACACTCTCCCTGTGTGTGCCAATGCAAATGAGCAGCAAAAGGCAAATAGTTAGTGTGGGTTAGAAAAGAAAAAATTTTGAGATTTATGCAAGTTGGATAAATGTGTGACAAGGCAAAGACAAGACAAGACGAGACATTCAATGCCGCCTTGACTTTGTATATTTAAGTTTGATATACATACAAAGACCTACACAGAAATACAAATTGTAATATATTTTGCATTTGGCCAAATGATAAAAATGATACTCGTCCCCTTGCCCTGTACATTGACTTTGACCCTTTGAGGTAGCACACGACTGGCCTAGGCCAGGTGAAAAACTAATTTGCATGCAAATGCCAAACGCACGCAAATTGCACCTGCAACTTTGGTATTAGCATAAGCCCACCAAAGAGATACTCGTGCTAACACACACACACACAGAGTGTACACAACATAACAATGCTAATCAATAGGCCACACGAGTGCCAATGATTATTTTGCCATAAAATTCAGTTAGTTCTCGTGATTTCTGGTATAACCAAATATGTAAACCAAATCCGAAAAAAAACCAAATCTGAATCTCTAACGTAAAATTTCAATGGCTTTTTGGGCTGGCCAAGTTCTGCATACGAAATTAGCTTCGTTTTTCTTTTTTTTTACCATGTTTGGTAGTTTGCAGTTGGATTCTTCAATAAGGAGCGGAGTTCAAGTTTATGCTAAATAAGTCAGAGACTAAGATAAAAAAAAACGCAGAGAAGGAGAGGGAGCAGACGAGCCACGCCCACACGAGACGCAGCTGCAAAAAAGAAACTTTTTCTACCATAAAAAAAACAACCAAGAAAGAAATGTTAGTAGTAGACGAAGACTTGCCAACTTCTTCATCTACACTTTTTTCTTTCTCTATTTATTTTATTTCACTTGGCAACGAATTTTTACAGTTCCCTTTTTACTCTTTTCTAGTATATTATCTCTCTACTTCTCTTTCTCTTTTTTATATATTTTACTTTTTTATTATTATTTTTTTTAATATGTTTAGCAAACTTGGGCAAATTTTATTCCCTCACTAGCAATTTTCCGCTCTGCCATAAAGACTCAAAATAAAAAATGAAATAAAATTGAAAAAAGGAAAAAAAAAAGGAAAAGTTGGTGCAATGTGCGCACTTTATTTCCGCTGCAAATACCTTGGATTTGTCCTGCAACTATTCCCCATTCGCCATCCTTACACCTTTTCTCCCTCTCTCCCTTTCACCCCCGATGTGCCTCTACTGCTGTAGACCGCATCTGTTGACATCTGATGTTGTCGGCTGCTTTTGTCAACACTTTTCCCGTTTATAGTTGACAGTTGTATATATAAGTAAAATATAGTTAGTTGCTTGATGGTTTTTTTTCTCTACTTTTTCTTCATATTTTCTTTTTCGTCTTTTTAGTTTGTTTGGTTGTCATATCTGAGTTAACATTTTGTGGAAGGAATAAGGTCCTTTCGTCATGGTAGCTAATGTCGTTGCATTGCATCAAGTTGAGTTGAAGTCAAAGATGTTTTCAGTTACTCAGTTGACAAATAAGGTGCTTAAGTACAGCACAAAATGCAAGCTGCTTACAATTTGAAATGAGAATCTGTTTTGCTATTGTGGCCAAGATTATCCGTTAAGTGCATATTAGAAGAACATCAGTTGCTAATCAAAATGGATTTTCATCTTATAAGTATAACTTACATGTTTGGTTTTTTTTTTAATTGAATGAAATATGTATTAAATATGTATTATAAATTTCATATTGTTGTTACTTCAACTTATATAAAAACAGTAAAGATGATGCTTCTCATGGTCTTATTCCCTTTGGGAACAGTCTGTATATACACGAAGTAGTACATATACATATATGTATATAATATTATATACTAATGACCTTGCCCCGCTCCGCTGTGGCTTAGTAACAATTATATTGGTTTTGTACTTACTCCACAATTTTCACTACCCCGAAAAATCCTATCTTTTTTCCGGGATAAAATATAGCCTATACGGATTCGTAAGAATCCCTCTAAGTAATGGTAAAAGAAATTTCCAAATCGGTCCAGTAGTTTTTGAGCCTATTCAATACAAAAATACAAAGGTTTCCTCTTTATTAATATTGATTTAGTTGTATCTATATTATAGAGAACTTGTTCAAGTTGTATTTGTCTGCCTTAGCTTGGAACACAAAGGAGTATTTACAATATAAGCTTTATTTATTTCAGACTGTCAATGTATGTATATATGGGGTTATAAAGTAGGAATTCAAGCAACTTAATCAATATAAGGCAAGTATCGAATTCCACTAAATGATCCAAAAATGAGCTAAAGTTCTCTGTCTAGATAAGAGATAAAAACTCTAAATTGTCTCGGCTAGCATTATTTTACTCGGACTTGCCTAACCTATATTAAAATATAAATTGTTTACATATATTTCGCAGGATCTGTGATAGAGCACCCTGTAATAATATTTAAGTGTTGTTTTATTTTAAAATTATTAATAAAAATTGTTAAGAATTCATTAATATTCAAGTCACATTTTCCTATTTAAACATTTGTAAAAAGCTCTTTCTAAAACAATAGTAATTGAATTGAAAACTTTTATTAACTAGTTGTATTTCATTGAGTTTTCGAACATATTTTTTGATGCTAGAAATGTGAAATACACCCTTTAAACTACAGAGAAATAGAATGTTTTTAGGTTTAATGATATTCAAATCAAACTTTCTTGCTTAAAAAATAGTATGATGATATTTCGGGTAAATTCAAATAACTAAAATTAAAACTGTTAGTTAGTTGATTACATTTTTAAAGGTATAAATATGAATTTCGCCTATATATTTGGAGGGTAAAGGATAATAAAATTTGGTTTTAAGTGAATATTGGTGTAAAATTCCATTTGGCGAAAATAGTGCCTTTGACAAGTTTTTGTGCTATTTACAAATTGGCTTTAAAACGTCATTTGTTTGTGGCACCATCTAAGAAGTTCATAAGAGTGAATCAAACTCTAATTAAAAACCTAAATCGTTTCACTTTTTTCCAGTTTTTTTACAAGAATGTCTTATACAAAGACCCGTTTGTTAATTTGCTGTTGAAGAATAGAATAGTAGAATGTATTAAAATAAAAGTCAAAATAAAAATAATGCTGACACTGTTAAACATAATTCAATACCAAATTTCTGGGAATTTTTCTTCTTGACTGAACTTTTATTTAATTTATGCTTTTAAGTTGGACATAAGATCACTAAATCAGGGAAAGCCTTGAACTAAGTCAAAGGGTTTTTTAAATACAGTAGCTAAATGTTCGCTTAACTTATGCCTGTTAGTAAGAGGAACACTTGAAACTTATTTTTTGTTTTTGTAACTCTTTGGCTACCCTCTAAATCACACGATCTGAATGAAAGAACACGATTAGGACCTCACAGTTGGTGTCTACTTTAAGCATCTTGAAGTACTGCAAATCATACAAGGTATACACTTATATATTTTTCTCCTTCTCTTCAGTTTTGTTGCCAGTTATTTCTTGTTCATATGGCGTGGGCTTGGTCATCTTCAAGCCCCATCAGCTTGTCATGTCCATTGGCCGGCCACTACTACTACTACTGCTCCATGTACTCCATGCTGTGCCCGTTGCCGCCGCTCATGACGCATTGCCTTGTTCTCATAATGACTTTGACTCGAACCCTGGCGCGGATCGTGTTTAGTTTTTTTTTTTGGAGGCATCCTGTAGTTCTTCAGAGAGCTTGTTTGTATCGCGTATCGCGTTACTTATGCAAATAATTTCAGTGGAAATGAGAAGACATGAAAATCTCTTAGCCCCGTCTTGAATAATTTTTGTGTCTCTTTTTCAGTTTTTGTGTGTTGTAATTTAATAACCAAGCAAAGTCATATTTTGCCTCCTGCTGCTTAAAGGCCTGCGGCAATGAAAGAAAGAAATCTGAAGGAGGTGCAGATGGATAGAGTATGGCTGGTCATGGGGCAGGGCAAGTGGTGCCACAGAGAGGTGAAGTAAAAGGCGTAGGTTGTTGCTGT
This sequence comes from Drosophila austrosaltans, assembly GCA_035045865.1. NCBI lineage: Eukaryota > Metazoa > Arthropoda > Insecta > Diptera > Drosophilidae > Drosophila > Drosophila austrosaltans. Next base: position 1,542,782 of record JAWNOQ010000126.1, read on the forward strand.
TGCAGTTGCTGTTGCTGCTGCTGCTGCTGTGGCTTTTTAAAGCACTTGTACAATAAATTAAAAAGGCGATTTCATGTCGTTGTCTCGTTGGTGTTGTTGCTGTTGCTGATGCTGTTGCTGTTGGGTGGAGGCAGCAGCAACATCAGCAGCAGCAGCAGCAGCAAGTGGTGGCAGACATGCAGATTTTTGACATACTTGTTTGCATTTTGCTGCCTGGCTGGCTGCTTGCTGCATCAGCATCATGTCGCAGTTGCCAGCCAACCTCAAGCAACAACGGCGCAAGAAAAAAAAAAACAAAAAAAGAAACCAAAAATGTTGCCATTGTTGCTGTTGCTGTAGCTGTAGATGTAGCTGTTGCTGTTGCTTTTACTGTTGCTTTTGGCGTCCTCTGAAATGTGCTACGTCATTTTGGTTGCGGCTGCTTTAAGTATATGTACACTGAGCGAATAATTTGCAATAATTAATCAATCAACAGAGCTAAAAAAGAAGGAAAGAAAGAAATGGAGAGCTAAATTGATTTGATTTTAATTAATATTTGTTCAAAGTATTGAAAACAACCATAAATAATAGAAAGATAGATGGAAATAGTACTTGTTTGACTCTAACTTACTTTAAATTTAAGTTTTTAGCTTTTGTTATGGTTTTTAAAGACCTTCCTATTTTTTTTTATATTTTTTCAACTTTTAAAATAATATTTGACTCTGAAAGACTAAAGTTAATAAACCCTTGGAAGGTTGCCTGTTCTTCAGGAATTGACTTCTAAACTTATTTTTTCAACTTATTTATGTATTCAATAAGTTGGAATCAACCGCCTATATAATAATAAATAAAAGAATGTTCATTAAAGTTCAATTTATTAAACAAAATCAAAAAGTTCCAGAACTAAAATTCTAAATTTTTATTTTTTTCTGTTTAAAAAATAGTTTGTAAAAAATTGTCTTTAATATTTTTTTTGTCTTCTGTTAGGTACAGATAAAAAATAATTTAATTTATTTAATTAATTCATTGCATTTTTGCATTAAAAACTAAAGAATTTTTAGCGGTTTTTATATATGTATATGTACATATGTATATATAAATTTATTGCATAATTATTTTGCAATTGAATTCTTTACCTCTGTTCAAATTGCATACTCGAGATGATGCTACTTGAAATAATTAAATAAAATGGCAAATTAATTGAAAACAGTTTCGTTTGTGCCAAAACTAAATTAAGTAGTACTTAACTATTTTGTACAGGAAAATGAGAAAGAAATTAGATTCTGCTTAAATTTTATATAATTTTAGAAACGTGAATTATAATTATAAATTTTTTAATGATTTAGTAGAATTATGAAGTTTCTACTTTATTTACCACTTGTCAAAATATACCAAAATGTGATTATTAAAATATTTCAAGGCTTCGATTTATTTCAATAGAAAATTATACTTTTTGGAATTTCGATGATTAAATATTGAAATCCTAGTCAGCTCGCCTGAATATATGTAACAAAAGCTCAAAACAAGGACAATTTTGAGACATATTTTTCAACAACAATTAACAATTTTTATTACAAATTTAAAACATTCAAATGGACATGTGTCTTTTGAGCTTAACTAATACAATCAGTCGATGAATTCTCCTACAAAATCTCTAAAATAAAATTCGAACGCAGAACATTACTCAAAAAGTTGTTCTACAAAAGGCTTAAAAGGGGTTTCTGAAGTTTTAGAAAAAAGAAACTTTGCCTTAAAAAAAAAAACAGGAATTGAACAAGGCAGAACATTCTTAACTCAAATATTTGAAAGAGGAACAAAACATTTTCCAAACATTTACTAAATATTTTTTAATTTCTAAAAACTATAAGTTATTATTATTATTCTTTTATTTTATTTTTTTTTTTGATGATTTTGATTAGTGAATAAATTTTTTTGTATGAAACTTTCTCACAGTGCTTTGAAGATGCGCGCTTCCAGTGACATGTTTCGCCCTACTCCATCTTTTCGGAATTGCAGCCATGACATTGCATTTGGTGGCTCAGTCGTCGTTGTGCTTGAAATCGTTGACACTGTGGTTGTTGCTGGCGTCTCTGAATGTGAATCTGAATCTGAATCTGGACAGATGCCTGGACCCGCTTTGGGTGTCGTTGTCAGCTTATGTCCCTCTTCAGACCAAATGGGAGATGTTTAACATGCCCGTGGAAAATTGTTTTTCAATCTTCTGTTTCCTTTCTTGCACTTTATCCCATCAACAGGCTAAGGCTATTTAGTTGACTGATGTTTTGTGATGACCCACTTTCCGGTTTATGATTGGCAATGGGTTTATAAGCTGGCAGGTAATGGGATGACTTATGAATGGTATGGTAAACACACACAAATCAATGAATTCCACCTGGTCGATATTGGCAATCAGGTGGAAGGAAGCCTGCAACTACAACTACAAATGCAACTGCAAAATGCTTCTTGTCACCCAACAGCAAAATACAAATACAAAACGACAAAAGCCAAACATGTTGGCACAAGTCACAGCAGGCGGACAAATTGTCGTTGGTAACCAGGGGCCTGCAAAGAGCCTGAGAGTGAGAGAGAGAGAGACAGAGAGAGATGGAGAGAAATGCAAAATTATGACAACTGCATTTGCAGTAAGCCCAAGTTTCCTCTTTCTGAACCTGGAGGATCCCAACCTTAACCTCAACCCATCAGCAGCAGCATCCATTCAGGAACAGGAACAGGACCAGGAGCTCGAGCAGCGGGGTGTCCCTATGCCTGCTTCGTTTTGCAAGTGTCAAAGTTAACTCGAAATTATTGTTGGCTAAACTTTTGTGGCGCTTAGTTGCTCCGCCTTCTCCTGTCCAGAATTTATTGTTTGTGGTGTTGAACCAGTTGCAGTTTCCTTTCCTCTCATTCTTCTTTCTTTTCTCTCCTTTATCTCTTTTTGTTTTGCCATGCTGTCCATGGCAGAGCTTTCAGCCTGGGCTTAATCAACTGCAATTGCTGCAATTTTGTGGCAACGAAACATTTTTGCATTTTCATTCATTCTCTGGGATTTTGACTAGAGTTTTGTATGTACATATGTATGTATGGCTCCATGTTCCCTCCCCTCTTTCATTCTCTTTTATTCTTCTCTTCAATTTCAAGCCTGACTGCAGTTACATTAAAAAGTTTTGATTGTTGACTGCGGTCTGTGCAGTTGGGCCAAAAGCATTTAGTTTTACAACAAGGCCTAAAGCAAGAATTCATTTCAAACATACAATAACTCACTTTAATTGTGAACCCCAAACCCATAACGAATATATATTTTTAGATATCTGAAAGATAGTTGCATTACAGTGACACAAATTGTTGGCTGTTGATCTTGTAATTGTTAGATAATTTCGCTTTTACTCTTAATTACTAACTAATGCATTTAAACACTGAAAAAATTGTCAGTGTGTTTCTGTGTAAGCAAATTCATGAATATGTTAACTTCCTTTGCTTAAACAAAATGTAGTTTCCAGTAATAAACCTTTTAAAATTTTGAAAGATAAGGAGAAAAACCAATTTGAGCAACTGAAAGGGTTAAGCTTCGACTCGGTTAAGTAACTTGTGCAGGGATTGATACCAAAAGCTAACCTTTCACTTTTGGGAAAGGAAAACTTTGAGAAAACTTCTCGAAATAAACTTTTTTAAATTGACTAGCACTGACTAACTGTACTCCAGTTAAGGCCACATAAAGCAATGGTATTGCATTGATTATTGGGTAATCGAAAAGGAACTAATGGAAATTCAAAAAATGTTTGAAAATTTTGAGAGAATTTGAGTATACCTAGTTTGTACTGTAAAAACTGAACTTATTTTATGAATACATAATATATGGCACAAATACAATATAATTTGTAATTTCTATAATATGTAGTGGTTATAAATCATTGACAAATCCGATCAATCTTAAAGAAACTGATCTGTTCTGATTCAGTAAGAACTTCAAAATAAGTTTAAAATAAGAATTACCAACTGATTTTATAACAAGTCAAGTGAAGTCGATAAAATATCGCAGTTAGAGATAATTTGTGGAGAAGATATCATTCTTTGGGATCGACAGATAGAAAGTCGGAGTTCAAAAGATGTTTCGCTGAAAAAGTAAGCAATCAAAAGAAATTGTATAAAAATAAGTTCTATAAAAATGTCTATAAAAATGCATTCTAATAGAAAATTAACTTATTATATAAAGAAGAATGTATAATTCTTATTTAATTGGTAATTATTAATTCTTTTATATATCTTTATTAATACTTAATAATTCAATAAAAATTGTAACCAAATATGTAAGCAAACCTAAAAACCTCTACGACTAATTCAACTGACTAAAGAGTTAAAACCCAAAGTAACAAACTCTGTGCTTTAGTTCTCTGATTTTTTATACAAAAAAGTAAGAAAACTATAAACTTTGCCTTAAAACGATTTTCTTACTTCACAATTAATGATTTAATTTCCTTTCCTCTGGTCTTCTTGACTTCATAAATGTGTTTAATAGGCGAAGAAAAGGTAAAATAAACTTAAAAATTTAAAGTCTTTATCGTATAACGATTTATAAAATTGTTGAATAAATACATTCTCGTATTTGGATCAACAATGACTCGCATTATAAATAATAAATTGAATCCGATGCACGTCTTTTGTTATGGTTGAGTTTGGGTTAAGCTTGTAAATTATCGATAAATGCATCGATAACTGAGCAATTGTTGCACCTGCTATAAATCACAGTCTCTTTCTTTATCAGCTGTTTGTAAGACCCTAAATGATAACAGGAACCGGCACACACACACGCACACACATACAACGAGTGTAATCGCTGCCCCGAAATCTCGGTCTCTGGTCATACAATAAAAATTGCTTCATTATTTCAAAGGAAGTTTTTGCTATATGTACAAACACGTGTAGGGTATATGTATGTATGCATGTGTTTTGTCTGTGTGTATGTAGGTGCTGCGTTGACTGCCTTTTTAATTGATTGCTCTCTCTGTTTTTCTCTCTCTTTCGGTGTGTCTCTCCATGGGTGCCTTGGTCCAATGTCTGGCATTATCACAACAAGGCAATCTCAAAGCAAAAGCAACAAAATTACGATAAATAACAAGAAAGCAGCGGGGGGAATACAATTAAACCGTCCCTTCTACACAAAAAGAGATACGTGCACTGCCTGTTTAAGATTTAGGCCTACTGCCAAAGACCATAATGAAGCCAGAGCCGAAACCGAACCCAGAATCCAGAAACCCTTTCTTTTCAACCTCTCTGCCAGCGATAAACATCAAGCAACATCGTTAGTCTTTATTTTCTTCTTTGCTTTCAGCTTGTTCTTGTGTTTTGACTGCCGTTTTGCTTTGCTCTCACTTTCGTATTGTTTCGGTACTTACATACTACATACCTGATATCGATTAAGCGATTCAAGTTTTTTTTCATTTTTATCCCGAACATTAAATGCTCAAACAGGAAACGCATTATTAAGTGTTTTATAATTTGGTTAAAAATTCATTCACTTAATTGCTCTGCTTACAAATTACACACCAAGAAAAAATTATGCCTTGCGGCTAAATCAGCTGTCAGCACGAGGCACTTGATAGTGCTTCTGTTACTTTTCCTACTCCTTTGACTAACAAAGCCACACCCAAAAAGTTCTGTCCCTGTCTCTCTCTCTCTCTTTCTGCTAAGTTGTCATTGCATTCATTTTGACAGTTCATTTGTCAGCTCTTTTGATTTGGCTGCGGTTACAAGAGCGAACTACGACTATATATCTTCCATATATGAACATCTGTATGTTTGTATGTACATACATATGTATGTTTACTTGTGGGAGCAGAAGGAATCGGGATCAGCCAGACAACCAGTAGTTACCCTGTCAACACATGTGTTCAGTGTCGAGTCACAAATGTGCTGACATATTTAAATAGGTCGAAGGATTGTCAGCGAATGGATGAAAGACTACCAAAGGGAACCATGAAAGAGATCTCAATAGATTATCGATAATGCAACTAAATAAAATAAATGAAAATGGAATACATTCTTCATTCTAAAACTAAGCCTTCTTTAGTAATTTACACACTTAAACAACCAAATAATTGCAAGAAAATTTCACTTACTAATTGGGTATAGATTTCACTTTCATTAAATTTCACTTTAAAATTATGAAAAAAACTTGAACTAAACACGAAAGGCATAGTTTTCTTTCTAACATAAACTAAATTTGTCTTTATATAGCAATATAGGAATATACATACATATGTAAGAAGAGATAGAGCAGATAAATTGCCAATATTGTCTCCTTTTACAACTGTTATCTTACTTTTGAAACGGTTAATGCTAAAAAACTGATCCTCTTCTTATGCCTTTGATCCATCAGTCATATACAACCAAGGATTCAAAGAATCAGTTCAAAATAAGCCAAAAGTATGTAGATTGTGTTCCATATATATAGAATATATCTAATTGTTATAATAAAGCAAATTAATCAAAGTTGCTCCGATGGAAAATCTTAACTCTAGTTGTTGTTTGTTACTTGTTACTTTTGCAAGTAAGTACCCAAAAATAAGTATCCCACTACATAGAGTATTTATTGAAAACATTTAAAAAGAAGGTTTAGGCAACCGATTTGAGATAAAGTATATAATAGTAATAAACAATTTATTTTGTATTAATTTTAAACCAGTCGAACTTTTCTATAGTAAAATATAATAATCAAGAATAACTTGTAACAATTTAATTTCAAAGAGACGGTTATTTCGATCTATTTTCAGGGTATAAATCATATTTTCAAAATAATAAAGTATTTTTCTAGAGCATTACATTCATTATAGGATAGTTCGTAGACTATAGTTTAATTAAAATCCAATCTCAGCATTTGAAATTTAACCAATTCACTCAAAAAAGTTCTCACAGAGAACAAAGCATTCATATTTATTCCACCTTGTAAATAAATAAATACAAATAAAAATAAATTAATATGAGCCAAAGAAATAGTTTCAAATTGCAATGCACTCTCTTCATAAATTATTTTAAATGGATTGTCAGAGGTATACTGTACATACATACATATAATCAAATCATATTTCACTATATTCTTTTGTACCATTTGCCTAGAGACATTTTGGTTTTCACCTTTAATGCAATTGTTGGACATTTGATGGGTTTTTAGCGGCGGCGGCAACTTCTAGTAAACTCGATTTCCGTAAGACAATAGCACAAATTATGCAAATTACTTCTCAAGTGTTTTATCATAAACGCGTAGCAATAACATTAATCATTTTATTTCGATGGTTAACAACGTCATGCATATGTAAAGGTCTTTCGTTCTTTTTTTTTTCTAAATGGGAAAAAAAAGAAAAAGGAAAACTGTCTTTATGGTGGTTGCTGGCGCCAAATGACATTTTATATATTTTGATTTATTATCTTTGCCGCTGTTTGTGTGTGTGTGTGAAAATATTGTAGAAATGATTTATAATCCTTATCTGTAGAACCCTGATCGTGTCAAGCAATGCGCGGGTCATAAGATAGCCCTGGGAGCAAAAAAAAAAAAACGAGATACCAACCTGGCAAGCAAACCAAAGAGAAACCAAATAAAAGGGATTGAAGGTAGGCATACATACCTACATATACACATACACATTACATTGAACCTTTCTAAAAAAGTTATTCCTTACCTTAGCTTACCATATCCTATCCCATCCCATCCTAACCATATTCTCCGCATGCAAAGGCAAAGACAAAAAAAAAAAAAAATAAACTTTCTCGGCACACGCCCCAAAGGCTCAAACGTGGAGCATATTTCTCCTCTGCCTTGGCATGCGATTATCAATTAAATGGGCGAAATAGGAAAGAAGGTAAATGTGTGTCAAAGTTCAGGCATTGGAGAAAAAGGAAAACGTGCAAACCGCAAAAATCCACAACCGCAAAAAAGAAAGAAAAACGTTGAAGGGTGGAGAAAGAAGGCCAGAGTTCATTGTGTGCAGGGAGCTGGGAGCTGGATAGCTAACGACAGCACCCACCCACCCACGTTTCCCCCCGCGTTGACAAGTACATTGAGTTATGGCCATGGCAAGCAAATAATTGCGAAATTACATTTCCCCCCTTTCTTCTACTAACTGTGTCCCCCCCCTTCCGCTCTCTTTCTCTGCCTCACCGTTGGCGAACTGAAAATTCGATTTTACATCAGGCAACAAAGTTGAGCAAACATTAGACAGGAAAACCGGCAAAACCGAACTTTGTTATTCCTTACATACTTTAACTTGGTCTTTGTTCCAATTAACCAGGGCTTAAAATAATATATAAAGGTTCTCCGAATGCTCGCATATGTATATAAATCTATATGTTCTTGTTCTATAATCTATTACTTGATTAAGGGAATATGTACATAGATTTTGAAGAATTTAAAGTAAAGGATTAAAAGGTTTTGGATTTTGCAAAATTAGTTAGAATTGAGGATTTTTATAAGAAGAAAATTTTTGATTAATCCTTAGGCTTATGTTCTATATACATATTTACCAATTTGTCAGATTATACCCATATAGTAAACCAATTTAAAAAATGTTGTTTTATATAACTTTTTAGATATAAACTTTGCGCTGTTTGAGGAGTTATATCAATAGATTCTGACCTGTTTGTAATGATCATCTATATTTATATGTATCATAAAAGTTAACTTAATCAACATACCCTTTATAAAGGGTATGAAAATTGAAAGCTCAAACAAAACACGATGACAAAAAACTGCCAAGAGAAAGAAGGAGAAAGTAATTGCAAGTGAAGAGGAAGAGAGAGAGAGAAAAATACAAAGGGCTTGGGTTAAGCCGATAACTAAAGAAAAGTTGGAAAATTATGTAAAAACAATAATTGAGCAAAACCAACAGAATTTTACCTCTCTCTCTCTCTCTCTCTCACTCTCTTTCTCTTACTCCCTCGCTCTTGTTATTTTAATGAAACATTTCTTTCTCCTTCTTTTTCTGAAATATAAAACTTGCAGTCGAGTGTAGTTTATCTAAGGTCGCTATTTTCTGGGCAGTTCAATATGAAAATGCCTAACAAATTGTTGTTTGTTGCCTAGCCCAGCTTAACCAGCTAGTAGGATGGACTAAGGAATAGAGAATGAGACGATGGAGGCAGAGACATGCTTTCAACATAAATTTCCATTAGATTGCAGTTGAAGTTGCATGTGGCATGCGAAAGTTGCCACAGGAAATATCTTTCGCCAGAAGGCCGCAAATAATTCTCCATGTTTGCATTTCGCACTTTGACATCGACATCTGGGAATGGTTTTTGCCGGTACACAGAGTCGAGCAGGAGCAGAGGAGTAGGGGGTTGGGGGCGGAGGCATACATTATAATATTTGCCTCTTTGTTGACATTAAAATGCAATTTATGTTGTGTCATTATGTTATCGAAACTTTTGAATTATTCGGCCTTGTTGCATTTATTGTTATCTGTTTGTTTAATGATTTTTGAGACAATCTTTTAATGGAATTTCTTTTTTCGTAACTCTTTCATACTTACAGAGAATATATATAAGACATATTCCCTCAATATTGTTGTTGTTTCTTGGCTTTCAAGTATGCATGACCCCCAGCTGCTTTATGACAAACATACAACCACATAAAACCAACAAAAAAAAACATGAAATGAGGAGAAACAAAAGGAAAGGTCATGTCACCTTGTCACAGATCCTCTCATGTTCAATTTTTCTGGGCGTAACCCAGACAATGATTGCCCTCTCAGCAGGGCTATGACAGTTGGAAAATTGAAAAATACAAAAATACATGGCAAAGACGAAGAAGAAGAAGAAGAAGAAGAAGAAGGCGTGTCTATCCATAACTGAAGGAAAATTGTCATGGTGTCTTTAAAGAGGATTCGATATGGTGGAAATTGGTTTGTTTTGTTTTCAGCTCAGGTAGTTAAGACATCCCTTTTTAAGGCTGAGGTCACATTTAGCTGACAAAAGGTGATTAGGTCAAGAGAAGAATGTGTGGTAATTGCATTAGTTAAGGTTTAATTGAGGTCAAATGAGGGCCACACGAAAGAATTAAGTATTTATCTGCACGAACTTTTTTGATTCAAAACATTCATTTCTTCTTTTCAATTTTAGAATCTTTCTATCTGTTTCTAATCTGCCAAAGCCCCATCAATTTCGACCTTTAGTTAAGTCATCTAACCAAGAATATTGAAATTTATGACCTCACGATATTTGTTCTCTTCTTGGGCTTTACCCCCCGATTTCATTGTTGACCCCTTGTTAGCAAAAATCACCTGCAGTGCACACACACACACAGAAACACACACACATCTATATCTGCATCCATTCAAAGCACAGCAGAAGGTCTTCAAAAATAAAGACTAAAGGAGAAAATCGGTAAAGAAAAAAAATGGGGCAACGATTTATTCTACACTTGGAGAAAAAGGGATAGCAGTTATATGTATAATAAAAATACTTACTTTGTTAAAGGTTTGAGTGGAAAATGTGAATGAAAACTAAAGTGAATAAAATTAGTTATGTCATATAGAAATATTATGAAAAAAAATAGAATGAAAAATCTTTTAACACTCATTCAAAATTTACGATATTCCACTTTTTAGCTAAAAAACACGATACAATCTCCTCTTTCAGAAAAAACACTAAGATTTGATCAAATTGTAAGGATTTCTACAACTATCAAGCAATTACTTGATTAGAATTTATTTTGGTAAAATCTGAGAATAATTGTCTAAATTTAAAATAATTAAAATTGCCTAGTTTTGTAATTGCCAAAATATTAACAAAACAGGAAAATAACACAAAAGCATCTAATAGCTGGAAAAAGGCTATATACAATTTTTTTTAGTATTGCTCGAAGACAATTTATTTTTTTTTGTAAAACGCTTTATTACAAGATTTTTTTCTGTTAATACATATATTTTTTTTAAACAAATATACATAAATGGAAACTTTTCAAATATTTCAATAACCATTGAAAAACATTTTTTTTATACAGTCGGGACCCGATTATCCGTGATGGTCGAGACCAGAACCATTACGGATAATCGATTTTCACGCTTAATCGAGTAACAATTTTGATTATACAGTTTTTGTATTGTATTGTATGTATGAAGTTAAAGTAAATAAACATAATTCCGCCATCACGGATAATAGAGGTAATCACGGTTAATCGAAGCAAACAAAAAACAATAGACTGATCTTTGGCCATCACGGCTAATCGGGGTTACCGGTTAACCGCATCACGGATAATCGAGGCTCGACTGTATTGTCAACACGAATAAAACACTTTAAACAGGAGTTTAAAGGGTAAATTTAAACAAAACTTAACATCTATCTTACATATTTTTAAGGAACCAATTTTTTTAATTTCTATTTTAGAGTATAGGAAACTAACCAAACGGAATCACAAATCGGATATCGATCAGATATATGTATCTTATATGTAAAATAAAATTTAATATGGTGGTAAAAAAAATTTAAATTTGCAACTTTCTAAAATACATAATATTTATTTGCTTGCCATCTTTTCCCGATTAATGGAACATTTCTTATAAGTTCACTTTACAAATGCTTTTATTTTAAAAATATTTAATAACCAAGTAAAAATTATAAGTGAAAATATATGTTTACTGCAATTATTTGCTATTATTTCAAATATTGGATAATTCTACCGTTTGAGTTTTATTTTCTTTGCTGGGAATTTCAAGTACTTAGAAACTTAGAAAGAAAAGTATCTTGACTAATTGCAAAAAAATATCGCAAAATATCACAAATTTGTCTATCACTGTTTGAATCAAAGTAAAGGGACCTCTTTAGACAGGTTATGGAAAAGGGTTTTCAATATGTTTGACTTACTTCAAAGGTCATCCTTTTTGTTGAGTTTTGAAAATTCTTCAAGTGTATCCGTTTTGGCTACCTGCTGCGCTCATATGTCGAACAGATTGTGAATGATGTATTTCTTTTGGTCTTTTGGTCTTGGGGGCTTTTTAGCATACATGGAAAATATTGCAGGTTGTTGTCAAAGTTTAAGTTATTGATGGGGTCATGCGTTTGGAAAGAAAGTTAAAATGCATCCACAGAATGCATAAATCTAAGCCGAGTACAGTCTCTCATCCAATAATGCTTGAAACTGTCATCGTAGGTATTTAACCCAGCCTCCATATCATCTCACCTAAACAAGCCATAAACCAAATGACAAACGATATCACATAAATATAAAAAGTAAAGAAAAAGCCAAACAACAACAACAAAAGAAAGGGGGAAAAAATAAACTTTTCAAATGGTAGAACTTATCAAAACATTTAGGTAAAATAAACGCCTGACAATAAAAGAAAAGACCCAAAGATATGTCTGTATATGTAGATGATTATAGCGAATGGCTGAGAAAAACTTTCGAGAGATAATCAAGCTGCGGCAAACGATAAACAACAACGATAAAAAATGAATGCGGAACAACTTTCTTAATGAGCTGCCAAAGGCGACCAAATCGAATGGAAAAACTAAATCAAATTTGAATAAGAAATGCCGACCCATCGACTCTCCTCTCCTCTCCACCAGTCCATTGGTCGTCCGTTGGCTTTTGGAAAAGCTAATCGAAAAGTCTCTTTTTTTCTCTTGTTGATTGGATTGGATTGGATGACAACAACATTGTCGAACTGTGCGATCAAGAGATGCTATCGTATCCGCATCCCAAATATTTACTCCGCCTCTCCCCCCACCGTCGGAACAAAAGTCTCCTAATCTCAAGAGCAATCTGTAGGCGGCTGCTGTGCGGCCATAAAACGTTTAACCCCCGCCCCACCCCACCCAACGGGCCAAGAAATTTGGGTCGATTGGATAAAGAAATTGTAATTAATTAAATTTATGCGACATGTTTACAGTTTTCTTATTGTCCCACCCATCCACATGCATTTACATAATTTTTCATGCCCAAAACAGAATCAAAATCACATGTCGAGAGACCCTAAAAATCCAAATATCTGCTTGGTTCACTTTGATTTTAATGCGAGAATCCATTCTGTTGAGGTTATCGCAGCGAAACACAGAAAAAAAGATTTCAAATGTTTCTCGAAACATGTTTTTATAGATCGGATCAGAGATCAATATATTAATGTATCAATTTAGGTCAAATGAGGTTACTTTAAACCTTTTTATAAGGTTAACTTGTGGGATATAAAGTGTCATATATGTGGGTGAAGTATCAGATTTAATTGATTATTTTGACTTAACTCTGAAAGATAATGAATATTCGTATTCCTTTTATTACAGAATTTGTAATTTATAAAAAGTTATTTGGGTGTATTTAGACGATTTTTTGAATCAAATTTCCAAAAATTTTCAATAATTTAAGTTAAGTTTTAATCTTAATGTTTTTAGTAAGATCCGTAACAGTTATAAGCTGAATGCAAAAAAAAAAAAAAACAATAATAATTGAATAAAAAAAATAATTCTTATTCCTGATTATTTTTAAAATATTTTTTTTTGATTTTTATTTTTTCACTCATGCCATAACTGTTGTTCTCAAGTCGCAAAAAAAATTCTTATGTAAGTTTTATTTTTGAGAAGAAAAAAATATATATATAAACCATTTATAAATTTTAATTTTTAAAAATTCAAAAATATTTTAGGAATCTGAAATAAATTTAAAAAGTAATTTTTTAAATAATAATAATCGTGGTAATGATTTTTTTTTCCCCTTGTTTATAGTTTCATAGATTTACAAGTTCCGTTTATTAAGTCGCAACATTTCAAATTACTTTCTCTTACGTATATTATTTTAAATATATTTTAACTTGACCTTGAACGTCAACAAAGCTAAATAATAGAGCATTAAGCTTTAAAGTGAAAAGTAATTGTTCTTTAATAAATATTCTAGTTTATCGAAGACTATCGAAGGATATTAGTACTGCAATTAGCCCAAGTGTAATTTGTCATTCGCATTTGGGATATTTCTGTAAGTAATGAATAGTATGACTAACCGAATCGCTGGTGAATTGGTTTAGGAAAGTTCCAGCGATTTGAGATTTCTTTGATTTCCAAATATCATTTGTGTTAAGTCTTTTAAATACGTTATTGCCATATTATTTGCATTGAGTCAATTGCTATTTGATACTATAACTAATAATATCGTAAAGGTATAAAAAACCATATCCTTTAAAAATACGATGTTGAAATATTTGAATGACTAATAACATAGCATTAGAACCAGTTACCTACGATTAACCGTTTATGTTAACTCCTAAGCACAATTCTGCACACAATATACATATGTATGTATATGTTATGTTTATATTTATATACCCAAAATGTATGTAACAGGCAGAAGGATACGATTCCGACCCCATAAAGTATATACATTCTTGATCAGCATCACTAGCCGAGTCGATTGAGACATGTCCGTCTGTCCGTCCGTCCGTATAAACACATGGATCTCGGAGACTATAAGAGCTAGAGCTACCAAATTTGGAGGGAATATCCGTCTAGTGTCTACACAGGTCAAGTTTGTTTCAAATTTTAGCCACGCCCACTTCCGCCCCCGCAAATCGAGATAACGTATTACTAGAGCTGTATTAAAGATATCATATTCTTACCTAAGTATATAGCTGATCTGCACCAGCTGACCAAATTTTGTCAAATCGGATAATAAATATCGGAGAAACACGCATACGCATCGTGTACTGAAACGCCAAGGCTACATTGGCTGGCAAGAGTGAGCGAGACAGCATGCGTTCGCTGTTTCTGCATATTAAAGAGAATTTTGCATGAAATTTATGGCGATTTCGAGGATATTCTATTTTATTTAATATATGTAACTAGTTGGTACAGGGTATACTGAATGTCGGCAGGGACGACTTGCTTGCTTCATTGAACTTGGTATTCTTTCTTTTTGCTAGTTACCTTTCCAATGAGTTTATATTTTCATAAGCAGCTAATCAAAAACTCAACAAATATAAGTTTGTTTGTTTCATATGAATAATCTTCTTCTTATAAATAATGAATTTTATCTCGATAATTTGTTCAAATTGTGCTTTACAATTGTTGTGATACTCATGAAGTGTGAGTGGTTGCCAAGTCGATATGGCCAAATCCGTGCCCTTAGAGTTAGAAAGTATTCTAATGCAGAGAAAGATGGTTAAAAAATTGCTGATGTAAATATGTAGATTTCTGATGAAAGTTTAACCTTTAAGTATTATAATAATTTTGATAAGGTTTAATCGGACTACATATGGAGAAGTTTCAAAATAAGTGTTATGTTTGTGATAAAAGTTATCGATAAATATGTACATCCCTACTAACAATTATTGTATCACCACTACTTAGAACAATCTGGTCACTTTGTATACAAAAGAGAGTCAATTAGCAGCATTCGAAATAAAGAGACATACTCGGCACCTTCAAACACAACAATAAGAATATATGAGAAAAAAATCGGTTTAGTATTCTTAACTTTCTTTAGTAACCTTTCAATAATTTTTCAGCTAATTTCCTTCAAATCAGAATACATTTAAAACAATAAGCCAATATAAAACTTGATTATTCCCGATACATTTCCAATATGATGAAATAGTGTGATAAACTAGAAGGATGGGCTAACTTCGGCCGTGCCGAAGTTCGTATACCCTTGCAAACTGTTATTTAAGAATTACACATTTATAATGTGACAAAATCATTAGAAAGCATATGAAACAAGTCAAACCTACATTAAATGTTCGTAGCTTGAGAAAAAAAGTAATTCGACAAAAAAAATTTTTTTGGTCCGATTGTTCCTATGGGAGCTATAGCATATAGATGACCGATTTTGCTGAAACTTAGCATAGACATTTCTATATATACTAAACTTCCAAAAACCAAGTTTCGTGACAATCACTTTCAAAACACCCAAGTTATTGCTCTGAGACTATATTCTTGGCCGATCGTTCCTATGGGAGCTATATGATATAGTCAACCGATTCTGATAAAACTTGGTGGATTTGTTTGAAGGTGTATTAAACTTATGAACACCAAATTTCGTAACAATTGATTGAAAAACAACAAAGTTATTGAAGTGTAATTCTCTTCTTGACCGATCGTTCCTATGGGAGCTATATGATATAGTCATCCGATCGGGATGATTCCGAGATATACAATGCCTGCAGCAAAAAGAAGCCTGGGTGCAAAATTTCAGCTCTGTAGCTTTAAGGGTCTCGGAGGAGAAGCTGTTGATCCAGACAGACGGACAGACGGACATGGCTATATCAACTCAGCTCGTCGTGCTGATCAAGAATATATATACTTTATATAGTCGGAAACGCTTCCTTCTATGCGTTGCAAACTTTTGACCAAAATTAATATACCCTTGCAAGGGTATAAAAAAGAGTTTTTTTGATATCTTTCAGTGATTTAATGTAAAAGAAACTGCAAAGTATAAAAACTTCTCCATTTAATCTCTCTCTCTCTTTCTCTCTCTCTTTTTGCCAGCCAACAACTGAGCAAATCTATTTGAGGAGAAGAATTAAAATATCTTTGAATTTATGATGCATAAGACCCTATAACTATATCTTGTATTTGGCCCCATCAAAAAAAAAAAAAAGAAAAAAAAAGCTTAAGAAGAAAATCCCAACACAAATATTCGCCAACGTAGAACATTTGTTGTGTGTATGTGTGTGTGAGTGAGTGTGTCTGTGCTCCTATGTATAAACCTAACCATAGGCCATTAAGCCAAACGTCCCACACACATTCAGAGTGTTGCACACACACTCACACACTCGGTGACAACAATGCAAGTTGCTTGCTGCAGTTGTTGTTGCTTTTGTTGTTGTTGTTGGCTATACTCCACCACAGATGTTGTTTCGCTTTAACTAAGTTCTTTGTCAATTTTACGGTCCTGGTCCTCTCTATGCCATTTGGGCGGGCATTATGTGAACTATTCGCACAATAAAATACGCTGAACAACCAACGAACCATTCCACCAGCCACGCATATTGAGCAATCAAAGCCAACTGTGTCCATCTCCTCTCCATCTTCCATTCATTCTCTTCAACTATTCTCCTACTCTAATTGCATGTAGTGGGTTCGTTTGTATTGTCGCTCCATCAGCTGCCACTTCGCCTCCTCGACTATCCCCTAGTTCCCCCTTCTTTTGCCAACATCCTCTTCTCTATATTCTCATACTGCCTCTGCTCTGGCGTTCGCGCTTTCGACTTGTTTTACATTTTTAATTGAATTTTCGCCATAGTTGGCATTTCCTCTCTCTCTCTCTCCCTCTCTCTCTCTCTCTTTCTATCTCCCTCTACACTACTTGATGATGCTCTTTATAGCTGTTGTTTTTTAACGCTTTTTTCATTAGAATTTACACTTATTCATTAGTTGGCAAACATGCAACAGCTGCAACTATAATAAAATTTTATTTCATTATGCCGGACCATAGGACAAGTTTACATCCATACGATACGATACGATATACGCAATTCATTAGAGAAAGAGAGAAGCGCTAAAAGACGCGAATAAACAGATACAAATACATACATACGAATGCCACAAATTGAGTATGCAAAGGAATTGTCATTGTAAATAAAGTTTATTGAATAAAGTGTAGAATTTTTTTTTGTTTTATCATTGATGCAATCAAATCAAATTGGGTTACGACCAACCAACTGCAATTTGATGCGAAATGTCTACACATGTTTGTATAAATATAGATGAGTGATATGTAGTAATGGAAGTGTGTAAACTATAAAACTACTAAGTGATAGTAAAAGTTCCATCATTATTTATGATCTTAACTAAAGATTGTTCAAATGATTGCAAAAAGAGAGAGAAATGCATTGTAAAATGAATATTTGATCTTGTTTTAAGTATAACTACGATCTTCAAATAGCTATTTATTAGTTTGCTTATTGTAAAATGCAAATGAAAAGTAGTTGACTTAGATATTTACAACTGATATAATATTGAAATAAAGCAAGGGTTGGGGAAATCTGAAATTATTATATAATTTTCTTTAATTAAAGCTTCAAAAGAAGAGTATTTCTTAGAGTTTAGATTATCACTAGAGAAGAGACATTTGAAATTATACATCTGTCCCAAAAGAGACCAATAAAAGTTCATGTAATTTATAAAAAAACTAGAAGGATGGGCTAACTTCGGCCGTGCCAAAGTTCGTATACCCTTGCAAACTGTTATTTAACAATTACATATTTACAATTACATTAGAAAGCATATAAAAGAAGTCAAACCTACATTAAATGTTGGTGGCTTTAGAAAAAAATGTAATTCGACAAAAAAAATTTTTTTAGTCTGATTGTTCCTATAGGAGCTATAGCATATAGTCAACCGATTTGTCTGAAACTTAGCACAGATATTTTTATATATACTAAACTTCCAAATACCAAGTTTCGTAACAATCGTTTAAAAAACACCCAAGTTATTGCTCTAAAACAATATTCTTGACCGATCGTTCCTATGGGAGCTATAAGATATAGTCAACCGATTCTAATGAAACTTAGTGGATATGCTAGAAAGTATACCAAACTCATAAACAACATATTTTGTAATATTTGATTGAAAAACAACAAAGTTATGAAGGTTTTACTCTATTCTTGACCGATCGTTCCTATGGGAGCTATATGATATAGTAATCCGATCAGGATGATTCCGAGATAAACAATGCCTGCAGCAAAAAGAAGCCTAGGTGCAAAATTTCAGCTCTGTAGCTTTTAGGAGGAGAAGCTGTTGATCCAGACAGACAGACAGACGGACAGACGGACGGACAGACATGGCTATATCAACTCAGCTTGTCGTGATGATCAATAATATACATACTTTATATACTCGGAGATGCTTCCTTCTATGCGTTGCAAACTTCTGACCAAAATTAATACACACTTTTTGCAAGGGTATAAAAATATTGTGATAGTTTCAAATAATTGAAATATTTTTATTCAAACAGTTTTGAAATCTATTTGTAAAGGCATCCCCTCTCGTTTAAACTTAGATTTTATGGTATAAAGTTCGTGAGAGTTATGAGAGTATCAACTTGTATAGGACAAGCGCCCAGTAGTAGTAGGCAGCAGGAGGTATCACTCTATCTATTTTCTTTTATTAGGGTTAAAAACAATACTTTATTTAACTTTTTAAATGAATAAATAATATTTACAAAAATTGTTTCAATTTTTGAAAGAAGTTGCAAAACCAATTGATAGTTTAAAATTGTTGAACCAAACAAAAAAACTTGAGTCAAACTTTACGCAAAATCGGACTAATCAAATTTGACAATTTGCTTTTTTGTTAATGTGGATCCTCTTTTAATGATCCTTTATATGTATGAAGTAAAAACCAGATTTCATAAAATCTTTCGTTTTGTCGCATAGAAAGCTGTATTACTACTTTACAGAAATTAACTCTATTCTTGTCTTTTAATCTACTCTCTTACACTTAATGCTTTGCTTAATCCACTTGGACTTGATTAAATAAATATTTTATTTATTACCCTAGGACGAATTTATTACCATAATCTTTTATGTCAAATTTCTTATTGGCCATTAGTAAAGCGGCCAATTATCTTTAAGGTCCTCCAAATAATCAATCAATTACATTATTAAAAGTAGTTTTTTATATTTTTCACATTTAATGTTAATATCCATTGTCTTGCTTTTAGGATTTCTCCATCCCGCCACCGAATACTAATTCCTTAACACAAATGTTGTTAAGCCACAATCTCTCCCCTCTCTCTCTACAAAGAAGCCTACTAAAGTACTTAATATACATGAGGCAAGATTCCTTTGTGTTTTTTCCCCATCATAAAAATTGCGTGCTCCAAGGTCCCTTGGGGTCAAGAAATGAAAATGAGAAACAGAAACGAAGTTTTCTTCGGTTTTTATTTTGTGTCAGTTTGCCGGTTTCTGTTTTACATAACCTTGAAAAGGGTATTACAACATAGGTCAGAAGTTTGTGACACATTCTTTATATAGTCTAAACTAAATGTTAAATTCGATAACTTTCAAATCGAATTAGAAATAAAATTAATTTGCAATGATTAAGATGATGGCTCTATTTATTGAAGAAATCCTTTCTGGGTGAACGACACACATCCTTTCATTGACAAATTTTGTCTTTTCTTCAATTCCCTGACTTCTATACTTTTGGCTTGTTCTCTTTCTTGGTAACTTTCAACTGCACGTAACACTGCATTCAATAAGCAAACTTTGAACTTAGCCAACTTTAGGGAATGATTCAGTTTTCTAATTCAATTGACCAAGACTAAAAGTAAACCAAAGACCATTGAAAGTTTATGGCCACACAGCCTCAAATGCAAGATCTTTTAGGCAATGGTTTTAACGTTTAAAATATATAAATTTATGGCTATAAAATTTAAGGCTAGAACTACTTTTAGACGTTTATGTTTAACTAACGATTATTTTGATTAATAAAATAAAAAGTCAGTTTTAC
Organism: Drosophila austrosaltans; assembly: GCA_035045865.1. Taxonomy (NCBI): domain Eukaryota; kingdom Metazoa; phylum Arthropoda; class Insecta; order Diptera; family Drosophilidae; genus Drosophila; species Drosophila austrosaltans. The sequence continues at coordinate 1,563,179 of JAWNOQ010000126.1, forward strand.
AATCATAAAATTAAATCGGTAAAAAATATAAGAGAACTTTTTTGGTGTCTCTATAATATAAAACATTAGTTATAACAAATTTTGAGGAAATTTTAGATTTTTAGATTTCTGATCAAATCGTATAGAAACAAGATCTTTAACAAAAATTTACACTATGTAATTTTTGAAATACTTTTCTTATATAGATTGACATAAAATGAGGATTAGAGTTAAGTCTGCTCTTTTCGAGATTTCTGAACCACATTAGAAATTTCAAAGTACATCTCAGTACATAATGTCAAAAATTTGTTCAGCTGGTCAATACTTTATTTATGTATTTATCTAAAGGGAAAGCGAAAATTTTTAAATTAAATTTAAATTAATTATCTAAAAATAAGTGAGAAAATAAAAATAGTCTTCGTTTTCTCAAATTCATTTAGTTTATAATCCAAAGAATTGAGTATTATTTAACTGGAGCATTTGCAAATTGTTATAACTTTACCCAAATATTAAACATTTTTGCTACAACAAGGGTATATTAATATCGGTGTATCCTGCCTTGACCAGCAGGATGTATGTATATGTGTTTTTTTTTTAACTGCCACAAGTTGGAAATTGTATTCGAAAATGTTGCCCATAAAAACATAAACAGAACATAACCGAAATTGTATGAAAATGGCTAAGTGAAATGCGAGTTGGAGGCGAAGGAATGAATGGGCAAACAAAACGAATGAATGGATGGAAACGAAGGCACATCTGCATATTATTAATGACCGGTAATTACCTAGATGGAGTCTGGGCAGGGCCCCCGAAGAGAGAAATGACCGTAAGAGGGGCAGGCAGCGGAGCATTCTGTTCTGCTCCTGCTGAAATTGTGCAGTTAATGGTCACTGTGCGGGCCATTTCTCTACCTTAGCCCACCCAATATACACAAGAGGCCCGAAAAAAAAAATTTTCCGTTTGTCGAGCGATTTATTTGTTTATAAACCGCCACCACTACCGCCCCCTCTAACAATTTTCAATCAACTTTATGATTGGAAACGGAATGTAACAGAAGAACAAGAAAAAGAACAAGAAATACAAAATATATATAAAAACTTCAACAAATATAAATTAAAATAAACAAATTATGGGATAGTTCTAGATACTTTTCTTATAGTAGACAGGGTGTTGATGGTTTTATTGTACAATTACAGAACGAGCTAGTGTGTGTGTGTGTGTGGAAAAACTCACAGAGAAAAGTGCGGAGGCTGAAAATTGAAATTAATTTCCGTCTTGTTGCTTGAAATATGTCAGCAGCCCTCAAGGGAACAACATCCCTTTGGCTTTCCCTTTCGCCCCCCATTCTCTTATTTTACCCCTCTATGTTAACCCATTCACATGGCCAATGCCGGCGCTCCACAAGGCCTACGTTTAAAAATAATATTGATCTTCATTGGAACGAAGTGTTAATAAAATATTTTTCTTTTGCCTTTTTCATTTCGTTCGTTCGTTTTTTTTTTTTTTTTGTTTTCAACTTTCGTAATTTGTGCATACAAACGAATGAAAAGAAAGAAACCAAACAACAACACAAAATAAAATGAGGGAATAAAAATGCCTTTTAAAAATAATCATGACGTTTTTATGATGCCTTAATGTTGAAATTATGGCTTAAGTAAATATTCTTTTTTTCTTTTTTTTAGTTGCCCCATAAAAAAATTATAGTTCTATAAATGAATATGAGTTGTGATTCATAAATGAAGTTGACAAAGGAATAGTTACACAAAATATAAACTGCAAAAACTAGCCCCAAGGGCTGGGTAATTGAATACATACAAACAGAGAGAAAGAGAGAACCGAAGTTTTTATACCCTAGCAAATAACTTTATTTTGTCTGTAAATTTAAAAAGCATAAAAAAATATGTAAACAGTAAAATTAAAGTATTTTCCATTTGAATCTAGTTTTATAATATTTTTATGGTTTATATTTGGCAATTGTATCTTTTTATTCTTTTGACACTTTGCAGTTTATTAGTTGGCTAAGATACATATGAACATACATATGTAAGTACATACCTCAATAAGGGAGTTGTAAATGTTAGTTATTTAAAGATTAAGTTACACTTTTCTATATAACAAAATATAAGTTCACCTATATGCTAGGAACATGTTTTAGATCCGGAACTAAAGAGTTGTAAATAAAAAGAATGATACAAGGGTGAGATTGTCGCTCACACCCTCTACCCATAGGGTAAAAAAGTATACACTGAGATCTTGGGGACTATAAGAGCTACAGCTACCAAATTAGGTTTATAGCTCCGTCTAACTTGTAGGCAGATCAATTTATTTATAATTTTTGCACGCCCACTTCCGCCCATTTAGTAAAAACAAGAACAGAAAAACAAAAATTAGGTAATTATGATACACAAAAACGATAGCACAAAGGAAAAGCTGTCGATTTCTTTTTCGATTCTCTAAAATATACATACATATTAACTTTAAGCCTAAGTTAGCTTAAAGACCAACTAATCATTAGATTAATAGTTAATTTTTGGGTTTTAAGAACTAAATTTATTAAATGTTTAATAATCCTAATTGGATAACGAAAACAAGATGTGAACAAAAGGAAAAATGTAGTAAGTTATAGTTATATAAATGGGCAACGTGAAGGCGAACTTTGCAAGTAGCCTTCGTTGCTCTTAGACTAACTAGATTAATTAAAAGAACACACAAATACATATAATATATGTACAAAATACTTATTTATATATCTATGTGTATGTCGAAAGTGTTTATATATCTTTTAGTTGCCTTCGCACCTTGTTACCAACTAAACAATTAAATCTTAATCAAATATGTATGTATGTACATACATATAATGGAATATGGTAGTCTGTAATGAGTATAATACGAATAAACTTTAATCAATATTTTTAAACATTTCCAGTTTCCTTTTTTTTCTTTTAGACCATAAATAAATTGTTAAATATAATGTTAAACAATTTAATGCAATACAGTATATTATCTACTTAATGAGCTAACATAAATAAATTAAGGAAAAAAAAGAGAAAATCGGAAACAGCGTTGCCATTTAACTGCAATTTGTGGTCACACTGGTCGGCAGTGTTGAGTAACGAGTGCATTTAACAGGTCGTTAGTTAACCGAGATTAAAATACAATTTGAATAATTGAATTGTCATCAGATTTTGGGTTATCTTTAATGAATTATCCATTAAAGAAAATGGACTCATAGAATGGAAAAGTATATTGTTAATGTTTTTTTTTATAAGATACCCCTCGAATTTCCTTATGCATTTTGCATTTTTAGGTGTGATCACTTTGGGCCCCAAGTTTTCCTGCATTTGCCATCAGTGTCAAACTCATTTACAAGTTACAAGCTACCTGATGTTCATTTTGTTCCTATACTTCAATCTCTTCCTTGTGCAGCTTCCTTATGTCCCCCCCCCACCCAATACAGAATGCCTTGCGCAGCATCGTTGCACGAAATTTGCGTATGCAGCGCAACTAACGAGCTGGGAGGAAACCAGTGGGGACAACGACATGACGACTGACGACTCCGACTCTGACTCCATCCTACTGACGCCCCTTCGCGAAAATGCAAACCAATTTGCGGCAAGTGCCTGGGTTGCCATGACACATGCCGCGCGGACATGGTCACAGATGCAGAGAGTTGAGTTAAAGCCCTCGGCCTAGGCAGAATGATGTATTGCTTCCGAATATGATGACGAGGCGTGTTAAATGCTGAGAGGCAGGCGAAGAACCAAAAAAAAAATGAACACAGAAATCACTGAAAACTGAAATCTGCCAAGCGGTGGCGACCACCAGTCGGACGGCGATGTCGTGTCATGGGCCACGCTCGAAATTTATTGCCACAGTTGTTAAGTATGAAATGCATCGTAATTAGTTGCAACTTGAGTTATTTGTGCAACAATGCAATATTTGCCAAGAGGGGAAGACGGGGGCGAGACAGACTCATTAGAAGAGTTCGAACCATTCCGCACATTAGACACGTACGACTCTTTTTTTGCCTCTTAACAAAATAATTTCGCTTACATTTTAAAATACATAAATTTTTGTGTTTTGCCATAAATTTTATAGTTCGACGACGGCATGCCAATGAAGAGGCGAACCCATATCCAAGTTCGACGATTTATCAGGAAATTGTTTATTATATTGTAGAATTGTATTTCTTTCTTTTTTTTTCGTTTTGTTTGTCATTTTATGTACATATGTATATATGGATGAGGACATTGCATTGGGCGTAGTATGATGGTTTATGGCGCAGCGACATGTACTACCATTGGTATCCATTGCCAGCTCCTCCATTTGGGTGGCACAAACTTTATGTGTTCTATGGGAGGGTTTGGGCTGAAAAAAAACAGCGTGGGAAATTCTCCATCTCTCTCTTCATATCTTTGTCTCTTGGTTTTTCTGTTGAGTGGTCGTTACCCCCTTTCGCCCTCTTTAGGCCTGGGCCAATTGCTCATGTCTTTGGGTTCACTGAAAGCTCGTCTGAGGATTGTGAGTCTGATTTATGCTATAGATTTTTCTGATATGGACGTGCCAGAGATGGGGTGTGGCCTGCTTTGAGGCAAGATAGTAACTTGATGGGGGTCTACTATTAAGTTGCTTTCGCATATTTAACAAATAGTATAGTAAAAATAAAATATTATTCAAGGTCTTCATTAATATTGATGAAATAAGTTGTTTAACACAAAATATTATCGAAAAGGTTTTGTAAGTCAATCGAAATGTATTCCAAATATAGGTCATTGAAAGTTCTTTATGTGTGCAAAATTTTATAAGCAGTTATAGAATTTTTGTCTTCATAAAGTAAAGAATAAATTAAATATTTCATAATAATAAATATTTAATTATTTTCTTGCTTTCGATGGATACTTTGAGAGCTATTGTTTTTGGGAACTTGTCTTTAATGAGGTAAAGATTACTCTTGATGTTTTCTCACATGTAAAATGAAGATTATTATTAGAAGATTTTATTTATTTTTTTTTTTGTTTTTTAATGATTATTTGGTCTTTTCCTTATTCATTTTGTTGGAATGTTAAAACCAAATATAAATGAAATTAGTTTACTTTTGGAAAGTTATAAGAATTGTTTCAGAATTTATGTCAGAGCTTCTCAGAATCTCAATAAAATTTTATGAGGACAATATATAAAAGATTTTATACAAAATACAAGAGAAGGATAAATAGAATAAAAGTCTTTAGACCCTTAATTGGAGACAGTAAATAAGAAATAATAAACAAAAGAAAGAAGAAGATTAACATCAGGAGACAAATCACACAGACATGACACAGGCGACATAGGTGGAAGACTTTAGAAAGGATCAGAAAAATAAGTTTGTGATAAGAAGCAAGATCCCAAATGACACAAATGGATATTTCTGAATTGGAAGATACATATATAAAGGAACAGAAAACGAAGAAGATGGCAAAATAGGATACAGATAAAAAGGATCAGGAGATGGAAATGTCAAAGTAGGATTTTCAGAAGACAGTAGTTTGAGTAAAGGAGTAAGATCCCAAAAGACACGAATGGATGTGGCAAAATACGATATATGGAAATGAATAGAAGGATATGGTAAAATAGGATACATACATATAAAAAGGAACAGGAGACACAAATGGATATGGCAAAGTAGGATATATAGAATGGATAAAAAAAAGTAGTTACATAGATTAAAAGACTAAGATCCCAAAAGACACAAAAGAATATGGCAATAAAAGGATATATAGAAATGATAAGAAGAAAAAAAAATGAAGCAAGCAAGTCGTCCCTGCCGACATTGAGTATACCCTGTACCAACTAGTTATATTAAATAAAATAAAATATCCTCGAAATCGTCATCAATTTCATGCAAAATTCTCTTTAACATGCAGCTACAGCGAACGCATGCTGTCTCGCTCACTCTTGCCAGCCAATGTCGCCTTGGCAATGCAGTGCAAAACTCATATAGCTATATCTTCGATTTTTATTGTCCGATTTGGATAAAATTTGGTGAGCTGGTCCAGTTTGGGTATATAATTAGGTGTGCCAAGTAAGAATACGATATCTTTAATACAGCTCTAGTAATACGTTTTCGCGATTTGCGGGGGCGGAAGTGGGCGTGGCAAAAATTTGAAACAAACTTGACCTGTGTATGCATTAGACGCATGTTCACACCAAATTTGGTGGCTCTAGCTCTTATAGTCTCCGAGATCTAGGTGTTCATACGGACGGACGGACAGACGGACAGACGGACAGACGGACGGACAGACAGACATGTCTCAATCAACTCGGCTGGTGATGCTGATCAAGAATATATATACTTTATGGGGTCGGAAACGCTTCCTTCTGCCTGTTACATACATTTTAGCGACTTTAATATACCCTTTTACCCTATGGGTACAGGGTATAAAAACTTAGAGGAAAGGAGAAGCAATATCCAAAATGACACTAAAAAGATATGGCAAAATAGATCATACATATATAGAAAGGTTCAAAAGAAAGAACTTAGAGAAAGACATGAAAGAGAAAAAAGGATATACAGGGACATTTGTATTGCTTTCTTCTTCATTATTCTTTAAATTTTCTTATTCATTCTCTGAAAAAACTCATTACACTAATTCAGATAGAAATAATAATGTTTCATTTTCCTCTTCCCTATTCCCAGGCAACTTTTTATCTCACGGAAGGGAGGAGGAGGAACACACACAATTCACAAGTTCGAACAATTTGGATACATTTTGGGTTTATTTCCAAGTCCATTAATATTTCATCTCAGAACATCTTGTAAGTTCAATGTTTATGCGACTCCGACTCCAAAACAAAACCACATGAAACTAAAATAGAGCATGAGCATGTAGTTTACCACCTCAGGCCTACTGGCAGACCGCAACTCCCACGCCAACTTCCCCTATCCAACCCTCACCCACCCCACCTTCCCCCCTTAGTATCTGTCTGAGTTTATCTGGCTGTGTGTGTGGGCCCCCAGCCCCTACCCCAGCTAGCAGTACATGTCAAATGTGATTTCCACATCGTACATACAACTCGAAACAGTAGAATTTCGTATCCCATTTCTACACATGTCTACACACAGTCTGTACCAATTATCCCTCGCTCGAATATCAAATTAAGTGTCCGCTGCTATGACAGTTTTAATGTCTTTAGCACCATAAAAACCGCCAGCATCATAAACGGGTACGAGTGAAGCAAAACATGCACCACAACCAACAACACCAACAAAATAACAAAAAAAAAAAGACAGAAAAAAAGGAATACACTTTTTTTTTTTCCTTCTCTGTGTTGAGTGAAAAACTAAGCCAAAGACAATTATGGAAATTCGAGGAGCACCTACGCAAAGTGGAGAGGGGAAAGCGAAATAAAAATTATGACACGGAAATTCCTTTCTTGAAATAATTTTTCATAAATAGGCAAATATGCGGTTTTACGGTGGGGAATTGGCTGCACAACCAAAACGGCACCGGGACACCAGGAGAGGGGGGGGAGAACGAACAAATGTTACGAACAGCTGCTGGTAATTAATGGCTGGACGCGTTCAATGCACTGGATAATCACGCGGCGGCTCTCTCAGTCCAACGCAACTCTTTCAAAATCTCAGCAAATAAATCTTACCCCAAACTGAGACGGCCAAAGTCGAGGGTAGTAAAAAGATATTCCATCTACTTTGGGGATATAAATGATGGCCTTGGGTGAAAGTGCTGCTGTTTGCGATTTGTTCTTTCCACTGGGAATAACTAAAAACGCAGATAGGAGAAGGATTTTGCTTTAGACAAAGTTTAATTAGTCGAAAGAAAAGTTTCTTTTCCTAAGAAATTAAGATTTAGAGTTATGTTTTTTTGGAAATTAATTTTTCTTCTATTTATATTTGGAAAAAATTATAGAATTTCTGTTTGAATAGATGTTTAATGGACTTCATATTTCAACAACAAAACAATGTTTTTTTTTTTTTACAAATAAAAGAACTATAAGATTGGGCTCCGGCGATGCCTATATCAAGTATATTAACTCAGCTCGTCTTGGTGATCAAGTATCATTTCTATAGTCGAAGATGCATTCTTCTATGCATTGCAAACTTCTGAGCAAAATTAACATACCCTTTTAAGGGTATAAAAAGTAAACTTGATCTATACTCGATTATCCGATTCGGGAGTAAAACAGTTGGTATTGAAGGCAAAGACTAAAGTCATCCAATCTGAATGAATCTTTTTAGAAATGGTAACAAACTATTAATTACGATTAATCTATATTTTAAGTACAGCGATCAAGTTTGTGTTTCACAAAGTCAATTTTGATGACTTCTTATAAACAGCTTTTACAACACTAAATATGAGTGTTATCAAGTGCTATTTAAGTGCACCGACACGCTTAAACTTTGGAGATATTTTGTGGTTACAGAACTCAGAGGTCTTGAAGCAAAGTCGATGTAATTCTATCTCATTTTTTTTCATCTTTTTTTTCCCATGCCTAAAGTTTTATTTTTAATGAACATGTAGTAATTTGAACAAAATTATCCAATACTTAAAAGTTAATTTAATTTGTTTCCTTAACTTTTTAGTTAAGTAAGAATAAATTGAGTTTTACCATTCATTTACTTACTTCTGAATTACTTTTGCGATAATTTAGATGTAGCGAAGTCGATTTGCTGTTTTTATTTTAGTTTTCTTAATCAATCTAAGATATCAGTTTAGAATATCTTAAATAATAACAATAATTGGAATAAAGAAAAAGGTTCCATTTAACCTTGCAACTTCAATCATCCATGATGATTGAATCTATCCAACTGTCACAAAATAATGACTGATTTTTAGTTGTTGATATAGCTAAACTATATTTTCAATTATTCATTTCGTTCTTTGAACTTTCTAAACACGCTACCCATTATCTCTACTCCAATTAAAATCTATTTGTAAAGTTCGCCAGCAAACCAACTCCCACCTGAGATCTGGATATAACTTTATATAATGTACGTTGAACAACAGTTTCGCACCTGACCACAACAACTAAACTTTTCACACACATCCCCCTTCCCCACTGCCCCCCCCCCCCATCTCTTGCCAGTACACCCTAACTACTTCCTCGGATATCTACACCAAATGCTACAACGCTACAAATTCGCGACAAATTTGATAATGAGTTGTATGTATATATATATTCGGTTTTAATTGTAAGTCAAACATCGCAACAACTCCCGGTCACGCACGATGACACTGGGAGAAAAAAAAAAAAAGAAATGTCCCCGCTATCCCCCTTTTCTCTCACTTTTCTTCCTTTGCCATACATGGCGCTGAATACAAAATTGCAGCGCAGTGCCCACAATTCCACAACGAACCCGCCCAAACGCTCCTACACCTATAGCCTAATCAGGCAAACACATGTGCGCTCCATAATTACATTGGAGCTCGATGGAGCATCTACGTGACTGGCACCGAAACCCAAAATTAAGAGCAAATGCAACAGCAGTGACAACAACAACAACAGCAATAACAACAACAACAACAATAAAGGGCAACACCGTGCATTATTTCATCCCGAAATGAGCTACTCCACCATGCAGTGTGTGTGCGTGTGTGTGTTGAGGTGTTGGCATAGTTGAATACATAGTCTCTTGTAGTTGCATGTGCTTAAATCGGTTAGGGTCTGACTAGAATATAACGGTAAACAGTGACTTTTAAATACATGTGATCACTGCTAACAAATTGCAATATATTGATTTTCTATATTTTTCAACTAATTATCAATCGCTTAGATCGGTTATTATGGCCTGATTTTGTTACTGATTTGGTTTATAGAAAAGTTTTATAAAGAATAGTCTCTCTGTTATACAAGGGATAAAGTTCATATTATATATAAAGAATTTCGAATAAAAAACTATTATATGTACAAAGGGAATTGAGGGTTTCATTATTTTTGGGAGATTTTCCAAACGTTTTTGGCTTCTGTAAGTGATATTATTTATAAAGAATCCTGGTGATTTTCTAGTTCGCATTTTTCAAGGTTCCAGTAACTATTTTATATTTTGGCGATATTACTTAAAGGCAAAAAGTAATTATGGCTATATAATTACATATAAAAAGTTATGAAGTTATTTTTGGGACATCCTAAATATGAGTTTGTTTTTATAAAAAACTTGAAATTTTCTTCTTCTTTATATACAAAACTTTTCAAAACTTTTGAAAAACAGCCAAGTTAATAAGTCAAAGTAGTTAAAGCGGTTATAAGAAGTTAGAACCTCCAAAAAATCAATTGTTTTGTTGGATTTTCGGAATATACCTATATTTTACAATGTTCTCTGCACTTGAAATAAATCCAATTAATATTTTCGGCGAAATATTTGAATTTGGAAGGGATTTTAAAAGCGTTTACCCCGTAACTCGGTGATCTCGATTTCTCTAAAATACCTAAAATATTACTAAATATTCTTAGATATACTGCTCAGATATAGGGCGAAGGAAAAGAATTTGAATAACTTTTCACAATATTTTCTTTTAGCAATTTGTTGCGAAAATTTAAGTTAAAAACGATTTTTTTTATTAAATTGTTAAAAATTTAAATTTTCATTATTTTCTTAGCAAAACATGGACTATATCATAGGGAAATTTGCACTCTGCCTTTTTTTTAACAATCTGAACCAGAGTCTTCGAGTCTTCATCAATTGATTCACATATTTGTTATGCATATTTTTATAAATTTATAATTCAGATGATTTCTTTTTTGCCAATTCATAACATATATGTATGTATCTTTAGTGTAATTGCATAGATCACACAATCTTCTTAAGATCCACTGCCAATAATCAATGTTTCCTTTTCGTATATTGTTATTGTTGTTTTTTTTTCAAGATTTAATCTTAAGCCTTTCCCTTTCTTTCAATTTCTTCATTACTTTGGTCTAACTTTATATGGTTCCAGTTCCGGTTCCATTCACTTTTTGATTTATCACTCTAATTGAGAAATCACCGTTATTTTCTTCTCAACACTAGAGCACATCCATTATTGCACTCATCACGTGCTAGCATTAACAAAAGCAACAAGAACAACAACAACAGAAACAATTGTAACTCCAACCGCACAATCAGGTCTTCCCCTACACCGCTGTATTGCTTTAACCCTAGCTGCCTCCAATGGATAAAAATCACTCGGCAACCTATTGAAGTTTTATTGGGCACCGCTGCAGTCAACGTTGTCATCATCCACCGTAATCATCATCATCATCATTATCATCATGATCTTCATCATCATCGTCGTCGTTGGCGTTGTTTCCGTTTGACATTTTGTTAACAATTTCGACCACAATGCGTTTTCATTGCAATCCAAAAAAGAAAGAGGAAAAAAGAAAAAGAGAGAGGGAGAGGGGGAACCGATGTGCGTGTGAATGGTGAATGAATGCATGAATGCATTCGAAAAAGACAGAGAGAGAGAGAGAGGGAGAGCGGGCCAAAGTTATTGCCCCAGTGAAATCAAACGACAAATGTCACGAAGCTAATGAATTGAAACGTGCCAAAGATTTGCCCGAAATGTGAATTGGTGATGATGATGATGATGATGGTGCTCGGAATGGGAATGGGAATGATGGCAATGAAAAAGGGGGGAACAAATGGAGAGTGTGGCCAACGGTGGCTTTATGTTTTTCTTGTTGATTAGTGCTGAATTGACAAGTGAAAAACAGAAGGAAAAAAAAAAAAATGTTTCCATTTAATGAAGTGTCAGAGAAAGAGGTTTTTTCCTTTTGGCTTTCAATAAAATTTAAAAACCTCATTGAAATGTAGGAAAGCGAAGGATCAGGAAAAAAGGGAAAACGGCAAATCCTGAAGCGAAAACGCCCACAATTCCTTCTATGGGGTACAAAGTAGCCCGACTAAATAAATGTTAAACGCAACGAAGAAGTGTTAAAATATTCACTAACTTTGTAACTCTTTTTTTAACGAGTCATGATGTGTGGGCGGGGGGGCACTGAGGTTGCTATTGGGAGGATGGGCGTGGTAACTAAAATAAACACATTTAAAGCGAAACTTTATGCAGAGCCAAACTCATTTGCATGTTAAATATTTTACCAACTCAATGTAGAAGGAGTGAAAGTGGGTGTGGCAAAAAGTGAGGCAACGTATTCCACCTAGTAACCGGAAAATTGTCTCGGAACTTCACACTTTAAGGCAGAAATAACCAAAACCAGGAAAGAGAAAAGAAAAAAAAAATCCAGTTACGAAAATTTTAATTAAAATTTTCGTCCAAGACGGCAAAGTGTAGTGCGTAAACGGAAGGCAACAAATGGGCGTGGTTGGAAATTTTCAATTAAATGCGCACATGCCAAAAAATAAAAAAATAGAAGCGAAGCCAACGCCACCAAAGACTCGAAACCGAAAACAAATTGAGAAGAGGATTTCCATTGGGTTTGGCCCCCGATACCTCCCTTGCTCCTAGTTTCCATCCACATCCACTTTTACTTCCGTAAGCGATATAGATAAACACTTCAAAATGGCAAAAAAAAAAAAAGGGATTTTAGAATGTTGTTGTTGTGCTTTATTTTCATTTGGCTTTGGGGCGTAACCTAAAATGGAAATTAAGCAAAAAGCTTTAAAAAATCTGGAAAAAAAAAAAAAAATATACCCAAAGCGAAAGCGCCAAGACAAGTCAAGGCTGCACCCACTCAAGATTGCAAGTCAACTGTCTACTTTGCGTGTGCCCAGGACAACTGTCGGTCTTCAGCTCGTTGTCGCTGAGATGAGTTGAGTTGGGGGCGCGTCCCTGTATTCTCGGTGCCTGGGCGCGCTCGGTTCTGGGTGCTGGCAGCTGGCAGTAGCAGAAGCAAAAGCAGCAGCAGCCACTTGACAACGCTCAAGTGTTCCGCTCTCTGGCATGTTTAAGATTAAAGCATTTGCGCCTTGCAACAAAAATTGCACTGACAATGGGGCGGTACGTTTTACAAGTGGGTGCCCCCAAGGCTTCAGGAAGTATTCAGTGTGTTCAGGGGGAGGAGGGGAGGGACTACCAGCACAAAAGTGCTTGAAACATTTTTGCAAAAATACAAGAAGAACACGAAGAATGGCACTGGAATTGCAATGTCAGTTAGGGCAACGCAGATGCATTGTCCCATTGAATGGGTGCCGCCTGGCCTTGTCCTTGCCCAACCAAACTGACATCAGTAATTTAAGAGATTTGCTTCAACAGAGATGATGGTTTTCTAAAGTGTTTGCTTTAGCCAAACCCATTCTTCAATAGCTCCAAGGCTTAACCACAAATAATTTGGCATTGTGTTAGATTTAGAATAAAAATAGAGTTACAAAGTGACAAAATTTGGTCTAAAAGAGAACAATTTTAATCGATAGTTGGGAAATTTATATACAATACTAACACGATGCGCTGTGGTTGATCAAGTATCTTAGATTAGTTCTTCTAGTTACTTAATTAAAGCAAAATTACCCTTTAGCTATAGTTGTGGTGTTTTTAATTTTGTTGTTTATTTTAATGTTTACTTGTTTATTCAAAATTTTAAAGGTTCTCTAAGTAGTTTGAATAACTATTATACTTTTGTTAGCTACTTGCAATGCAATTAAATTTTGAAGTCTCATATTATATTTTTCTAATAATTAAATATCTGAAATAGTTTGATAAACAAATTTAGATTAAGATAAGTAGATTTTGAAAAGTATTTTGATATGGAACATGACTGTTTATATAGATATAATATGCACATAAGAAATAAAATTCATATTTTAACTTAGATTTTAATTTATATGCTTCTCAAATGGGATTGCCGTTTTTAATATTTTGTTTAGAAGTAAAAAAAAAGTGTCTATTCATTTTTAAACCTTAAACTTTTATAAATATGTATATTATTAATGGATTTTTCTCACTTTTAAGTAATTTCGGAACTTTTGCTGTTTTTGTGACATGGCAATAAGACATCTTGAAACAGGGCAACAAACTTCAAAAATGATTTTTGTAAAAGTTTGACCAAGTTGAAATAATATAAAAAACTCTTTCGCCATTTCCGGGAATATCTTAGAATTTTCTTGCTGAAGTAAATTGATTGAAATGAAACTTTATTATTGATTTATTCACGTAATAATCATCCGAGTGGTTTCGATCTTGATAGATAGTGTAGAACCGATTGTGGTAATAGTTTTTATTTCTTACATTAGTCCGATCTGACTAGTTCTTACTCTTGACAAACATACACATCAAAGAAGCTTAAATACCAAGTTTCAATCCCGCAGTTAAAAATTTAAGGTCTAAAAGTGTCGGGGAAACAGACAGATGGACATGGCTAGTTCGACTCGGTTGGTGCTGATCCAGTAAATATACATCTAATCGTCTGCAAGTGTATATAAAAAGATTTCGATAAAAGCAAATGACATTCTTACAGTTTAAGAATTTTTAAAAATTTTATGTTTCAGATTTTTTAGGGACTTGGAATGATGTCCACTGGGGGTGCCTTTTTTGCGTCCGTTTTGGTGGCTTCTTCACAAACTTTTATCGCCTTGAACTTTGTAAGCCATACAAAAAGAGAATACTAGAATTGTTAACAGTTCTTTTTTTTCCACGTTTTGAAAATAATGCAAAATTTAGCCATTTAGGATACAAGACGAGCTACACATAGAAAACTCTCTGGGAGGGTCACTAATTGATTGGTAACTACAAGTCGTATATCATTTTATCAATTTCAAATCAAATGTGGAATAAGTTTAAGAATTACATTTTACCACCTACCAAATTGGTTACCTTATTAGATGGAATATAAATTTCAGCTAACCATTTTCGACATTTACAAGTCTTGGGCAAATATCATAGTTCAATAAAGTTTTTAAGAGACTGTAAAAGATATCTAAATGAAACTTAAAGACCATATTACCCATGAGAAATTTAGCTTAACTTGGCTTTAGTTTACCTCCCCATTGAATTACTGGTATGTAAGCCAACCTGAAAGGAGAATGGTGGAAACTTTTTGCATTAGCAAGGAGCGCAGCTGCTTCCAGTCCATCTACATCATACCTCATTTCCCCCAGCTACTTCTCCTCCTACATACACTTGGTAAGGCAGTCTCCACTTGGTGCATATAAAGCTTGCAACTGGTGTCTGTGGCATAATTGATTCGCTAACCACTGCCCGGTTGATGCTGGTGTTCGAGTGTCTCTCCCTATGTGTATTTTGCCACTAAACGTTTTGCTGACAAGCAGCCACTTGTCCGTCCATGCCACTCTTACCCCAACTAGCTACAGTTGCTGCAGTCTCTTGTTATCGTTGTTGCTGTTGTTGCAGTTGTTGTTGCAGCTACTCGTTGTCGTTGTTGTCGTCATCGTCATCGTGTTAGTCAATCAGTGACTTTTCTTTGGCCAACAAATTTTCTAAATGAAAATGCAACATCATTTATCAACATCAAAAACGGCAAACGGCAGCACATTGGCCACATCAAGTGGATGCCTCTTGAAAGTTTAACTGCAGCAGACTCCTAGTCATGTCCTCACAGCAATTGCATAATGGAGTAGGAGTAGAATCTGTAAAAAGAAAACTTAAACAGTCGTCGTCACACCTTCAAGCCAGACCAGTAAAGCAGCAGCAAAACTTGAACTCATTAGAGTTGAGAATCTCTCTACCAAAAGTCTTTGCCCACTCAAAAAAAGGGTGAAAGATTTTGCATACACTTCATTAGCCGCAACATTCAACGCCCACAAGTTGGGCAAATTCAACGATTCTATTCTCATCTCCTTGCACACTTCTGCCACATCAATGACAATCAAAAAAAAAAAAAAAACCCAAAAACCCTAAAGGGGGAAAAAAAAAAGAAATTGCAAGTTGTTGTGCCTTTGGTGCGGGTCTGTTTGCTTTGTTTCGTCCCGGGCTAAATCAACAGAGTCCAAGTGGAAATAAATTACAGACGACTTTGTCATCATGTTGTGTGTCCACTGGCTAAATAATTGCAATTTTTATCATGGAACGCAATAAACGTCAGAGCAAAAACCTATACCAAAAACTCTGGTCCAAACTATCCACAACCACTCACTGGCCGGTTATAATACTTATCGTCATGAGCTGTGGAAGACAACATCGATGATGTTGTCATTTTGGCGAAAGTTGTGTCTGGCTATACTCTACGATTACTAGGCATTGGTAAATGTTTTCATAGAGTTTGTTGAACCAAAATTGCAAATAATGAATATGGGTAAGCTAAATGCAAGGATAGCAAAATAATTCCAACTTTTTTACATTGACAAATAATCGTCAGTCAAATTGAAAAATTGAACTGAAATTTCAATATATTTCATGAAGGAAAACCCTTTTAAATTAAGAATCAATTCATATGCTCAATAATTAAGAAAATAAATTTTGTAAAAGTAAGAATTTTTAATGGAATTTAGAACTCTAAATAACTTTCAAAACTGTGAAAAGCGGAGAAACCAATTTATAAAGTTTTGTTTATATATGTATATGAATAAGTTTTGAAAGATCAGAAAAGTATTGCTCCATTTGGATTTCAATATTTGAAATAAAATTAAAAAACTAACGATGAAGAATGGAAATTCATATATTCTGACTAAAAATACTATTGGTTAAAGAAAAGTTAAAGAGCTTTACTAAATAGTTATTTAATAAACTACTACAAAAGAGATAAAAGTCCAAATTATAAGTAAAAACTTGAGCTTAAATTAAGCAGCACAAAGTCAGTTAAAACAAAATAATATCTGAATGAATCCATTGAAACAATAACAAAAAAGAAGTGAAATAGATTTGAATGTAAGTACTATATGATATCTTAATATCTTTATCTTTTGGCTGGCTTAGTGGGATTAATCATTAAAGTTATTCATTATAACAGATTAATTGGCTTTAGTTAGGGAACTAAATTTGCAGACTTTACTTTCTTATGTTACTTTAATCCCAAAAAGGAAAAATGAAAATATTTGTTATAAGCTAACGATAAATCGAATATGTATACATAGTTTTATTGCAATTCGAATGAGTTAAACAACTTGCAAGAAATTTTTTTTTGTTCAAATATTTTTACTTTGTTTGCTTAAATTCCAAAGTAATGCGAGCTTTATCAAATTTTAAACGATTTTATATTCCGAACAGATTTGTTTTTAATGTATTACATATATCAAGATATCGGTTAGATTATTGTTGATTGAAATAAAGATTAGTTATATGAAGATCGAATAGATTAATGTGGATTAAAAATAAGTAAATATTATATATAATCCTTGCAAAATAAAGTATTTTTCTAATACTTTTTAAATAAAACATAAAACTAAGAAATCTTCTAGCTATCTACTAAAAATTTAAATCCGGGTAAGAGTATTCCACAAACCACTATACCAACCCCTTTGTATCTTTCATTGACTAGTTCTCCTCTCTCTCTTTTTGGTCTCATGTCTTGTTGCTAAAACTTTTCGCCTTGAACGTTTCTTGGCTCAAATGCGTCTTGGCATTTAATTGGATTTCTGCTAAAATTGCGTTTATTATTGTGGTCACTTTGCCATTTCGTCTTTATGAAGTGTGAAGGGGCCAATCTCCACTCAATAAGTAGCTGACCAGGCGGTAATTAAGTTTTTGGAAGCTATATATACATATATATATATATCTATACCATAGTGTACCATATGCATAGCTGCCTTGTGTGTGGTTTATGTGGTTTGTGGTTTTTATTCCTAACCATTTCAAAGGTGTTACTTGGTGTGACGTTGCGTTGGCATCTGGCCTTAAAGTAACAAACTAGCTCAAAGTGGTTGAGGATTAAAGCCAAATTGACAGTGTGTGTGTGTCGGTGTGTCTGTGTGTGTGCATGTATGTATGTATCTGATGTGGGGTTTTTGGTTCATTTGTCAGCTCATCATCACATTGACAACCGAAAAATCTCATGTCAATTGCAGTATATAAATCACAAACTAGTTGAATTGAGAAATGTAAATGCGAATGCGAATAGCTTTGAAAGGCCAACCCCTTTGCCCTGTCCCTCTTCTTGCTCACCTCCTTCAGCAAAGTAACTACAGTCATCTCTTCGTCTTCGGTATCGTCAGCAAATGGCGACAATTTGTAAAAACGAAAAATGTAAAAGAAAGAAAAGAAAGGGAAATAAACTGAAAAGTAAAAAGAACCCCCCCTCGTTTATATGAATGGAAACTTTTGCAAATACTTTTCCCATACATGTTAAGAAACTTCAACCCCTACCCCCTCCCACCACCCACTTAGTGCATTGCGCCCATTTTTTATTTGCCTGACCCACTTTTGCTCAGACCGGGTGGTTGGATTGGACTTGATTACAGTTTTTCTATGCTAGTTGAATGGCGTTTTGATAGCTTCTAATGCAGCTATCTGGCAACGCGATGCAGTCCACTTAGTGCCAGTTAAGCTGAGTGCTGCCGTACACCGCCCCCACCACCCCTCTCCATTCTCTCAGTATCTTCCTTAAAACTTTCACTCGCCTCAGCTCGAGGTACATTTCACTTATCTCTTGACTACAAATTTTTTCCCCCATCCCCTTTTTTGAGTTTTGTATGGAAATATTTGTACTGGCCGTTATATTTAGTCCTTGACAGGGAGAGAACAAAGAGTGGGAGAGAGAGGACTAGCAGAGGCTGTTGGATAGAGCAGCTGTGGACTTTGCTAGTACCAGTTCCATTTGCCTTCTTTTTCCTGTCATAATGTACTTGAAATATATTTTTGCATTCTCTAACTCTCGACGTTGCTTCCATTTGTGACAAAGTGTCAGAGGGACAGAAGTGTCTGACATTCTTGCATATCTTTTTGAATTATATTAAAAATTACCGCCTCCAACATAGTGTGAGAGAGAGAGAGAGTGACAGAGAAACGAAGTAAATGTGGAGAATGGCAGAGAAGACCACTTGAAATTTATGACTCTGTGATTATTGCTTCACTTGTCTGAAGAGAGATATTTAGGAATTTGTCTCATAAATCCCACAAGTCGGTTCGTTAGACGATTTAAAGCTAAACAACTTCCGGCCTTCATTTGAAACTCTCAGTTTTTCCCCCTCCCCCGCTGAATCGTTTCGTCTTCTCTTCACCATCTATTTATTCATCCATCTATTCTATCCTTAGCTATCTATCCATCCCGTAGGCCATACATTTATACAATTAAGCACTTAATTGTCTGACAAGCAAATTGCTTTGTCAATATTTTCACCAAGTCATCCGACCGCCCTTACCCCCCTACTTTTGCCTTTACCGTCTACGTTTTTGCTCCACTTCTGACAGTTTCAAGTAGCGAACTTCATTACCCAAACTCTACGTTGGTTTTTCTTGGATTCTGGGTTGAGGTTTGGGGTTGGGCCAAACCATCAAAGAGCCTTTCAAGTTTGACCACAAGTGTTGGTGTTGTTGTTGCCTAAAAAGCTTCCACTTTCCTATGAGGAGTAGGAGGAAAACGAGGGTGTCGGTGTCTATGTAAGTGCCAGTTCCGTGTCACTTGAAAAACTTCACTTTAAGCTGTCAATATTTATAAATATTTACACGCCCCACACGAGGGTGGTTTTTTGAGTGGCGTTTTCCTAAGTACAAAACACTATATGTAGTCCGACCTAGAGAAAGACTTTAACGGAATTGTACTCAGTGACAGGACCTAGCTCAATTGTTAAGTAATAGCTAAGTCTTTGATAGGTTTAGTTGACATGTGATACCTGATAGACAGAAACGGCATTAGGATCTTATCACAAACAACAACAACAGCAATAACAAGAGGAGCTTTTAAATATATAAAACATAATACTATAATACCCTTACCCTTATCAAGGAACGACGCACAATGTCGTTTTGTTTTCTTCTTTTTTTAATGCCTATTATGAAATGTGATCCAATTAAAGAATTGTAGGAGGTTTTATTTTATAGAAAACAATTGCTTACCTATTTCAATCATTCATATTTCGCTTTTTGTATTTGTTAACGATTGTAGATTTTAGATTACTTTGGTCAGTGAAATAATTTCAAATTCGCTTTCTCACAGAGATTGATGGACTCAGATGACTCATTAGGTTACCACTTAAAAACTCATCTTTGAAGCATTAACCCCCTAAACAAACAAATCACTAAGGGAAACAAAATCTGTTTTATCTGGGATTTTCAGAGTTTAGTTTTGAAAAGTTGCATGATTTCTTTTTCTGAAGTTTATTCTACATAAAATAGAATTCTATATAATTTAATCTAATCTATCGTCTATATAAAATAAGGCTATTTTCCATTTTAATTTAAATGTAATGTTTAATATTTTCTTATCTTCTTTGTCTTAACTTTCTGTTTGTTTGTACTTGAGTCTTTCCTTAACTTATTGAACAATAATAAAAAAACAAATTGAATGGAAAAAGTGTTGTAAGCCAAAGATTGAACTGGTCTATAGCCTCTCCTTGATTCTCGAGATCTTTCATTAAACAATTGTAATAAATGACATTCTTTCAATTAAAGTTACCCTGTTTTATTTCGTCTTCTTCACATTTGAATTTATATATTTACATGAATTTGATCTGACAGTTTAAACATATTAGTATTTTTATGTCGGAGATTCAAATATTGTTTAATGAAAATGATTCAAATAGAATGTAAATAGTTACTATATTACATGGAGTTAAGGAAAAGACACATTGTAGAAAATGAAAGTTATGCCAGATTATTACAAATACTTATTAAGGACAAATTTGCTAGGAGCTAAGTTCAAGAGCCATAGAATTGTTTTGGCCTAGTGTGGTGCACTTTCGATGGGACTAAGATTATGCATTTTTGAACTGAAGACCAGTTGCGATTTACTGAGTGTTTTCGATTAAGTTGATACAAGGAATAGATAACAGGGCAGATGATACCTCTGCCACCATGCCCGAATCCATGTCAATCCCAACATGCTATACATACCTATATGCATGTACATTCTTGAAAAATAGTAAAAAAATGACAAATTAATTTAATAAGTAAAAGAAAATAACAGTATAAGAGAATTTGGAGAACTATGTATATCAAACTCGAAAGCAAATACTTTTAAAACAATCCAACTGATATATGAGAAAGTTTAAAATAAGTTTCATTTTACCGTCTTAAATTATGAAGTGAAAAAAAGAAGAATTATTTTATATTTAGTCATAAAGTTATATTGTGATTTTAAATCGAAACACGAAGTCTTGAAGTGTTACGTATTGATAAATACTTATAAGAATAATAAAAAATATGTCGTAAGAAAAAATGCTTTTTAAAAATATGATTAAGAATTACGCTTCTTAATATTAACATAAAGTTTTAAACTTCAAACATTATTGAAATTAAACTTGAAGTATATTGAATATAGGAAGCTACAAAGAAAAGATTTCCTAACAGCAGTTTAAGGAGGGCCAAAAGTTTTCTAACCCTTTGGCACAACCCAGCTG
Source organism: Drosophila austrosaltans (assembly GCA_035045865.1). Lineage (NCBI taxonomy): Eukaryota > Metazoa > Arthropoda > Insecta > Diptera > Drosophilidae > Drosophila > Drosophila austrosaltans. The sequence continues at coordinate 1,584,534 of JAWNOQ010000126.1, forward strand.
ATAACTGTTTAGGGAAAAGCCTACTTTATCTCTTCGTTCTATATATTTTAAAATACCCTTTTGTAGTTACAAATGTTTCTGAGAAATCTTTCTTTAAAAATAAAAAAAGGGTCAATCATTAAAGGTAATAAATTCCATCTTGTCATTTATCTCAAAAAACGAGCCTTTGTAATCCCTTTCAAAAGAAAAGCGCATAAATGACATTAACATTTCACTTCCTTTACGAAAAGGCCATAAAATGTGAGCATAATTTTCCGTGTTCACCACTTTCGAATCTCAAACGATATATTTATGCAAATTGTAATCAACAAAAGCGCAAAAGGCATATATAGTTACGATGCGATACATACATACATCAATCCCTCAATACATATGTTGGCCAATTCGGTACAATAAAACTTGAACAAATGATAAGTGTACAAAATTTACAATTCCAATTTGGAATTCTTTCTTTTTTTTTCATTTCATTTTTCAACAGTTGTGTGTTAAGTCCTTGTAGAGCGGAAGAAATATTGTAAAGTTTTCCCTCAAATAGTTGAGGGATTTAAAATTGTTAAATTGTAAAGAGAAAACGCAGATGTTTTACTGTCAATTGAAGTTTAGAAATTAAGCAATTCCTTTGGTTTTTTTTTTTATTGTTGTAGGCTTAAAGGGGTTGGGCTCTAATCTCTAATGAAGTCATTAAGGGTAGTTCTTAGATCTCCCCAGTGCTTGGTATTCTCTCACTATGTCTTACTCCTTATCTGCATTTGTGCGGTTAACTTTTGGCAAGTAAAAGCAACTTGTTGGGTCCATAAATGTATACAGGAGGGTGGGTGGGTGAGAGTGTGTGTGCGGTTGTGTATGTGTGTTGCCTGGCAAATGAATAAATTATCAACTATGTACAAAACACATTCGAGGTAGGAACAAAGGAGTTAGCCTTTTGTATGATGATGGCTTGATGGGGTCGTAGTAATTGCAGTTGCCTTGTCGTCTAGGCCATTAAAAGTCCGGGCACACTAATGGGCCGACTTGTACATACTATATATATGTATGTATATATGGTTGAATGTATGTGTATGTACTACTTGTAAGTAGTCGTGGGGGAGTTGGCTTGGGCGCCACTTTTGTTCCCCCCCTTAAACTCTCCACCAAAAAGAGAAAGCCACAGCCAACATTAGCGCATAAAAAAGGCATTTGTAAGACATGAAAGGCACTCAGTCATTTGAGGTAAAAGAGGGATGAGAGGAGGCAGGTACTATAGTCCTTGTACTGGTAATATTGGTGCCCATATTCCCTATTCTTTTTTTCTTCCTTCATCCACTCCAATCCTCAACACAACAAGGGAGAGCAAAAAAAAGGAAGACAAATCAATGCAGGTGTCACAAATGTCAGACGACAGCTTTGGGTAGGATATTAATGTCGCCAACTGAATTGATGATGACGATTGTGTTGTTGGCTTGTCCCAGGGCATAAGCCGATTTGCCATCTTATCACAGGCCCCCAATGAGAGGGAGACAGAGCAAAGCAACTTAAAGATATATAGAGAAAGAGACAGCGAGACAGGGAGACAAAGTGAAGAAGGAGTGGGAATAGTCGCACGATTCTGATTTCAATCTCTGACTGAGCATAAGGCAAGCTTTCATAATGGGCTTCCCTTCCGTCAATTGACAGGCATAATAAATCATGTGTTATAGTATTAATCAACTTGCCTGCCGCCTGTCGTCCTCTTGTTGCTCCATTTGGTATATAGGATTCAGGATCTGTTGCGGTAATCGCTTGACATTTATTGCAGTTTGAACTTTAAAGCAACTTCAACTTGTAGTTCCTCATTCTCAGTTGACTCCTACAAAAGTGTCCTTTAATTGCACAACTCGTTTTTGGGGTACTTAAGACAACTTCCCTTGGTCTTTTAGCTATTGTTCCTCTCCTACCCCACTACTTTCGGTGTCTTCTCTAATTGCTATTTGTTGCAACAATGTCTTTTGCTATTCCATTTTGCCACTCACACTTTTCTTGTCTGGCCATCACATTAAGAACTTGTAAAGTTAAATTAAGTGTTTCGCCTACTAAGCAGAAAAGAAAAAAGTAATAGAAAGAAAATGGCAAACGAGACAACTGCAAAACTTACGTGTGTGGTCAGAAAAGTTGCAATTTTGTGAAAGAAAAATAAATAGATAGATGAAACTTTTACACTAAGAAATGGTAAATTGTTGGAAAATGAAAAATATTTGTAAGGGTGGAAAATGCACCACAACATATACATTTTCAACCTATATATGTACATACATATTTCCAATAAGATTTATTTTGTTAATTTTAGAGATTTTATAAGTGATGACTAAAGAAACTATTTACACATGTAACATGTAAGTAAGGAAAATTAAAAGTGTTTGAACAACAATTTGGCGAATTTAGTGATCTTAGATATTCAACAAAAATTTTAGCAACTTTAGTGACCTAACTTAAGCAACTTGATGTACGTCGTATCTACTTTCTTTGTCTTCTGTTTCTGATCTGTAGATGATCATATGATACTACATATACAATATGTAATAGTATTCAAAAAATGTAATATTTAAAAAATTTTAGATGGGCTTATTTCATTACTATTATTCGCCTTTTATTGGTCTATTCAACTGCAAGGAATCATATAAAAACCATATGGCAACCAACTAAATATGGCAAACTTATTACTTTTCAATTAATAACAACAAATTTATCTTTATACCCATTTATATTTATGTATGTTTGTATATATAAAGATTGTAATATTTAAGATTCTTCCATAAATTAAATGTTTTTCTCTGCTTTTTAGTGAATTAGTTGCCATTAAAACGGTAAATCTTTAAATTTACTCCTTTTCTTTTGTAATAACAAAATATTTTGATTAAAAGTTTTAAAATTAAAATATAATTGAAGTCGTATTAAAACTGCCTTGCTTTGTGCCCAGACTTGCTAAAAGGCATTTTTTAAATGTAGAAAAAAAAAATTAGTTTAAAAAATTTTAGAAATTCTAAATTTTCGTTAATATTTTAGTAAAAATCAAAGATTTTCTTAAAAAAATAAATTGTTTATCTGAATTAATGAGATCCAAAATATTTGAATAGTTGATCCAATAAAAGTTTAATAAGAACTCATTTAAAAAAAAACTACTCCTTTCTTATAAAAGTTATTTGTAAATAACAATATTTATAATTTTATTTATTATACATTTATTAAAAAAATAGATTTCTCGTCGAATTGTTTGATTGATTTTCACTTTAACAAGTATTGAGATAAAAATATATGTTAGTTCAGAAACAAATTTTGGAAATTCAAAGATTTCCGTAAAATTTGTTTTCTAAATTAGTGATAATCAAAATATGGACATAAAGTATGTATGTAAAGCAATTTTCTATTAAACTTATTAGTAATAGTTATTACGAATAGTAAACTCGCACGATCAATAATTTCATTCTGTAGAAAGAATCCAAGAAGGTTAAAAATTAAGGGAGTAAGCTCTAAGAAAGGACTATTTTCTCTTTCCTAGACCAAGTTCTCTCACGTTTTACACTTTCTTTATGTTTGGTTTGCCTTTTTTTTGACTAAATTTAAGAATTTGATGTTTCAAGCTTCAAGCCACCGATTTTAACTTATATAGCTGTAGTTTAGATCAAAGACCAACAACTTTATATATTAAATTAACCTAGGCTACGGTGCGAGTTAAATTCACTTTTCACAAAAGTCTTTGTGTCTCGTCTTTGTATGGAATTTTTAAAAAGTTTCGTAGCAACCCGTGCAGAACAATTCTCTACTGCGTATCCATTTCCGTCTCTCATTTCGCCTAGCTTATTATTTAATTCACAGACGGTAAATTGTAATGCAATTAAAGGATTAAATGAGAATGCCATTAGGCTTTATTCATGTCATCATAGTGGCGAATTTGCGGCAACAGGGGAGAAGGCAGGCGTCAAAGGGAAGTGTCTTGAACATTTACTAGTATTTTGTTTCGCCTTGAATTCCTTTTAGAAGTTTGAAGCACTTCAATTTGGTTGTCACACAACGGCAAAAGAAAGTTATAAAAAAAAAAAACTAAAAAACTGAACTGCATTTTCAATTATTTAAATGACAGGGCCACAAATCTTAAGTGTTTTCACTATTTGCCTAAAAGCGTAACCAGGATAACAATTTTTCAGAAGAAACGAAAACCCTAATGTAATTGCTGCTGCCTGGCACTGCTCCCCCCTGGCTCTATAGATGCTCAAGGACCACAAATCGAACCAAAGAGCAACACAACAGCAATGTGAAAAAGAAAACAGGAAAACAGAAAAATGTCTCTCCTGGGGGGGGAGGGCGGCGGCAAGAACTTGTAAGTTGTGAGACCATTTAAATAAACCAAATTGTTGACTTTGTCAACTAGTTTTTCCTTTTTTCGTTTTTCTCTTTTATTTTTTTTTTTTTGTCTTGTTTGCATCCGATTTCTGGCAAGTTCTATTTGATTTTTAGCCTACGACTATTCTTCGATTTCCAACTGAAATCAGCAAAATAAAATCCAAAATAAATCGCAAATCAAATAAAGTAAATTGAATAAGGACAAATGCCACGCCTACTATGCTATCTATGAAGTTGAAATGGGCGTGGATGAAATTAGCTGCTAGTAGTTCAGACAAAAAAAAATATATATATAAAATACATAGAAAAAAGAAGTTCTCCCACTTTCGTTGTAAATGCGAGGACAGAAATCACAAATGTTCGCATAAAAGAATTATCTGTGCTTAAGTTAGATTATCCCTTGGCCATAGAATCCAATTGCCAATTGCATGGAAAGATGTTGGAACAAGAGAAACAGAGAGAGAGAGAGAGCGCGATAGAGAATATGAGATTGAGATGGAGAGAGAGAGATTACATTTGGCAATGCGAAATTTATTTTTATTTCCCCTTCCTCTATAAATTTGATTTGAAGTTCTAGTAGTTCCAGTCCGAGTGCCACTTGAAAAGTTGCCCAAGTTCTCTTCAACTCTCTCTCTCTCTCTCACTTCTCCTTCTGTGTATCTCTTATCCTTTGGCTCTATGTTTCTTTTTATCGAATTTCATTTGATTTGCTTTTGGCTTAAGCAAAAATTTGTACGCCTTTTGTGTGATGTGAGCATATGTTTCAAAAGGGGTGGGGTGGGGTTGGGGTTGGATAAATCTTATGGCAGGCATGTGAAGAAGAAAAAAAGAGGAAAAGGAATGGGAGTGGGCAGCTGGATTACAGTGAGGGTGAACGATAAAGAGATAGCTGTGTAATGGCTGCTATAACTCACGAAGACATCGCCTAAACCACTCAGGCATAGAATCCACAGTTTATCAAAAAGGAAGAACATAGATCTTGTTGCTTCTCACACATATTTATTTATTTCATATACAAATTCCTAAGAACTAATTAACAATAATATACACTTTCATTTGCATTCATTTTTTCGATTTTGTTGGTATCAGGCGGAGTTGCCATTTCCCGCAATACGGCATTCAAAAGTTCAATCTCTCGCTTAATGAAATCCATAGTTGGCTCGACGGCACTTCGTGGATATTTTGTAGACATATCTGTGGATATCAAACTTCACTTAAATATTAAAGGAAAATGTCTATAGGTCTCACCGCGACGTTTGCATAATATACGATATATTATTTGTATGCCATCTAGAGTGCGATCCTTATCCAAATCGTAACCTATAATGGTATCCTTGCAAGTACTTAAGATCTTTTCCCATTTAAGACATAATGTGCGCGATTGATTATAGGATCGCTCCAATTGGGCTAAATCGTTTTTCAGCCCCAAAACGGCAAGAGCCGCCTCACTGGTAATCTTTAACATGCGCAGGCGCATTTCTTCGATTTCCAGTAGCTTTTTGTTGCTCAGTTCATTGATTTCGACTTGTGCCAGCACTGCAAGGAGGATGGTTAGAATAAAGCCAAATGAATGTTCTTCAGAGCTTACTTAATGCATCACAGCGATCGATACAATCTTGTGGGGATACAAATATATCTGATCTAGCCACAACATCATTCAATACACGCTCATAAGGCTCAAATTCACGGACTGTTCCTTTCAATGCCTGACGAAATGTCTTCAAGAGTGAAGCCGAATTTTTGAATTCATTGATATCCTTGATTAACTCCTCATGCAGGGCCGTCTCGTCCTGTACGGCCTTTTCGGCAGATCGCTTTTTGTCCGCACAGTCCTTAATAAACCCATTCACCTCAATGAAACGTTTGCGCAAGCGTTCCTGAATCTTGTACATCTTCCGAGTGCGCTGATAGTTGAGTGCAGTCTGTCGCTTGGCATCGCGCAGCAACTGTCTCTGCAGCTGACACATGGAATCATTTTCCCGCACATTGGCTATGTAAAGCATCTCAATTGAATCTCCAGCAGAGTCCCAATTGGGCGGCTTACTGTGGATCTTAAAACCGTAAAGCTGAGGTAACATAGAGAAGTCACTTACTTACACAAAGAACTGCTCCTGCTGAAGCGAGAGGCGATAGTCACCGATGCCATCTTCAGGATTGAGATCCAAACTGCCAATAACATCAGTTTTGGTGGTAGGTTTACGACGTGGCATTTTAATATATATGATAAGTAAATATATATATTTTATATATAAGGAAAATGTTGGAAACTTAACGTGTTACCGAGTTTCTTTAAAGTTCAACTGTGTGAATGAAATTTGATTAAACGTTGACAACGAATGCGTTGCAAAGTTGATATGATTATAAATTACCTTAGAGAATACAATAGAAATTGTAACAAAACAGTAAAACAACTGATCATTTCTTTTAAAACTATGTAATCTAATGATAATGTAATCTTATGTGTGCTTTGAAATATATAGATTAGAAAGATTATCCCCACCAGAACTTAATTTAATTTAAATTTTTCAAGTAAGTTCAAACTAACATTTTACATCTTTGAAATGCTTTTCGTACTTTGTGTAGAGAAAAACTTACTTAGCACTCAGTAGTGTTCAATTTCTTGTAGAAAAGCAGTTTAGAGGTGTGATTTAAAGATGTTCAAAGTGCCCAGAAGAGTCCGAAATACCCGGCTCTAAATTTGTTAAGTAAACTTTCTCGAAAATTAATCAGGTTTTTTGAAATACTTTAAAGAATTCATCAAAGAATATTCCTTGATACTTACTGTTCATTCCTGATAACTTTTATACAGATTCCTTAAAACTTGTTAAGTCTTAGAGGATTCCTAGAGTGTTCATACTGAAGGGTTATTCTAAATCATTATCGTAAGAACATCTTATATTTGATAATCTTAGTTTTCAAATTGTATACAATATAAACTTTACCTGGGATGCAGAAATCTATTATTTAAGTTCACATAACCGGAGGGAATAGCACAATTCAATTGCTTTAGATTGCTATCTCTTGGCTCTAGTGTGAAGACAAAGATAGAAAGAGATATAGATAGAGGCAGACAGAGAGACAAAGCAGGATCGTGAGGGTGATCGTGATGAGTGGCAGTTGTCACAAAGTTTTGAAACCGAGCAGAAGCGAAAATAAAAGTGTTTAAAATTCAAAGAGAAGAAAGGCTTTAGTTTTCTTCCAACAATATAGTTTGAATTTAGTGTAAATTAAGTACTACTGATATAAACATATTTTTCATATTCCACCTTTCACTAATGATTAGCTTTAACTTGTTATTTCGACTTGCCATTTCAAGTTTTCCTCATTTTCCTCCCTTGGTTTTTATTCACCATTTAACCCTAAATGAAATCTTCAATCAATAGAATTTGTTCCATTCCGTTGGGAAATATGATTAAGACGTTTTTTAGTTGTCTTTGACTAGTGTAAAGTCAAATAAGAGTAAAACTTTGAAAAGCTTTTGGGTTGCTAAGGCAGCCAAGTAACAAAATTAAACCGTTAAACAATCTTAACCGGGTCAGTCATCACCTTGGTGACTTCTTATTACCAGGACAACCGTTAGTTGTTCCTTTAATTTTAAACGGGTTTTCTTTGAAAGAAAAAAAGAAGTTATCATGCTTCCAGTAGGTTTTGGTTAATTTGTTATTATTAGTTAAACAGATATAAAACGACATTACAAGTTGCACACATATACACACGCACACACACACCTAACTCACGTACAGTTACAACTTTCGTTACTTTCATTCTGTTCCGTTAGTCGTTGCAGTTGCCATTCAAGACTTTCAACATGCCGCGGGTGAAGCCCACAAAGCGACTCGACGTTATAGGAAATTTGGATTTACGACCCGAAGATGCTGTCAGTGATTATTTGGTTTCAAAGCAGCAAGATCGTTTTTTTGTGTAAGTAGTTGAATTTTAATATTTTCTTTTCAATTTTATGATATTTTGAAATACACAGAAAACCACCAAAATCCGATTCTGCTGGCGATTCTATTGATTTATTGTTCATACACAATACCCGGGAACATGAAGCAATGGTCGCTTTGCAGAGGGAAATGTTGGCTAATGCCAAACATCAAAGTGAAGCAAATACGGCGAGGGTTCGGAAGATGTACAAGATTCAGGATCGTTTGCGAAAGCGTTTTATATCGGTAAATAGTTTCATCAAGGATTGTGTGGACAAAAAACGTAGTGCCGAGAAGACAATCAATGAGGAGAAATTATTGCATGTGGAACTTACTGAGAGTATTGAACAATTTAAGACTTCCATTGCTGAACTCAACAAATTTCGGGAAGCTTTAAAGGCCACAGTCGAAGAGTTTGAGCCATATGAGAAAGTTTTGGATGAAGTTGTAAAGGTTTCCGATATTTTTGTATCCCCCAAAGATTGCATGGATCGTTGTGATGCTTTAAGTATGTTTGTAAAACATAGTTAAGTTTTGGTTTTCTAAAACTTGAAAATATATAACTGTTTGTAGTGTTGGCTCAGGTGGAAATTCGTGATCTGGAGGAAAAGAAACTTCAGGAAATTGAAAATATGCGTCATGAGATGGTCAAAGTCACCAATGAGGCAGCTCTCGCTGTATTGGGTCTTAAGAACGATTTATCACGATTGGAACGTTCCTATAACCGATCCCGTGTTTTGTGCCTCAAATGGGAGAAAATTTTGACCAGCACCAAAGATACTTTATCTGAAAATGCAATGGATAAGGAAAGAACATTGGATGCTATAAGTGCCTTATATCGCATTTTATGTCAAAGGAGAGGTAAAATTATTACACATATTACCTTAGATTTGCTTTTAATTTCTGAAAATTATATATTTTCAGATATGGTACCAACATTTCATCATAGTCAAGTGGAATTGGAATTGGATTATATTAAAACGGAAATTGAGGTGTTAAATGCTCTAATGAAAGAATATGAAAAGGAAAATAAAAAATTAGGCAAATCAAAAACTAATACACTCAACGATGAAATTGAGTGCTAAATTTTAATTGTATTTGATTTGTATCCCAAAACGAAATAAATGTATTTGTAAAATTATATAAAAGGCTAAAAAAGAGTACACCCATGATGAACTAAACTATTTTTTCGCACTTAAAAAGTTGCCTTTAACATCTTTACGAAAATTTTAATACTAAAAAATTTTTATATGAAAATATCAAAGATATCAAAACTAAATTGGGTCGAGCTGAAGTGTGTGTACCCTTGCAGTTGTCTCTTATTTAATTACTTTTTCAGTCTCTTTGGGTCAAATGTACAATTTTATCTATAAAAAGGAAAGAAAACTTAATAGGATTCATTTCTGATCGCTTGATAGAACCCGTCCCGTTTTGTGGTACTTGTAAGGCAGATATCTCTTTACTTTTGGCTGAGACAAACTGTTACAATGGAAATTATATGATCTGCTTTGGTGTTAAGTGTATAGATACGAAAAGCAATTGTGCAGCGATTATTCCTATAGTGACTACACCTTATAGTAGTCCGATCCGACCAACTTATAAACTTGCCAGACATACGTATCTAAAAACTTTATTTATCAAGTTTCATGCTCAAAACTTAAAACTGAATGTGTAAAAGGTGCGAAGAAACAGATAGACATGGCTAAATCAACTCGACTATTGATGCTAATTAAAAATAAAGCAAGCAGGCGTCCCTGCCGACATTGAGTATACCTTGTACCAACTAGTTATATTAAATGAAATAGAATATCCTCGAAATCGCCATTAATTTCATGCAAAATTCTCTATAACATGCAGCAACAGCAAACGCATGCTGTCTCGCTCACTTTTGCTAGCGAATGTCGCCTTTGGAATTCAGTGCAAAACTCATATATTTCCGATATTTATTGTCCGATTTCAGTCAGATTTGGTATATAATTAGGTGTGCCAAGTAAGAATGCGATATCTTTAATACAGCTCTAGTAATACGTTTTCCCGATTTGCGGGGGCGGAAGTGGGCGTGGCAAAAATTTGAAACAAACTTGATCTGTCTGCACACTAGACGGATCTACATACCGAATTTGGTAGCTCTAGCACTTATAGTCTCCGAGATCTAGGAGTTCATACAGACGGACGGACAGACGGACATGGCTCAATCGACTCGGCTAGTGATGCTGATCAAGAATATATATACTTTATGGTCTTTACTTTATGGTCAGGAATGTATATTTCTGTCTGCTACCTACATTTTAGCGACTTTAATATACCATTTTACCCTATGGGTACAGGGTATAATAAATACTAGTACTTTAAGGGATTTGAAAACGCTCTTTCTATGCATTACAAATATTTGAACAATTTTTTTAATAATCCCAACAAGGGTATGAAAACTAATTAAATATTTAATGTTTAATGAATTTTATTTTGTTTCGTAAAAACTTTTGATATAGGATTATAGAATATAGTATAGTTTACTTTTGTTATTAGGAAAAAAATAACACAAAATTTGTATCCATGTTCTTGGATCTTTGTATTAAGGTTTTTGCTTAAGCAAGAAAAGAAAAGATTTTCATACAAAGCCTTGACAAGTTTCTAATAAATATTGTTTATTGTCATTTCTGCTAATATTTTAAGTTTGTTTAAAGAAACATATGATATTTGGGAACTTAGTACCACATTGAGGTAAGTTATATAGTCTGATATTTCATATATAGTATAAAGATGCAGTGATTACAAAATCTCCAGTTCATCCGTTTTTTTTTTTCTTCTTTTGACTTAAATCTTTAGCTGTTATTAATTGTTCTCCACTGCATTCGGTTGTTAATGCCACTTTCTAATTGCTTTTACCTCATAAATCTTTGGTGCTTTTGTTATAGCATTTCTTCAGCCATTTCAACATTTCTCTCTCACACAATTTCAATTGCAGTGCCAAGGGTCTAAGAGAGCTTTTGTCGCTCACTGTCCGCTGCAGTCATCATAAGTCACAAAATTGTCCGGACACTTGCAAGACAAATGCGACGTTAGCTTATTTAATTAGAAAAGCTGCAGACGGAGTGAAAGAATTTGTTAGCAAAAGAGTGCACTTAACGGCCTCAGTGTCTACCTCTCTCGGCCCTCTATCTCTGTCTCTCACTCTCGCATTGCATCAATTGTACATTACTTCGCCGCTTGACGGCTTTTTAATTACGTCAACAATTAGCAGAGATAGCTAAAAAAAAAAAAAAAAAAGGGAAAGAAAAGCAAAGGAGATGCCATAGAACCATTGTCAATTGCACATCGTGACACTTGGCCAGGGCATATTGAAAAAGTTTTTTAATTACCACCGAAAAATATCGAACCGGAGTGAATGCTCTCTCTCTCTCTTTCTCTCTGATTTTCAATTATTCATTGACAGGAGTCTACTTTGCGCCGTTTAACCTGTCGACCGATTGACATAGGCCGTGACCCCCCTCCCCGCTCTTTGTTCCTCTCTAAAAAAAAAATTGTTCGCACCAGAAAGTTGTCAGCTTAACACTTTAAAGTTTGCATGCAACTTTAATGGACCAAATAATTTGGACTATTTAAATAAGTGATAACATTTGGCATACCCTTTATTTTAATTAAACAAGTGAAGAGGAAATGTCAATTAAACAATAATGAAAGTTATTAGCAAACATTTAATAAGATTTAAAAAGAAAAATCAGTTTAAACATTAATATGGAAACAATTTGTCCGGTAAAAAAGTTTTTGTTTTGGTATTATATAACAGAAAACTTTAACTATCTATGCCAAATATTTCTCATTTTCAATGAATTTAATAACCTATTCACAAGACCATAGCATTATGTTTCATAAATAATTTATTTTACTATTTTTGTAATAAGAAAAAACCAACCTTATACAGAAAGAAAGATGTATTTACAAAAATATACATTTTTATTTTTAATTTTTCACAATTTTAAACAGCAACGAAAACAAATTAAATATATTTCAATATATCTGATTTGTTGTCATTTACTGGAGGATTATAAATTAAACTATATAGTATATGGGCTCTCGAGTTAGAAAACTATAAAAGACCTATAAGTCATTTAAAATAACACATGGTTATATCCTATATCTGAACATTTATTTAACAAACTGGGGACACATACTGAATTACTTAAATTATCCTAAACTTGGCTAATAATCCTTACAAAATATGGCGCTGTGTTGCTCAATTGCATTGCTAAGACTTTTTTATAGCTTTTCTAACATTTACCATTTACAGAGACAATATACACTTCACAATTCAAATAAAATTTATTGTCACTAATTGTAGCACTTTCGATGGATAATCCACTTAACAACTTTATATATTACACCTAAAATAGTGGAAATGTCGATTAATAATTAATTAATGGCTAATATCGGAAATAATAAAACTTAATTTCCAATAAAATGGTTTTTCATAAGAAATAAACGCTAAAGACAAATTGCAATTAGTTAAATAACTTATTTATATGTAATAGTGTGTACATTTAGGCAGTAATTAAATAATAGGAGAATGTAAGGAGGCATAATAAATGGTAAGAGTTGAGGGTAATTTGTTTAATGCTCAGAGATCTGAAGTAGTTTCTGATATCTCATTCTAATATTCCCACAGACTCATTTATGTATGTGTGAGGTTGCAGTTGTGCTGCTTTTATTTTAGTAATTTTTAACAATAAACTAATCTACGTCTTTACAGTAAAGGGTTTGAATTCTTTGTCTTAATGAATTTCGCAGGTTTCCATGGAGTATAACTTTGAAAATATTGTCTTTCGAAGCGTTAAGTGGATTCAGTGTAAATTACTTTGAAAGATTAATAAAATAATTTAAAAAAATGAGATATCTGTAAAGCTGCTGAATAATATTATTACAGAGTCAAGGGGCCCAATTAGTTGGTACTTTTTTACCTTTTCTATACTTTATGAAACATTGTAATAAACTAAATCCTAATAAATTAATTAGTCTTTAAAAGGTTACAAGCTTGAATTGACTTAAGATGTAAGCAGAAAATGTGAAAATATCTTATATGCATTTCTTTTAATATTATTTTTAAACTAACTGGTATTTTACCTATTTCAAATACATATATATCAACAAGTAATTTATTGTTTACCAAAGATGGTTCTACAATTATAAGTACTTCTTTTTGAATAGGTACGCATAATAAATTTGAAATTCCCTTCTTGTAAAAACAACGACATATGAAGGTTTAAGGCTAAAATGTATTATGTATTTTCAAAATAAATTAATTTTCTTTAATTGATTTTACTAGAAAAGGATTAAATGGTCTTTCTTCCGCAACGTCTTCAATCAGCCAAGTTTGACTAGAAAATCTTCTTAAGTTGGAATAAGACCAATCTGATCGACTGATTGCACCAAAAATTTAGCTATAATTACATAGCTGCGGAATCAGACAGGTGGTCAGACAAAATACTACTAAATATACAACATAAATCGCCTTGGAACTTGGACTGGAAATATTTTTATACACCTTAAAAACTACAGTCCAAAACACTCTACAAAGAGCTGACAGTTTTCAATTTACACACAATTCTGTCACATTTTACATGGCAATTTGTAGTCGATAACTTTTTATTTCAATACAAACTTTGTACTTAGTTTTTGCTCTTTTGCGGTTTTAGTTTTGCATTTTATTATAAACATGAAATGTTATTTAAATGCAATATAAACAGACAATTAAATTGTGTTTTAATTATGCGTAAAAGTCATTTTATATATATATTTTTTTTTAATGGTTTGTTTTTGTAGTGTTTAAACGGAAAGTTTTAAATAATTATAACATGATTTTTGTTCTAACCCAACTCTCACACTCTGATTGATTGAAAAATTAGCCCGCAGACGAAAATAAATTTTAAAATTTCAATATGAAAAAAGTTTTTTCTCTGTCCGCCCCTGCGCCCCTTCAACCAAATCGGATCCACAACTCTTTCTATCCGTGACATTTTTATGCCCATGTCTTTAACATTTCTGGTCGTGTTTTGATTCACATTTTCTCCAAGACATTTCCTGCTCGGGTTTTCATTTGTGGATATACAGCGAGAAGTTGTAGGAGGAGGAGGAGGAGGGGGAGGTGAAGAGGTAGAAGTAGGTGTTAGAAGTCTGCCGTCTGTGAAAACATTTTAATTAATGCTGACAGCTGAAAATGTCGCGGCCACCTTTTGTTGTGTAAATTTCCAGCATTGGCGTTGGTTGGTCTTGGCTTTTGAGTTTGGAGTGGCATCGCGCAGCTATCCATAATTATGATTGGATTTCGTAGAGTTAACTTTGACTACTGGTTTTTGTATATTCAATTTTCTTCCTCTTGTTCTCCACACACACACAAACACACACACACTCTCCTCCTCCTCATCTAAAGAACGAACACGTCAACAAATTAATCCGCTTAGCTAGTGGCATTCACTCCCTCAAGGGTTTGCCCTCAGACTTTAGACTAGACAACTGCCAGACCCAGATCCAAAACAGAAAAAAAGATGAAGAGAAAAAAAAGAGTGAATCAGAAGACCCCCATAGACACATGACCAGACAGTTAAGCCTTAATCCTTAACTATGTAGTTATTGTCATCTATTGGGGGGAGTGTAAAGTTTTCTAGGGTTTCGCTTTTTTATTTGCAGTTGTCAAGGTGAATGTGAGAGTGAGTGAGTGAGTGAATGATGAACAAATGAATGAATGGGACTATCTGGAATCGAGCTTAAGCTAATTAATGGGATTCGATTGTTCAGCTAAATTTCCTCAATGGGGGTTGGGGTTTCAATTAATAATGGTATTAGGGTGAACAATTTTTTTCAAGTTTGGAATATTTAGAATATCTCAGAAGAGAAATTTATATAGGCACGTGAACCTTTATTAAATTTTATATATTCGTTCGATATTCGATAAAAAGTTGAATAGGAGATTTTTGGGTTGGTAACTTTCACTGGAATTTATTCTTTTTACACGATCAAGATCCATAGTTAAAGATCTGCATAGTATTATCGATGAAATTCTTTGCACATTTACTCTTAAAAAACCAATTTTTGTGTTTAAAATATTTGTTTTACGAATGAAGATCTACATAAACTAAGCCACTTAAAGTTTACCATTAAGATCCAAAAAAGTCTTATTAGAGATAATTATTCTTATAAGAACAAGCAATGTTTTTTCTCTTACCATAAAAAAACGATCAAAAAAAGTCATTAACAATTAGAAAAGATTTCTTAAAGCTTTCACAGGATATCTATAAACATTGAAAGGAACTGTTGTTGCATAAAAAAAAATCATAATTTTGTTGCCTTTTTAATGGAAAACTAATCGACAATAAGTCAAATTTTTTAACAAATTTTAAGACAAATATAATTTTGAATCAGAATTTGTAGCCTAAACTTTTGCAAAAGTTTTTATTTCAAATTTTTTGATTACTTTTTATTGTCATTATAAATTATATGGTGTAGGCTGACTTTTTTTTGCAACTGTTTGAATTGTTAACGCCCACTTAAATAGCAGCCTCTTATTTCTATGGCTTTGGTCACATCATCTTTTCCTACAGCTAGCCACAAAAGCGTATGCCTAGAGGGCAAAGCGTTTCCTTAGACCAGAAACCGAGAGAGAAGCTCAACGACAACAATTTTCATAGTAATAACAATATATAACATACAAATTTGAATAACAAATTAAGTTGCACATACACATACACACACACTCACACACATACATAGACGTGTTCTGTGACATTTGCAGTGGATTTTGCTGCAAGTAGCGTGAGATTTGAAATTGCCATTCAGTCGAGGTCGAGTCGTTGTAGTCGTCGTGGGGCTTCGACTTTGGCCACATACAACATAATTGAATGCCTGCAGGATATACACACACACACACACACACTCACACACAGTCTATATATTATATATACACTGTATAGTAAGCATACAGTCAAGTAAGGCATCCAGGCAGCAACTATGGCAATAGCCACAAAATATTTGTGACTTTGCCTGGTTGCAAGGCAAAAGCTAAGGCAAGGCAAATGTCGAATGTTGCATAAATCAACAACACACCGATGGTAAGGCGCAACATTGCTTCTGTTGTTCATGTTGTTGTTGTTATTGCTACTGCTGCCAATTTTGTCCGGCTACGTCCTGGACACGAACTTGATTGAATATTTCAAACTATGCATCTTTAATAATGCGCCACGTCAACGACGATGACGAGACCCTGCGGCTGTTTGTAGGATTTTGTGTCGGAAATGCAAAATGCACAGTCGACGACCCGCCCCCGCTGACTTATCCTCAATTTACTGGCACCCTTCAGCACTACTACCACAACAACAGCAATAACAACAACAATGCCGCAAGTTGCAGGATGTAATTTAGACTTTAGGACCTGCAACTGACCAATATCTAAACGGTTGCCTCCAACTTTAAACTTTTTCTATCCATCTTTTGAGTTGGAGTTCTGGGTTCGGTTACGGTTTCGGTCTGGCAGACTCTAATTGAATCCCACCGCATCAAGATGATAAAGTTTGTCTTCATCGTATTCGTCTTGAATGTCAGTCATCCCAACGTCTTTGGTGACAGTTTTCTCTGTTTGCTATACTTTGTGTTTGAGTGTCTGTGTTTGTGTCTCTCTCCCTCTCTCTCTCTTTCTGTATGTTTAGTTGACCGCAGTCAAAAATAGCCTTTTGGTAGAAAAACTTTGACTACAAAAATGCCCCCACGAACCTTCTTCCCTCTGTTCTATTCCCTTTACGATATCTGAAAGATTGCTGCTTGGGTGCTTAGCATCTACTACTTGTCAAAAAGTCAAAAGTTTGCCATAGTTCAAGTTAATGTTGTGTGACTTTTGTAGTTTTATTCAAGGCAATGAACCATACTTTAGCATGGATATACACTAAATATATATTCACAATATATATATCTATATATATGTATTGATTTGTATTGGTGTCGGTTCAAAGGAGAACAAGAAAGTGAAAAAAGTTTTAATAAGTTTCTGAATTGCTTGGCATGCTATGCATAATAGCTAATATATATATAACTTTCAAAAGAGTTAATAGATTTTTTCCCCTTTGGCATGGCAAGAAGGGAAATCTTTTGTTGGCCAACTGAAGAATCAACTAGGTATTAAATTTGGGTTGTCAGTCAAATAAAAAACGGGAAAGAGAGAACTCTTCAACTAACATTTTTGAAAATTTACATTTCTTACATATTTACCCTGATTTAAATTCTAAAACTTAAATTAACTTTTTCAAGAATACGAAATCTAAAAATAAGTTTAACAGTTGCACAAAATTGGTTTAGACAATTCTATTGTTAATTGTTCAATAAACAAACTAATAGCTAATATGACATGCTGATTTATCTTATTAGATATTTATTCGAGATCTTCTTTTCTTGTAAAATATTGACTCCTCATCTTGCTTGACAGAGACTAAGTTCTCTGTATTTCATTGCATTTTATTTGCCAGATGCTCAGAAGCTCATACCAGAAACTGATAAAGAGATCTTGCCTCTTTCCAGTCTTAGTTTTATATAATTTCACTCGATGAAGTATTCGCAAAATTATCTTTTGTCTTTACTTTTATCATTGAAAACTTTTGTTTAAAATGAGTGCAAGTGATTAATAACAAACCAATGTGTTTGGTATATCATAAGAAACAATACCTCTTTATTCCACTTCCAACTATTTTACTGTGTCAGCCACTGCTGGAACATGTCTTCATCGTTCGTTTGCATATTTATTACGCCATTTTAACGGCTCTAAGATAGACAAAATGAAAAATAGGGCGACTAACTGGCCCTGGCGAAATTCACAATTTTCGAGGCAATTACGAATAAAATGCGTAATGGAGTTAAACAGAAAATACTTTGAATATGCTAGAAAGAGAAGCATTTGGTTCCTCAACAATAAGTTAAACAAAAATTTCACCTTAATAGCATAAAAGGACAAAAAACCTAAGGACTGAAACAATCAACAGTTAATTTTCTTACATAAGTAGCCAAAAAAATTAAGATATGTTCGTCTATTTTAATATATTTGTGAATCTTTTGAATGAATTTCGGTTAATATGGTGTTAGCTAAAGTTTGAAGGTAACATTTTCACCATGGAAGCGAATCATTTAAAACAAAATTTAAAAATATCAAAGAAGCTAACTTCGGCTCTGCCGAAGTTTATATACCCTTGCAGCTTCGTTGTTTTATTATTTAATTTAAAAACTAAATTTTTAAAGTAATTGAAGAGAAAACTCAACTAAAAATTTTCCCGAATTCACCGAGAATCGAATCCACCAAACACCGAACCATCGTGCGACCGATCTTTACGTACTACGTCACCATCCTCACTTAACTCACTTAAGCTAGTTCGACATACATATACATACATATAGCAAACGCATGGCATCTCGCTCTTCAAATTTCGTTCTGTGCAACAACACAACGCAAATGTTTCTGTCTCTCTTAAACTTAACTTTTCATGTTTCAACCATGTAGCTTAAAATTTAAGCTCGAAAACGCATGGCTAAACAGACAGACGGACAGACGGACGGACGGACAGACGGACAAGTCTCAATCGACTCGGCTGTTGATGCTGATCAAGAATATATATACTTTATGGGGTCGGAAAAGTATATTTCTATGCGTTACAAACATCTGACCAATTTTATAATACCCTCTGCAAGGGTATAAAAAGATCGGCTAAAAATGAAAAAAATACGAAGCATAACCTCTGCAAATAAAAAGAAAATCAGAATTTATTTGTTTCAAAGGCCTTTAGTAGCATAAATAACAAAAAAAAATTGCACTTTTTTACATTACTCATCGCCCTCTTTATTTTCATTTTCATTTTTTGAATAAAGTCAGAATCGCTGAATATATCTGGGTCAAAAGGAGAGATTCCAGTAGCTTTGAAGCCAGATTTGATGATATTGGGTGTCAACGCCAGATCGAGAGTCTTACAGACTAATTCAGGAATGTGACGAATTTCCAACACCTAGGAAAACGAAGTGACAATTAAAATAGAAATTGATGGTCTCAAGGTTTTTAAGAACATAAACTGAACACTGAGATTTATAATGAGTCTTTAGCGGTCCTAAATAAAAAAACAAGGGTGCCCACAACCGGCGTCATGACGGTGCCCACAACCGGGAATGACAAACATTTTTTCAAGAGAACAAAAAATTAGGAAATAACTAAATTTTGATTAAACACGACATTAAATTACAAAATACAATGAAACCAATGCAAATTAAATGAAACACTTACCAGTTTTTGAAAGAATTAACATAAATATATCGCACTTCAAAAATAATATAAATTACTTTTCTGTTAATTTATTTCGAAATTTTTTTATAAAGCTCACAGCTACTACACAAATGCGTGCATTCGCTTTGTATTATAACAGAAACTTCGTACTGTAAAAAGACATGACTTACAATACTCAGATCAGTAGTCTATAATTGCTGTCAAAGTTTACGTATGGGTGCCCATAACCAGAGCGTGCCCACTACCGGCACACTTACCCTACACACAAATTTGTACCTTTCCTCTATAGTAAATTTGAGTCTAAATACTTCTTTAAAGTTCTTTAAAGGAGTCTCTAATTAAGGATCACTGATTCAGGATTTAGGATCGAGCTTCAACCAGGGAATACCAGCTGGTAGCCTGCCTTCAAAGCCTGCCTTAACTGATATAGAAATTTGTTCAAAGCTTTCTGATTTAGTGGTCCATTGCAATGGCAAACTTTACAATATCTGAAATTAGTTATTATCGAAATCTTTAAATGCAAATGTTTTTATTTGCTTGATTTGTAGGGTAAAGCAAGTTGGCAAAATGTATGAACGCTTCTTAAAAGTAAACTTTCTACAGTTTTTGGGTCAATTTGCAGATAAATATTAAATAATTCTGTATCATAAATTTGACATAAGCAATTAAAAACTGTGTTAGTTGTCTTAATTATCGCATTTCGCACTTAAATAAGTATAACACTTTGTCTGTTGGTTGTCTCTTATTTTGATTCATTATTCAAAACAGTTTTAATGTAAACTTCATTTTTTTTTCTTTTTTCCCCAAAAATTAATTTGCACCAGTGAATTTTGGTTTTAGCATTTACTTTGTGGTAGAAATTTAATTTCTCCGTAAGTCCACATTTTCATCATCTCGCCAAATCCTTTCTGTCTCCTGTCTCTTTCTATGTATTCTTTTTGCCCTTTTCTGGCTAGCCACTTAATTAAAATGTTGCATTCAAAATTAACTGCTGCGGCAAGGTATGTAAAATGTTAAATAAATTCGCCAACGTATCGTATGCGCAATGTTGCAAATCAGCTTAATGCGGCTTAGCTTGGTCCAAAAACCTGAAAAGCGGCACAGACCAGGTTCATGTTCAAGCCAAAAGGAGAGAGAAAAAAAAAATAAGAATACCACCAACAACAATGTTTAACAATGCTAAAATTTAATTTAGCTTTTCTATTTTTTTCTTCTTTCTTTTGTTATTTTTTTTTTTCTATTTTACCAACCTAAACAAAAAGAATGTTTAACACGAGACGCATTACACATACGCAGTGTGTGCGTCTCTTTCTCTCTGTTGAACTTTGGTCAAAACCACAGGAGATTAATTTCATGTCTGTGCATTCTTATTCTAGGAAAAGAAAAACTAAATGACTGTAGACAGACAACAAAAACATAGTACATATACACACACCTTAATCCTAGGAGAAGATATCTAAGAGGCACTGTAACATTATTGTTTAACAAGGTTGCAAATGTTTTATTTGCTCTACTATTAGGCAAACCAAAGCAAATTAAAAAACATAACACGAAACCTAATGAACAGTATCATGGAAAGGTTGGTCAAATGAAGACTAGTTCATTTTCGGCCATGTCAACATCATCAGATGTTTGTTGTAAGAAATGGGAAAACGACTTCAGTACATTACATTTCTTTCATGTCAACAAGAATTTATCTCTTTTTGGGTTGTACTTATTTTAGAATTTCAAAGCGAACTATAGCAAATGATATATATTCTAAAAATTTTTTGAAATTTTCTCTACAATATAAATCGGTTGATTATTGTACTTAATAGTTCCCAGTCTTAAATATATATTATAAGTTCTTTAATTAATACTTGAAATTTGTGATAAAATGTTTGTTATATTTTACAGCGCGGAGTTCTTATAGTTTGAAATTTTACTACATTTTATGAGTTAAAAAAAACTAAAAATGTGTTGTTGTTGTATAACAATGACATTAGTGAATTAATTTTAAAATCCTATTAAGAGAACGACTTAAGAACATGTTTCATAAAGGGAATAAATTGAAGAATTTTCTGTTTAGTTTAATGATTTTGTAGGTTTTTTTTTTTGTATTTTCTATTGCAGTTGTTCCATACTTACCGCACTACATAATTAAGTGTGTAATTTTCTGCGAAAAAACCACAACGCAAAAAATGCCAAATTTATCTGCAATGAAATTAAATAAAAGCAAAAAACCTTAATACCATAACATTTTAATAGCAAACATTTGTTTAAATAAAAAAGATCATTGATGTAAATTTAGTTTATCCTCATTTGCTTATGCCGAACAGCTGTCATTTTATCAATTTTCATCAAAAAGTTAAATGCTTTAACTCATATTTATAATAGTATCTATATAGATAATATTAGTATTAACAGAATTCTATACTATAATTTTTATAGATTTTTTAGGATAGATGATAAATAATATTAATGTTAACAGAATTCTATACTATAATTTTTATAGATTTTTTTGGATAGATGATTGTTAAATATAAAATATATTGTTATATGGGTGAAAATTTCCCAAGTGGGCCACCAACCATCAAATTTTGGCAAATTTTCACCCATATATATGAAATATATTGTTATATTTATGAATTTATTTTATTATATTTACATAAGTGAATAGGTATAGTAAGTATGTATTGTAAATATGAGGTTATTGTCAATAAAAGGGTCCGCTCTCCGTTAATATAACAATATTAAAGAATATTGTTTACACAAAGGCTTTTGAAATATTTTGTTATTATTATTTGTTATAAGTTAGAGAGTCTATTTCATTGACCGATGAAAAATGTAATTTTTTTGAGGTTATGTACCAAAAAAAAATTATTAAAAAATAACGGTGGTGGCAGGGAGATTTTCTTTTCTTTTGTTTAATTATCATTTAAACACTTAACAATAATAAAATATTTCTTTCCGTTTTTGATTCGTCTATTCGGTTGTTCGCTAGTGTAATCGAAACAAACTTAAATTAAGGTAAGTTTAACTCATATTGTAAGACTTCAACCTGCACATTATGCACTCAAAACTGTTTTGCTTTGAAATCAATAACCCAAAACATATATACATACATATGTATGTCTGAGATAGAGAGATAGATTATTTAAAAAATCGCGCCTAGTTTTAAGACAAATTGTGAATGTGAGAGAGACAACAATTAAGATGAATGGAAATGTTTGTAAATGATCAAAAGAAGCACAGATTACTGAATAAATTCGACAGAGCAACAAACTGAGACCCTTTGCACGATTTTAGTAAGAATATGTACGAAAATTCTGTAAATGAGACATCTCAAGGTCAGAATCTCAATACATCGTCGATATATACAATGTCTACCTATACAATTAGATAAAACAAAGCTAAAACGAATGTCGATATTAAAAGTAAAAAAAAAGGATAACCGAGTATATAATCAGTCTATTATTTCTATCTATATAGATAAAAAATAATTAGAAGTATATACATATTTATGTACGTAGTACGATCGCAAGATCTAGATATAAGAAAAGAATCCGACATAAGTCGAAATTATACACATTTTATTAAAGAAAAGTCGAAATTTATCCAAAAGAGTTGATTAAAATAAAACTCATTTAAGTCGCAAAGGAAACACAGTCGCAATTAAGTATTTTCTATTACATTTATGCTCTCAAAATTTTGCACAATATATGTATATATTTATGTAGATTTCAACAATTCATTGCTGATATGACATAATAAACAGGTAGATGGCAGACAAGTTTGGTCATTAAGTAGTAATTAGACGACCAAACCAATTTAGTGGGTGTGGTCAGGTCAGTTGGGTTCATCAATTGGCTGTTGCTGTTCGCAATCAGTATTATTCGCTGTCAATATTATCAACACGCATAATAACCCCTGACCACATGCCACTCCCTCTTAATCAACTCCCCTCCTATTGAGATGCTTTTGCTGTCAATGACACCCTGCTGACACTCAAGCTTACCCAGCCCTGCCGTGGCCTACCTAACTTTATGTCAGTACTTTGATGTTGGATCAAGGTGGGTAAGTGTGTGTGGGCAGCCTATTGCAGATGCTGTGCATAATTGGAAAATAGTTTGACCCAAAATCTAGACCGCCTGCTGATTATATGGTGGGCATCGATTAAGTGGATCATTTAAGGATAGGAAGTTATCCCTTAAAGCGATGAGGCAGCAGCAGGTGCTTTAATTGACTGTAAGAGATGCTGAAAGAGAGAGTGAGGCAGATGATGGCCATATCTTGTCCATCATATCTAATGGCACAAGTTGAATTTTAAATTCCCATTATAGTTGCCTTTAATAGCTTGATAATCTTGTACAATTTTACTTAATTGCCAAATAGAACAAACAACTTTAAATTATTCACTTTCCCCCTCTTTTATCAAGTAAAAGTTTGAGTATTTCTTTTACCCATTTTCCCCCTGCCCTCTTTGCATTGCTACTTGCCAACTTTAGGCGAGTGAAAAACTTTTACTGGCATTGGCTCATAAATTTGAAATTTTTGGAACATAAGTTAGCCGTGCACTTTGGTAAACAAAAAGCAAAAATAGAAAAAAAGAACTCTACAAATACACAAATCCGAAAACTCATTACGGTAATTAGACAGGAATTGTTGGTGGGAGTGAGGGGGGTACAATAGGGGGTGTGTGTGTGTGTGTCTATGAACACAAATAGATAAATGAAAATTTATGTGAAGCCCAAATAATGGCCATGGCAAACTAAAGTGCTCTGCGGTGATATGACATTTGAAATTTTCCAATATTATATTGTACACACCACTTCAACTAACCCCCCGCCTCTCTCCTCCTTACCCACTTTGAATTAGGCCAATTTATTATGAAAGTGTTAGAGGGTTAGAGGGTATCGAGTACTTTGTTCAAGTATCGAATATCGAGTAGTTGGGCTTATCAACTGTCAGTTGCACACCAATCGAGCTCATTGACCATAAATGGGCTTATTAATTGGAAGTTTCGTACAATGAATGGAGTGTCGAATTCCACTTTTGCAATTATTTCTGCTCATTGTGAACACTTTATAAATAATTTGTATATATTTATGCATATATACTATATACATACATATGTATAGTTGATGTTGTTGTTGTCGTTGGTCGTTAACAATGGCATCATAATTATGAAATTTTACATCGATAAAATTGGCATTCAAATTCATTAATTTTTATCGCTGGCCTCGATTATATTGTTCATTATTGTTGAATATCCTTTAATTCATTTTTGAACAAGTGACATTTACAGGCAATTATTATTTATGTTTTTTTTTTTTCTCTTCTTTTACTCTGTTTTTTTCTTGTAATTTAATTGCATTGAACAGATCATTGAACCGGTTATGATGATTGAATAAATTTTGACATCACTTTATGGGTCTTTTGCCACAAAATTAACAGTCTCAGAGCTCTTTTTAACCATGTTAAAATCCATGGATTTAATCAAATCTAATATTAACTTACTGCAGATTAAAATAACATGCACGATTAAGCCAGCGACTTTGAAGTTTTCTGATAGTTTAAGATAGTTTTAGGTTATATAAGTTATTTTTAACTTAGTAAATTATTTTGATTAAATTCCATAGCAAGCTTATTGATTTTAAAAAATAGTACTTTAGGAGCTACAATTTAGTTCTCTTTTAAATAACATTATAAGATTGTCCTCAAGTAACTTTAAAATTATTGCACAATAAATACTTAGTAAAAATTTATTGCGTTCGGATTTTATGTATCCGAAATACTTTTATAAAATATTTCCATTCTCGAACGAAATCAAACAAGTTCCTCTTGGTTTAAGAATTTAGAATTTCATCTTATTCACTTTGCATTGTTCTACTTACATTTTTATCGGAACAAGTATTTCTGAGTACACATATAACGACAGCTGAAAATTCCTATCGAATTCTGAATAAATTTTTTTACACTTTCCTCAATGAAATCACTTTTCATTTAATTGCACTTAAATAGTTATTTAATTTGATTTTGCTTAAATTTTAGAACTATATTTTGAATAAATTGCTTTGTTTAAGCTTTTTATACCCTGTACCCATAGGGTAAAAGGGTATATTACAGTCGCCAAAATGTATGTAACAGGCAGAAATATATATTTCTGACCTCATAAAGTATATACATATATTTTTGATCAGCATCACTAGCCGAGTCGATTGAGCCATGTCCGTCTGTCTGTCCGGTTGACCATTGAGATCTCGGAGACTATAAGAGCTAGAGCCACCAAATTCGGTTTGTAGATCCATCTAGTGTGTAGGCAGATAAAGTTTGTTTCAAATTTTTGCCACGCCCACTTTTGCCGCCTTGATTAAGTAAAAACTAATAACTAGAGCCATATTGAAGGCATCGAATTGTTATTTTTCACATCTAATAATATAGCCAAACTGCACCTGGTGACCAAATTTAATCCAAATCGGATAGTAAACATCGGAAATATACCCATATCCGTTTTGTACTGAAACACCAAGGAAGACATTGGCAGGCAGGAGTGAGCGAGACAGCATGCGCTTGCTGCTGCTGCATGTTAGGCGAATTTTATTTTAAATCGGTGGCGATTTTGAGAGTGTTTGTCTACATTAAATATCTCTGCTTGGTACAGGGTATAATCAACGTCGGCAAGGACGACTTGCTTGTTTTGTTTATCAGCTAAACTATCATTATCAAATTTTGAAGTTATTCATTAATGTTTATTATACTAGAGTAAATTTGCAGGAAACTTGTTTAGGTCGGCGGCAGTTTGAATATGAAAGGTTTTTTTTTAACTTTTTAGTTGTTTTTGTCTTTTTATAAACATTTATTAATGTTAATGCAATAACATTTTTTATGTATTTTCATTTAATTCGTATTTCTAGTCTTTGAATTTTTGTTTTGAATAAATCTTAGTACAGTGGCAGCAAATGATTATACATACATAACATAACGCACATATGTAGGTTTAATTGGTATACTTTTCATTCTCATTCGCTTTATTAGACCCAAGTTTCCAAAAATGTATCTGCATATTTCTTTCTTTCGAAGACTTATTCGTTTAGTTCAGTTTTCAATGGAAAATGCTATAGAATTCTTAAAAAATATAAAAAATTGATTAAGAGCACCAACAAAATGATGAGATTATAGCATGACACTTTAGTTTATCTAAAAAATGCAAATATTGTTTCCATAATTCCTTGAATTTTGTTTCTTTAATTATTATCCTAGCTTGATAAATTATTAATATTTATACACATATATTTTTTGCCTTCATTTGGTTTTATGGTTGACTTAGTTCAATTAGTTTTAATTGGCATTTGTCATATCAATTTGGTTATTCAAATGCAACGCCTTTTGCCATTTGGTAGCTTTTGCGGTCTCACTTGGTTGGTGGTCTTTGTCTTTATTTATATATTTTTTTGTTTTTTAACAATATTTGCCTCTTTGCTTTGCATTTTCAATTATGTGAATTGTTCTTTGTGTTCTTTTATTTAATGCTTTATCTATAGGCAACCATTGCATGATGCCTTTTTATGGAGTGTCCTGTGAGTGTGAGTGTGTGCATGTGTAAGTGTGTGTGTGTATGTGTGTGTACTGGGCATTGCAAACCGCATTGAAATTAACTTTAGTGCCATTTAAAGTTATGCGCTTCATAAATTTTGCAAAAACAGTTTCAATTAAAATGCGGCCGTCATAAAAAGGAAATGCTGTCGGCTCACATTGCTTCAGCAAATGCAATGTACGTAGTTGTTATTGTTGTTGCTGCTGTAGTTGCCGTTGTCCTTATTGTAGTTATAGAGTTGAACAAAAGGCAGCCACATGGCCAATAATGCAACAGGGAGAAAGAGAGAATATAGTAAAAGAATGCAATGAAATAACAGTGGCATAGTTCAAGGGGAAACCATTTAACCTTGTAATCAATATAAAAATTGAACTCTGTATGAAAATTGTCATAGGGACTATGCGAGGGATCCTGAAAAAAAGAAAAAAACGGGTAATTCCAAAAGCATTGGAAACTCATCATTTTTAAGGTAGTTTGCCAGATACTTTGAAAACTCTCCTGGATGTAGATCAAGAGAATACAAAATGCAATGAAGAACGCCCAAAAATCAACCTCTTAAGAAAGAAGTCTGCTTAATAGGGGTATTCGTTCAGGAGGCTTAACTTGACGTCTTCCTGCTCTAGTCTAAAAACATGAAATTTTTCTATGATCTATTAAATAAACCAGAACAAAACAAAAATAATAGTATTTAATAAAGTTTTATTTCTAAATTTTCACCAACTTAAGTTAACAAGTTGCTTTCAATTTTGCTCTTTTGATATCAAAAGGTTATACGGTAGCCATGAGATTAATAATATCTTACATTATCATTGTATTTTGCGATTTATCTTATTTTGCTCATAACGGAATTCACATTTTTATTGCATTTATTAATTGCAAGTTTATGGTGGATAAAATTTTACTCAACTTGTTTTCTACTAAAAATCAAAGGCCCCAATAATGGCAAACAATTGACAGAAATAATCGGTAAATCAATTCAAATTATGGCTAAAACAAGAACATAAAAATCGAAAAGCATGGAAAATGTCCAATTGTAATTATAGATTAATACAAGTTTTCGATAAGTTTTAAAAAAGTTATGTGACTATTAAAGTCCACTAAAAATTCCAAAACGAGTTATTCAGTTATTCAGCAATTATCGGAAGATTATCAAAGAAAGAAGATTATCAGAAATCTTTGTTAATAAACATTTGCCGAAGTCATTATCGTTAACTTTAAAAAACAGTCGAAGATTAATAAATTAAATATTGATGTTTAATATTTACTTTATATATAATTAAAAATCCCCTTTTAACTGAACGTCCCTGACTCTATTCAGTTTTGTTGCGCTTTCATTCCGCCAGGACAATGGCCGGATATCGCATCCTCTTTCCCTTGCAGTGTGGACCCTCAGCATCATTATCATCAACATAATTTGCAAACGCATTTAATTGCAAACTTGCATTAATTATGATTGAATAATTTTTTTCTGTCTTTTTTTTTTGTTTAAAATTGCAATTCGGCATCCTTTTCCTCCTTTGCTTTTCCTTTATTAAAGTGTAGAAAATGGGAGTGCTGCTTGTGTTGGCATCTTTTCTGATTTTCCTGTGACTCATTTTCAGTGACTGTTTTTTTTATCTATGCTTGCCAAGTAATTCAAAGTGCCTTTAGCGACACGTGCAATTTTCATTTTCATTTCTTCTTCTCCCTTTCCATCTTTTTGGCCACATTTACGCCAACTCCTGGCTTATCAGGGCCAAGTCCTGTTTGTCAGGTTGCCCTTGAGGCATTTTTGGCATCGATAAAATTGCTATAAAACTTGGTAGAGCACTGAAACACTCTGAAGAAAGGGGAAGACATCACATCTCTGCTCTGGCCTAGTTATTGAATTTTCCTAATGGAGGTGAAAGTTTTCAGGTTAGAGATATTGGCTATAATTTTTTTCCATAACATTTTTTTTTTTTGCACATTTTGTTTTTATTGAATTCAATTAATTTGAAAAGAGATTTTTGAATTTTTATCTTTTTTTCCCACATATTTAATGAAATTACCTGTGTCCACATCATAGCCTCAACCAGTGAGGCATCAACACACAGAAGGAAGGCATCCGCATTGCCAGTGCACTATGGGTAAAAACCCCGAAATTTTGGCATAAATTGTCCCTGAAGAGATAGAAGCTTGAAATTTTGTACATATATTAGTGTAAATTTTATATAATTTCAATTTTCTTTTTTTCAAAATTGAACCACGCCCACACCCCCTCCCCCTTTATACAAATTTATTAAAATATAAAAATGAAGATTGTTGCTTACATACACGTTTACATTTTATGCTATATATATTTGAAATACATTTTTCACATATTTTAAATATATTTTTCATATATTTTATATATATTTTATTACAGAATATATATGTTACCCAATATGTCCACATAAACGTTAGCTTAGATCCTTCTCATTTGCTGTAAGAAACATAAAAAATATCTTAGATAAGCTAATTTAATTTTATTTTTTTTTAATTTGCTTTCAATACCTGGACAAAAA
This sequence comes from Drosophila austrosaltans, assembly GCA_035045865.1. NCBI lineage: Eukaryota > Metazoa > Arthropoda > Insecta > Diptera > Drosophilidae > Drosophila > Drosophila austrosaltans. The sequence continues at coordinate 1,614,210 of JAWNOQ010000126.1, forward strand.
TTTTAATTCAGTCATCACCATCTTCTTCTTCTAATTCAATATAATTCAAATCAGAAGAGTATTCATCAGTGTCTTCTGAATCGTCTTCCTGTTCTTGGCTTTCGGTTGAACCAGCATACCTTCCACATGTTTCAGAAGAATCGTATTCCTCTAAAAGATCAAGAACTTCTGTTGGCAAATTCTTTTTCCTATTTCGCCTAGCTCGTTCTTTTAAAGTAAGGCTAGAAATAAGTGGGTCAGATGAGTCAAGTGCTCTGTTGAACACATCACTTATATTTTGCAATCGACTGTTCTTTCTAGCATGTGATTTTCGATCGCTTTTATAAATTTTATTCCGTGCTTCAGACGCGTTTTCTCCCAAAACCCCCACTGGAACTATACAGCTATCCATTATTTGATGTCCATGCACCAAAATTTTGTGGATGGTTGGAGACATTGGATACCAAATATATTTTGACATATACATATTGAAGGTTTTCTCACACAGATCTTTAAATTTCATGGGGTTCACCTTATATTCGCAAGAAATAGTAATTAATATGATATGAAAGTTACTTAGAATTTTTTTATCAAAACTTAAAATGGATGAAAACAGTTCGACATTTTGAAAAGCTCTTCTTGCCGTGTTGCCGTCATTGGTATTACCACTTCCATTTTGTTTGGGACTGCCAATATTAAGACCCATTTCATTCCATAACCTTTTTTGGATGTACTGTTTTCGTTGGCTTATGTTTTCCTTGTCAGATCCTTTAACACGCCATTTTTTTAACTCAATTCTGTATGATATTTTTAATACAAACTCCAGAAATCTGATCCACGCATGTAAAGGACTAACTCCATATTGAAGACTTTTGGAATTAACAGCAAATATTCCTGAGTTTTTAGCAGTTGATTGGGCTTTGCTCCACATAACGGGCATACTTGGCATGAATTGGTGCCAGTTAAAACATTTAAAACCTTTCCGTCAATTAATGTCATGTAGGGTTTATAAACCACAAGAATACTCTTTTCCTTAAAAATATACAAATAATTTTGAAGGTTTTGTATTTGTCCATCCAAACTTAATTTTTCCTTCAATATCAGTTCAGTTGTTTCCTTTGTAAATTCAATCTTTAACGGCCTGCAAAATCTTACTGATTGTGGAGTAGCGTTAAGCCAAATGACTTGATTGCACTCATCATTTAATTGTAATGGAATTATAGTGGTTACAAATAATGAATGATCCAATCCAATACTATCATCTTCTGCTTGTAAATGCTTTGTCCTGTAGAGCCGTCGAAACCGTAACTTAATATTAACGTACAACGCGATGAATTAGATATTTCAAGAACGTCTTGCTGCATCAGAAGAATACGATCGACTGTGTGATTTAATAAATTTTGTAACGAGACTTCTACTTTTGTCTCAGAGTACATGATTTCTTCAGGTCTACATTTTAGTTTATTTTCTCTAACCTTAGCGTATGATGGATAGATGTCACATCCTTGTTGCTTATTAAGAGCCTTCATGTTTAGGTATTGCTGCTTAGTCAATCCATTTTCTATTAAAAACGCTAATGCTTCATCAACACTTAACGGCAACGGGTAATTTTTCTCAAGTTTATTCTTAACTTCACTTAATTTATCACTGTACATCGCATGTTTCAAAACATATGTTGTATCTGTTTCCTTTAATTTTTTTGACGAAACCAATGCTGCGTGAATCAAAAGAGGAGTCGAGTTGTCGTGCTCTGAAGCAAGCGTTGAAGCCAATTTTCGTTTTAATCGAGGTCCAGCATCTTTATAGCTTAATTCCTTCCGACCTGCTCTTTCAAGTGGTCTGCCATATGAAACTACTTTGATACTTGACTCTAGCCAACGCGGGTGCTTATCTTTAAGCCGTTCCACCATTCGATTGCACTTTGGCAAATTGTAATTAATAAATCTAACAAATTGTTTGACTTTAAGCTCAATTACTTTAAGTTGATCGTCCGATACGTTGCCTTTGCCTATTTTCTGCACGATATAATTTTTTACAGCGCTTTCTTGGCGACTGTTGCTGCTCCACACTTCTAGCAGAATGGAGTTGCAGAACTCGTGTGTAACTGCAACATGTCGATTATTTCGTAAAGGGGCAAAAATGAGCAAGAAGTCTTTTCAATATTGGATTTAGCGAAGATTAGTACACAACTTGTTATTAAAACATTTCAAATACCTTTCTCGACTCAAAAGTTACAATTCACGAAACGCACAAATTAGTTTTAGTTTTAATCTAGAAATACACATAGCAACACATTGGACAATTGGACAATAAATTACAATAACTGCAAAATCAATGTAAACAACTTATTTCACATACCTTCTTGAATTTTTTCCATAATAAAACTTTTTCGCAATTGCAAAATATAAAGTTTTATGCACGCTGAAAGTCGATGAAGTTTTTGCGCTTTTTTTCGATAACTAGAGCAACCCTGAAACAGCTGACTTTGGCTAAACGTAAATCATTAAGGGCACTCCGTAAAAAATTTTAAAAATTGTTTTTACACTACTTGGAATGTTTTTTATTAGATATAAACAAAAATATTCATATCAGAAAAAAAAAAAAAACTTTATTAATGCCAAAATTTTGGGGTTTTTACCCATAGTGCAGTGGCAACATTTGCAAATCTTATTTGCCTTTTCCATTATACTCTACCCTTATATTTATATAAGGGAGTTTTAGCAAGTAAATATGCTAGGATACACCCCGTAACAAGGTATTATCAAAAGTTTTATATGGATTTAAGGCAAAGGAGATTTCAGTGTTTTTAGATTTTAGGGAATCATCCTTGTTATATTTAATCTTATTGTAAAAAATAATTTTAATCAAGGTATAGTTTTATATAATTAAAGAGAACATAAACTCAAATAATTTTCAAGAAATTTATATTTATTTATAACTAAAAACAATTTTACATGTATTGAAAAATATTTGAAATTCTATTGTATTTATATGCAAGTCGGACTTGGATACAGTAGCTGAAAAAAGTATTTCGATCTAAAGAAAAGTAATTGTTAAAACTTTCGTTGCAATGTGATTTTTATTGATTGGGTATTTTTAATAATAAATATGTTTCTATTTCCCTTTAACTCACTTTTTACTTTTATTTGCTTCAAAAGAGTTTACCAATAACTTTAAGTGCTTCAATATTTATTCTATTTCAAGGAACATTTAAAAAAATGAATTGTTATGATTGGTCCATGCGCTGTTAAGTTACAACACATTTTACAATTTATTTTTATATATATAGATAAATATTTTATTATAACATATTTTTAAACCATTTCGTTACTATGTATTGTTATTTCATATAAGTCTGTTGAATGAAAGTTAAAATTTTTACTACATTGCAGCTGATGGAAAAACACATGAAACTTATATACATGGAAAAATATAAAAACATTGTAAAATAATATAAAAAATTTTGTAAGAACATTTTAATGAAACGTTTCATGTTCTTTGTAATAAACTTTTTCATAACGCAGTACAAAAAATGTGTATTAACAAGTTTTGAAGAGTTAAACTGCATAGCTAAAACTAGTTTTAGTTTAATCTAATGAATTGGAAATAATTTGTTTTGCAGTTGCCAAAGAAAAATGTTTAAATTTTGTCAAGCTGCCAACTAAAGGAAAAACTGGTAAATGTTGACAAAAAGACTTTTTACTTTTTATCCTTGAATACTTTAACTTGAAGACCTTTAACCAAGTTTATCAAAAAACCATGCCAAACTACTTCGAAAAAATTTTAAATGCTTTTAATAATTGCCTTATCTTTATGTCACAATTATATGTAAGTGCATTTCGCAATTCGCCTTTAACATTTAAATTTGTATCGAGAGGAAAAAAAATGTAATTTACAGTTAATCAGACATGGCCACAAATGCGCTATAAACAAACAAAAAACAAAAACCAATGAGAGGAAATAAAGAAAAAAGTGGCTAACGATGTGGAGGTGCCTACAGCGCATCAATGCGGCGATTGGCAACTGCTCCTCCATGGGCAGACACGTGTACTTTGTTTTTGCGACTCAGCTGGCATGCTTCAATGATTGCACTCCCCCCACGGACACCCTTCGACCCGCATCGAAAGTCATAATTGCTGAATACGACGCCGCCCGCCTATAAAATAAATCAAGGATAATGCTGAGCGGAATTAAAAATTAAACGAAGTGCGCCATTTACTTTATATTTTTCCCTCTTTTCGTTTCGGTTTTTCCTCTGGTTTTGTTTGGTATCCATCGCAGTTCCATATTGCATATCGTGTGTGCATAGCCGATTTTTATAGACGCTTTTTATTGCGCATTTTCCATTGATGTTGGAAAAAAAAAAGAAGAAAATTCTCGCCGGTTTTCACCAGTTTTTGTGATTTCTTTTATTTTTTCTTTTCTCTTTCGTATCGTACGTTGATTTTATTTGAATGAAAATTGGTGAATTGTATGATAGACGTTGTCTACGAATTGGGCGTGGCAATGCGGGCGTGGCGTATGCGTAATATTTTACAGGAGCCATGAAAAAGTATGGAACATGGCATGAGCAAAATGGGTGGCCCTTTCAATGAGCACATTGTGAAGTACTCTGCCCCATTCTGGTGGGGGAAAGGGGGAAGGAATTTGCTTGGCTGCGCATCTGTTCAAGTAGCTGATTATATTTGGAGGGCAAACATTGTTAAGCTTTAAGGAATTTAACTGATTGGAGAGAGTATGGGTATCGAAAATGAAGAAAAAATGTATATATAGAGAGCTATATATATACATGTCTAAGTATGTATGCGAATTTGATATAAGATTAAGAGTAAATAGATAACATCAAAACATCTGCAGATGAAAAGTTTTGAAATTTTAAAGCAATCGAGATTAAAGGGACCAATTAAAGAAATACAAGAAAAAATTTAATAATGCATAAGTAAAGTAGAAAATTTTGATTTAAAGTCACAGAGAATTAATTGCCTTGCATAGACTTTCATAATAAATTGCTAACTTTGAAAAGTTTAACAGTTAACAATAAGTACATTTAAAAATCACTTTAACTGTGGCCCATTATAAACGTAAAAATAAAAATGCCTGTAAAAAATTATAATGAAAATTTAGGAAAATTTTATACCTGTTCTCTACTTTTCCGCCTGCAGCAATCAACAATATTAAAGGTAAACTTCTCTCATACACCAAAGTGCTCTGCCATAAAATGTCACCTGTTAGCGAGTCTTTTAATAGCAACTAATTTTAGCTGCCTAGTGCACATCATTTTCCATGATTTAGTAGGCAGGTCCTGCATTATTGCCGGAATCTTAACTTAATGTATTTTGGCATAAAAGTAAAGGTTTATGGTGATTGTATTTTAAGGAGTAACCTTCAACTGGAGCTATAACAAAACAGTTTCCATTTTAGAATTTACCAATTATAATTAAGTTTTTGGTTTCACTCTTTGGTTTTATACAAACTGACTGAAATGTCTGGGGCATTGGTGACGGTTTATCGTGATATTGTCATATAAATATAATCTATTTATTTATTTAGTTAAACAACAACAAACAATAGCAATTGACTTAATATTGCTTAACATATTATAATTTTAGAAAAAGAATAACATAATTTTAATTTAAAAAGTAAACTGGCAAAAGGCTAGAAAAAAAGAGTAAAAGCAAAACAAAAAAAAAATATCAAAGAAGCCAACTTCGGCTCTGCCGAAGTTTGTATACCCTTGCAGCTTCATTGTTTTATTATTTAATTTAAAAACAAAATTTTTTAAGTAATTGAAGAGAAAACTCAACTAAAAATTTTCCCGAATTCACCGAGAATCGAATCCACCAAACACCGAACCATCGTGCGACCGATCTTTACGTACTACGTCACCATCCTCACTTAACTCACTTAAGCTAGTTCGACATACATATACATATGTACATATAGCAAACGCATAGCATCTCGCTCTTTAAATTTTGTTCTGTGCAACAACACAACGCAAATGTTTCTGTCTCTCTCACACACCGCCTGGTGACCAATTTTTGCATATGTATGTGTGTGTGTGATTGCTTGGAATTTGTTTTTGTTTCTTTGCTGCCAAAGAAAATTGCTTATTTTACTCGAGGTACCTCCACGTTTTAGTTAATAACTCCGGTGATAATTATCCGATCCGACTAATTTTTAAACTTGATCTGGATGATCGATTAAGGAACTTAACTTTTCATGTTTCAACCATGTAGCTTAAAATTTAAGCTCGAAAACGTCTGGCTAAACAGACAGACGGACAGACGGACATGTCTCAATCGACTCGGCTATTGATGCTGATCAAGAATATATATACTTTATGGGGTCGGAAATGTATATTTCTATGCGTTACAAACATCTGACCAATTTTATAATACCCTCTACAAGGGTACAAAATACTTAAGATAAAGAAACTTAGGATTCAGGAAGTTCGAAGGAAGTCATGGAGTAATGTGCATAAGGAAGAAAAAGAAATGTGAGGAGTAAGAATATGGGCAAACTCATTGTAGTCATGCACGAATGGGGTCAATTAGACTGAAATTTGAGAGGCATGTTTTTAAATGTAGAGCGATGAAGTTACGTGTGAGGACTACATTATAAAACCAATGGATACGAAAAATATTACTATTTGGAAATTAAATAATCATTATAGATTTAAGTCAATGCAAATTGTATTTAGGCCAGTGTCAATTTTTATACTCTGTCTTGTATGGTATTTGTTTGTGAACGCACTTTCTGCATTCCATCTTCTGCCAACAAGGGGAAGCAGAATAGTCAAAATTATGGTTCGCCGACAAAACGCAATGCATAGACTAATCACTTACATTTTGGCAGCTTAGAGATACAGACCTTCGTTCATTTGTAATATTCTAAATCTGAATAGCCAAAAGCCAAAAGATTATTATATATTTAGATAGCTCATGAGTGAGTGAGCCAAAATAAATGGCTCTCTGAACTGAGCCACTGAACTTGTTCATTCAATATGGCTCATTTTGGCTCACCAGCTCATTTTGGCACACAAGTTCTTGATCTCGCTTTGCGATCTTCTTCTGGCCAGTGAGCCATATGAAAAAAGAACGAATAAGCTGGTTCACCTCAATGAGCTGCTTTTACCCAAGTATAGATTATTACATTCCACTCATTTCTTAACAATGACAGACATGGCTAGTTCTATTGATGCTGATCAAAAATGTTATGAACAAATTATTAAAAGAAAAATATAATACATGGCAATAAGGCTCACAAACCTTGTAAAAAGGTTTAATTTTTGCAAAACAATTTTTGAATCAAGCTGTTAGAGTAATGCTATAATCGGCCGATCTTTAGGGTTGCTTGAAGGATGACTAATATCAGCAAATGACATGCAATAAAAGTGCGCCAAGTGGATTTTGTTTTGTCAAAATGATGTAGCTTCTCATTTATGTGAGTTTAGTTGCTGTAATCAATTGACTTTTATTGAACAGTTATATTTAAATGTTAAGTGTTTTTTTAAATTTATTAGGCGTTGTTTCTGCCGTTGCTGCTGTCTTTACTCAATAACTATCGGCATTCTTTGCCCTTCTTCTGCTGTTTTTATGCCGCTGCGTGTTACCAGATCACTGATTTTTTAAACTTCTGCTACATTGCCAGATCGCTGCTGTTTAACAGCTGCTTCTTCTATTACATTCTGCTCGATTGCTGAAATTTCTTACGTGCATAAAAATTTCTGTCGTTACAAATAAGTTAATGGTTATTTGGATATGATATTGTTAAATTTCATAGATTTCTATATATGTACATCTGTTTCCATAACGACCTCAATATTTTCTTATGGTATATATAGGTATGTATGTATTAAAAGAGTTAGTAAAAGGCTGACTGATCCTGAAAATAACTAAGCCATATACCTACATCTGTATAAGACAATAGTCAAACAGTAAGAAGGCTCAATAGATTATTACAAGGAAGGACATACTTCATGCAGGCTAAAGAACTGAATGGAAGAAGCAATTTGAAACGTGAATGTATAAACAATGGAATTTTTAAATATTGTAAATTGTAAATACACCTGGCCCTCGCTTAGCACTACCTCATTTAACACTAACTCGGTCTAACACGATTGCAAATTTGGTACTGTCCCCCTCTTAACACGCTACAAACCTCGATCTAACACGATGTGAAAAATATTTAAAAAAAAAGAATTTTGACTTCAAGGCACTTTTGTTGTTGGACAAAGCCCCTGGGCATCTAAAAAATACAAGCCATCCGAAAGCTAAAAGAAAATTTCTACAAATAATAGAACATAATTTTTTCAGCCAATCATTGTGGGATTGGTTCAGAATAAAACAAAGAATTCAACTGAGTTTACTGATAATTTGTTTTTAGGAAAACTTAAAGAAATCATTGAATTAACAAGCAACCTGAAATATTCACATGAAAACTCTGATCCGAATATGGCAAGACGATAAAATTTTGCAAGACAGTTGGGAAAAACCATTTTTCCTTACCAGTGCTACAAAAAAGTTTTAAAAGCCTAACTCAAAAATGACTGATTTTTTAAACAAACTATTAGAACCAACATAAAATGTTTAAATTTCTTAGATTTTCATTACTTCCAATCGGATTTCTTACTTTTTAGTTTGAATTTAGTTTAATATTGTAGATTCCACAATGTAGAAAATAGTCCAAATTTGAAAAATAAATATTTTTATTTTGAATCTGTAGTCATCTTGAAACTTAACTCCTTATTTTGTATGAAACCCACTACTCGTTTAACACGAATTCGCTTAACACGGTGTTTTCTAAGAACGTAACCCCCGTGTTAAGCGAGGGTCAGGTGTATTGTAAATAATATAAATTTTAAAATTTTGGAAACATTAATGTAATTTACATATTTAACAAACTATCGAAAGCAATTCTTAACTTAATGCGTATTTCCTTTTTTTAGTTCTTTAAAGACAATTTGTTAACTCCTTCTATCGATAGACTAAAATCTAGCAACATTTAACCCCATCACATCATTAATTCTTGTTTCAGGAGCAACCCTTTCAGTCTGTCACACCAAAAGGAGAGAAAGAAAAAATATTCCTATTCCCGTATTCTAGCAATTTATAAAATAGCAAATTTGGTAGCAACCAAACACAAGAAAAAAAAAAGTGGACGAAATTTGTCAAAGCAAATAAATAACTTAAAGGACATCCCGTACACACACCCACAAACACACACACACACACTCGCACACACACACCCGTTGTCCCAGTCCGCTTCAACGTTACCCCATGGTATCGTTTATGCCAAATGACCCTCATTATTTCGTCTTATTACCAAAATAAATTGAGTTTTGGCTTAAAATTTTATGAATGTATGCGTGTGTGTGAGTATGTGTGTGTTTGGGACTGTGTGTTTGTGTGTGCTAAACAAATGAGCATTGGGGGACACTTTCTCTTAACAATTTTGATGGAAATATGAACATTTAATTTTTTTCTTTTCTTGTTGATGAAAATGAAATGAAATTGAATTTCACCTTGAGGGAAAAATGGAAAATGGGAGCCGTGCTAAATCAAATATTGACACAAAGTAAGAAGAAGAAGAAAGTGTATCTTCTTCTATTGCTTGGCAAATTCGATTAAATTTACCACGCCCCTAGTAAAAGGCGCCGCATTATTGTGAAGCCATTAGCAGGCTTTGTCCTCTCCCACTAGAAGCAACTCGACACTTTTCTATGCCAGCCAAATTGAATTAAAAATGCATCATAAAATGGACGTAGATTTGATTAATGGCACCGCCCACACCACCCGCCTAACTAGGGACACCAGAAATGAAAAGTCCTGGAACCCATCCAAAAAACGCCAAACCAAGAACAAGAAAAGCAAAGTAGAAGAAGACGAAGAAAAAAAGGTTCTTGAAATAAATGACGGCAGAGACTTTGCGCACAAGACAGCCCAACTAATCATAAACTTGAAGAACTTTGGGTCTAGTAGATGGTCCATTTAGCTCCCATACGCAAAACGTAAGAGGAAGGCTTATAAATAAATAGAAAGTTTCCTGAAATAGAGATGAGAGTGGTTGACGGCAATGAAAGTCAAAAGACCAGAAATATACTTTTTCAAAGAAAGTCAGTTAAGAAAAATCTAGAACATATATTTCAATTGGTAGTGTACTAGCAATAGTACAACAAACTATTACTAGTAAGTTGCTTGAAAGTTTCGCAAGTTTGTCAAATTAGCAAAATTACTTGTCTTTCCTATATAAAATAGTCATCGATGTAACCAATGTTGCCTAAATTAATTTGACAGCTTTAACTACTCTGAGAAATTTCGTTTAATTCTTTATAAAATGAGTTTAGAAATAACAAAGTTGTAATTAACTATAAAACTAAATTAATTGAATTGTAATTAATTGTAATATATCGGCTCATATGATTTTGATAACATTTTTAAAGACGTTTCTAGTGCATTTTAAAAGTTGTTTAAATAGCTTCTGTTTACTTTTTGTCTCCATTTTATAAAGGATATCTGAAACAAGTGAGCATTATCCAATTGTCCTGTTTTTCTTTAATTGGTAGACCTTTTTCCTAGCATTTTCCGATCCAGAAAAAAAAGGAGAATTTTAACTGCTACAAAAATAAAAGTAATCGCAGAAAAGTGTATACGTTTTTTGTTCCTTTTTATTAGTAAAAAATATCTTTTTCCTAATTCGAGGTAAAGTTTTTGAAGTTTCACCCATTCGTCTAAAATAGGTAAAAAATTCTTTTAAACAAGTTTACATCAATTATTCAAAAATTAATTGTTTAAAATTTTTTCCAAAAAAAGAATAATTCATTTAGCAAAATTAATTTTGCAATTTTATATTATAGAAATATAAATAAATACTAACACCAATAAATGATCTCATCTAATCTTATATATTTGGTATCAGTCTACAAAGGACTTTCAAATTGTTCAATAAAACTTGAAATAGTTTAAGGAATTGATATTATAAATTCCTTTCTCGCATATCAATTACCATGGGTTACTTTAATCACATTGATCGAATCTCTAGCAAAACAAATTCAAAACATTTCTAGTCTTAAAAATTAACAATCATAAGATTTCTTAGTTATCAAAAATTTATACAAATTTATAATATTTAATATTGTTTACCATCTCTAAAGCGTATACTCTTACCATATCCTTACACACATCCTTCCACTCGTCCTTTTTTTTCTGCCTGCTAATGAAGCCATTTGACTGTAGTGAAAACTTGACGAAACTTGAGATGGTTTTTCACTTTCTGTCTGCTTACAAATTGGACAAGGACGCGCACACACATAAATTAGAGAGGAAAGTGTTCTAAAATAACTTTTTATGTTCCAGAGGGTTGGAAAAGTAGCTCCTACTACTACTACTAAAAATATTCGTCGTTAAAGTCAAAACACAACCATATGGCTAGGTAACAAAAAACATACCAACAAAATAACAAGCTACTTGAATGTAAGTCACCCCTCCCTGAATTAGTTGACACATTGCCATTACCCTTATACTGGTAGTTTAGAGCTGCTTGGGCGTGCTTGCGGCCCATAAAAAACCTATACACCGAAATATATATATTTCAATTAGTTGCGTTTTTTTAGTTGGAAATGCAAGCCATAAAATGTATCTTCTAGTTCATTTAGTTTGCTGAGACGACTCGTAAATTGTGCGACGGCAAATCGTAAATAATATTTTTTTTTGACTTCTAATAGATTTTTACGGTTCTACTTACTGCTAGGGAACAGGCAAAGTCACAAGTCGCAGATGTTTCGAAACAATTTTTGATGGCCCATTAAAAGGGTTTTCGAAAAAAAAAGAAATGAACGGAGACTGAACACAAATGATATGTGATGGGACTATGAAGTGTTTATGACTTGTTGGATTGATTTAGGAAATACATGAAAAAATGATACTTTTAATGCGGCTATAAAAGGTGTAATTTACAAAATTAAATGAAAATGAAACATTTCTTGTGGGTTTTCGTTATAAAATCTAGTTGGTAATAGATTCCATTTGATAATTGTTAAACCAAAGTGCAATGTCAAGATCATTTAAATTCTATACGACATTATTTCTGTTAACTGAAATGCAATTACTGAATATATTTTAAGATAATAAGAAGTAAATTAGCACAGAAAATAAAAACTCCGTTAGAAATAGGTTGATTAATACTTGAAAACTCATAAAAAATAGGCAATTTTAGGCAATTTGTTTGCCCCAATGAATCAAAATAAAGCAAAATATATTTTATATATGTATACTCTACCATTGTTCAAATCATTTTGCGCTACTTCATCTCATGCCTCTCAATTTGATATTATAGTCATTTCTTTTGCATGGTCATTTTGGTTAATGTGGAATCCCCTCGAGTCGAATGGGCTCGCATACTGCTAATGGAGTTGCCAATGAGAATGCGAAACGAAGACCTTCAAACATCTGTCCATTAAAACGATTCCCTGGGATGGACCATTAATTACGCAAATGTTTCGATGGTTGGGTTTTTTTTTTGGTGGGAGGTGGGGTAGGACTGCTCCCCCCTCAATAAAAGGGGACATCTGGTGGAGCGCAGCTGAGAGAACTACAAATTGCATTAAAATGTTCAAATATATATATATATGTATATATATACGAGTATATTCGCATTCCAGATGCCGATTTTTATTCAATTTAACAATTTTTATTTGATTTGCTTGCAGTGTCAGCACAATGCTAAAGAGCAAGCGAGATGGAGAGACATAGAATTGCATAACCAAGGGAAAAACTGGCGTTGTCAATGGCTACACGCGTCAACAAGAATTTGGCAGCTGATTTGTTGATAGATGGAATTTCCTCCACTGTAGCTGACGTTGCTACTGGTCCTGCTCCCGGTTCTGTCCATCCCCTCCTTTCCCTCTGGCCATCCATTGTCATCGCCATTTATGCGCTTCGCTGGGCAATAGTGGGAGGCTCAATGGTAAAAAAAAAAAAAAACGAAAAAAAAACAGCCTACACACACACACGCACACAGACTCACTCACTCACACCACACGCAAACATGCCAAAAGTTTTGCACAAAGCAAAAATTCTATCAGCCAGCAACTGACTGAGCATGCAAAAAGCATTGGGTACCAGGATCTAATAGCAGGACCATAACATGCCCAGGACACATATATGCAAGAAGGAGCTCAGAGTAAAAAAAACGAAAAAGTAGGCAGTCAAATCGTCCTTCGTTACGTATTTTATGATAGTCTTCCTTTAGCTGGCACCGACTACGACGACAGCAATGGCGATGGCGACGACAACGACGACAAGAAATGATTTCATTTTGCTGACTGTCGTCGTAACTGAAATTGCCTACTGCTAACTGCGGATGCTAGCGTTGCGAAGGAATAGCACTCACTGTGAGGCCAACCCAATAGAAATTTGGAGATGGCTCAGAAAAAAAGGAAACTAATGAATTGAAAAGGAAATCGCAGGGTTTTTTGGGTTCCATATTATATATGGATAAGTTTTATTTTTATTATTCTATTAAGATTTCATTAAAAAGAAAAAAATGACAAGGATTACAGTCAATATTAATTAAGTTTATTCTTAAACAAGAAAGAACAAGTTATTCAATATGGAAAAAAGAATACGCAATCAATTTAAACATCGGAAAGATGAATAAAACAATGAAACTTTAAATCAAATAGATAGCGGATCCTGCCATTCTTGAGTTTTTTTTTTTAATGCTTGTTGTATGTAATATATAGTGTTTATTGGATTTCAAAATAGATAAGTATGGGTTTTGAAGTCATTTATAAAGGCTTAAGTCATTTGAGACAAATGTTGTTCCTTTTGAAGTTAAACTTTTCAGCCAATTAGGATATGTTCCCATTGGGATTTCAACAACTAGCCATAAAGCAGTTGTGCAAGAAAAAAAATAGTCTTTGTCTAATGTAATTATTGATTCAAATAAAGTTCTTTATTAGAAGTAGTAAAAGATGTTGCCATTTCGACGATACACAGCGAACTAGTCTACCATGATGACAGTGTTGCCAGACAGAACAAATTATAATAAGGATGTCAGACTGTCTCTTAGCTTGAACCTTAATACAACGTTAATTTCGAACAGTTTCTATTGTATATAAAGCCGAATTGTTCCCATTTATTTGAATCGAAAACTGCAACTGGATAGATTTATTGGTTTTACTTTTTCACATTAATTTTCAAAGAAAAAAACCAGTGAAAAATACATTTTTTTTTTTATAAGTTGTTAAATAGTACGACAAATTTTTTAACGCAATTTAATTTTTTTATTTAATGTATTTTATTTTAGAATTTTCACAAACGTTGAAATGATAATTAATCAAAAGTTGTTCGTTATCTATCTTCCAGGCTTTTGTTGCATATCTTTTTGATGTACTTAAGAAGAACTTAGATTTAATTTAGTTTCCATTTAAGTATCACTTCTAAAGGGAGTAATATTTTAATCCAAAACACCTTTAACAAGAAGTCCAAGCGCATTTCCTAGTGGGGCATTAGACAATGGGACACCATAGCAACAGACTCCCATCGCACATTCCACTGTACGGCCCCCAACTATATATATAAACATACATATATACCTCAACGATTCCTTTTTTTTACGAGTATATACATATATATTTATCTATGTATATATGTATGGGTGTGTATATCTATTGCCGCGTTTTGTTTATTTTGTTCTATTTACTCTTATCGCTGAACCACAGGAAACATGATGATGAAAATAATGATATAAGTGGCATAAAACCCAAGAAACCAAAACAAAGAACAATAACAGAGAGAACGAGAGAGATAGAAAGAGAAATTGCGCTATTTCTGCTGTTTTTTTCAATTTCTTAGGCAATTTTGCATAAAATTGGCTTTCAGTAAAACCTTGAGGGTCTGTGAGACATTGTCCAGACACAAGGAACTACCGTGATTTCTGAGGTAGAAAGGAACCACAATACCACATCTATGACGGATTCCTTTTTTTTTTTGCCTCCTTTTTTTTTGTTGAAGTAAATTCAATTTGCTTTTTCGGTGATATCAAAATGTTGTCGTTGTTTGGGTTGGGTTGGGGTTGGGGTTGTGTGTTGGGATTTGGTTTTTGGGCTTGAGGGCTGTGTGGGGGGCGTGATTTTTTTTTTCTAAACGCTCGAAACTCAAATTGAATTTATTTGCTGCGAATTTTCATTGCACACACAAAGCAGGCAAAAGGGACCGAGGATATGGTCCAAAAAATAATTCGATTTGATTTTATTTTGCATTGCTTTGACGGGTTTTTAAGCGGTGCACCGACAACCTTTTTTTTTTTTTTTTGCATAGGAATGTTGTTTGGTTTGAATTGGTTTATCATTTCGTAGGAGCGCAATAGTTGTTAGTGGAATAGGTTGGGCGCTGGAGGTGGGCTGGTGGGCTCTCTGGTCTTGCTGGACGGGATTTATAATGCGCTTAATGTGCGCATATAATTCGATTTTGTGACAGTAAATGTGCGGAAAATTTTTGAATTAGAATAGATGGACAACAACACAAAAAAATTGAAACTGAAATCGTTCAATGTACAATAATGTTAAAGGATTGATTTTGCACGGACGATGGAGTAATACAATTATCGAATTTGTAAAAGGATTTTTGAAGAGAAAAAAGTGTATCAAGAATGCTTCCTTCTTTTTTTTTGAGAATTCTGCTTCATCAGTTTCAATTACTATATTATTATGTATTATATGAAAGCTAGCTACAAACTTGTTTTAGTTTACTGAGGCTAAGTACTCAGTTAGTTCCGATATAGTTAGTTCTTGATATACCGAACTTCGTCATAACAAAACAACTCAACATAACGAATTTCTCTTCAAGTCTCTTGAAAAAACCTCGCTTTTACGAAGTTTTTCATCCAAAAATGCTCTATGGCTATAACGAAGAATCTCTGAGTCTGAAATCCTCTATATAGGGAAACAATATTTCGAGCACCTCTATACATCGAAAATAAAGTAAGGCAAAATTAAATTTGTGGCAAGCTTTAATTGTCTTCATACATTACTTATTACTGGTGATGACATTGTTGATAGTGTTTTGAACAGAAATACAGTCGACCATGTTAAGGTGGATGAAGAGGTCGAGAACGTTGTCACTGCCAATGAAGCTAAACAACTGGTTGAAAAGCTCCAAACTTTTCTTTACTTTTTATATAAACCTCACTTCAGTGCAGATCTATCATTAATTTTATGTAAACGGGTAAAAACAGAATTTTCATTAAGATTTCTTTAAATTTCGTCTTAACAAAGTTTTACTAATAAGTACCTACAGCGAAACAATAGATATAACGAAAAAATTTCTGGTTCCCTTCAGATTCGTTATATCGAGGTTTCACTGTAATACGTTTTCCATAAATGTTTAATAAACGTTTTAAGCTCAATCAAATTCAACTATTTTCAATATTGCATTTAACTTCAAAGAATTTCCTGAAGCTAAGCCAACTAAGAAAGTGAATTATAAAGGACTATACCAATCGAATCTAAGTCGTACGATCCTGCTTTGATTTTATATGTTAAAAATTAAAGTACGGTTGGATCTCGATTATCCAGGACGGTCGGGACCAGAGCCATCACGGGAAACCGAAAAACCCAGTAAATCGAGAGCAAAATTTCCACGTATTTTGTACTTGAAATTTTCTAAGTAATTAAATACATATCTTTAAATCTGCTAGGTGATCAACCTTCAAACGCACACGGATCATAAAAATATGTAATATGGACATACAGGCGTGTTTCTCATTGATTGCTAACTAAAACGGGGAAGCCCCGAACTCGTTTTATTATTTTAAAAAGAAAATTTCGTTTGAAATCACGGATAATAGGGGTAATCACGGTTAACAGGGGTAATGAAACAAATTCAAATTCATCCCGGATAATCGGGGTGCCCGGTTAATCGGGGGCCGGATAATTGAGGTCCAACTGTATAACTGTAACTACATTTATACATTTATCGGCAATGTATTGGAATTCTGTCTTTGGCAAGTCTCATTTACAGAATTTTCCTTCATATTGTTACTAAAATCGTGCAGCGGGCCTCAGTGGGTTGGTGTATCGAATTTCTCCAGTAATCTGCGTGACCTTTTTCTAGAAGCTCGTTTACAAACATTTTCACGACAGCGCATTCTGTCATTGCACTCTTTTAGTGTTACACATTACATCTTAGGCTACACACTATCCAATACTGACCAATTTGAATCAAAAGGAGGCGCGTTTGTCTTGTTATATTTTAAGTGCATAGTTTTATCTCCGACATATGTATGTGTGATGAAGAGAGACGAAAAAAGAGAGAAACATTTTATTTATTGAGAAGAAAATTTAACAAGTTTTATTTTACCATAAAATTGGCAACAGTTTAAGTTAAAGATTTCCCTCAGCTTAGTATAGAAATGACATTTATATCCCAATTAATTTTTCGTTCGAGAGGAAATTTTATTAAGTTTGTTAATGGGAACTGCCTTTGATTCTGATTATGCAACCTAAAACTACCCTAAGAATAATCAGAAATTACCTTAAATTATAATGTTTTATTTGAATACATGCATAGTCTAATAGTCTAAAAAACATCTATCAACAAGTACTTTAAATAAGTCTTAAGCATGTAATTTTTGTAGTTTTTATATTTTCTGTAGAAAATGAATTGCTTTGAAAGAAACAACCGCAAAACTCCACTCAAAAAGTTTTTGCAAAACAAACTAAAGTTGATTAAAATCGTCTAGATGTTGTAGGCAATGGTTTTTCATTTATTTATTATAGTTACAATTTCTATTGGTCTGGACCAAATGAATGGAATAAGAAACAAAATAACTTTCAAGTTCATTCCGCATTGCGCTCGACTCATTAAACAGAAATGTAGAAAAAAACGCTCTGTGGCTGGAAAACAAAAAGGGAGAAAGTAGTGGAAAACTTTAACACTTCAATTGGTCTCAAGAATTCACACACAAAAAACATGTACACCCACACACTCATAAACACACACACACATATATACAGAGTATCCTTCAACTATCTCCTTCATCAACGCAAAGCAAAAGAAATCGTCAGAAATCGCACTTATCGCTTCAATGAAAAAGTCAGCAAAGAACCAGACAAAGCCCTCAAAAATACAACAACAACAGAAAAAAAAAAACTTAATTTCCGCTTTTGGTGTGAGGCCAAAAAGTTTATGGTCCTTGGAACAACAAAATAAAACTTAAAATAACAACAACTATTTGCTAGTAAACAAGAAATTTCACTTGAGTGATATATAAAAAAGAGACTGAGAAGAAACCAAACGAGTCCAAGACCAACAGAGAGAATGAGAGAGAAAGAGAGAGGGAGAAAGAGTTATATAGATGAAAAACTTTTTTGTGGAGGGAAAAACCCAAAAACCAACGAACCAAACTCGGAATTTGTCTGCAGGAAATCCGCAGGAAATCGTTGGACTTTTTCAGCTTTCACGTTGTTGGATGTTTTATTTTGTATTATTTTTGCTATTTTGTCTAAGACAAAAATTGAAGGGTTTGGCAAGGGTTGAAATTGTCTCAATTCTTGATTTGGGACTATTGCCCACGTTCTGTCAGACGACGGGCTTCGTAATTATGACCAGTTCTATGGGTGAGGAACAATTTTGATGGAACAATTGAAGATTTGGCTTGCGGCCAGTCAAAATAATGTGGCAAACACACATTTCAGTTTGAACAATCGAACAATTGAGCAATCGAGAATAGAGTTGAATACATACAGTTCTCGTTCCCCTTCCCTTCCCTCCCTTCTCTCTCTCTCTCTCTCGCTCTCTAATCGTTTGACGTACCAAAATAATTTCCAATGAGTTTGCGGCTCATTGAGTTCCAGGACGTGAGCAAAGTTGGTGGGGTTGGCACGAAGGCCAATGAATTGTCCTGAATTAGTAAGGACTAAACGCTGGGGTAGCCATTTGGTATGAACTTCTTGGCATTTATGTGCAACAATCTGATATCAATTAATGCTAATGAATGTCTTTATATATGTATGTCTATGTGTATGAGGTGATTTGTTAATCGAACATGAGGAAGAAACTGATAAACGTTAAACATATTGAAAACGTTTAAATTAGAATCGTGTGCAAATTACAAGTTTTTAGACTTTAGTCACATTTTAAATCTACAATTAATGTTCTACTCTTCGTTTCGTTTTATCTTACTAATAATCTGTTCTTCTGTTAGATTAGATCACCAACGAGACACTTAGAAATTGAATGCAAAGATTGATTGATATCCTTTCCACAGGGGTATATTCACTTCATATTGTCGCTGTTTTGACGAAAATTAAAAATTTGTGTCGAGCGAGCTATTGAAGTGCGGTGTTGTAAAACTTCACGACACACACACACTACGATGCCTGCCCATGTACCGATTAGTGCACACATACATTGACAGAACTTGCTCTCACTTGCTCTCATTGAGCGTACGAACGTTCGGCTTTTTGCCGAAGGTCTCTGGGGTTCCATGGTTAGGCTAGTGTTTGCAATCAAAAAATCTTACGTTTGTCCCATCTATGTATTGTATAGTTAGTGATTAGATCTTATTTGTTTTGCTAACAAATTTGAATGTTAAATGCTTTAGATCAATTTAAATAACTCTTTAAAAATTGGCCAAAAACAGAGAAGTTTCAAAATTGAAGTCAAAGATTTTAAAAAGATAAAATCTTCAAGCCAAATATATTATTCTCTAAATGACTTATATTTGTTTAAATATTGTTACACACAATCCATTGACGTGTATATTATACTTGGGTAAAAGCAGCTCATTGAGGTGAACTGGCTCATTCGTTTTTTTTTTTTTCGAAGTGAGCCAACTCACTCATATGGCTCACTAGCTCACTTGTAGATAGCTTATAAGCTCACTTTGCGATCGCCAGTTGAGCGAACCATAAGAACTAGTGAGCCAAACTGAGCGTGTGCCAAACTGAACTAGTGAGCCAAACTGAGCTAGTGAGCCAAAATGAGCTAGTGAGCCAAACTGAGCCATATTGAATGAACAAGCTCAGTGGCTCAGTTCAGTGAGCCATTCATTTTGGCTCACTCACTCATGAGCTACCCAAGTATAGTGTATATTAGTTTGGTGGAATTATTTCACTTTATTTTTTTGTCAACTTGTAATTTTATTTGAACTTTATATACATATACATATGTAAAGAGGGTAGGTAACACTAGTAAGCGATCGGAATGGCATCACTGAAAGTATACTAACACGGGGATTGTGGCAGTAGCAGAAAAGCGAATCCAACGTGTTGTTGAAGAGGAAAGTTGAAGTCCTAAAGTTGTCGATCCAAAGTTGTGAAGTTGTCGAATCTAAAGTTTTCGATTCGTAGGCAATGAGTTGCAGTCGCCGCAGTCATGTGTATGCAGTTATCAGAAGCCCAACTTCCCAGTCGTCGCAAGTTTCATATTTTACTGTCCCAAATTGCCAATCTTACTTGTAAATCAATCAATGTTCATCGTATAATCAAGTAAATTAATAAACAAGGTTCTATACCTGACATACATATACATGTACATATGTATGTGCATATGTACTTTGTGTTGTCGTCAGCAAAGTCCAATAACCAGCTAACATTTTCTTTTTAATTAACGATACATTTAAAACTGTAATTACTCTGATTTTTTTTGGGCCTCATCATAACCAATTATTATTTCGTTCTAACAAATATATCAAAGTATTCCACAAGAAAATTCGAAATAATTTTAAAATCAAATTTGTTATATTATCAAAATAATTTTATACAAAGACTTATAAGACATTGAACAAACAATCAAAACAGATTTAGTAAAAAAATTCTTAATCCAAATCTTTACAGTAAATATGTAGATATAGTATTAAAATTTATATGTGAGGCTGTTGATCGTTTCTGCAGAAGTTTTTTACTTCGTTAAAAATTCTCATTTTGGAAAGTCCTTTTTCATAATTGCATATTACACAATCAAAACTAAATATACGAAACAAACTAGAATGTTTGAATATTTAAGTTTTTAATAACACTTTAGGGTAAGAAGAATTCTTCTTCTTATTATTATTATTATTCTAAACAAAAAACTACAAAAATTGTAGTTAAATGAACTTTTTTGAACATTGCATTAAAGGAGAATTTCACAAGAACAATAATTTAATTTTATTTCTTACACAAATAGTCGCTGTAATCAGTAATCACTGTGAATGAGATTCACATTTTTCCAAAAATATATTTTAAAATTAATAAATTAAGCCTCCAAGCTGTCTTAAATAAAATTATAATTGCCAAAGCAGCTTTAGGTTTCAAATTTGTTTGTTGCAAATTTTTTGCATTTTAAAGAGAAAAAGTTAAGCTATTCGAAGCCAAGAGAACCACATTTTTAGTGCGTGCAAAATGGGTATATTTGTTTTGTTATAAAATTGGCGACTGTCACAATAAACAAATCTTTTTAATACTTTAGACTGTTTGTAATTTGATTACCAAGTATGTATATCAAAAGCATATTTAAAATTTGCCAATTTTAAACAAAATAAAAGATTTCGAATATAAAATACTATAAAACACGATGCAACCTTGTAAGGGTATTGCACACGGCGGCAGTTGGCCAAGACAAAGTCTCGCCTTCTAGTTATACATAAAGCGAGGCCATACCATGTGCCATTTACCCACACATAATGCATAAACTTCTTCCGCTCTAACCCCCATCCATTAACCCTCGTTCACCGCTCCACCGCAGCGTTCCCCCCCTTTCGTAAGTGCTACTTTTGAAGTGCCTCCAACACAAAAGATGACTTTTTTTTTGTGTTGTATTCTTTTTATTTCTGCATTTTCATAAATGCCTTGGCATAAAGCAAAGTTGTTGAGGCTGTTATTAAGTATATAATTTTCCCAACCACGCCCATGCAGCGGACGAACGCCCACTTTCTCACTGGCACAAAATGTGTTTCTATTTAATTTTTATAAAATTGCAACGCAACCGAAATGTGCGAAGCGAAAAAGGCAGGCAGAAAAGTTTTTCTCATTTTTTTTTCTGCCGAGGAGGTCGTTAACACTTTTCCCCCACACAGCACCTCCCGCTTAAACCACTGCCCCGCAACTCCACTAGGCAACTCTCTTCCTCTTGCGTTTGCTCTGAGGAGCAACAGTTAACGTGGCGTATGCGCAACGTATGCATTTAATTTAATTTCATTATATTTATGCGCATCTATAGAAATGTGGGCGAACTAGTGGTGTGTGTGTGATAGGCGTGGCATGCAAATTGCAAAACTTTGCCTGAGCTGCTCGTCCCGCATTTTATGTTAAATAATTTATGTGACAAACACACACACACACACATAAACACAACACAGATTGAGAGTTGTTACGTTTATGAATTTAATATTAAAGTGTCATTTAATTGCAACATTTTTTTTCTCTTTTTAAATATTTTTCGTGTACGAAAAATAAATACTTTATCAAATTTTCATAGCTTAGAGATGGAATCGTGATTCAGTGTTTCTTTTTTGCATCAGCTAAAACTTATTTTAGGAAAAGTTACATAAAAATGGTTAAAAAATGGGATACTGAAATTTGGGAACTACTATTGCCAATAGTCAAATCATAAATACTCCGAAATAAAATAGATATTTTAAACTGCTCAAAATGAATTTACAAAATTGGATAATATTCAAGGAGCACAATGGAGCAATTAGCAAGATTTAAAAGAGAAATCTTACTGACTTTCGTTAAAACTTTAGTGAAATTTTATTTTATTAAACACCTTGATGCTGATTTTTCGGCATGTCGATATTAGAGATTTCAAAATCTCCATATATGTAAATCTGCTTGATAACCGAAAGTAAAATAGTTTTTGTACAAATTTGGAGTTAAACGAGTAATATAAAAGTTTCTCCTATACAAACTTAAGTACGCACACCAAAAAAAAAAAAAAAAATAATAATAATAATAATCATGAAAAATAAATATCGAAATCAATTACAGTCAAATGTTGATAATCGATATCGAAAACCTTGTTACTTTTTAGTAAGGAAAAAATTGAAAATGCAAATGATAACAAATTTCGAATCGGAGTTTTAAATTATTGGTAAGCTTGCCAATGATAAAATATAATGAAATATGAAATATATAAACGACGTAAATTTGTATAGAAAAACAAATATTAGGAGCTTAATTTATTAACATTCTTTTTAGATTGTTTCACAGATCTCTATATATTCAAAATAAAGCATAATCATTTTTTTTTTTCAGCATAGGAACAAATCCAGAATTTTATACCCGTTTAAGCATAATATAAATTTATTTATTTTACATAATTTAAAATTATTTATAGTTGGTAGCCTATTAGAAAATATAAAGATGAAAAACATTAACTATTTATATAAAGAAGTACCCAATCATAACCTACAACAAGCTCCAAGAAATGTAATATAATTTTTTAGATTTAGAATGGCATACCGTAAAAATTTAAACTAATTTCAGCTCATTCCGGGCACATATGTATGTAGATTCAATTCTTATCCACGCTATAAAATACAGAAATTTTATATGATACACATATGACAAAAGTTAAGGGACTATTCTTTCCAAAGTTATTCCAACCAATCCTGGGACGTTAGTCTTACAATTGGTAAGACGATATGTATCAAGTTTGATTGTTTCCTAGAAAGCTCTTTTATAGATTGGACTAACTTTACCAAACTAAAATACGTTCTTACCATTCCTATATACATACATATATGGAATAAACTCTCTGTTTTTGTAATAATCAATATTAATCTGTTATAGTGCTCAAAGGTTGTCCCATCACCAAATTGAATTTATTGGCTACATTGATTTTTATGCATATTATGCATTATTGAAATGGCACAAAAATGTATAATTCAATTAATTAGCAACAAGTTTTTGCTTTAAATATATAAAAACTTAACATTTTATGCAATTTTCGTAAAATTTATCTCAATTTTCATTGGAATATGCGGATATATGTAGATATAGTATATACATTGGATAAATGAAATTCAATTAGTCTGCCCTCGTTTGCAGCACAAAGACCACAGAGAGCATCTGCTATTTAAACATTTTGTTAATTTGCATTTGCTTTCAGCTAGGACACCTCACAATCCGCCAACCCCCGCCATCCTCCCTTTCTACTATCTACCAAGAGATGGAAAATTTGAATATGGACACACTGGAAAATGTTTCCAACTGTTAATAGCCAAAAATGGCCTGATAAAAGTTGAGAGGGCAGTGGGTGTGGGTGTGGCCAGGGCCAGTATGATTTCTCATCTTTTGTATGAATGTTTTTTGGGTGTCGCGACAAAATTTCATAAATAAACATTTGAACAAATTATGCGGAATTTTCCATTGGAAAAGTGGTTGAGTTGTGTTTAAATGGGTGGTTTTTGGGTGGGATTTTTGAGTGGGTTTTTGCTTTTAACTAAGCGCGAAATGCATTAATGTAGTTGCAATTTGAATTTTAATACCCTACACGGTAAACGGGTATAAACAGAAATTGGGTTAACTTCAACAAACAAGCAGAGGGAAGGGATCATCTGGAAAATGGACAAACAGTTCTAAGACTTTTACTTGTTATGAAGTTTATTTGTTTTTACAGTAGATTAAACTTTTGAAAGAGTATCACGAATTCCACCATATGAATTAATTTAGGTAAATTTCTTTTTGAATTATGCTTTTGGTATACAAATTAGAATGAGGCACTTGCATTCGTTTGTTATGTAAATGAATGAATGAAAAGCGGGATCTCATCTAACCAAAAAAAAAAAAAGAATAGAATAGATGAAAACAGAATAGAGAGAATAAAGGATATGGAGAGGAGATTTTCCTTTCTATGCTATAATTTATCCGGTTTTTCTTTCTCAACCTCTTTTTGCAATTAGCTTCATATGCTTAATCTCGCTAAAAGCACACTTAAATATCATTCACATTCGCATTTGCATTAAGCCAATGCCAGTTTGGTCTTTCCATTTTGTTTTAACTTGGCTAACGAATCTATAAAACAAAAGAAAATGACAAACAAAAGAAAACAACTAAAATATGGCACATAAAAAGCGGAACTGTGTTAGTCGTTCAAAAATCTCTTTGGCCAAAGAAAATAACAGCAACAACAACAAAAACAAATACAATGTGAAAATTTTCTACTGAAAACGAGCTAAAAACGAGCTAAAAGCAGCCATTTCCGCTTGGCTTGACTTTGCCTCCTCCTTCCTGGCTGGCTCCTGGTCCTACCCAGAAATAATGATGATGCTGGGGCCAGGTCTGGCTGGGTTTGAGGTTTGTTCCATTGTATATATATACATCTGCAAGTAACTCAAACAAAGCAAAAGGTAAAGAAAAGCAAAGCAAGAGGCAAAAGCATTATTTTCTTCTAGCTTTTTTTTCATCTCCCTCTCTCTCTCTCTTTTTTCTGCATGTTGCATTTCACGAAATACAACAAAAATAAAATAAAAATGTATATAAGAAGTAACTATAAAAGAGAATTTTTTTCTAAATGGGGTTTACTTTATGGATAATAAGTTAATTCGCTTGTAAATAACTTGGTCAAAGAGTTTAGAGCAGCGAAATGTTTCGAGTTGTTGAAAATTTTCTCATAGGTAGGCTCCTAATTTAAACAAATTTTCAAAACATAAGTTTAGAATGGAAAGTTTTGTTAATTTAATATTAAATAATGTGTATAACATTTCTTGGAAAGTTTTAATGTGGGAATTTTCGTTACTTCATTTAATATGTTTAACTGTGCAAGTCCAGTTAAATATACCAGCAACTTTTATTGAACAAGAAGTCTTATTGGAAAAGAATATATATAATATATATATATATATATATATGTATATGCATAAGTAAACATATATACAAGTAATTCAGTATTGCAAATAAACTTACCAATACATTGAATACATTGATTACATACATTAAGTAGTCTACTACAATGGGTAAATAAATGGATTTGAGGGAAAAATTTAATACAAAAATATAAATTAAGTAATGATTTACTTTTATTTATTGAAATAGCAGACTCAAAAACCCAATGAATGCACCATTTCTATATCATTTCAATGAAATTTGATTCGTTTTTAGTTTCAAACAGTTCAGTTGGGACTATGTTTAAAAAGCAGTAAAAACATAGCCAACAAGCCGCAGGACTATTGAAGAGCTCAAAGTAAACATTAGTACCGGGGAGGCGCTGGACTATCAACCGATAGACCGAAATACAAAAACTAGTCCAAATAAAAGACAAAATTCAAAACCAGTCAACGAGAAACGGTTTTCATTTAATTGGTTTTTAATAGAATGTTGTCTACAATAGAAGTATTCTCTTTCCTAAATAAATTAATCTTACTCCTGTCTTAACTAACATTTGAAATAACATCTTATCCTCAATTGACATTCTAAGCATAAGAAATTCATTGGTCTTCCCATAAAATAGTACTTCCCAAATTATATGCAAAGGTTTTTGGGTTTTTCTTTTTTCTAAGTTATTTGTTAGCTATATATAACACTGAAAATATATCAAAAAGCTTTTATCATGGTGAATTTTATATATTTCATATGAGACATATATGTATAGCTGAACTTATCAATACAGATACCTATAGAAATGAGTAAATGAAAACTAATGTTTAGTAGGTTTTCGGAGAAGCAATATGCGACTTAGTTTGCAGATATAAGTACAAATACATACATACTGTATATATCAGCTTTCGATTTTTTCAGACTATTCTAATCTATGGTGAAGCTTAAGCTACCCGAGTGTATAAACATATGTTGGACTTCTTTCAAGTGGACCTAGTAACTTACTTTGACTATTCGGACCAACTCAATTCACTAAAATTTCATTTGAAAGTACACAAAAATATACACTTGTATTCATACAAATGCAAAACGCTATGCAAACCCAACTCATTGTTTGCCAGTTCTATTAAATCTAATTCCGAATCCCATAAAAACTTCCCCTAACTTAATCCTAAACTAAATTAGACTTTGCTTCCATCTCTAAACTCTCAACCAGGCAACTTAATCAGGCTCATACCTTATGGTAACTGTGGTGCTTCTCTCTCTCTCTCTCTAGCATCCGAACTAAGCTTTCCAACCATCGCCCATCTCTATTACTTCAATTTAAAATGCTGCCAGCTAAAATAATTGCTTTGGCACACGCGTTGGCTGGCTTGTTGGCATTTCCCTACATTTGCCACCCATTTCTCCTAATGCCAACATAACCTAACCCCTAACACATTCTGACCCAAAAAAGTTGCTCTGTTTGCCAAATGTATAAATGCCAAAGCATTTAAAATTTGCGCAACTTTTGCGCTTCGATGCTTTAACTTTTGACACCTACGACAGGCAAATAACCCGACACCCGGGCAAAAGAGAAATGAATCCCAGACCGGAACTGATGCCTGGGCACACGCCGCCTCCACTCGTCCATTCCGCTCTCTCTGCAGGAAGCAATGAATTCATTCATTTGTTTACTCGTTCAAGTGGCAACTTCATTTTGTAAACACTTTCGTTTACATATAACTTTTTTTTTTCTCTGCTACCAAAAAATAAAATAACAGCAGCAGAAGCAACAAACATCACCAGAGACCTGGCATAGGAGCAGCAGCAGCAGCAGGGGAAGTAGGTGCTGAGGGTGAAGTGGGATGCAGACGTACAAGAGAGAAGGAGGCAAATGTGTAAGGCAGCCCACAAGTTACATATCCCTTTACAACACAAAGTCGACCGTCGACGACCGCCGAGAAGGGCGCAGCAGGACCTACAACTCACTAACAGAACCACAAAGCACTGCTGCACAGTGGACTCAAGCATGTTGAAAAATGAGATGCAGCCAGTTGATAATATAGTTGATAAGAATATATATATATTGACTTAACTTTTAAAGTTTTCTTGACATTTAGTAAGAATTTGACTTAAGCATATTAAAAAAGAACTGTGCAGGGAAAGGAGAAGGAAAACCAGGCATCAAATAAAGGTTAGGACTGCCAACTTGCTAGCAGACTACTTTCCAAGCATTCTCCTACTCTAATACATATGATGTTTCTACTTTCTAATCGTCCAAGAATAGGAATTCAAAATGTTTTAACTTATAAAAGGAAAGATAAAGTAAATTAACAACCAATTATAATAAGGAAACAATAATACTAACATAAAATTAAAAATGTAATTGTAGCTATTTCCCTTTTTTTCTCTTTTTGTATAATTGAAAACCACTGTGCCCCGACTTTTTGCGGATTCTGTCCGCTAGCCGCACTCTTCTCTCCGCTCCTCTTCTCTTCTTGACGATTGCTTGTTTTGGTGGCGTTTCACAGCTTCGCTCGGCAGCTTTTGGCAAAAGTTTCGTGTTTTACTTTTAGTTTGTGGCTTTTCTGGTTTTATCTTCAACTTAATAAAATGCCGTCAACAGTTTTAAATGCAAATTTCGCATCTGCAGCTCGCGTATGTCTCTTACCACTGCCACTACCTCCCCCCCACCCCCCTAGTTAGCACAAATGAGACTTGCAAATGATTATGCGCTTTGCTTTAGCTTCAAAATCTTTAAAGTCCTTTGTAAAATGGATTTTGGGTTAGTGGAGATCTTTAGGAATGTGTCTCCCCCTTGGGCAACTTTAAGAAATTTTATCAATTTCCCTGCAAGTTTTCCCTCTTTCGCTTTATGTGTGTCTGTGTGTGTGTGTGTGTGTGTGTGTGTGTCTGTGTGTGTGTGTGTGTTTGTGCAATTTTAGAAAGTTTTTAGTAGCATGTCTCTACTTCTTTTTTTGAAGTAGGGGAATGCTTTGAAAATAGTTTACCAGCAAGTTGGCAGTCCTAACCCTTATTTAATGCCTGGTTTTCCCTGTAGTTTTCCCCACACAGTTTTTCTCCAGTTATTTGTTGTTATTGCTGGTTTTCATGTTAGAAGGTCAAGCTTCTAATGTTTGCTAGGGAGAAGAGAAATGTTCACAGTTCTATGCCAATTAATGAGCTGGAAATGCAAAGTTTTTCAACAGTTCCAAGTGTTGTTTCAATGTGGTTAAGTTATTTTGGAGTTGTAGAGTATATATACAGTCATTCATATTAAATTGATCAAAGAGATTGTGCAAGTAACTCTTACTCATGTTGAAAGAGTTTCAGGAAATAAATTTCATTTACTTTTAGAACTTTCTTGACAATAATCGAATGCACATAAACTTTATTCAATTCAATTTAATTTTAAAATAAAATATATACCCAACTATATAGTAAACAAATGTGTAGTATCTTAAGGGGATTACTATTCATTTATATATATTGGTTTAAAAAAATAAAAAGGAATCATAATTCATAATAATTTAGACTTTAGTTAAACTTCACCCATTTCTACATATATATTTACATCTATAGTTTGCAGATTATTTATTTAATGTTACTAAACGATATTAGTTTTTGGGATTAGTTCTTCTCATGACATGGGTTGCAAATAGTTTTGAACATTACACATGTTTCAAATATATTTCAATTTATTATTTGTAATTTACACAATATCCCTTTTACATTCCATAGATCCTGTAACGCAATGAACAAAAATATTTTAAAAACAAAGTCAGCTTAATCTCATTTTATGATGAAACAAAATCCGAAAGAACTTTTAAACAAAAATCTCACTTTTATTATATTTTCCCCCTATTCAGGTTATCATTCTATTTTGTTATGTTTTCTTTTTTTTTTTTGTTTTGCATGTGAGCACCAAAAAACAAAAACAAAATGGTTTATTAGAAATAAGCGTCGACTTAGAGATATCGTGTAATTCATAATTTGGTAAAAAAAATTAACATTTCTTATGCTGTATCAATTATTTTAATAAATGAAAAATTATAGAAAAAATGAAAAATTATTGCAAAATTATTATAAATTAATTATATATTTTTTTAAAGAATAAAAGTTAGTTTTAATGGGGAAATTAATTTGATAGGTTCATCAAGTCAAAGACGTACATTGGTCTTAAAAGTTTAATGATGATGATCGACAATTTATCTTTTATCCACATTAAGTAAACCTTCCCTATATCTGATTATTTGTATCATTTGCTGAATTTTAACATACTATACTTGCGTAGCTCATGAGTGTGTGTGAGCCAACATGAATGGCTCACTGAACTGAACCACTGATCTTGTTCATTCAATATGGCTCAGTTTGGCTCACTAGCTCATTTTGGCTCACTAGTTCAGTTTGGCTCACTAGCTCAGTTTGGCTCACTAGTTCAGTTTGGCAAACTAGCTCATTTTGGCACACTAGTTCTTATGGTTCGCTCAACTGGCGATCGCAAAGTGAACTTATAAGCTATCTACAAGTGAGCCAGTGAGCCATATGAGTGAGTTGGCTCACTTCGAAAAAAGAACAAATGAGCCGGTTCACCTTAATGAGCTGCTTTTACCCAAGTATACAACATACCTACTTGCCTTAATGCTACAGGGTACTAAAAAACTTTGTTTACTCCCACAAACCAGAAATGCGCAAAAAATAAAAAATTAAGAAAAAACAATGCCTGACAATCATATCCATGTTTCATTTTATTAAACAATTCAATTGCAGAATAAAACAGAAATAAATAAAACAAGGAGGGGAAAAAAAAGACAGGAAAAATTTCTCAAAAGTGTCAAAGCAATCAACGAAAAATGTGAGGAAGGGGGGCGGAGGGAAAGGAAAAAGTTTTTGAAAAACTTCTCTGACACGTACAAGGCCAGGGCAAAGGCAGAGGCACAGGCACGGGCCAAGGGGTCGCACTTCTAATTAGGATGAAAAACAACCAAACAAATGCGAGAAAAGCTCACCAAAAATTTATGATAATAATTCAACACAAAAGCAAAGGCAAAAACAAAAAAAAAAAAAAGCAATTGAAATTATTTAAATAAACAGAGCCAGCAACAAAAACAATCGCATATAAAGTAATTAAAAAGTTTGCCACGCATTTATGGCTTTTTTTTTATACCCTCTGTCTAAGGATTAGAAGGGTATGCTTAAGTATAGAGTTATATTTAGAAGATTTCGACCAACGATATAGAGAAGTTAAAGTGGCTCTCCTCAGAACCACCTGGAACTATTTGAAATAGAATTCGATTAAGTTTATGTGGGAAAACAAAACGTTAAAATCAGGAATATTTCTAATATTTGTAGCTTTGATATATAAATGTTATCTACAATATCATTTTCTAAATGGACAAACGAAATAAATTTAATCTTAATGCGTTTTCCAATCCTTAGAATTCATTTCACTAACTAATTTTCTTAAATCGGATGAGAAGATATATAAAAATTCTGCTCTACAATATTTCTTAAAGTTACCTTACTCTCTAAGTAATAGAGATAAAAATTATAACTTGAAGCGAAAGTGGTACAGGGTACTTCCAAGTCGTCTTCAACTGGCCTATTCTTTAATTTTCTTTTTTTTGTGGGTTCAAAACGAAAAAGTAGAATAGAACCAACAAATGAAAGTTGGAAAAAAGCAAAGCAAGCGAAGTAAAATTCAATTACAAGATGAAAAATTGTTTTGTGCTGGCTTTTTTTTTTTTCCTTGTTTTCGTTTCCGAGGGGTTAAATAATAATCAAGTGAGCTTTTGTTGGATGTTTGTGTTTTTTGTGGATGTTTTTAAGTATTTCCTTGGTGTGAGTAAATCTACTCAACTAAAAGTGTAATTGGCCAGTAATCAGAGGAATTTGTCAACGAGCAAAAGAAGTAGAAATTTGTTTTTCCATTCCAAAGAACTTTATTTTCTTCTTTGAATATAAGCCAATTACTTACATCTATCTATCTGTAATCTTATAAATATTTTAGTAAATTTTCTTATAATATTTTCTTTTTTTTTTGTGCTGACTCCTCCTTGCAAATTTTGTTGCATAGTAAAACATTTTTAGCAAATAGCCATAACCAATGACCATCGCCCATAACTTATGCCATTTACTTCATGTTTTCGTATACCATTTTTCTTTTCATATTTTCCACTTTCGCACTTCATGACCATAAAGCATTTGCCCCATACCGACCGACCGCCCGCCCGCCTGCCTCTTGCCACTTTTGCTCTTCTGTTGTCTTGCTGCCTGCTGCCGGTTCTACTTCTTGCTAATGTAACAAACCAACAAACAAAACCCCAGACAAGTTGAACTTTCGCCCTGAAAATTGCGCAACAAAATGCAAAAAGTCAAATATTTTAAGGGGCATGGCAAGGAGGCGTTACGTGCTATGTGGAGAGGGGGGGCAGGGGGCGTGGCTATAAAATGAGCGTTGCCAAAAATTCTCAACTGTTGTGGAAACCTAATGCATGCATAATCAACTTTGTTTAAACTTGGGCGCCATTTTCCATAGTTGTTGCTGTTGCTGTTTATGCTCCAATTGCTGTTATCCTCTTTGGCCTGGTGCTGGCGCCTTATCTCTGTATCACCCTCTATTCCATTCCCTCCGTCTACCCCGTCATCGCTCCCTCGCCTCTCTGGCTAAAAAGGCGCCAAGTTAAACTCAAGTTAAAGGTTCATTTCATTAATTTGCAAGTCGCATTTAGTGCGTCGGATGTCGACAGAAATTTGCATTTAAATCCCGTGACAAAACGAGCAGAAAAGCGACGACGTTCAAGATACGGAACAGCCGGCGAAGCTGTAGCCGGAGCAAGAGTTGGGGTAGAAGACGTAAAAAGAGACGGTCGTGGGGGGGGGGTAACTGGCTCATTGGGTGATTTGATAGCTAGCTACTGGTACAGCAACTTTTGCCGTTGGCAACTTTTCTAATGTTCTTATAGTGGGGTATATCTAATCTGCAAGTAAGTTTGTTTTCTATTTTAAAAACAGTTCGAATTGGAAATGCTTTTTAATGAATGGATAAATGGAATGAACCTTTGATAGTAAAAATGATACTGAGCAAAGGGAGAGTTATATATAAAGCGAAGTGTAAAGTATTGAAAATCTATATCCTCGTTTTTCTATTACCAACAAACGGTGATATTAATAAGTATATCTAGTTCATGGTTGGTAAACACAAAATGTAATAGAAATAGATGCTCTATGAACGAAATTAAAAATATTTGCCAGAGCTAAGTAAAATTCCAGAGAATCTTTATTAAAAAATTAATGAATAATAAGCTAACATAACAACATCATCGAAATTTGCAATTGTTAAATTTCAATTTAAAATATGGATAGATTCTATAAAGAGCTGAACGATTTTCATATTCAACTCTTAAAAAACTTTTGATTTTAGTTGACTATGATTTTGCAAGTTAAAGGATAAGTTTGCATTTCATAGAAATGTAAAATATATACCATAAAATATGTATTTTTTCCAATTTAAGATCAAACTTGATTGGCATATATAAAATCATATAAATACATATATTTAGTTTAATAGGAAGATATAAATCTCATTATATTGCAATGATTTTCCAAGAAATTTTTGAAAAAATGAAAGACATAAATTTTTTTAATATAATGGTTTAAGTATAAAGTTTTAAAAATCTTTAGGAATATTCGAAAGTATTTATGGTTGTTGCCCCTGTTCTAATACATAAATTGTTTTGAAATATATGTAAGTATTTTACATTTTGTTAATAGAACATCTATTTCTATCACATTTTGTAATTAAATTTGGAAACTCAATATTTGAATAAATTTTGCTAATTGGTAATCTATTAAAAAAATTTAAAATTCTTATATATATTTCAATACAATGCCAAATAATATTTAATAAATGTATGAAAGATAATTTCCCTTATAAAATTTCCATAGATATTTATGAATATTTGACATATATTTTCTTGACTTCTCTAAGACTTTTCCGTTTTTAAAAGAATAGATCTTTGAAGCGATATTTCTTTATCAGATTGTTCATAAAGAATATTATTAGAAAATTGCAGCTGAAAATAACAACAACTCATAATTGCAAATAATTATTAATAAATTATTTAATTCCGTTATACCATGTGATAATTTCTCATTAACAAATTGTCAAACTGGAGGGTCTATTACATTTATTACTAACTTTTGTTAGATAATAATTTAGAACAAGTCAAATGATACTTATCAAAACTTTTGCAGGGTATGCTGCAAAGTCGATTTTGCCACTTCTCTTCCTCATCTAGTTGTAAGTATAAATTGTTTCACAAATTAAGTTGCCACTTGAGCCGTTGGTAACTTTCTTTTTTTGTGCTGTTTTTGCCTGCTTATTCTCTTCATTAGCCATTAATAACTTGATATCGATGAATGGGAGTAGGAGCAGAATTGGAATGGAATGGTCCTGCCTTTGGGGTTGGCAACTGAATGCTGGGCAGGTTTGTCAGTGAGTCTGACAACCACAAACCGAAACTTGGAGAGCGTTGCCTGGACAGCCTGGGCAATGCCTGCGGTTAAACACAAAATTATGTTTACTACGACCCACGGACTCACCCACCCATCGACTCACCCACCCACCACTCGACTTGCCATGCCCATTCAAAATGCTGCTAATTGGCTGGCCATTTTTGTGTGGATTGAGAATTTAAGGCTTTAAGCGTACGCCGGAATATGGCTAGCATTACAAGTGAAGCTTTTTGCCCACTCTTTGGCTCACTGAATCGCGCAACGTTTCTTTGCATAATCAGGCAGAGTCGTCCAGTGTTCTTCTACATTAAGTGGTGCGTGGGAAGTGTCACAGATGCCAGCTGAAAGCTCTTCCATCCTGGTTTTCTACTCAGCCCCTTTGTCCCTCTCTAGCTGTTAAAATAAACACAAATTATTTGTGTAAACTTGGGCCAAAGATCTTCTTTTCTCTTATTTTTTTTTTTTTTTATTTTCAGAGGGATTGTGATGCCTAAGTGGCTACCCAATTCCCCCACCGACCCTTAAGGAGTGAATGGGGCGTGACTTTGATATGGGAGCAGTTGATTGATTGATTGAAATTGAACGTTTTGCATTGAAAGATGAGAAGTAGCATAGTCTACCAGCAATGGTAAGCGGCAAAGGAGAAGGTTGTCTCAACCCAACCTGTTCATGTGGACAGTTGAGAAGGAGTTGACGGCAGGCTTGGGTTGAAGGATGATTCCCTTTCTCATTCTCACCCTATCATCGGTCTTCTTCTCTTTTGCCGATTTGAGTGACTCGGTATGCGAAACAGGCAAATCGATATGTCAATTTGTCACAGTTTTCCATTGAAATTAGGAAAAATTGTTAAGTTGAAGAATGTGAAAATTGAAAAGGAACAGTTTTTGAATAGTTTACATTCCCCAGTGAGTTATTTAAATTCCACATTCAAGTTTTATTGATTTCGTATAATAATGTTGGTTCAGTTGCTTTAAATGAGGTTGAGAAAAAACTAACAAAAATGTATGAAGAGTTAAAGTAAAAGGAACCAACCTAGTGTGGCTGACAATCACCCAACAAGGAGGCAATTTTTGAAGCATAATCAACTTAACTACTAGGGAAATGTTTTGATATTTGAAGCATTAATACAAATGAAGAAGCAACGCAATTTTTAGATAATTAATTTAAATTTGGACAGGTTTTTCAACAAATGTTCTCAATCGCTGCAATAACTACCGCCTTCTTATTACTGCCATTAACAGTTTACCGAAGGAAAAGGTATTTTGATACAATCAATAATCGAATGATTAAAATATTGAATTTCTGTTGCAAATTGTAATATTTTTTTGGCTTCCCAAGATTGTATACTTTATGCAGTGTAAATTTTGCGAATCATAGTACAGTTGAGCAGGAAACTAGTCAATGTAATAAGATGATTTGTCTTTGAATTGGAACAGAAGCAACTTTTAAAAATATATTTTTGAAAAAAACGCACTTTAAAATAATGCAAAGAGTGTTGTCATTTTTGAACGACTAATCTGTAAAAAGCTGTGATTCAAAAACCTATTGAAATATCGAAATTAAAAAAAACAACTATTTATAAAGGTGTAAAATCAATACTGAAAATGAAGCAAGCAAGTCGTCCCTGCCGACATTGAGTATATCCTGTACCAACTGGTTACATTAAATAAACTAGACCACCATCGAAATCGCCATCAATTTAATACAAAATTCATTTTAACATGCCGCAACAGAGCACGCTTGCTATCTCGCTCTCTCTTGCCAGCCAATGCCGCCCTTAGTGTTTCAGTGTAAAACTTAAATGTGAATATCTCCGACTTTTATTGTCCGATTTCGACTAAATTTGGTCAGCTGAAGCAGATTGGCTATATAAACAGGTGTGCCAAATAAGAATACGATATCTTTCATACAGCTCTAGTACTAGTTTTTTCCGAATTCCGGGGGCGGAAGTGGGCGTGGCATTTTGAAACAAACTTGACCTGTGTAGACACTAGATGGATATTCTCACCAAATTTGGTAGCTCTAGCTCTTATAGTCTCCAAGATCTAGGTGTTCATACGGACGGACAGACGGACATGTCTCAATCGACTCGGCTAGTGATGCTGATCAAGAATATATATACTTTATGGGGCCGGAAACGCTTCCTTCTGCCTGTTACATACATTTTGGCGACTTTAATATACCCTTTTACCCTTTGGGTACAGGGTATAACAATTGAAATACATAAGAATGAACCGACTACTTTATACCCTTGCAAGGGTATATTAATTTTGGTAGGAAGTATGCAAGGCATAGAAAGAATCATTTCCGACTATATAAAGTACATATACTTTCGATCAATACGATGAGCTGAGTCGATTTAGCTTTGTCCGTCTATCTGGATCAACATGATCTCCTCCGAGACCCTGAAGAATAGAATTAAACTTCTATAACTTTGTTTGTTTTTCAATCGAATATTACAAAATTTGTTGTTTATAAGGTCAATATACTTTCTAACATATCCACCAAGTTCCTCAGAAGCGATTGACTATATTATACGGATCGCATAGGAAAGATCGGTCAACAATATAGTTTTAAACAGAAAACTTAAGTGTTTTAAAAGCAAAATTTGGTATTTGTAAGTATATATAGAAATGTTTGTATAAGTTCCAGCCAAATTGATCAACTATAGGAACAATCGGTCTAATAGGAACAATCCAACCAAAATGCCACGAACATTTAATATAGGTTTGACTTGTTTCATGTCAAATTGTTAAATAACAGTTTGAAAGGCCATACGAAGTTGGGCACGTCCAAAGTTAGCCCATCCATCTTGTTTTAAATTAAGTAAGCCTCGATTTTTTTTTTAAATTAAGTAAGCGCTTCTAGATACAACCATCAAAAACAAAAAAAGAAGACAAACAAATAGCCGCTACCAAATTCTTACTTTGAATCATAATAATTTGACATTCAAAACTATATTCCAAAAAATTTGAAATTTACATCTTAATTGAGCTAGTTCTCCCTTTGTTCATAATTTGGTTTTCCATTTCAACACCCACACACAATGTCAACGAAGAGGAAAAAACATAACTCATTGACATGAAGACGACGCCGACACACACACACACACACACACACATATTGAACGCCTATTTCGTGTTCCATTTGAATGATTTTCCAACAAAAAAGGAAGAAAAAACTCCAAAGAAAACTTACCTAAGCCCATTTCACACAAATCGCAGACGAATGTCAAATACTACACCGAAAATTGTCTCTCCGTGACATCAAAAACAACGCCACATATTGTTGTCATTAATTAAAACGTTTTATGGATTGCCATAAGGCCAAGAGGGGAGACGTGTGTGTGTTTGCCCCACGAAACGATTTTTCACCATTTTTCAACTTGCCCAGTAAATCACTTTAATATTCAAATATTTCGAAGAGTCGAATAAACGAAAGAGAGAGAAAACAATAAAACATAAAAATGTCAAGAGAATCGAAGGGCCTCGCGGCAGGAAGCCCGAGAATATGCCAATGAAGGCACAACTGAATGGGGGTGGGGGAGGGGATTCACATTGAAGGAGCAACCAAATGTGCTTGTGCTGTAAAAATGTCAAATAAAATAATCCAAAAAAATAGAAT
Source organism: Drosophila austrosaltans (assembly GCA_035045865.1). Classification (NCBI taxonomy): domain Eukaryota; kingdom Metazoa; phylum Arthropoda; class Insecta; order Diptera; family Drosophilidae; genus Drosophila; species Drosophila austrosaltans. The sequence continues at coordinate 1,652,113 of JAWNOQ010000126.1, forward strand.
AAGAAATCGAAGACGAATCTCGTCTTGGATTCCTTTCCACTCCTGGTATCTGTATCTGACTGCATCTATGTAAGTAGTTCTCGACAATTCTGACCCAGTTTTCAGTTCTTTTCGTTCTTTTTCCTTTTGCCAAAAGAATTTTCAATTTAGTTTCCAGGCGGGATGCCTCCAGTAAGGAGATAAATGTATGTATATGTCATTTGCTGAAGTCTGCCGGAAATTAAACCCAATGACAGGCCACGTGAGGGAAGTATAACCGCATATTTTAACCCTTTGTTGATACACCGCCACTTCAGACTTCACTTTGACGCCTCCTTTTACCTGTCATGTGTTTATTTTTATGAACAAAACACGAAGGGGGATGGAGGCGAAAATAAAAAAATATGCCAAAGGACCTTAGCTTCTGCTCCAGCAATTGCTCTAGCTCCTGCTGTTGCTGCTGTTTCTTCTGCCAGCTGCACATCAAAGGCTATTTCCCAAAGCACTTGAGAGAGCTCAAAAAGTCCTTTATATACCCTTTCACAAAATGTTTATTCATTTTGGTCTGCAGTTTGTATAGTGGAGAAGAAATAACTTTCTGTTGTAGTTGATAATTCAATTTTTAATGCATCAAAATATTATTTTATAGTGTGATTTCAAGGGTTAGGATTCAGCTGTATTAAAACTAAGTTTTGAATTGATGCAATAAGTACATTCCCTTAAGACTATCTGTCTTAAGAGCCATCAACTCTATATTAGCCTTAGCCATTGGAGCCTTAGCCTTAGTAGATCTATTCCTGGTAGACCTGCTAAATTTTTGAAAACCTTTTATTTAGCTTCTAATCTGAGCTACCTTTTTATTTTCGTAATGAGGTTTCTATATCAGGATTTCAGAACAGTAGTTCAATTGGTACTAAATCCCGCAGAAGTTCTTTAAATATCCTTTTTATGTAGGTCTATCTATCTATCAATACTCTATTTCATATTAATTTCAAAATTTTATATATTCTTAGACATGGTTTCAGAATCATTCAGATACTTTTTCTTAATCTTCACCACCTTGGTGACAGATCTTTTCCGTCTTTAAATATTTTTTGGCTCTGAATATTTTTTAAATTAAAATCTATTAATATTTAGATGAATTATAAAAAAATTCTTTCCAGACTATTATGTTTCCATTTTGAAATTTTTTGCTATCTCGTTCCATTATTTTATAACTTAAGTTCCCCAAAATTTAAAACTAAATGTTGGAGGTAGCTGTTTTACATATATGCAAAATAACTGTGCCAAGTTTAAAAATTAGTTTGGTTTTGAAATAACGCGTTTAAGTTCAAGTTTTGAGGCAAAAACAAGATTAACTAATCAATAAGCTTTGAAGTGTTACTTCAATCACCTTTAAAGTTTAGATTAAATTTATATCAAATATTTCAAAAAATTTTAAAATAGGGAAAACTGCAAGAAGAAGTATTTGATTTTTGAAACGCTTCTCTTAAAAACATTATATGCAATAACTGGAATATCTAACTTACTATCTCTTTAGTATTGTACTTAGTTTAAGTATCAAGCAATGTTCTTGTAACCATTCTTGAAACTTGGTAGGAAGATTTCACTAATTCCCAAAAAAACATTAAAAGTCTCTAAAATGCTTTTAAGAGTATTCAAACTTCGTCATGGCTTAGGCTTAGTCAGTTTTTGTAATAATTTTTGGGTGGTTTTCCCACCAACTTCGCTCATTTGTTTTAGCCAGAAGACGAAAGTGACACGATAAAAGATGAAAATGCAAGGTGTTTGTTTTCTTTTCTCTTTTTTGTGTTTTGCTTATTTTGCAGTTCTTAATTTATTTTATGCAACTTATGGAAAAATGTCAAAGGTTTATAAAACACAAAGGCATAGAGATTTGTAGAGGAATTGCTTTGGGGCAGATGTCAAAGGAATCTCGTAATTAAAGGAAATCCTTTTACCACAAGTTCAAAAGTGTTTACCATTGAATTTAATGTAAATTTGAATCCATCAATCAATATATTAAAATTTGTTATACTAATTGCTCGAAGCAAAAAGCGATTCAACTTATTTCTGACTACATATTGGCAAATCGCATTAGCAACAAATAGAAAATGGACCTTCCTTTGCTATGGCCACTAAAGCATCCTGTTGGAGTTTGTGTGTTTTCCATCAAAGCAAAAGTAAAACTCTTGATGTAAGTTGCAGACTGCAAGTGTCAAAAACTTAATTAAAAACGCGTTGCTTCAGCTGCGATAAGTATAAAGTGCTAAAAGGAAAACAAACTTCGACTGCTTCGACTACTCTACTACTACTACTACACACACACACACAAACTCATACAAATGTATATATGAACTTAGTACAAGTACTTCTATGCTCAGGCACTTAATTAGACGTTAAACACTTGTAAAATGCTCAGGGATAATGGATACGAAAAAGGACTCTTTCTCCATCATGGTAAAACGATATGAAACGTAATTGATAGTGTCATCAGCAAAAGCCAACGATAACCTCTGTTGGCTTAAAAGCTTTATCTAATTGGTGGATATAAGCTAAGCAGGAAGCTAAAATAAAATAAGTTATTAATATTAGAGCAATGTTTGCTTTAGAGCTCATTCAAACCCTTCAAAATGAACTGAAACAAAGTCCAATTTAAAGGGTTTTAATAGCAAAGTAACGAACAAATATATATTGATAAGATAATCAGTGATAAGATATAGTGATTAGAAAAAGTATTTAAATTAGTTTACAAATTAAAGACAAAATAGTATAATTGTAAGAAATAGAATATTTTTTAATTAAACCTTTTATTCTACATTAAAAAAGGATTTTCTATTTTCTAGAACAAGACCGACCATACTACGCCTTTCAATTTTTTCGTTGTCTTTGCTAAAATTCATGCTAAAATTCATTCGCAATGTTCAAAATACTTTTTAAGTTATTTGTTTAAAAGTATTACTTAAGAAAATGTTCGATATATTGCTGTCGTTACTTAATGTTTGGAGTATTGAATGTTGTCTAAAGCACAAAATACTGGAGTAGTTCAATATTTAGTTCATCTGATTAAAATTTGACGTTTTTATGATAACTTTTTTTTGATAATGGTAGCTGTAAGACATAGAAGTGCAGTCTTTAATAAGACCTATGGACTTACTTCTAAGGTGATTAAATGTTATAGTTTTCCGGTTAGACTAATTTTAGAACCCAAACTACCTACTTACTAAGAAATCTTATACAAAAAATTTTAGTATCATAGCTCAAAAGTTAATATGTTAAGTACGCATAGAAACAGATAGACTTATGAGAGGACATACATATCTTATTCGTTTTAGCTATAGATAGATTTAGATATAGGCAATTGAATCATAGCGTCGAAAAAGTTTGATTCTTTGCCTTAGAAACAACTGAGCAATTTTATTGTTATAATAATTAGATTTATTTACTCAATGCTATGCTTTGTATTACTCCAATCACAATGTTGCGCAAATATTCAACATTATGTTATAGCATTCGAACAAAATAGGAACCTCAAAAACAATAAGTTCAGTCGAGATTTGCGTCACTCAACTGTTTATTAATAATTATGTTTTCGAAGTATAGAAACCAAACTAAAGCCAAACCAAACTTTGTTTAAAATATTACTTCACACTTTTATATCTACCCGTGAAAAAAACACCGAGTATACAAACTTTATAAGATCACAATATTGCCTATAGAATGTCAAATTCTCATGTAATTGCATAGACTGTTTTTCCATGTTAGCAACTATATGGTAATTGCAATTCCTAATCACGTTTCCACTTCTAATCAGTGGCTAATGCGATAATTTTTCAAACATAATCTATAAATTAACCAAATTAATTACCTATACTACTCGTGTAGAACACGCTCGAGTGCAATCGAGGCCACAATTCTCAGTAACTTCTGTCCACACCCACACTTTGCCCCCTACTCCCCTTAGTAGACTGTCGGTCGCATTGCGAACTTGGTCATTAGTTAATTCACTGCACAGACAACTAACTAACTAACCAACCAACCATAAATGCGGGGAGGAGAACAAACCAGATAGGGGGGGATATGACATTAGAATCAACGTCTACAAGCAGGTAAAACAGAAGAAGAGAGCGGCAAGTGGAGGAGCGAAATCGTGTAAATTGGACCACACAGACACCCCAAACAAGGCAGGCCAAATGAAATCTGTGAAAGTTTTGCATGCATGCAACTGAGAGACCCGAGACCGAGACCCGAGACCAAGACCCAACACTCTGACTCTGACTCTCCGACTCCGTCTCTGTTTCTGGTTGTCTGTACTGACTTCTGGCATATCATGCATATGCGAAGCTTCGTTTTGGCTGCTGCCATATATATTTTGCATAAATTATCATCAGGCGGAGCCATATAGCAAACCAACCAGCGGACCAGGAGCCCGGAGTTGGAGTAGGAGACCCACAAACAAGATAATGCCACAGCGGTGCAACATCATTAAGGAAATTACTTGTAATGCATACGGCAGGTACTTACCTCTGCTTGACTACTTACATCAGCTACTACCACATATGTACATTTATTCTACTATACTGCAAGTGAATAAACTTGGCTCAGCTGAGCTCAACTGGTCGCAGTCCCCAGCCCCCCCCCCCCCCCCCACCCTACACCCCAACAAATGGTGCAAAATTATCATAACTGCTGTGTTCTCAATATTTAAGATGCAAAAATAATTAATGTGAGAAACACTGCGTTGGGCTATACTTTGGTTTGGTTTGGTTTGGTTTCATTTTAAGAAAATTTACAATTCACTAATTAGTGGAGAACATGCAGAATGAGCTCAGTGAAAGGTAAAAACAAATTGAAGTTTCTCATAGGTGATAAGACCAAATGGCAGAGTGGCTTGAGCTTGTACTTTAAGTCAATGAAAAGGGGAACTTTTATCTTTTAATGGAATGGGAAAAGAAATATCATAAGAAATTTAATGGAAAACTTGTTTAGTTTTCGAAGAGAGAGTCATATCTATCAGGATTTTTACTGATTTTCCCCATCTGTTATTTGTTACTTAATTACTTTTGATTGCGCTTAGAGTAATGAAGTTTACTTTATTTGATTTTATTTTATTAAGTAACTTGGTTGTTATGGAAACAATATGAATTTACTTAGGCCACAAAATCAAGCACAATCTAATCAAGAACTAACATAGATATAGTAAAATTGAAAGCCTAACTAACAAATAACATTTCTATATATAAATTAACTTAAACTAGAAAATAAACTCAAAAATAATTAACCACTTGAAAAGTTTTTAAAGAAATCTGAATAAAGTTTAATTGAATTGAAATTTTCATCTCAAAATTAACCACCAATTAAAACTAGTGTCGCCTGTAAACTGCATTTTCTAATTCCCTGTCAAAATCATTCCTTTTATGTGTTCTCTATATATATAAAATTTATTTGTGAACCATTTCCCTAAACACTTTCACTGCCACCCAAAGATGGAGAGTGCATATGCACATTTGTGTGCATGGATTTGAGCTATAGAAACGAAATTGTATTGCCCCGAGCCCCATAACCCAGGGCTAAAGGCAACTAAAAGATCTGCCACTATGTTGAGAATATATCCTTGTAAGGATGAAAACGTTTTGGTTTGCTGGTTGGCTTCAATTTGCAACCAGATTTCTACTGCTTGCTGCAAATTACACAAAAATTAAATGCATGAATAATTCGAATGGTTGCTGTGGTCAACAGGCCAAAACCTAGCTGAAATACGCCCCCATACTCAACGCCCCCTCTTGGCATGCCAACTAATCACATACTAAAAGGAGTTTTTGGGGGCAGGGGGTGGCACAATATGCCAAAAGACGAAGTGTGAGAGATTTTTGTATTTACACTGCATTTTATCGCCTTAACACTCTGACACAATGAATATAAATATTTGGACAGCAAAAACAGCATCATGTCCTGGCCCTGGCAACCAGGACATGAGACCCAGATATGCATTTGTGTGTGTGTGTGTGTATCTGCATGTGTGTGAGTGTGTGTGGACTTGACCTGCGCATAAATTTCAATATACAAAATGAAATGCTGTTTTCACTATTGCAAAAAGCATAAATGACAATAAAAATCAAGATGTACCTGTAATCGAAGGTCCGACTTTTCGATACCCTTTATTGTTTATGCTCATAGGGCGGTGTCTGTAATCCAAATTAGATGATCTACCTATCGCTCTAAGGAGTTGATTTAAATAGTTTTTATGCTTTTTTTTGATTACTACAATTTGGGTATCAAAATGTTGATTACACTTTATTTTTTATGACAATTTTCTATTTTCATAAAAATGAAATTTATTATGGTATTTAAGCCAGAGCAATCGATCGATAGCCATAAAAAAAAGTATGTATATGAACAACAAACTTGTATTGTTTGGCATTAAAATTGACTTGAAAGCCTTGTTTATGTGCACTTTTAGTTAACTTTCTCGCCGCCGACAGCAAACTCGATAGACCCATAAATTGAGTGCCAAAACAAAAAGTCAAAGTTCGTTTAAAAGGTACCTCTCATGCCCAGTTCCCAGCTCCATTTTCATCTCTCTCTCTCTCTCTCTCTCTCACTTGGTGTGCTTTTGGGCTTCTTTTCACATCCTTTTTGGCTGGCAAATTTGTCGCAGGAAATGTGCGTTATGTCCCTGACTGGTCCTCGTCGTCCCCAGCCTGGGTAGGTGCAGCTTTCGCATACTTACACACAAATGTACAAATACAATATACAAATACATATACATATGCTTATATATATATATACATATATACAAACAAACTTCTTATGTTGCCTTCAAAGCGAAATCAATTTCCGCTATAGAAACTGCCTTGTCCTGGCTTCCCGAGGCCCAACTTTCTTCCTGTTGCACAAATACATAAATATTTTTGCACCGGATGTTTGGGTCACAATTTCGTTACCCCAAATCCAGTCTCAAAAAAAAAAGAAAAAAGAAAAAATTCCCACTCCCCCATAATCAATTTACAGACTACAAAATGTTTAAACTTTTTATAGTTATGTGAAATCAATTGAAACTCGAAGTAGCTAGGGAATTAAATTCGCCAACATATTGAATTTTTGATGAATCGATTTCACTATTGATTTATGACAAACAAAAGTGAAATGATTTTTGTTGTTACTGATAATTTGTCAATTTTATTCCATGGAATATGAAATCTATAAATCAAACCTTTCTCTTTATTATTTGAATAGACTGCAAATTGTTATTCAGTCAAAGAAAAGACATTTCTACGATATACTGCCACAGGATCAGCAACAAGCAGTAAGTAAAGGATATCGTTTAGTTGTCTCGACATCACTTAAACTTGCAAATTTGCAATAAAGTTTACTCCCCTTCCCCACTGATTAAATAATATATGATGGGGTAGACAGGGTCTCAGCTGGTTTCATGACAAGTCCTTGAGACTTTGACCTTTCAATTTGGGAGTTTAGAACTGACATAAGACTCACCAAATGGGTAAAGATGAAAAGTTGCAGGAGACGCTACTATTAACATAATAAAGAAACATTCCCTATATTACACAATTTGCTTCGAAAGCTTAAATTGTATTCCATTATATTAAGAGAGAATGGAATATTTTAATTATGAAAATTTTTCCTAAAGACATCGTCATAAAATATAAAATAATGACAATATTCTGTTATATATAGAGATTTATACCTATCAATCACCAATGAATCATGTTTTAGCCACAGGATCAAGAAAAGTCAAATAGAATGAAGCAAGCAAGTCGTCCCTGTCGACATTAAGTATACCCTGTACCAAACAAGTTATATTAAATTAAGTCCAACACCCTCGAAACATGCTATATCGTTGACTCTTGCTAGCCAATGTCGCCCTTGTCATTTCAGGACAAAACGCATATAGGTATAACTCAGATATTTATTGTCCGATTTGGACAAAGCTGGTGCAGTTTGTCCATAAAAAGGTGTGCAAAAAAAGGATCGATATCTTTATAGTACTTGGCGACTTTAATATACCCTTTCACTCTATGGGTACAGGGTACTTTTGTTTAATATACTTTTCTCGCTGATGCTTTGGAAATATTTCATGAACGTCAAAAAAGTCAAAAATGTTTATTTATTTATTAATGAAATGATATGGGACCATTGTTATGTAAGAATAATAAAATTTTAAAGTACCTAAAAGTTTACGAATTATGTCAAAAAATGCCTTAGAGCATTTTGTCTTATTATATTTCATTAAATGATAAGCTATAAACCAATTCCAGGTAATTCTGGTTTAAAATAAAAGAGGCCAAGATATACCATTGGATGTATGTATGTACATAGGCAGGTTCTGATGTACATACATAAAATCCTGGAAAAGAACAAATCAACTTGACACCATGGAAGAACTTGCCAATAATTGACGTAGTGAGCCCGCCCGTTCAATGAAATTTCGCTCCTCTTTTTCCTGCTGTTCACTCTTTCTGGCCTGATCATTTCTTCGATTTGTATAGCTTAAGTAAAACCATGTAAAATTTACAAATACAGTAAAAAATCCCTTAATGGACACTTCTAATGGGCTAGGACCAGCCATTTCATCCTGACATAAAAGAATGTAAGTTATAAAACGAGAAAAGATAGGCGATTTTTCATAATATGAACTCGTCGTATCTTATCGTAGGTATCCTTGATAATATCAACACGCTTCCTGGCATTCATAAGCATTTTGTACATTAATTGTGTTTTGTTTAAAAGTTGGGCTAAATGCACAAAATATTGTACTTAGTTTCCAAATAGTTTTATGTACATTTATGATTCATTTAAACAACTTTCACTGCTCTAGTAATACAAGGCTTAGGACTTAGAATGTAAAAAACTGCAAAGGCACTTACAGGAATCTCTGCGATTATTTATTCATTTTTTATAAAGTATTTCTACTGCAATGAACCGCTTAAAAGTTAACCGTTTTTTCTGCCATGCTCTTTATCTTCATAAATTAAACTTTAATTAATGGCCATTATAATTGAATAATTTAAATATAACAATATAAGCTCCTGTGATCAAATTCAACAGTTTTTTAGTTTGCAGAGTAAATTTTTTTATTCTAGTGAACATTAAAAGGTTATTTATTTTGCAAGTTTCTTTCTTTTTATACCCTTGCAGAGGGTATTATAAAATTGGTCAGATGTTTGTAACGCATAGAAATATACATTTCCGACTCCATAAAGTATATATATTCTTGATCAGCATCAATAGCCGAGTCGATTGAGACATGTCCGTCTGTCCGTCCGTCCGTCTGTCCGTCTGTCCGTCTGTCTGTTTAGCCAGACGTTTTCGAGCTTAAATTTTAAGCTACATGGTTGAAACATGAAAAGTTAAGTTCCTCAATCGATTGAGCAGGTAAAGTTTAAAAATTAGTCGGATCGGATAATTATCACCGGAGTTATTAACTAAAACGTGGAGGTACCTCGAGTAAAATAAGCAGTTTTCTTTGGCAGCAAAGAAACAAAAACAAATTCCAAGCAATCACACACACACATACATATGCAAAAATTGGTCACCACGCGGTGTGTGAGAGAGACAGAAACATTTGCGTTGTGTTGTTGCACAGAACGAAATTTAAAAAGCGAGATGCCATGCGTTTGCTATATGTACATACATACATATATGTATGTCGAACTAGCTTAAGTGAGTTAAGTGAGGATGGTGACGTAGTACGTAAAGATCGGTCCCACGATGGTTCGGTGTTTGGTGGATTCGATTCTCGGTGAATTTGGGAAAATTTTTAGTTGAGTTTTCTCTTCAAATACAATTACAATGAAGCTGCAAGGGTATACAAACTTCGGCAGAGCCGAAGTTAGCTTCTTTGATATTTTTTAATGCTTTACAATTAATTAATAATTTTGGTACTTTAATTTTTTTTCCATTTTATATTTGCTCGCGGTTACTGAAATTTTGCACTTCCGAATTTGGAGCAATCAATACAGTTTTTGCTTGATTAACGAAAGTTTAATTTAATTAACATTAACCTCAGCGAGAGTCAACAACTAAATGCATATATATACATATATATCACGTATCTATATTTGTATATGATTTCATCAATGAATTAGCCATTTTATTGTTATTTATTTAAATTTTAATTAACAGTGGCAAAAATAAGCAAATCAAATTGAATCAAATGTCATTTGATGGACACATTTAATAAAATGTGGTTGAAAATTAAAGCTCACAAACTGAAACAGAAACCAGTGGCAAAAAACCAAGCGATGGAGGGGGAGGAGAGAGAAAGCAAATGGAATGAGAGGATTCAGGTGTTATTCGTCTACTTTGCGGGTTAGTGTTGCCCAAAGAAACAGCTTCATTAGTTGCCCAGCACGACATCATCATCGTTGTAGTCGGTTGTCGTCTCCATCAGCTCTCTGTCTATGGTTTTTTGTCTGGACCGCAAAAACTTCAAGGCACGCACTGCCCACTCCTGGACAAGAAGGAACAAACCAATACCAAGATCAACACCAGAAGCAAGACCAAATCCAAGACCATGAGCAAGAGTCTTCTGCATCTGGCTGACTTGGTCTAGCTTGGCTGGCTGCTTCTTAAGTCACATAGCAAAAAAAAAACAAAAAAAAGTGGCAAAAGTTTTTCCTGTACCAAAAGTTTTTGTTGTACTTTCTTGTTGCAAAAAGTTTTATTATGATTTTTGCTTTGGGTTTTCCTTTTTTATTTTTGTTTCTTTTCTCTCTTTGGTTTTTTTTTTTTGTTTGGTTTTTTCTCATCCTGTTTTGACTTTGTTGACAATTGAAATTGATTTTGCGGTCAGTCACAATGGCTGTTGATTTTTGCACAAAATATATAATCACACTCACAATATATATATCAGATATATAGTTATATATACATATGTACATATATGTATGTTTATTCCTTCGGATAGCAAATTTTAAATGAGTTTTAAATTGCCATTTCTGTTTGAGCAACAAATTATTTGACATTGTCATCTAGTGAAAATTTCATTAAATTTTTATTTGTTGTTTGCCACATTGCAAAACAAAGCCCATATCAACATTTTCTATTATAAATAACAAAATACTGTGACTAAAAAAATAAAATAAAATCTAAAAAACCAGGCCAAATATAGTTCAAGTCGCAGTTGAAATACTCTTTAATGGATGAAGTGAAATGGACTAACAAATTGGAAATTGAATGAACGAAAATGCTTAAATTTGAGATATTTATTGGAAACATAAGACATAAGATATATACAGATTTATCAAATATATCATTTCTTCTTCAAAAAAACACATTTACATACATTTGGAATCAAGATACAAAATATAAAAAAATACCAAATTCTTAAATTGGGAAAACAACATCAACTCTTTTAAAATATTTAAAGACAAACAAGCAGAAAAAACTATTGCGCTATATCAGAACATTCACAAGTTTTCAAACTTTTAATAAACAAATAAAAAAATGCTAAAATATCCAATCTAATATCCAATTTAATAGTTGTTTTTACATCTCTCCTTTTGGGGTAGTCAATTTCAATGTTTAGTTGACTATATGAAATAAATAAACAAACAAATATATTAGGCATTATCAACTAAATAAATGGTCAAAATGAAATCTTATAAAGAGGATCGCTATATCTTATCTCAATAAGACCAACAATACAGATTCGTCAAAATGTGGAAACAAGTTGTCGGTTAAATATTTCGTCCCTTCTTCCTATATTATAGAATCGATAAGTAGCAATCATATTAAGTCGCGTCATATCTTACGAGATATGATTTCCTTTTATTATTTTAAATTTTAAGTTATGACAAGATGAAAATAAGTTTATGGTATTTATAAAGTTATAGCTGGCTTACAAAATTTAAGGGACTCAAAAAGAAAGCTAGAAGCCAGCTTGTGGTCTAAATGGTAGATCAACTGGGTGGTTTCTATTCAATCGCCTTATTTGTTGACTGTAATCCAAGAATTAACTATAATAATATGGTTAATAATATTCGCAAAATTTAGTTTTTATCGGTTTATTTACATAAAAACAATTTATTTGTTAAAAAATATAAAAAACTGTTTCAGATTCTGCCAATCCCTAGCAAGTCTTACAAGCTTCTGATGAATTACAGCCGGGCCTCGATTATCCCTGATGGTCGGAACCAGAAGCATTACGGATAGTCGATTTTCACGGTTAATTGAATAAGAATTTTGATTATACATTTTTTTTAATATTCTTATTATTTTACTGGTAAACATAAAAAGTTCATAGACCTTTTTTAATTAATTAAGTATGTATAGATTCAATTTTCAACTGAAAACATGAGGCAAAAAAGTTTACAACTTCTTAAAAAGTCTAAAAAAAAATCTGCTATCATGGATATTAATCACCGTTAATCGAAGCAAACAATTTAAAAACATTGCAACAAAAACAATAGACTGATCTTTGATAATAGATGACTGGATATAAAATCGATCGAGGTCCGACTGTAATTGAAATTGTTGATATACAACTTGAATATACATATGTATATGGCAAACAATGACAAACTGATATCCCAGCAGTTTAATGTCGGTCGAGAGATGCTTACACAAATGATAAAAGTGTTTCACGAAAATTTTAAAAAATCCGAAAACTTCCTTTACCTTCGGCGAATAGAATTGTGTTTCCATATACATTGACCGATATTTATGTTCTTGTGGAATCACATTTCACGATCCTAATTCAAATGGTTACAGCGTATGCAGTATAAATTGTTGAGTTCAATGATGAGTTTGAAGCAAATACTTTGGCATCTTATGAAATCGATCAAAATATATTATTTTAATGAAAAGTATAACTTCTATAGATATGTAGCCAGTAGGTCTTTGGAAGATAACACAATGCTTACTAAATGTAATTAAATTTTTGAAGGAAAACTATGTGATGTGGTTCATCACTTCTGTTTTGTTTGACAATATAAGAAACATCAAATTGTACCGATCATTTAGACCTATATCCAAATTGCTATAAAAAATGAGTAGGTATTCTTAACAAACGTTAGATTGCTTATCTAGACAAAATACTTTTCATCTCAGACTATGTCTTACATATAAACGAATGGACGCATTTGTTCGCAAAGAGTATAATAAAAATTTAAATAAATCACACAAAATTCGGATTAATCTAGATGGCTGAGGCAATGAGTTAAGGCAAGGGGGCTACATATATGACAGGATGTTATATTATATCCACTATAATTGACATTTTAATGCGCTGATAGTTGAGGAACGATAGCAACACGATTTAATATTCTGATAATTGTTCAACTTAATCGAATTGTCAGCGAGCAGCACAGACAATTTCACAATTTTCCCAATAGCCGGACAATGCGGCGTATGCTAAATATTATAGAAACGATTTTGACACTGGCAATTGACACTAAAATTAAATGGTAAAATCAACCGTGAGAGAGAAAGCAGCATAGTGAGAAAGAGAGCAAGAGAAAGAGTTAAATGAATACTAAAAAATATTCGAATGAAAAATTTGAGTTTTCTCACTCTTTTTCTTTTTTGTTTTTTTTTTTTTTCTGCCTAATTTAACATACAAATTTCTAATTTGTATATCTTTAGCTAGCACAGCTTGAGATCGTCTCGCGATCGCTTGTCTAATGGCCATTGCCCTTTGCCCGCCCCCCGTTGGGCTGTCGTCGGTTGTCGCCCTCCTCTCTAAATAAAAATCTGTTGTGACATTTTTCATTTCTTTTTGAGTTTTTTTTTTTTTTTTCTTTTTAAATGAGGCGAAGCATTAATGTCTCAAGGGGCGTGACATAGTGTTTAGCTTAATGAAAATTTCGATTACTTGAAATGAAAGCTTCATGGGACAGTGGTACAAAATCATCGTGGAAAACTTTAACTGATGCGGCAAACAGTTTATGAAACAATGCATAAATAAAGTTCTGAAAATCTATAGGAATTGTTTTATTGTACATAAAATAGTTTTTCGTTCTTATGTTTTTTCAATGGTTAATATGATAGATTTTTAATAGTTTTTATATTATTTTTTTATACAAAAATATTTGTTTTCTTTTATTATCAAAAATGCAAATTTTACGACCTCTCGATTTGTATGAATTTTTTTTTTTTTTTCGTTTTAATATGTATGAAGAGAATACAGTTTTTGTTATACGACTTAGGGGAATATTGTTGCATTGGTTAGGTATTTTGAAAAATAGGCTAAAACAAAAATATAAATTTCATATCAACAATTATTTGTCAGAATATCAATCTATCTATATATACATATATTAGTTTATCTGTTACACAATGAACTTTGGTCTTAAAACTTAGCTCCACTTTCAAAGTAGGTTTTTTTAAGGTTGAAAGTAGCGGGGCAAAGCCTCGGATAAATTTAGCGCCCAAAATTATTACCCTTTGGATTTTGTGGGAGATGAGTTAATAACGCGAGATAGACTCGTTTTAATCACATTTAGCACTGGACAGTTTTTAGTAGAATTAACCGAGCAGAACAGTAAGAGGGCGCCATAGAATATAAAATACTTGTTTGGGAGCAAGAAAATCTCGGGAAACGTATGTACAATGGTGGACAAAAGTATTTTGACATTGGAAAAATTAAACTCATTTGCTTATAGTATCTTGTGTTTTATTGATTGAAAAAATTTGAAAAAATCACGGGACATTAATAATAATTTAGATGTTTAAAAATAAAAAGTTTTCTTTATTTCATTAACCAGTTGACAAACCAATATTCATTTTTCATAAATGTATATGGACAAAAGTATTTTGACATTTTAATGTTGTTCAAAAAAATAAGAGAAATAGTAAATATTTGTAGTTATTACAAACATATTAATAAAAAGTAAACCCGCCTTTGACATCAATGACCTTTTGTAAGCGTACAGGAATTGATTTTGCTAAATTTTTTAGCGTATCCAATGAAATATCCTGCCAAAGTCCTTGAACTTCTGCAATCGTCTCCTCGCGCGTTCTGGATAAGTCTGAGCTTCGTTTTCTTTTTATATAAGCCCATACATTCTCTATAATGTTGAGATCGGGGCTTTGAGGTGGCCAATCTAACGTATTGACATTGATCTCGCTTAAATACTTTGTTATCATATGGGCTTTGTGACATGGAGCGTTGTCCTGGTGCAGCACAAATGCTTGTCGGATGAGCCGGTCACCGGAAGAGAATGCGTGGTCATTCAGGACACGCATATACTTTTCCTTATTCATTGTTCCATCGATTGGTACCAAATCGCCCAAGCCGTTGAAGCACACGCAACCCCAGAACATCACCGATCCTCCTCCTTGTGGAACCCGTTCAATCAAACCTCTAACGAGGTCTCTCTTTTACGAATTAAATGGATACAGTTACTTCTCTCAGTTTTTAGAAAAAATTGGATTTATATTTTCCAATATGATGTCAAAATACTTTTGTCCACCATTGTATGTATGTACATAAGTATATAAAATCCGAGGATGAAAAAGCAACCGCTGAAGATGGCGTTTTCATAGTGTGCCCTTTCGGGGATATTGGCAAAAGCACTCTTCTTTCCCCTGCTGGTCACCCATTCTGGCGTGAACAAAGGTTTCGGAGTTTAATATGTTTTGTTTAATATATGCTGTTCTGTTCAATATATTTATAAGAATTACTGTATGAAAAAATGTGTAAAATGATAAGCACATGAGAACTTAAGACTACAAATGATCCTTCTTAGAGTTTTCATGTTTTTGAAAAGTTTTTCACACGTCAAATTCATATTTAAGTATGTACATTGTACATATATATTGCAGGTGAACAACTATCGAAGGCATTATCAGCTTTATCGTTGGCATTGAAAAATTCATCTTTCACTATTGATGGTGATATATGTACATATATGTTTATTACCAGATTACACAAATAACTTTGCCATTAATCTACTAGACAATAGTACTGTCACTAGAAGACTGAACAACGGGATACATTCTTTGGATCTAGCCTTCCGTGAAGAGTATAAAATATATGAGTTCCTTTTACTAAACTTTAAATAATAGTTCGTCAAGGCATAAACATCACATTATCTCTGCGACAGATTTTAAATAAAGAAAGAAAGACTATCGATAGTTTTCCACCTCTGGCATACATATATCATTTAACATTAGTTAAGGAAATCTTTCAAAATGGATACTTGGAACTGAAATCGGTTAACATTATTCTCCTCTTTCGAAAGGATATATGTGTATTTAAGTTGTTAAATTGGTCACATGACAATTACTCCGATAAACATTTACTATTTCGGCTTATTCTATACAGATAGTAGACCACTGTGCGCGATGTCTTCTTTTACAAATTTGCTGAACAAAATTTAAAATTAGTTAGTCTATTGAATGTCTGACTAGTGTTTGTCTTTTTCTTATTGACACCTTCCCCTTGGTTTTCCATGTGCCGCTGATTTTCCCCCAACTGTGTGCCAGTCATCTTAAGTAAATATTGGAGAATAAAGATTTTCGATTCGTTTGCTGCTTTTCATGGTGTATTTTGTTTTTGTGTCTTTTCTGTAGCCAGCATTAAAATTGAAATTGAAATGCCGCAGACCGCAGTAAACCAGAATTGTCTGCCTTTGGTAATGGCAACACAATGACAGACAGACAGTCGGTTGGTCGGTCGGTCGGTCGATCTGTCAGTCTGACGTTGGCCAAAAGGGATACGGAAAAAGGTACAGTCAAACCTGGTGATAATCAAACGCCAAGTCAAGCTTACACATGATTGTAGTATAACAACTATATAGTCAGGTCTGATGATCTGAGAATGGGTAAAGGAAGAGCCGGAGGAAGGGGGGTGTGGCGGCACAAGCGTGTAAAACAAACAAAATGACGACAGCGCATAGTTTCATTATCCTTCGCAGAATACCACCAGCAGCAGCAGGAGCAGCCGTATACAGACCGACAGACAGGTTGGCAGACAACGAAATGGAAACGGAACAGGAACAGGCAAGGACATGTCGAGCATTACAAATTTTCGAAATGAAACTGAAATCAAATAAAGGACAATGCCAAATATACATAACGATTCTGTATATGAGAATGTTATAGAGAAATGGAGAAACAAAGAGGAAAGAGTAGCAGAGTGAAAGAGAGAGAGAGAGAGGGGGCGGTACAAGGAAAACCAACAACAACAGCAACAACAACAATACAATGCAATTAAAAATGGCTGAAAATAAAATCGCTGGAATGACAAACATGCTGCGAATTTGTAATCTGTAATATGAATTCCGAATTTCGAATTTTAAAGATATTTTTATTATGAATATCAAAAAAAGGAAGGTACACACACACACACTCACACACACGCACACACACACACGACTACACATGTAAATACATGAAAAAAAGTGAAAAAAAAAAGAAAAACAATGTGAAATATGTGGAAACCTGGGAAAAACAGGTGAATATGAATTGCAGTTCGATTTAATTGAGTTGATGGAATGTGTATGCCAAAGAGAGAGGGAGAGGAGAGTGAGCGAGAGCGGGATAGAGAGACAACAATCCAATCAGCTGTGCTGTAATTGGCAAAAATGTAAAATTGCAAATGAATGAATTCGTTTGAGTTTTTCTGCTTTTTTTTTCCTTTTTCTCTTGTGGCCAAATTGATTGAAAAACCCGAAATTGGCAAAATGATGAAATATATAATGTAAAATGTTGGCAACAGTGTACACACCACTCATCATATACTATTATCACGACAGGGGGGGAGGATGGATGGATAGATATGGTGGGGACCTCTGAAGCTTTGCTTCATCGTGTGGAAAAGCGAGTTAAGATGCGGCGAAATCATTTATAGAGATAGGGAAAGAGAGGAATTCTTTTTGTATGGGGGAAAAAACAAACAATTTTAATTTCAAGCACTAAATTACACATTATAAACACAAACAACTAGATGAAGTTTAACTAAAAACTAAATGATTATATGCGCCAATTGAATGAACTAAGTTGATGCATATTTTGCGTGTAAGACTAACTTGATTATTAATTAAATTCAAGTTGAGTGTAGAAATTCATAACAAATGAATGATATTTGAAGCAATATTTAAAGTTAGTTCAGAGTGAAAAGGAAAAAAAAAACGAATTAAAAACTACTTTTTAAATTTTTGGAACTTAATTTAGTAAACAACTTTTACATCCTTTATTAAATTTTTTTTGGACAAAGTTGTTTCGGAAATAAATAATGAAATATGTCTTTCAAATTTGCTTAGGATACTAAGAGGATTGTGTGGCAACATTCAATTGGTGTTCTTAGCAATTTCTTTATCGTACTATTCATAGATTTAATCCAACTCTAAATGTTTCATATTCATGTTTCATATTCATTCAAATATTGAATGAATAATGAAAAGAAGTTTGTTTGTTTGTTTGTGTGCATCATATGTACATACACTGCGCGTCATCAGGTTCCCTTATGATTTTCCTTTTTTCTGCCTCAGAAACTACTCGATTGTTGCCCCCTTTGTAATTTTTTCCATAATTCTCCTTATTCCGAAGAAAATTAGATATTGTTTTTTTGTGCCTGCCAGTTTTTTCAGCAATTTTTTGTAAAGACAGACCTGAATCGGAGAATGCTTCAATCTTGGATTTTTCCTCCAAAGACAAAATCGATCGTCGTCCCATTTTAAACGGTAAATTAAAAAAAATTATCTATTTATGAAGCACAAAAAATTTGGTGACCGTAGCTTGCAAATCAAGAGAGATAACTTAAATTATATTTGGAGGCGCTAATCTGATGACGCAAAATAAGTGCAAGCTTTTTCGTCGATATTAAAACAAAATGCAAAAAAACATATAACGGTTCTTCTATTAAGCTTTATTCTTTTGTCGCAGAGACTACAAATAAGTATTGCAAAAGCAAAAAAAAAAAATCGAAGCTAAGTGCAATGGAAGAAGAGAAATTAGACAAAACATAAATGGAAAAGGGGGGGCGCTAATCTGATGACGCGCACTGTATATACCTCGCAATAGAATACCAAAACATTTTTAAAAAAATTTTTTAAAAAGCTTCTTTGATTCTTTTCTGATTTTCTAAGTCACAATTCAAAGGATACATCTACTTGGTACAGGGTATATTTAAAGTCGGCATTTAATAACTCCGGTAATAATTATCCCATCCGAATAATTTTTAAACTTAACCTGCTTGATCGATTGAAGAACTTAACTTTTCATGTTTCAATCATGTCGATTAAACTTTGAGAAGTACAACTTGATACAAACAGATAGACGGACAAGTCTCCATCGACTCGGCTATTGATGCTGATCAAGAATATATATACTTTATGGGGTCGGAAACGTTTTTAATCCCCTATGCAAGGGTATAAAAAATCTATTTTTGTAACTCCACTCTGTCTACATGTCATAATAACTGAACTGCGTCGAATTATCACGCTATTTTGGACATATGCAGATTGACTTCATAAAGCTAATCGAGAATATACCAAAAAATATATACCAGAAACTCTTCTCCTTTATAAAGTGCAAATTTTCAACGAGTTAAAAAATTAGAATCAGATTCATAAGCACACAGTTTATGGTTATATAATGAGCAAGTTGTCCTTGCCGACCTTGATTATACACTGAACCAAGTGCAACACCGAGCGCAAGCTATTTCGCTCACTCCTGCCAGCCAATGTCGACCTTGTATTTTAAGTACAAACCACATTTGATGATTTTGACTAAATTTGGCCACCGGGTGGCTATATTATCAGATGTGCCAAATAACAATACGTTACTTTTAATATGGCTTTGTTTTTTCTCTTATTGAGGAGGCGGAAGTGGTTGT
This sequence comes from Drosophila austrosaltans, assembly GCA_035045865.1. Classification (NCBI taxonomy): domain Eukaryota; kingdom Metazoa; phylum Arthropoda; class Insecta; order Diptera; family Drosophilidae; genus Drosophila; species Drosophila austrosaltans. Next base: position 1,671,893 of record JAWNOQ010000126.1, read on the forward strand.
GGCTAAAATTTGAAACAAACTTGATCTGCCTGCACACTGAACGGATCTACAAAGCTAATTTGGTATATCTAGTTCTTATAGTCTCTGAGTTCTCTGTGGTATCAGAAATGTATATTTCTTCTTTTACCCTATGGGTACAGAGTATATAAAAATAGAATTGTCTAAGAAACCTTATTTTTTATTATGTAGATCAATCATTTTCAAAAGCCACAATTCAATTTGTCAATATCAAAATAAGAAACTCTAAAAAAAGAAGCTTGTTAATTAGTTATATTTAAGTTAATTTGGCTTACAAGTCGAATTCCTTACACTTATTATCCCATCCATCACTTTTGCACCGGAGAGAGGAAAAAAAAGCTGGGAAAAACTCTTTCAATTGTCAATTATTTCCTAAGTTGCCTTGCCAACATTTATTTTTGCCTTCTCTCTGTTTTTCGCCAGCTCTGATATTTCTTCTGCTGATTGACTGATTGCTTTGTCTTCTCATCCATCCCATGCCACAGCAGCAATGGAATACAATTCAATTTGTATGTCGTACAGATGCCACACCCATTGGCTCCCCATCCATCGTCCTTCATCACCATAGAACATTTGGCAATTTTTTGTTGTTTTTTTTTTTTCGTTTTCTCTTTTCTTTTTGTTTTTATTGCCGCTTCTAATCAGAATTTGTAACCAATTTTCAATGTTCGAATGCGTTTTCCTTTGAGGGAAACATTTGATTTTGCGATTGAATCAAACAATCAATTATCTTGTCTTCGTTGTCTGTCGTTTTTGCCTCTTTTCTCTTTTGCTGCAAGTTTCAATTGGCCACATTTTTGTCAAATGACTAAATGACAAAAGGCAAAATGACTGCAGGCGGAAAAAATTGAGAACACAAAAAGTGCAAAGAACTTTCAGTTGAGTGACAAATTTTTGTGAGAAAAACACCAAAAAAAAAGGGAAAAGAAGGAAACGTCAGAGAGAAACCAATTGTGAGAGGCAAAAATTTCATACCAAATGTCGGAATCACTATCCTTAGACTAGTTGAATATTACATTTCGTTATGCCAAACTGTTATTAACAAATCAGTTTAACAAGTGAGGCAATCAATTGACATACTTGAGAAGTGACGGGGACAAACGTCGGGGTCACCATCTGTGAATAATGCTGAATATTGCATTTTAACTTATTAGAATCGACATTTTTGATCAGCAATCTCACTAAAAAGGACCTTTGCCACACATTTTTATCATCTCATTCTTATTTTCGCACAACATTTTCTGCATCAACAGGAAGTGGCAAAGAAAAAAAAGAAGATGGCTCGCATAAATTTCCGCTTTTGCCATTCGGATGACGTTTTATGAGCACACACACACACACACAGGCGAGAGCGGAGCAACTGAAGTCAAAGATTGTTTATGATGGCCAACCCCAAAAATGATTCATCGCATTAAATGGCGGATAATGCTCAAGCATATTCAGCAAGACCCAGAAAGAAAAGGAAAATCATACAAATGCTGAGTGCAAGCATGAATGGATGATGAACGAGAGAAGAGGAAAGAGAGAAATGTGTGAGCATATGCGAAATATTTTTTTTTTTTTTTTTGGCCATTTGTATAAAAATTATTTATGGCATAAATTGTCCGGGAATGTTGAATTGTTGAGTAAGGTCCTAATATATTAAGCTATAAATTTCGACTTGGTATCACTCATAAATAAATAAAGAACTGAAAAATATTGATATTCATACAGGAGGACTAAATACCGCATTCGAATCTCTCTCCCTCTCTCTCTCTCTCTCTTTGTCTCTCTCTCTGCAAACAAAATAAAAAAGAATAAAGAGAAGCGAAAAAACAAAAAGAAAACAAGCGACGGCATCCATCAAAAGTGTAGTTCCAATTAATGTAGAGCACTTTAATTTGCTGTCCCAGTTTCAGACCGCAACGGAAGGACTCATATAACCAAGCCCATCATTCCTACCATCCTTTGCGCCATCCTTCCTTTTCAGCCCACACAATTTCCTGCCCATGTCCACATATCCACACATAAATTCGCACACATAGCAAAAGTCTCTGACATGGCGGTGCTATTTATGGAGCAGTTCCTGCTCAGCAAAACAAAAAAAAAAAAAGAGAAAAGAGAGAAAAAAGTAGAATTAGGGGGGAAAAAAAGTGAAACTCAGCTACTTTTAGTCCTAGTCGGTGTCCTGGTCCTCTATTCTGCCGGTTGGTTTAGCCACACATACATAAATCCAAAATTGTCGTTTTGTCGCATAAATATTTTAGTTGGCAGTCTTTTAAAAGCGAAGGACTTTATATGCCCCGTGGTCCAAGGACATTCCGCATAGACAATAGGCCATATACGAATAGACACGAAATGACATTATTTCTTATTATTAAGAAGACACAACGTAAAATAAATGAGAGCCAAAAGTGTCTGAGCTAAAAGCGTAGAGGGGGCGGCTGCGGGCGTCAGAGGCAGGCGTTTAAGTAGATGGAGTTTACTCCCCTTCTGTCCGTCTGTCTGTCCCATTTAGCCGCAATTCCCACATGTCTGTCTCTATAAATGCTTTATCTCTGGCCAACACACACACACACACATACACAGACACTTACACACAACTACAATGGTGACAGTTTTGTTGGCTTTTGTAATTATGTGCATATAATAAAGTTGACCTAAATAAAAATAACAACATAAAGGCGAGTCTTTATGCAATATAATGAAAAAAAAAGCCTCAACACTATAATACACGCACACATAGACACTTATACTTCTATATAGATTGTATACATAGATACGCACTTACACACACACTTATATTGTGTAAATAGTTTTGTATGCAGTTCATTAAATGATAAGCCATCGACATTTTGCCAGGACAATTGAGAATTGGCCAACTGACAAGACAGAAAAAAGTCATTGTATTGAGTCGGTACAGCGACTTTCTTATACTCTATATTAACTATATTACTATCAGCACTCTAAAACTCCAGTTATTCTATATACTTCTGGATTACTAAGGCGACATTCGTGTCAAGTTTAGAAAACTGCTTTAGAGGTTTATCAATAGCTATTCTTCTACTTATCACAGATAAATATATGATAATACACTACCTAAGCAACAAACACAATTTGGTTGTCCAACTCGTTTAAATTTTTAAGATAGAGCAGAAAATTTTGGGTTTGCTTATCTTTATGGGCATATTTAAAGCGATAATTCCTGAGGAATATTCAAAAGAACATTTTCTTTTAACTTGTTTACAAAGAATTTAACTGAACATAAACATGGCAAAACTTGATATGATCGGGATAACATTCCTAGAAAGGATTGGGTAAACAGAGCTTAACAAAAAGTCAAATCCGTCCAATTCCAGGGGTATGGCCAAATTGGCATTCTATTCATATATCAGTTTTCGAATACAGATCTTTTATAATATCAATTATCAAGAGATGATTAATTCTTAAATATTTTTGTAGTTTTTGTAAACTTATCAAGTTATTTAGTTTCTTACACAAACAGAATAAGTTTGGAATAGTGCTTCTGCAGAAATATTAATAATTTATTTAATAATTTTATATACTGTATATTCAACTGAATATCAGATCACAATTGCCAACTTCTTATGAACCAGATTTTATTGAATTTAAGAATTTTTCTTTTTTTGCAAAGTCTCTACGATCTACTAGAACAGAGCCATAAATTTTGCAGCCATATCTAAGTTAAGTTAAGACAAAGTATTATTTCTTTTAACACAACTGTACTTTTTTGCTGTTGCTGGACTTCGACACCTAATTCAATAGAATGTTCTCTTTTAAGGAGCAGCAGATCATTCATATTTGGGAAAATCCATCTAACATGGAGTTAACAAGAAGGTTCATATTTTTTTTCACTCCTAACTGACAAAACATGTCTGTATCGGTCTCTATTTCACTACAAAGTCAATACGCTCCAATTTGTAAGGGTTTACAAAGAAAATTCCCCTGACAATAGTATGAGAAAGGATTTGTGTGAGAGTTTGATAAAGTCTTAAAAAAAGTGAACGGGCTTAACAGCTTAAGTTGAAATTGGAAAATTTATTTCATTGTTGGACATCAATTGTTAAGCAGTTGAATGAAAGGTGAAAATATTAATTTATTTAAGGGGTAATATGAAATGCTTATTTATGGATAAAAAAGAGAATATTATAATTTTAAAGTGAAAAATAGTTATTAATATTTAAAAGAGAAATTTATATATATTTAATTTAATAAATGAAAACTTGGAAAAACTTATATGATCTGCTGTTGTTGTATACATTTAGTTTTCCCAATATTAACATTTTGAGAAGTCTTTGCAAGTGATAAAGCAAACTTTTTGCATTTTTAATTTAATTATTTACATAATTATACTTAGCAAGGTAAAAACATGGCTCACAAATCAAATTTTCACCTATCTTTCGGAATGAGAGTTATTTGAAAAGACGCTCCAAAATATTGAAGCAATTGTTAAAATGTATTTTTCTGGTTTTTAATAAACACATTTGTCTGCTGCCAAAGAAAAAGTTGTAAATTAATCGATGTAAACATTTTATAGAATTTTTATAAATTTTTCGCTGTCTTTTGGCGTCATTATACATTGAAGAGTTGGGATAAAAGTTACTTAACTGTTTCCTTATTATCCACTTAACTGTTTAGTACTTATCAGTAAGGGATATCACTTTATAGACATCCGTTGATACCTCAGAAAAACTCGGCTAAAATATAGACTTAAGTTTGACGGTTAAGCCTACATTTTTTAATGAAATAACATACAAAATTTATATATAAAAATAAAAAAAAAAACTTAAATGATATATACATTATCCTATATCCAAAAGTTAATACAATTTACAAAAAACTTTAATGAAAAAAATTCATAGAAAATTCTTTGCTAATATATACATACATGATCTATTTTAATAGCATTTCTTGGAATCTTTTATGTTTTCACTGGCTGTCATCTTAAGTTTTGCCAAGTATGTGAAACTAATTGCTTGAATGCTGTTCCTACCACTTATCCCACTCCATTCATCAGCTTGGGGACTTATCAATATGCATGATGAACAATTTTGACAAGCTTTTTCCAGAGCCCAAGGAGAGAGAGTGAGAGGGAGAGAGAGAAACCCATTTACATTTTACATACTACTTAATTGTTTTCCCATTATATAGAGAGAGGGAGCTTCATTAGCACACACACAGACACACACATGTACAGTAGGCTGCCTTCACCCCTTGGCCGTCCCTCCTAAAGTCAAAGCGATTAATGTCAACTTGCTTAATAGCATTCCTTTTTGCCTCATCACCATAAGCAGCAGCAGCAGAAGCAAAACCGAAAACTTAAAGCCTTGGCCTATATGCACATACATATGTACAGAGGTAGTATATATGTACAAGACAGGCGACAGTAATTTCCTGCCCAATGTCATCCTCCTCCCCATACACCCCGCCTCGTTTGCTCATCTCAAATGCAGGCTCAACATGTCATGTCACTTCTGCTTGCCCAGACTTCGCTTGGATTGGATGCTGCTGCCTCTGCTGCTGATGCGGTTGTTCGCGTGATGAATTACACACTCGCCGAAGGACATCATGATGAAGTGCCTGTCATTCGGCAAAGCTAAAAGAATGTCCAAAGCTGTTGTTGTCCCGCTTATACCATTTTGCATACACACATACACACACATACATATACATTTTGGGGGACAAACGTCTTCCGCATAATTTATCGACACTTGTGCAAAACTTTAATTACTCCCAGGACCAAAGGACTATGAATGAACAACCAAATTTGAACATTCAACACATCCAACATCCACTTCTTGTCGAGTAATGCGGAAAGGATGTTTTTTCTTCACAATGCGTATATAGTGTTGTGTGTGTGTGTGTGTATATCCTTTGGCCATACATAGTAGCTCACTCAAGAGAGAGGCAGCTTAGTGGTTGCTTTACCATGGGGAGAGGGGAGATTGGTTTGGAAAAGCTGGCAAAGCTTTTCCCAATATCAGTATCATCAGTTTAGCTACTAATGGCCTTTAATTGAGCGCTGGGAAAATTTTCAAGTGTTTGCGGCTGTGTTGACGCCAGCATAAATTTTTTTTTTTTTTTTGGTGGAAATTTGATATTGAAAATGAAGTGGCCTTTAACTCTGCTCTCCAACTTGGCCATTTACATTTTGGCTTTTCTGGGTGTGTGTGTGTACACTTGTGTGTTGATATTTACCCGCTTAAGAGTTTATTTACCAAGTGGCATTATGTTTTGTAATAGCAGCATTTAGAGATGAGATTTCACTTAGAGAAATGGAATTCTAAGCATTTATTTTTCTCCATCAGCAAAATAATATTTCTTTTAGGAATTCTGCCTTCAGTTTACATGAGTTTATCTTGGCCAAGGTTAGGAAGTTTGTTATACAATTTGAAAGTAAATTTTAAAAATCCGAAAAGCCAGAGCAGAGTTTGTGAACTGAAATCTTGATACATATGTTATAATAAGGTATGGGTAGGTTTAGGTATGAAGAATCATGTCTAGCAAAGCATCTATTACCAAGTTACTTTTTTATTTTTATTGATGCTGATAGATGCATTTGAATTTTATTGATAATATTATTTACCTATGAGAACAATAACGTCAAAAATATATAAAGGACGCTCCTTGTATTCGAAAGTCACCGTTATTACAGATTAAACAAATTATGCGTAGTCTTTCTGTATACGAAAGCCTTTATTTTATTGACTGTTCAAAATAAGAAATTCAAATTCAAAAATAAGTTTATTAAAAAATTGGAAATATGAATCGAAATTTTGAGGTCTAATATCATCAGCAGCCAACAAAATTTTGCATTTTACAATTTTGGTTGGATCCAAGATGGCGAATGTAAATTGGCTAATCTAAACCGTAACCGAAGTTTAGTTGTTAATGTTTTTAAAATCGTTTTTAAGGACTGCGACCAGCTATCAACGATAAGAGCCAGAAATAAGATCAACTTCTCTGAATACAAGCCACAGAAACAGAGATGAAGTAAGTCTCTGAGACTCTGTTGTCGCCTTACTTAACTAATTGACTTAATCTTACAAAAGTAAAATACCTACTATATTGTAATATACTAACATACTAATAAACAGAGACTTAGAGGTGAATACTATTTCCAAATGAAATGCTGGTAGCTGGGAAAAAAATTGCTGGATTGTGGGGAGGCAGACTTCTGGACGTCTTTAGACTAACAAAAGTACAACGTTACGTAATTTGTTTAATCTCTATCAAGTGTAGAAAGGTTGTAGGTAAGGTCTTTTTAATAGCTATTGGACTACTGAAAAATTACCTTTTAAATATACAAAATTTATTATTGAGCATCCAAAACAATGGATAAAATATATTTTGATAAAATAATTTCAGTTTGCATTTGTAAGGAAATTTTATTTAAAAGTTTTCCTTTTGTTGAATTTCTGTAGAGCATTCAAGTCCATTAGCCTGTTCCCTACCAGTATTTGGCATTACAATTGCCAGTCGTTTAGGCCTGGAAAAGATTTTAATTAGCATTGGTGATGCCAATCAGCCACATATTGTCTCTTGCAATCAGCTGTCAATAAAATGGATCCATTGTAAAAAATGCCTAAATTTGAAGTTTTTATACCCTTACAAAAAGCTTATTATATGGGTAAATAGTTGGTAACGTATAGAAGAAAACCCTCAGATTATATAAACCTTTGATCAGCACAATGAACGCAATAGTCATGTTCGCTTGCCTAGTGCTGCAGGCATTTGAATATCACCATAAAAATCAATTGAATTAAGAACTATAAAATCGGTTACGCTAATAATAATAAACCTTAATATTTTATAACATAATTTAAAAACTTAATCTTAATCGTCTTATAGTTGATGTACCTTAATACAAGGATCCAAAAATTATTTGTCTCCTGTGCTTTGTGTTTTGGAACGATCTGACTTCAATCTTTAGGCTTAAGCGATTGGATGGAAAATTTGCTAGGTATACAAACGTCGACATGGACAAAGTGAGTCCATTTAGTTCTGTTTAGTTTTCAGTTCCCAATTATTTTTTTTCAATACAAATGTATTGGCAACTAATTGCATCGCTTCAAGTCCATTAATGTAATGGATTTGCACTGTGCATCATAATTGCATAATTTCAAACTAAAAGTCAGTTCTTAATCTCATCCCAATTATCTATTTCATAATAATACAAAACGCATTAATTACATATGTTGAATGAATATGAAATAATTAAAATTGATCGAAGTAGAAAATTTATTGTTTTGCCATTACAGCGTCTAATTGTTAACAATAATATTTGCCTGACCGTTCCCCACCTCAGAAACCCCCCTCTCCCATCAGAGGCAATATATATATAAATAAGATTTGAATTACCATAATTCTGCATATTCAAATTATTGCACAAAATGCCTAAATACAATGGATAATTATGGTTAAATTTTATGCATCCTTCATAACTAAATTGTATTAGTACAATATTTGCAATGTTGGGTCAGGTGGCACTGCCTGCAGGACTAGAGGAAATTACTATGTATATTATGTTTCGGTTGCATTAAATATTCATTAATATTTCGAGTTGCCTAATCACTGCGGGGAGCGGGCGGCTCTACTATCGAAAGGGATTACTTGGAAAAGGATTTCCATTTAAACATGGCGTATACGTAATCGTATTCATTGGATCAACAACAATGTGCATTTGAATTTGCTTTTGGCCTGAAGTCGGTCCTCCTGCTCAGTGCTATTCCTGTTGTGTTAACTATTTTCCAATCCATAAAGCATAAATTAACAAAAGGGAACGGCCTTAGCGGGCACAAGGGCAGACTATTTAGCGGGGGGAATGGTCAGCAGTTGGCTAAGCATACAAATTCAATTTATAAAACTGACAGCCAGCCAGGCAGCCAAAATGTTATGCATATTTATGTCCAAGTTATTGGAGCAGCATTAATATAAACATACACATATGTAAATGCATACACACATACATACACATAACAGTTGAAATGTATGTAATATTTAGTATTGTGGTATTTATGAGTCGGCAAAGAGTATGCTGGAGTGGGGTGGGGTCAAGTATGTGGGCTGGAATGTTAAGGAAATTGGTCAAGGGACAGAGAGTGAGGTGGACAGGGCAGCAAATACCAATTGTCTGACTCATAGAAATTAAATTACAACTATAAATTTAATTAACATACAGCACATAATCTTTGAAGAACTTTCGATAACTACAAGTTGTAGTTAAATTAACTAAGCCCATGGAAATATATGAAAATATGTTTGTAATCTTTGAGTTTCATTTGAACAAGTTCAATGCAAAGGGCGTGGATGGGTTTCAATGTTAAAAGTGCCCCTCAAAGCCAATAAAGCCTTGAATGGACCACATTTTAGTACCTTAATGTTAATTATGCTTAATGCATATTGGGTTTTGTGATAGTTACTTGAACGAAAAATTATATTATATATGTAAACAAAGGAGTTGGCACGCAGTCGAGGTCCTACTCATGTAGCGTCGGAGTTGCCATTGGGTAGCTTTAAATAGAAGCGACAAGTCTGTAGCGCGATCTCTGGCAACCTAGTTGGATTCAGTGGAGTTGAGAGCTTTTCGGTCTTCAGCAGCAGAAGTCGAAATTAAGTCGCATAAAGTATTTTTGAAATCACACTATTAACTTTCTATTAGACACAATAACTTTAGATCTTTAATAAACTAATACAAACAAAAAACAGTAAAAAAAACAAAATCAATTCCAATATTTCCAATCGCTTTCAAAAATCACGAAAAAATCATACAAATGCGCCTCTTCGATTAAAATACTTAAAAAAAATTTACAGTTCTCACACTTAAAACAAGTTAAATGAAGCACACAAGTCGTCCCTGCCGACATTGAGTATACCCTGTACCAACTAGTTATATTAAATAAAGTCGAACACCTTCGAGATTTCCTTTGCTTTAATTCAAAATTTTCATCGAATGTATGCTATCTCGCTCACACCTGGCACAGCTAATCTCGCACTTGTTGGTTCAGTACAAAACGCACATTCGTATATCTCCTATATTTATTGTTCGATTTCGACTAATTTGGTCAGATGTTGCATTTTGGCCACATTATTAGATGTGCCAAATAAGAATGTGATTCCTTCAAAACTGCTCTAGTAATTCGTTTTTTCTAAATTGAGGGGGCGGAAGTGGGCGTGGCAAAAATTTTAAACTATCTTAGTTTGCGTAGGCACTAAACAAAAGTTCGAACACCCTCGAAATCGCAATCAATTCAAAACGAAGTTCCCTTTAACATGCAGCAGCAGCGAACGCATGCTATCTCGCTCTTTCTTATTTGCCAATGCCGCCTTGGCAATTCAGTACAAAATGCGAATGGCTATATCTCCGATCAGTTAGTACAGTTTAACTATATAATTATGTCCACCAAATAAGAATTTGATATCTTTAATACAGCTCTAGTAAATTCATTTTAAAGTTTTTTTTTTTGATTTGCGGGGGCGGAAGTGGGCGTGGCTAAAATTTGAAACAAACTTGATCTGCCTAGGCATAAGACGGATGTTCACACCAAATTTGGTAACTCTAGCTCTTATAGTCTCCGAGATCTAGGTGTTCATACGGACGGACAGACGGACATGGCTCAATCGACTCGTCTAGTGATTCTGATCAAGAATATATATACTTTATGGGGTCGGAAACGCTTCCTTCTGCCTGTTACATACATTTTGGCGACAGGGTAGAACAACAATAGAATAAGTGAAATTTGGAATCGAATGCTAACTATGTATTTTCTGCCTATAGGCCTACAGGCATTATTAAAATGCCAATAGCAGTTGCTTTTGTGGTGGAATTTCTGATGCCAAACTAGGAATTTTATTGTTAAATGATGAACTCAATTCCGACTGAATGCCATCTTTCTGCTGACCTCTTTCTTATCCCTCAATCATTCACTAAGCATTCCATTGGCCATCATAATAGGGGTTTGGGTCTGTCTATATACGGTAATGCCAAATTCCTTTTGAGTTCTTGGGAAGACAATTTTTCTTAGATTAAATAGCTAATTTGGATTATAGGTAAAAATCTATTAAATATTTCAGGCGTGTACTTTAATGAATAACATTTTATCTGTTTAACAGGGTTTTCGGTTCTTATCTAATGTTTAACGTCTATGTACTAGAAAGTTTCTGATAGTATTGATTCCGTATATGTTTTTCTGAATAGGTAGGCTAGTTAAGCCCAATTTTTAGCAAGTTGCTTCAATGAACTTTTTTGGTATCAGAATAAAAAGTTAATAAGTTCGTTACAGGATAATTGATTTAAGTTGCTATGAACTGCTTAAACTAACTTATTTGCTCATTTTTGAATGACCGAATGACCATTTATTATATCTGCTTTATTTCCAATTTACTTTTTCCCATTGGCATTATGTAAAAGTTCAATCGACATCTTGAATGCAAAAAATTGCTAGATACCTACATTTTGATAACTTATATAACCTTGATCAATCTGATTTAACTTGAATTACAATGACCGATTCGTCTTGAAGTAACTACATTAAAAGAGCAAAGTTATTATCATAAACTGTGGTTAAACTTATAATTGTTTATTTTAAGGTATTTATGATGATCAAATTGTTTTGAGTAATGTAAATGAATCAAAACCATAGAATGTAATATTAATTAGTTTAATTGCTAAAACTAGAAAATAATAATTCAAAAACAAAGAAAAGAAGAAAATCATTTGAAAAATAAATATAATTACATGCATTTTCTGATTAAAACTTTTTTCTAGGTGTCGTAGACTCTACCTCCAAGTGTAGCATAAAATTACTTTTAATGTGCATTTTACATACTTAGAGGTTTGTATTACGTATACCTAGACATTTATATGGTAGTAAATGGCTTAATATTGTTTACGAAAAGTCCTTGGAAATTGTTCAAACTTCAGTTAAAGTCTACAAACCATGTTTATATCGGTTGTAAAATACTTTTAAACATTATATGAACTTGTTCTCTTGAAATTCGACTGATTATAGAATTATTCTCGATCCATCAAAATTATTTAGTAAAGGAAATTTGTTTTTGTAATACTTCAAGTTTATATGAACGCATAAGTGCAAATTAACCTCCTTTTTGCTGTTTTTCATTCTGTTTCAATAGCCCATTTAGCTTGATGCTCACACACACGCACACTCACACACAACATTGATACTTCCTGCGATCTCATTTTTATAGCCCTAACAACATATACATACATGGCATCTCCTGGAAAGAAAAACATAATCGAAAATCGCTTACAACTAATTTGATTTTATTGAAATGAGTTTGCCTCGAGTCTATCGTTTTCTCTTTCTCTCACTCTCTCTTAAACAGCCTTAAGCTAATCATAAGAAACGGTCCAGAAACGAAAAAACAAGTGGAAAAAAAGAACATATCAACCACTTGGCCTTGGCAGTTTATGTTCTTTTATGAGCACTTACGAGTATGACGATGACGATTAGCATTAAACTTACCCAGGAGAAGTTGCCCTACCCCCTCCCCACCATCCACATTCACATGGCTGCTCTTCCCTTCCCGCCATCTGCCAACAACCACACACACATAAAACCATTTTATGTTCCAGGTGAAAAAGAAGAAGAGAGAGGGAAAAGTCATGATGTTCTTCACCAAAATATTTTTGCGTCAATGTTTTTTTTTCCTTTGGTTTTTTATTGAGTGAATGGGGGCGGGGGGCGCGGTGGTTCCGCTGTTGACTCTTCAAAATGGCCACACATAAAAATTGTATTAAGCCATAAAATGAAGGCCATTCCGAAGAAAAGGGGGAGGTGACGGCAAAACGAAGTGTACATAAAATATTTCATTTTGTGGCAAAAAGACAACAGAAACAAAGCAAGAAAAATATAAAAAAAGAATCAATTGACTTTGTAATACGCTTAAAACGAACAGCAGAAGGGCGCATTTAACATTTTCTAGAAATGCAAAGACAAAGTCGGTAAAAAAAAAAGAATCATTCCCATTCCAAAGAAAACGTTTTCTTTTATGATTTTCTTTTAAAATCAATAATTTTTTTTTACAGATTTGAACTTTCGGGGGCATTTTCTTTAATTAACTTAAATTTTAATTAAGTAACATGTAAAAAGGGCAAAAAGTTTCTCGAGAAATGAAATTTGTTAAAGGAAGAAATATTAATCTTTTGAGTATTTAACGCCCCACACCATTTTTTTACTTTAAAAAATATATTTTCTTTTGAACAACTTTCTGAAAATATATGCTTGAAATTTTAAATTGATTCATATCCAAATTTTTTTAGTTTTAGCTGTTGAAAAAGAAGAATCTCTGCTTAATGTGAAACAACCATTTTAAAGCCGGGTACCAAATTAAACAAAAAAAAAATACTGAACCTATCTTTTTAAAAATTTAATTGTTAAATTTTTTGATAAAAACGTATTATTCTATGCAAATAAAGAATGATAAACAAATTATTCGCTTTTTGCTGTTTGTGAATGTTTCATATGTATGTATGTTCTTAGATCCTTTAATGAAACAATAGTTTGAATTGTTATTGTACTAGACCCATCGACATTTCCCGTTTTAGATGATTTATAATATGCTAAAAAAAAATATATTTGCTAAGTCCATTTGTAATACAACTTTCTAATAATTTTCAAATAAATACAATAACTTAAAAGTGTTTATTTTAATTACTGGTTAGTTTGCTTACAAAAATTTCATTGCGATTGGATATTTTTTATTTTGTTTTTAGTGGGATAAATTCTTTAAAAAAAACAGGATCTATAATATATAGTAAAAAGATGCTAAAAAAATAATAAAACCTCTTAAGCTTGAAGTGATATTCATTTAATAATAAAATACTTATTATTATTTATATTTTTGTTTATTTAATTTATTTATTAAGACCAACAGGACATGAGTATAAAAGGTAAAAATCAGATACCGGGTTATACACGAAAAACATTTTAAAAATAAAAAATTAAAAGAAAAAGTAAGTTCTATAAAATTAAACTATAATTACTATATGTGAATTATAGTCTAGATATTTCGAAAGAAATTAATATATTTTAGTTACTACAAGTGTCAAAGAACACAATTTTTTCGTGGTTCCCGATAAATATTCGTTAACATATTTGAATCGAATATATTAATCTGGTTATCATCTTAATTTGAATACCAATTAGCTTGGTTTAAATACAACATTTTATTTGAGAAGCAAATATTTAACTGGAAACAATATGTTTGATAGCTTTTTTAATTAGATGGTCTAGCAAAAATAAAGTAGAACAGGAATTAACATATAAAATGTACATATATATAATTCCGCCTTTTCTTAATTTTTGATTAATTTGAATTTATTTATAATCTTTTACTCATGAGTTTCATATTCAGATAAACGGTCTGACTAGAAGATCCTCCAACTATCTTTTGTTATTGTTTTGTAAGTATTGAACTCAATTAAAATATTTTAATTTAAACATTAATAATTTATATACTTCAAATGTACATATAAGAGGTACTAAGTACTATTCTTTTTAATTTTTTGCCTAGCTGATTTTTTGGGTAAGTTTATTTGCTTTTTAGCTTAGTTCAGAGTATTCCATAGTTGGCACATGGTTTATATACATTTACAGTGAGTGCAGTTAAACTTCCTTTAAGGGTATTCACTCAACTCTAGTCAATTCAGGAAGCAAAAAAAAGCCTTGCTTCTTGGTTTGTTGATTGCGACGACTTGAGAGCCGGGAATGTGCCGTCTGGAGTCAAGAGTCCTTCCAGTGAGTCTGTTTGCTTCACTTGTCCCAAATATGATTTCAATTTCTACTTTTTTGCTTTTGCAAAACACATTTCAATTTATGTATGTTCGTTCGTTCGTTTTTTTGCTCTTCTTCTGGTTTGGTTTGTTCAATATGCGAGTTACATGCAGATGCCACGCCTCTTGTACGCCCCAGCTTATGGCAAACATACATAAATCGCAGAGCATATTACACAATGCAAGATGCGTGCCTGGCTCAAATGGAGCCCACTAAAAAAAAATACCAAACGTTTTTAGTGGTATCCCCCAAAGTCTTTCCCCCTCCCCCTGCCAACTTCCCTCTCCCATGTCTTTTGCCTTGCAGTGTGTTTGCATTTCAGTTGGTTTAAGTGTGGGTGAACATCATGATGAGACCTGTGGTTGAAGTGTGTGGGTGGGGGGATTGCATTGGAACGAGGAAGGAAACAAAGAGCAAAATTTTTTTTATATTTTTTTTTTTACTTTACGAGTGTCCTGTTGCTGCACTTAGCCAGAAGGGGAGCACGAAGCAAAGAAGAAAAAACAACAAAAAAGAGTTTAAAAATTGCATAGAGATGAGAATGTTGGGGGCGAAATTTTGCAACGTTTTGGAATGATGATGAACTAATTATTTCAATCGCTGCACATTATTTCGATCTATTAAGTAAGTATTTCACTTTCCCTTATGTTTGAGATGGCATAAAACTTACAATTATTTGGTTTAGAACTAAGTTACTCGATACCGCATTTTTGTAAACAATATACAAATATTAGATATATAATTTATTATATGTTCATAAATATAAATTTTGGTTAAAATTTTATAGATGCTAAGCAGCGATTATCAAGCGTGATTATTGTATTTATTTTGTTCGATTTCTTTGGAACATTTTATGTGACTACTTAACTTTACATGGTAATTACAGACTGCTAATAAGTACTTAACATAAATGGTTACATATTAGTAATTTATTCAAATACAATGTATTTTAGTCAATTATCCGCGTAACAAAATACATTTCAACAATGCTAAGAATGCATTTAAAATTTATATTGGTAATTAGAAAAAGTTTCGAAAACTATTAAAATTCTATTATATTTTTTCTATAATGAATCTGAAATGTGAAGCAGATTTGGTTTGTTTGCGAATCTAGACTTTGAATGAAAAATATCAAAATATCAGATAATAACGGCATAACTTTGCATAAAACAACTTATGAGAGGCTTAAAGTAACATGCCTAGGAAAAGAAAGATAAATGATTACAACAATTAAAGCTGAAGAACTTTGTCTGAATAGGAAGACTGGTTAAAAACACAACTGATCAGAAAATAAATGCAAAAAAAAATGTAATCACTGTACATTCATGTTTACATGTAGCAACAGCTAACGTCTTCTATCCCGCTCACCTTATCACAGACCATTTAGGCAAGAGCGCACATCTCGGCCAATACTAAAATTGTATTGAAAAATTTAAGAAAAAAAAATAACTGAAATGAATGCATTACAAATTGCTATTATATGTAATTATGTAACTCTTTGTAAGATCTTATAAAAAAATATATTTAACCGTCGAGGCAATACACTAATGGGAAGAAAATACAAAGGAAACAGGAATACAAACTCGTTAAAAAAGAAGCTAAAAACAGACCCATAGGAGGACAACATCAGCGATGGCGTCCTTTTTGCCTTACCTCCTTGCTCAGCTATGGAAAAGATAGCGATTGTTATCAAATTTATCAAAAAGTGTGCACAAAACTTTTAAAAATCACAAATTTCAAAACAAAAAGACAAATATACATAATCGCAATAACTTCTTTTTGTATTTGATATTTTATTTCCCAAAACAAGCTGCAACTTAAGCTCTCAACTCTTGTAATAATATAAATTTAGTATTATCAATTTGATATTATTTTCGACAAGAAATATAATGCACTATAACTGAGTTAAAGCTCATATATATAACATGTTCCCTCTCTATTTTATCTATCACTGACAAATTTAAAATGATTCGTGTCACGACATTGCGCCGATAAAGGCACCAAAGACCGTCACCCATATTCTATGTGGAACACAAGAGAAACAGAGACATTCAGTTGGGTTTGTCCAACACTAACACACAACTACTACTACTATCATCTCTCCTTCGATGGCTCCTGGCTGGAGGATGGCTTCGGCTACAGCTACAGCTACGTGTTTTGCCTGTAAAAGCATTCAAATTGTTTACCGTATGAGCGGGGTACGCGCACGTGAAAGCCAAAAGAAAATTGTAGTAAATTTTAAATGGCACGGCAGCAAAAATGTGCATCGGCTTTGCTCCTGCTCGCTCCCTCTCTCTCTCTCTGTCTTTCTCTCTCTCCCTCTTATACTCGTACTTCGTCTAGGAGCTGGAGAGAGTTTGCCTTGACGCAGTGTAATTTATTGGCAGCACGTTTATCATGCCGTAGACTCAGACTCAGCAACTCTCCTTTCCTCCCTCTCCTCCGTCTTTCCTCATACCTCTTGGTAAACCCAAAAAATGCAACCATGAGCCGCATGCAAAAATGCCTATGCCAAAAACCAGGGATGGGGAAGCCTCCCCACCTTTCAGTTGCCTACTTCAGTTCTCTGGACCTGCCACAATATTTGCACAAATTGCATCCACTGAGCGATGGTAGAGGGATGGAAGGAGGGCAGAAAATCAAGGAGAAAACAGGGAGGCGCCTTTCTTCTATTTCCACATCCTTTTTACTTACTTTTATCGTCGGGACCAATGTTTGTCGAGCATTTTGTCGGAGTTTTGCTAGAGTTGGAGGCCATTTCATTGTTTGTCTTTTAGGGCTCTATGCGGCTGCTTGCAGCTTCGGCTTTAGCCCTTTTCCCTTCTTGTCAAACACACACCACACACACACACACACACAACATTCATTAAAATGTTGCCAATGTGTTTTTGTGGCAAATTGAAGCTGTGCTCGGATTGTGTGATCCCTTTTCCGCCCATCTGCCTACAAACCAATTTTTGAATATGCATTTTCCGAGTTGTTGCATATGCAAAGGATTAGGAATTGATGTGTGTATAGTGTGTTGTGTTTGGGGGAAGGGATGTGTGTGTAGATAGGGATATGGTAATGATTGGGGAAATTACAACGGTAATGGTTATGTCAGGTGTATGTCAGATTGATGGTATTGATCGGAACAGAAATTAGAACTTTCAGTTAACATAGAAGAAGTTCTGTCGAGAATTCCCAAAAGACAATCAGATTCTGATGAGTTTTTAATCGGTTAACCACATAATTTTGTTCTTTGAAGACTTTGTTTGTTTCGTTAAATATTTAGATAGACACACCTAAACGTAACGCTAAAAACAAGCTTAATTTGCAGCTTTTGAAATAAATGTGGCTGCATATTTCTTTGCCTATTACACCAAAACACTAACTATACTGCCAAAAAGGCAATACGGCAGCCTATTTTTATGCCTAAAATACCAAACTCCTATTTGATCCTTTAAAAAAAAGTGTGGCAGCATATTTCAGTAATTAAAATACCAACACTGATTTCCATTGCTTTTCCAAATTCACATTTCTTACCAGATTACACTTTTTGACTCTATTCTAATGGCGTATCAAACAAATTGTCAAGGAACTGCATCTAATTGTTTTTTAACTTAATCATAAACGTTGGCAATTAGTGCAAAAAAGGAGGAGCTCTTCCTCTCCACTATGTGGTTCGTTTCCTTCGTCTGCTTCTGCACTTCAACTACCGCTTTCTAACCACAACTGTTGACACTTTGTTAGCAATTAGTTTGGTCAATACGGTTAGGGAGGGACCAAGAAGCGCAAAAAGAAAGCAGGAAAGAGACGGAAGAAAATGCCTGGACCAGGCATCGTCTCAAATAACTATAGAAAATTGCTGCAATTTTTTTTTGTGTTGTGTTTTTGCTATTTTTTTTCTCTTTTTTTTTTTTTTTGTTTTTGGTGCCATTTAGTTGGAGGACAAGGCAATCTAACAAAAGGAGGGAGAAACTTGGCCACAAAATTAATTAAAATGCTGAAATGTTTCCTCTCAGTTTTCTCCTCCTCTTAGTTTGCGTTTCCCTTGTTCTATTTGCACAACAAATTGCGGACAAATGCGCATAGCATAAATCAAATTTTCTGTTCACACCGTTCAATGGAACAATACTAAAAAAAAAAACAAAACGAAACAAAATAACAACAAAAATACATTCATGCAAAAGCCACGTAAAATTCAATTCAATTTGCCATGCATATTTCATCATGTGTATATGTTTTTAAAGCACTCCAAATGTCCCTTCAATAGAAAGGGCCACAGACAAACGAGGAGAATTACGTTCACAGAGCCAAACAGAACCAACAGGTTTTGGTCCTTTGCATTGTTTTTTGTGGCATGTTAAATAAGGATGAGGGAAGAAAAAAAAAAAAACAAAAAACAACGAAAAAATGGAAATGAAATGCGTAAGTTGGCTCTGGGTTTGGGGATTTTTACTTTCTTTTTTTTTGGGGGTGTGTGTGTAGTACTACCAATTCCTGCGTCTGGCATTTGCTGTCGGTCTCTGTTTTTGATTCATGCGTTAAATGAAAATTAATCCAATTTAATCTGTCGCTAATTAGGTTTACTTTGGGATTTGGTTTGGCACCTTTCATACTTATCCCCATACCACATTTTGGTATATCGAGCACGAATATCGATTTCAATTTTTTGGTTACAATATGCAGTTGAAGAGAGTGGGAAATCAATTAAATGAGGTTTACCAGTTACTGAGGGAAATTGGATTTCCAATAAAAGCGAGATTTAACAATACATATTTGTTTATACAATTAAGATACTGAAATGATTTTAAAAGAACAAGTTCAAGCTAGCAAACTGTTCTAGTAATTAAAAATAAATGAAAACTTTAGCTTCTGTTTAGCTCATAGTTTTTTCGAGTTTAATATACAATTAAGAAAAGGAAAGTTGTTAAGTAATTCCCAACCAGTTTAGACCAACTTTAAACATAGAAAACTACCTGCAAAGTCTTGTTCCAACACAAAACTCAGCTTAGAGATTATTTTTTCAAGTTAAACATGTATCAACAAAGTTTTACTTTTATTTTAGTGATTCTCAACCAGTTAAAACCGTTACTTACTCGAAAATTCTTGTTGCTAACTCAAGTTTCTCAACTAAAACATGACATTACTAATTTATTTTTAGGGAATTTAGTGATTCCTAACTAGTTTAAACGTATTAACCATAGTAAGTTACCTGCAAACTCTTGTCCCTTCCTTAAACTGAAGACACAGACAAGTGATTCGACTTCCACATGCGTTTCTCAAGTGACTTTAAATGAAATTTCTTTGGGTGCAATGTCCCATATCACTTCAAATCAACTTAAATTAATATGATCAGCTTTTCCTGTGTATATGTCGCTCCCCATGCATTATTCTCCATATCATCTAACCGAATTAATAATATGAAATTTCTTTAAATCCAAAATCCCCCATCCTCCACTCTACATATGTTTCATATGATATTACTTGGATGCAGTTTCATGGCGCCTCTTGAGTGTTTAATATGCAACGCGCGGTGGCTCCGTCTCTGGCTCTACTACTATACTATCTTCCTTTGGAGTTTTTGTTGTTGTTGTTGTTGTGCTGTTGCCTTCAAGTGTTGCCCTGTCAAAGGAGTTGTTGGCGTGTTGTTTGCTGTCAAAAGAAGAAGTCGAGACAGCGGATCATCATCTCCGTCTGCCTCTTCATCTCCGTCTTTATCATCATCATCATGATGATTATGTTGATGGTCGTTACTTTGAGTCGCCGTTTTGAGTGTTGGGAACGCGTGTCAAAGCGCAAACAAAGCGCCTTCCAACGCAAATGCAATTACAAAACATACAACAACAACGAAAAAAAAGAAAAAATGAAAAGAGGAAAGAGAAGCAGAAATCAAAGAAAGCAGAAAAACCAAGCAAGCAACTTATCAGTTTGAGGCAAGTTGCCATAATCCTTTGATGCCATTGCCAGTTGAAGCACTTGACATAATTCCAAAAGTGTTTGCCGCCTTAATGCGCGTTATGTTAATTAGTTTTTTGGGCGCCGTTTTCTCAAGTGTCATATACATACATACATACACACATAACACCCGTTAATGGGTCAATAGTTTGCCAGCAACGTATAAGCCCATTCCGATATGCCATGAGCCCTTTGCATAATTCATGGGAAAACACAAAAGTTTTTTTTTGCTGTTTTGTGCGGCCAAAAAGTCATTTCAGTGGAAATTTTTGATTTCACACGACACAAGCCAGTCAATAGCAGTTTTGTTGGCAATAACAATGAAATATCCAGCAAAATCTGGATTCAGTATTCTGGGTTCTGCACATAAAAACGTATTAGGCATATTATCTAGGCAAGCACAGACGCCTGCCAGACACAGAAGAGACAAAGCCAAACTGAGGTTGCACCACACCGTATCCTTTCGTAATGAAACTTTCGAATTTTCAACTTTCCTTCTATCTCGCTCTCTCTCACTCTCTCTGTACCTTTCATCCTGCTGCTGTGTGCGTGTTTACGTTATGGAAATGAGATTGTCATTCAGGCCGGGCCAGGCCAGACTAGACCCATTCAGGAGATTTCATAACAGAATCCCTGGCATATGTCTATGAAACAATGTTGTCAACAACAGGCAAAAATTCGGTGGCTCAAAATGAAAGGGCAACAGTGCGTATGAGTGTCATCACCAGAGCTCCAGGTATCCAAACTAAGTCTGTTATTTAAAGTCGTTTCTTTTTTTTTTTTGTTGTTGTTGTTTTTGTATGTTTTTTTTTTGTTTGCTCTTGTTGCGCTGGTAACGAGAAAAAGGAGCTTAAATGTGGCAATATTGATACACAAAATGGTAGTCAGCCAGTTGGGTTGGAAAATGTCAGGGCAAATATTTCAAATGTGCTAAAAAAATTGTATAAATTGAAGTTAAGGCAACTTTAATGATTAAAAAATAAAAAAGAATATGAACCTAAAGTCTTTCTTGACATATATAACGCAAATCAATAGAATTTGTTCCGAATTTTACAGATTAACAATGATATTATATATTCTGTTCATTTAAATGTTGAATAGCTACATGTTAAATTTATTAAACATTATTTTACTAAAAGTTTCCAAAAGGTGTGACCGAGAAAGGAAAACAAAAACATCGTTTGCCAGCTACCAAAGATACATATATCAAAAATACATATGTACATACGATGTACATACATATGTACATACAATGTATATACATATGTACATACTAGAGAGCTGCATGAATGGCAAAAAAGGCACATTCGAATTAACTCAGCTTAAAATGAGTTGAATGCGAAACGTCATGAATTTGAGTGAATGAATGCGATCGCGAAAGACTCGTTCGCACAACATTTAACCGACAATAGACGAATTGAATGTGTGAGAATGCCGAAGAAATTTTCAACGCCAAATGAATTCATTCGAATGCCAAAAAAAAAAATTTTTTTGTTTTTGTTTTCTGTAGGATAGAAAAGATAGAAAGACATGCTTTAGTGCTGCGAACGAAATGGGTCTGTGCTATAACTCGAGTTCATTCGGGTGTCTTCGGCTCTGCCAAATATTTCATTTCGTTTTAAGCTTCATTCATTCTAACTTATTTCTTTGAATGCTGTAGATATGAGACCCAATGCGCACTTATACTCATACGCATTCATTCAATTGTATGCTCGCACTCACTCAATTCAATTCGAATCCACTCAATTTTTCTACGTAGTGAGTGGAGTCGTGCAGCTCTCTTGTACATACATATGTACATACAATGTACGTACATATGTACTACATAAGTTATTGAAACGCTAACATTGTTACTTAAATATTATAGCTTTTATTTGAATGTAGGATAATTGTCAGTACTTTTGTTCATGACTGTATGTAGGTAAAAGCAGGACCACAATATTTTAATTCTCATAAGGAAAAGCGAAATCCCTTACTCACCAAATATATCCAATGTATGTGTTCCCTTCTCGTTTTCACTTGAATATTCTAAGTCTGTACTGCCCACAAAAACACTCAGCAAAAAAGTGAATAACATCAACCACTTTAGACCTTCCGACTTTTTCGCTCCTCCATTCTTCTTGTTCAACTTCCACAGCGGCGCTAGGAGCCCCATGTTACGTATGTATGTATATATGTATGTAAGTATATATGTATGTATGTACATATGTATGCATTTTGTGGTCTTGGCTTTTTTCCAAATAAAATGTTGCCGCTATTTATCATTCAATAAACCGATTTCAATGCGAGTTGAATTCACTAAACACGGTTTGCTTTAACTTTGTTCCAATAACAATTGTTTTCACTTTTAAACAGTTTAACACAGTTAACTAAATAAGAGAGTAGCAAAGAGAAAACGGACAAAATAAGACTGCAATGTGACCAGAGGCTAGGACTAGAATTTTCTTAAGCTTTTTAATTCTGCCAAATAAAATCCGCTAACTCATCGATATCTCTAACATATATCGCATCTGTCAATCTTGATCAAAGCTAGTTTTTGGCTATCGCTTTTCTAGCTGAAACTTTGTTGAACATACACATACACTTATGTTAGTATTTAAATACACACACACAAAGGTACCTCTGTGATCAAGAGTACAAAGTGCATTATACAAAATGCAAGTGAAAGAAACTTCTGCAAAATGTAAAAAGGAAACGAATATAAAAATTAATTTTATATTTCTTTTTTAACGGACAACAATGCATAAAACGCTTTGCACTACTCGTCGATATGGAAACCTAACTAATCTTCCCACAAACTGAAATCATTTGTTGGGTAGTAAATAGTGGAAAAATAAAATTATTTTTGTATGACAAAATCGGAAAATTGATTTAATTCCTATTCGCATAAAAGCATTCAAAATGTAAGTAGGTGAAGCTTAGTGTATTATGCGAGAGTGGATTCTATTGTGTTGCACTGTGTAATTCATTTTGTTTCACATTTAACTGACTTTTCGATGGCTTACGTAATGCCAGGTTTGTACAACCTGTTAGGCTATGTCCCTTTTTCCATTTAGTGGTCATTTTGTTTTAGTAAATGAGTTTTAAATTTTTATTTGTTCTATTTTGCACAATTTGTCTGAAAATAAGTAGCCAACTGTTTTGTCACATGGGTAATTTAACTTTTAAATGCAGCATTATAACAAATGGTAACAAATGAATTATATAAATTCTACTCCTACCTTTTGAGTTACAGCCAATTCTGTGATCGAAAATCCTATAACTTGTAATATAAATTTAACTTAACTTGACTTTCCGGTCTTAAGCCTTATATGTATTTGCTTACTGTGTGCTTAGATCATTTATTTATCAAACTACAACAAGTTTAAAAAAAATTGTTGTAAATTAAAAATTGCACTTATTCGAAACTCAGAGTAGTCACACTTTAAACAAGTTAAGAAAAAACGATTTTGAATTTCTAACCTGTATTTTAGCGTCAATTCAGCATTATAAGCCCTAGGAAAAAGATTATTTACATGGGTTTTGTATTTAAAGAAGGGTTGGACCGGAATATCAAATAACTACATATATACACAAAACCCGACTTTACTCAGTAACAATGGCAGTTAACAATCAGTTGAAAAGTATGAACTAATTATAATATAGACTAATCAAAATTTCGTTTGATTCTGGGGCGCTTTTATATGAAACCTAACTATGCTCTTTAAAATTTATATATCATATCATCTAACATATGTACATATATACAGTAGAATCCGGTTATAACGACTCCGCTTATTGTGTCCGTCCGGTTAAAGCGACGAAAGTTCGATGTCTTGGTTGGTACCCATACAAGCCTCCGGTTAGTAAGTCGACGACGAACCGCTTATAGCGACGATATTTTTCTCAGTTCAACCGGTTATTACGACGATCCGAGATAAAAATATATCGTATTAATGAAAAATTTAAAAAAATTTAATTTAAATTGTTTTGATTAAAAATATAATTTGTGTTATTTGGAAACCTATTACGAACATCACTACCATAAAAACCCCAAAAAAATTGTTTTTTCGCTCCTTCCGGATAGTACGTCTCTCGGATTTAACGACGTAAATCGTTGGCCCCTTGAGCGTCGTTATAACCGGACTCTACTGTACATATCATTTATGATACATTTGTCTATTGTTCTGCAATCAGTTTGTTGCTTCGCCTTGACAATTTGTACATAATGTCAGTTTCGAATGTAAATTTCGGAAGATCTGTTATATTTTAAAATTTATCGATAATTTAAGTAAATATCCCATTTGATTACGATTCCTTTTCCATGGATTTTATATTATTCTGATCAGACATTTAATCTTCTTATTATTTTATCATTGTAATTATTTGCTCGTTTATTAACGAAAACGCAAAAACCCCAAAAAAAAAAGGGGGGGGGGGGGAGCGCGTAATAAGCAATTACATAAGAGTTGATGTAATTATTAATTATTTAATGTAAATATAAATAAAAGTCACCAGCAGCAACAACAAGAACAACAACAGGAACAAGCAGCATTAAGCAGGCAACTCGTTTCGCATTTTCGTAACCCAACAATAAATGTATTTAAATTTATTGCATAATAAAGATTAAATATTTATTTACACAACGTTTCAATTAACTTTCGGCTTTGGCCTGGGTCAGTTTTTCGTATGTTATTTTTTTTTTTTTTTATGTTTGCTCGAGCGCCAATTTAATTATAAAATTTATTGTTTAAAATTCGCATCAGTTAAAACAGAAAATGGCGTCGACGAATTGGACAGTTTGGACAGACAAAAAGCGGAAGTAGGTTGCCGCCGGGCATCCCAAAAACAAGTTGAACGAACTCGATATCAGTCCAGTCCTCTCTTGTGGGATGCCGATGCTCCATTTTGTGTATGGAGTGGCGAATTGTATGTAGGCCGTAAACTTGCCATAAATTTTAGTTTCACACGCACCAAAAGGCCTAGAGACCGACAACCAAATGGCAAACGGGAGCATTTTCACAGAATTTTCAAAGAATTTTTCTCTTGTTTCTGTTTCTTTTTTTATACCCTTGCAAAAAGGGTATATTAATTTTGGTCAGAAGTTTGCAACGCATAGAAGGAAGCATCTCCGACTATATAAAGTATATATATTATTGATCAGCACGACGAGCTGAGTTGATATAGCCATGTCCGTCTGTCCGTCTGTCTGTCTGTCCGTCTGTCCGTCTGTCTGTCTGGATCAACAGCTTCTCCTCCGAAACCCTTAAAGCTACGGAGCTGAAATTTTGCATCTAGGCTTCTTTTTGCTGCAGGCATTGTATATCTTGGAATCATCTTGATCGGATGACTATATCATATAGCTCCCATAGGAACGATCGGTCGAGAATAGAGTTAAATCTCCATAACTTTGTTGTTTTTCAATCAAATATTACAAAATTTGTTGTTTATGAGTTTGGTTTACTTTCTAACATATCCATTAGGTTTTATTAGAATCGGTTGACTATATCATATAGCTCCCATAGGAACGATCGGTCAAGAATATCGTTTTAGAGCAATAACTTGGGTGTTTTTAAAACGATTGTTACGAAATTTGGTATTTAGAAGTTTAGTATATATAGAAATGGCTGTGCTAAGTTTCAGCCAAATCGGTTGACTATATGCTATAGCTCCCATAGGAACAATCAGACCAAAAAATTTTTTTTTTCGAATTACATTTTTTTCTTAAGCTACGAACATTTAATATAGGTTTGACTTCTTTTATATGCTTTCTAATGTAATTGTAAATATGTAATTGTTAAATAACAGTTTGCAAGGGTATACGAACTTCGGCACGGCCGAAGTTAGCCCATCCTTCTAGTTTTTGTGTAAATTTCACTCAATTGACATTGGAGCCCAATGTCTACCGGGCCAACCTATCCCATCCGCTTCATAGTTGCAATCCTTTTTTTTCCTGCACTTCAAAGTCAACGCAGCTGTTGCCGGAGAAAAAAATACAAAAAAAAAAAAAGTTGTGAAAACGCAAAAAATGCGGAAACTGCACGGAAACGGAAGTCGCAGTGGCAATGGCACACAAATAGGAGTAGTAGGAGACAGGAGCAGCTGTGCTGACTGACCATTCTACTGCTTGCCCCCATCTCGCCAGGGAGTTGGGCCCCCAAAAGCCCGTCGAGACGACAGTCGCGCGTTGCTGATGTCGCTTTCAAAAATTCATATACGTAATTGTTGACTGTATTGTCGCCTGGCATTGTTGCCTGGGGTGTATATACAAACAGGCCAAAAGGGAGTGCCACAGTGGACACTCGTCAACGAAGTAAACGAAAGTTAAAAAATAATTCAAGTGCATGTTAATTTTAAGGGAAAAATCAAAAGCTATTTCGTATTTAAGCTTAAGTTCTATAATAATAAATAGTTGTAACAAAATATTCCATATCTTTACATACATATGTACATGGGGTTCAAAGTATTCCCTTTTCACATAGCAAACTTTTAAAAGAATTTATGTATTCTGTTAGAAGGAGAATTATTCGGCTTAAAATGTTTTGCCTTTAAGACAAAGAAATAAAAGGTTCTAGGTAAATGTTTATCTCATTTATGAACTATTCCATCGTATTGCCAAATAGATTTGCATTAATTCTTTAAATAGAAAGATAATATTGAACCATTGTGTTTGAATATGATGCATTGAAAAATTGTAAAAATTATTTATATGAAATTTACTTAATAGCAATAGCACTTAATTTTAAAGGAGATTGCCATAGATCTACAATCCGATAGATGTTTTTTATTAACTTTTTTCAAAACTACTCATAGAAAAGCTTATGATTGATTGTCAGAGTGTCAAGCTATAGCTTAAATGAAGCAAGCAAGTCGTCCCTGCCGACATTGAGTATACCCTGTACCAACTAGTTATATTAAATGAAATAGAATATCCTCGAAATCGCCATAAATTTCATGCAAAATTCTCTATAACATGCAGCAACAGCGAACGCATGCTGTCTCGCTCACTCTTGCCAGCCAATGTCGCGTTGGCAATTCAGTGCAAAACTCATATAGGTATATCTCCGATATTTACTGTCCGATTGGACAAAATTTGGTGAGCTGGTCCAGTTTGGGTATATAATTAGGTGTGCCAAGTAAGAATATGATATCTTTAATACAGCTCTAGTAATACGTTTTCGCGATTTGCGGGGGCGGAAGTGGGCGTGGCAAAAATTTGAAACAAACTTGAACTGTCTATGCATTAGACGCATGTTCACACCAAATTTGGTAGCTCTAGCTTTTATAGTCTCCGAGATCTAGGTGTTCATACAGACGGACGGACAGACGGACAGACGGACGGACAGACGGACAGACGGACAGACGGACGGACAGACGGACGGACAGACGGACATGGCTCAATCGACTCGGCTAGTGATGCTGATCAAGAATATATATACTTTATGGGGTCAGAAATGTATATTTCTGCCTGTTACATACGTTTTAGCGACTTTAATATACCCTTTTACCCTATGGGTACAGGGTATAAAAAACAGTTTATCGGATAATGTCAAAACGTTTGAGATTTTGATTAGTTATGAATCAGTTCGGAATGATAATGATTTGCTATACAGGAACCTTAGTTAAGAAAAGCTAGAAGTTATAGATAGGTTCGATATTAGGCATGGGCAACACAAGATGAGCAGTTCACTCCAGCGCCCAAACTAGTTGAGAATTACAATTAAATGACTGTATGAGCTTGACCCGACTTAGAACCAAAGGTATGATGACACTTAAAAAGGCAGCAAAATTTCCACAACTGTAAAAAAATTGTTCTTTAAAGCTGTCATCCAATTAACTAATAAATGTTTCCAATAAACTTGATGTACAAGAAGTTTTATGAAGAAGTTCTTCTTTGAAAGGTTTCTGTTGCTTTACAAATCAAAAATGTTGCAGAGACTGATATTGAAATTTGTTAAATTTGCGAATATTTTCAAGTTTAACTTTAGAAATAGAAAATATAATTATAAAATAAAATTTGTTACAAACGTTATTAAGATCAGTTTTTTACACACAAAATTACACCTTTTATTGTTACTTAAGATTTATAAATATTTTTCATATTCCAATTTTAGAATTTAATTGTGTCTTCGTCTTACCCTACTCAATCTCTACTGTACCACGTTGAAAATTTAAAGTTATCCTGTTGGATTTTGCACTCAACTCGCCTCATTTCAACTCCAACCCGTTGCTAGTTTTGAAGCATGCTTAAAATATATAAAATATATATTTTACGGGCTAATCTTTTGCGGCCGGAATGGTTTTTTTCGAATTCCGGCTTAACTTTGCCAACCTTTTCCGGCCGTTATATTTTTTTCTATCTAGTTTTACTTGAATATAGAAATTTTGATTTTATTTATATGTCTTGAAGTTTTTGCTTAAAAGGTTTCACTTACATAGCTGAACACACAAACATAAATTTGTAATAAATTTTCATTTAAGAATAAAATCTTCTGCTCCTACCCCCCTCAAAGGGAATCGAAATATTATATACATATATATTTAGCTTTTTTGTTCAGCTATAAAAAAAAAAACTTTTTTGTTTCCCCTCCAAAATAAATATTAAGTAGGAGGAGGGTTCAATGCATTCAAGTGCACTTAGTGAAATGCCGCCAGCATTATTAGAGATCACAGTGTGAGAGGCAAAGAGGGAGAAAGTATGACAGAGAGAGAGAGAGAGAGAGAGAGAGGGACAGAGAAAGATAAAGCAGCCACACATCATATTTATGTCTCCACACCCGCACACTATCCCACTCCAAATGTGGAGTCAAGTGCAGGCCTTCACTTGGTTAATTGCAGCGGAGGCCGTCACTGATGAGTTTAATTGAAATAATGCGAGAAATGCACTCTTGGCAGGGGAGGGAATGTATGGGATGGATGGATGGACAGAAGCGGGAAATGTGCATTAATAATACAAGTTTTTTCTTTTTTTTCTCTCTCTCTCTGCCGAAAAAAGAAAAAAATGAAAGAAAAGTGGCTGACAACGTTTGTCGAAATGTATGTTTAATTATCCGAAATGCAGCCCAAGAGAAGACACAATCGCAAAGTATAAACTAATGGAGCCTATGATTTGTCATAATTCAGTTAATGCTATTAAGTTAATTTTTTTATGCATATGAACATATGAATATAGTATGAATGTATGCATGAATACAGTAGCGAAGCCAAAATTTGAAAAAGTCCATCGATTTCTTGATTCAATATTGCAAGAAATCTTTCAAACTTGTAGGAAAATTTGAAAATATTTTGTTTGTAAAATCAATAAATTGAAAAGTGTTTTGCTTTTACGATTTAAATATATTTTCAAAATATTCTTTTTTATTTTTACCAAGACACAAGGGTAGTAATACGTAAACTTTAACTAGCGACTTCAATCCAATCATTGAAAGATGATTATCCTGAGAATACTGCAACCACCTCAGGAGATCGAATATTGACTTGACTGGGCATCTAGAGGGACTTAGTGCAGAGACATAACTTATACTTATTTTCTTATTTTCAAAGAGAATCCTTACAACCAACTCGTATTTCTCGTATACCCTATACTAAGTATTTACTAACTAGGTATACTAAATATAGTCAGACACCCTAACAATATCCTTTAATTTGTCATAAAACAGACGGACATGCCTTAATTGACTAGGCTCATAATGATCCAAAATATATATAAATTTTGTTGTCGGAAATGACTTCTTCTCCATGTAATATAAGTTTTAGCGACAATAATAAACCCGTTTACTCTATGGGTACAGGGTATACAAAAAGTGATGTGTTAGTATAAATTTTATGTTATTTTAATGCCGCAATCAACTTTAAGTTTTAGTTCTCATTTTGAAAGTTAAGTGTAAAGAGTTATAGAAAATTATAAATACGAAGAAATAGATTCTTGATTTATATCGAAATAAAGTAGTTCAATATTATTGTTTATTATTTATTTACAATACATTAGAATTAACAATATTATAGCTGATTACAGGAGTTCAAATGGAGTTCAACAATGAATTTTTTTTTAGCAAATCCACATATCTATGATGCTATAAGTATCTAACTTTCTCTTATGTAAAGTAATTCTTTAAATAATTGAAAACCATTTGAAAGTTCATCCATAAAACAATGTCTTCAAGAGGTTTCATCGAAATGTCTTTAACTAAACTAGTACAATTAGATCCATAAAACTCACTCTAAAACTCAAAATGACAAATGAAGTTGACAGATGCATTTTCCTCAAAGTAAAGATATAAAAGTCGTTTAAATTTTATTTATTTACATGGATTCCATATTAAAACTATTTAATATTTTTATTTATGGGTTAAAGTTTGGCTAAATGGTAAATAATTTAATGCCGCAGCCAAAAACTCATTCGAGTTGAAAATATTTGGATGTCGCGACGTGTCGTACCCAAGTTGTCTGAACTTGTATACTTTATATACCAAGGTTTTTCCTCTCTTTTTTTGCATGCCAAAAATGATCTATTGTAGCATTCCAGAGCAGTTTGGGTGTGGGGGTGAGGGAGGTGGGTGAGTTCTGTATTCAGAGTCCACATATTACTCGTATCTGTACCTTTACGGAAAACTGAATGCGCAATAAATGTGGCACACAGAAGGCAATGCCAGAGCGACGACAACTTGGCAGAGTGAAAACTTGTGGCGGCTCCCCACCAAAAAGTTAAGTGAATTGTGCAAAACTTTTTCGCTCGGTGCAAATTTGTGCAATGCAAAAAGTTATATACGTATACATACAAACATACATACATATGTATATATATGTATATCAACAATTTGTGAAAGAAGAATGATTGTATGTGTGAGTGCTCCGTGTAACCATACCCCATGACCGAAATGGTAAAAGGTAAATATGTCTGGGCAACAATGGTGGGTATCCATAAAATGTGCTACCAAATGCAAAATGGCTTCTGTGGTTTCAATGGCAACTCGCACAAAGTCAGAGGAACCATTGACGCTCAACATTTATGGTGTTTGGTTATATGTATATATACTGTTGCCGCCGCTAGGTGGCGCCATTCTTACCACCAGTTGCGTTTCGACAAACAAAACATACAAAAACACAAAAAAAAATTGAAAAACTTTTTCACCCATTTTGTTTTTCTTTTTTTTTTTGCACACGGCAGGTGTAATTTCCACTGGCTCGTTCCTAGATGAAGTAATAAATGTTGCATTTAATGTATTTAGCGCCATGGAGTAGGATAAAGTGAAACGAAGGGTTTTAATGCACACACATAAAAGTGATTTACATGCGAAATGATGATGGTTTTGCTATTGGTGTTGGCTTTGACTTTGATTGCGATTCCCAGACAGATTAAAACAACAGAAGGGCCTTACATTAATTGCAGATTGTAAATCAAATACTTGCGATTTGTCCATGATACCACACAAAGCCAGATAAGTTTAACTATGGTGGACTATGAATACCCTTCATGAGTTAACTAAGAGAATAAAAAATATTTCATTTTAAGTTTCTTTAAAAAAAATAATTTTTTAGATTTTTGTACTATATCCCATCAATACTCCTATTCTGATAGATTATTCTTAAGCCAAATTCCGTCCAGTTGTTTGGTGTAGTGTATCTAGTAGTCGAGTTGAAACGATCCTATCCATCGGCAGTCACACCGTGTCTAAATCCCCCATTTTTTGCGTTCGTATAGAAAACAGGTCGCTTTGATTTTTATTATCATTTATTTTTTCTATTCTCATTCAAATATTCTCAGTTATCCCCATAATGTTCAAAGTCATGACCATTAAAAGAGGCGTAATCAATGCGCAATGGTCTTTTTTCATAGATTTTATTTTAGTTTTTTTTGTGACACAAATCTCTAGCTCATTTTTTATGCCTCGCTATAATTAAAAAAATAATGAATGCTTTAAACAAAAATTCTCTAAAAATCAAATATTAAATTTTTTTGGCCTTTTTTGGGAAATTTATATTTTAAGTTATTCGATTTAACTAGAAAAAGTTATCTCAGCCACATGTTAGGAAATTTATTGTCAGAAAAGTGAATAAAAACTTTGTTTCAAAATTATCTAGCCGCTCAATAAAATTTTTTGGAAGATATTTAATTTTTAGAATAGAAGTTTTCTTAAGGACTCTCTTTTCATGGGACTCTCTCATTTTCATATAAATAATAATTATTATTTTTATTTGCTAAAATGATATATCAATTATACATTTTGCTGACCCATATCTTCTTAGAAATACTTCTTTTCCGTTGACAGGATATATTACGATAGATTCATCTGACATTAAAAAGAAGATAAAAAGAACTTGCTTTTAAATGATGGAAAAAAATAAAAACGTGAAAATATATATGTAGGGATTTTCAATTTATTGTTTAGCAACAATATTATGTTTTCGACTTAATGTTTAAATGCAATTCTAATGGCTTATTTCTATTGTTTTACACCACACATTCTCTTCTTATTTCAGCGACTGCATCATACGATTGTCTCCTCAACTTTCGACTCTATAACTGACTTACTCTAACTTGACTCTTTGACCGACCAACATTGACTTTAACTGCTCAACTGACTCTGACTTCTCAACTCTTTCCTCAGCCTGCGTTGCCATACCATCTTTTCCTCTCAGATCTTGCCACATCTCCAGAACAAAGACCAGACTCTTATTCTCAAAGTTACCCTATCCTACAATTAAAATTTTTGTTGGAGTATTGGAAAATTTTTTTATTTAGTTGGAATGGGGAAAGAAACCTAACGTCACTTCGAAGGGTTGTGCGATATCTTTATCTCCCAGAACTTTGGTCTGACTTTGAAATAAAATTTGAGAACTAGGGCACATATTTTGATATTTATAGAAATAGAAATAAATACACATTTAAAATTCGTTAAATTCATGCATCCTAGGTTCATAAATGCTTCTTGATTTGCAAGAAACCCTCTAAAAATCCGAGTTAATACGACTAAGTGACTATTAATGCTTGGGACTGTAGCATCACGAATATGGAGATAACAGTGTTTAGTAGTCAACAGATCAGACGACTCAAGAGGATCTCTTTTTCAAATCAAAAGCTATCTAAAATATACCTCAGACCTAATTGTTTATCATCAATAATTTTCTCTGTTCCTTATAATACCACAAAATTTGTTGATTGTCTAAGGACAATTTGAATCAAAAATAAATATAGAAGACAAAAAAAAATAATAATTTTAATATCAATTCTAGCACCAATATTTCGCAAAATTTCGGATATACTAATCTAATTTAGCTAGTTTTTACCAAACATACATTATATATTGATCGTATAAGAATTTCTAATTCCTATTGTATAGTTAAAAAACTAAAGGATAGATTGAGTGGGTATCAAATGATGCTTCCAATCAAAGAAAAATTTACATCTTCTAATCGAAAGTCTCATCGAAATAAATTTTAATTAACAGTTTCATGAATAATATATAAATAAATTTCTATATTAGCATTTTCATTCTTTTGTGGCTAGAAAGCCATTTCATATTCCATTCACAAATCACACTTGCACTTCAGATCTTGAGTATATGGTCAAGCACTTAACTTTTGCTATACAAACTTTTGCTTTCAATCAAGCATAAAAATATAAAAAAAAAAAAAACAGAGAATGAAATAATAAAAACTTTGCTTCGACTGCACTTTACCACATCCTTTACCGCTTTTGCCCCTCCCGTTTATCATCCTTGCTGGCATTGGTTCTTTGACCATTCGAAAGGGGAATTTACATAAATTCAAAATATGGCTTCTATAAGTTTATATAGAACTATATATATATATATATATATATATATGAGGTGTATATATAAACCACTTTGTGACATTCATTTCAGAATTTGTGTCAGGAGTAGCTGACGCTGTTTTACTCTGATGCAGATGCTGTTCCAGCTTTTGGTAGTTGGTCGAGTGGTCATCATAAATTTATGTACTCCAGTGTACACTGCAGTGACCAAAAATTACAATTATGACAACCGCAAAAAGGTTTTCTTTTTCATCCTTTTCCTTGTTCTTTTTTTTCTGGTGCACCAACAAAAAAAGTCTCAGTGAGTCCATAAAATGTTTAACATGATTAAAAACTGCTGCTGCAGTGCAAAGGCAAAACGGAAGAAATATTTGAAATATTTAAGAAACTTGATGAACTTGAGGCATTTTTATTTTACTTACACTGACCCAACGAAGCGTGATCCAAGGCTAAGATACTATATAATACTTATAGAAGATGAATACCTGAATGTACGCCAAAGGTATTTGAGGCATCATCATGGATGGGATACTTGACAACCACCCCCTAGAAATGCAATCCGGAACATAACTTTAAGCAGAAGGAAGAACAGAACTAGGGGGGAGGGGGAGTTGCTGTCTGACCAGACAACGATAGTGACAATTAACCGTGGCTAACTCTCATGGCGGAGCATTCTGTCAGCTGCTGTCGATGGTAATTTGAAACGTGAAACCGCAAAATCCAATTCCCAGACAAGAGTTTCCCCCCTCTCTCTCACTCTCACTCTACCTTTTTTCATTTTTTTTTTTCTTTTCCCTCCCCGCTTTTATGTCTTTCGTTCATGTGTCGT
Source organism: Drosophila austrosaltans (assembly GCA_035045865.1). Classification (NCBI taxonomy): domain Eukaryota; kingdom Metazoa; phylum Arthropoda; class Insecta; order Diptera; family Drosophilidae; genus Drosophila; species Drosophila austrosaltans. The sequence goes on from JAWNOQ010000126.1 coordinate 1,707,231, forward strand.
CTGGGTGTTCATCACGTAAAGGGACAGACAGTTAAGACAAGGCAAGTCGAGGTGAGGCAAGGCCCATCCCAATCCCAATCCCAATGGCCAGACCTGGGCAAGTCAAGTCAAGTTGAGAGATGAGATGAGGGCGTGCCTCTGTTGGTAGAGTAGCTTTAGCTTGTTTTCTACACTTCATTGATTTGTTGAGTTGGTTACAAGTGCATTTAGACAATCAATTAATCGACTGCATTGTCCAAAAGGAGCTTAGCAACGACTTTTAGAGTGTTGAACTTGATTTATGATATCTCGAGTTACATTCGTTCAAACATATTTCGAATTCCACCTTACTCTTGGGTTAAGTCACTTCTATAAATTGAAACCAAGCCAAAATGGAAGAAGCCATACAGAGGAAGCACTTGAAATTGTAAAGTGTTTAGTGTGTATAAGAGGGGATTATCACATCACCATGGATCACATTATATCTAAATAAACAAAATGTTGACTTAATCAAATATCACAAATTCGATCAACAGAAAAAAAAAACAAAACAAAAATAGAATTGACTTTCAAACTGACTGTTGGCTTGCTCAACCATGCAATAATTGTTTCTATTTTGTTTTTTTTTTTTTTTTTCTTTATTCACATTCTGTTGAAGCCATTTTATTGTTGGTTGAACATTTACACAATTTATACGTCAACGTTTATTCTATTTAAAATTGAAAACAATTTCCCCAAAGCTTAGATGCAATAAATAAACCAAAAAAAAAATAAACAAAATAAATAACGAAAAACGAAAAACAAAACCAAAAACTAACTAAAAGATATGGCAAAAATTGCATCAACTGAAATTGTTGTTATCCTTCGTTTTGGGTTGGCTGGATTGGTATGGCTGTTATCAATATCTAAACATGGCTGAATCGCTCTTAAATAACCAAACAATAACTAAAATACAAGTACAAGTGCCATCGTATAGCGGAATAGAGATACAAGAGTAAAATAACAACTACAACAACAAAGACAACCAAATGACACAAAAAAAGGACACACAATTGTCCTCTGTCCTGTGTCCTGTATCCTGCTCTGCTGTGTTTTTGTATATATATAGTTTCTCTGCTCTGTTTTTATGTAGTTTCAATGCGCTACAATGGACAACTAATGCTTTCCCCTCATTCGCCCTTCTACTCCCACTTTTTTTTTTGCTAGCCAAAAGAAAATGCCAGATGAGAAAGTGAATGAAATAAAATATTTTCGGTTTAGTTTTATTTCTTTATAACTTCTATTTGATTGGAAATTTGATCAAGAAGTTGCCTGAGAAAACTTTAAGAAGCATTGAAAACTTGTTAATTAATGAAAATAATTGAGGTAATTATTACTTTGATTAGTTGAAATAGTTGTTAATATTGATAGTAATTTGCGGTTTAGTTTGTTTAATGTAAATAATGGGTAAGCAAAGAGGGTTAGTTAACTCCTAATATATGTAGATAAAATCTTCAATAGGTTAGTAAAAATTTTAATTTTGTTTTATATATTTAGATAACAAATTAAAAAATTAATTTTAAAATAATATATAAAACGAAAGTAGTTCGAATACTAGATAACCTGATTCTGTAATTCTGTTTAAGCACTACAACGCAGCGCATTCTGTTTTAAAATATTGGCTATTTCGTGAGATGAGCTAATTCAAATCTAGTTGTTCATTCTGTCTCAATTGCAGCTGCAGAAATGATAGAGAGCAGAGGTGATTCCAGAAGTGGGTTCTTTCATTTGAACACTATATTTCTGGACGGTTATTCTTCGTCGAATTTACAAATCACGAAGCAAGCAAGTCGTCCCTTCCGACATTGAGTATACCCTGTACCAACTAGTTATATTAAATAAAGTCGAAAACACTCGAGGTCGCCATTAAATTAATACAAAATTCACTTGGGGTCGGAATTGTCTCCTTCTGCCTGTTACATACATTTTGGAAAGGAAAAGGAAAATAAATATTTCGAATTTTTTTGTCAGGAACATTTGTTACAACAATTTTAAGTTGGTTGAAGAAGAACAAATTGTGTTTTTGTAACCTCAACTAAGGTTAATGTAGCCTTGTACCCCACGGGTAGAGGGTATAAAAACTGAATCTCGATGGCTAACGACATTACATTTAGCTAAAATCCTTTTATAAAATAAATACGTTTTCGAATTATTGTAGTTAGGGTCGCCTTTACCCAAAATTTTGCTTATCTCTACTTAAAAAATATAAAAAATTTTAAAATTAATTTAGAAAATGCTTTGTTATTTGCCAATAGTATATTTTATATACATAATGAGGTGAGTATATTTTAAAATGCTTTAAAAACTCCAGAAATTTATCTAAAATAACAAGAAAATTTAGCTTAGAAATTTCGTTAGTTTTCCTTTTGCATTAAAAACTCATTTGTAATGTTTTGGTTAAGTATCGAATTATTAGTCAGAATTAGCTATTTTTTTTTTAAATTTAAACTTCAAAACAATTTGATAAGTACATTATTGGGCAAACAGGTCGTCAAATATTTTAATTGAAATATTTGTAAATTTTGAATTAATTTCCTATTTCACTGTTTTACAACAATATCTAAATACTACTTCTTAATTCTAGGAATATCAAATATATTTAATCCATTAAAATATATTTGCTTTGATATTGCCAAATATAAATTTGATTTTTCCAGTTCGCTGAATAGAAGAACTGTGCAGATTCTCCCACTTAACTCAACTATTTTTTAGCTAATTGCCTAGTTTCTCTTTGATCTTTTGCATCTCTGGTATATTGTGTATTAATATTTATATACCCACATAACAGTGGATGGACCCTTGAGGGGCAGGGGAGAGAACCTCAATTTGTTTTAGCGCTAAAAATACAAATAAAATGCTATACCCTAACCATGAAAAAAAAGGAGAAAAAAATTGGGAAAACCACACCAATTTGCAGCTGCAGCTAACATTTTACGTTAGGATATTGTAAATTTTCGAAGGACTCTCCTCCCCCCCCCACCAGTAAGGAAAAAAGAAAACCAACACCCAAACTGTAAAAATCATAAAAAAAGAGGAAAGAGCAAACGAGGGATCCGACCGGCGAAAAAATATGTCTATTTAAATTTGTTTTGTGGTCTCGTTGTGTTCGTCTGCGGTTCTTTTAGGTAATTTGCACATTTTACACGCCAGACGACAGGACGGACATACAGTCAGACAGACAGACACATAGACAGATAGATAGTAGATAGATAGATATTGAAACCTATGGCTCATGTGGGAGTTGGAGGGCATTCGGAGGCGGAGCTATAACGTAAATATTGAAATGTATTTGGCAGCTGCTCTCAAATTTTAGGCCAAAAGTAAATAAGCAATGTCAGCGGCTGTTCCAATGTTCACCACGTCGACCTGATGGTGGTAGGATGGGGCGGGCGAGGCGTGGCATATGTTGGACTAAAAACGTGATTTGCATTTTAAAGCACTTAACTTGGCCTCCATCTCGTTTACTCTACACATATCTATATATGTATATTTAGCATATATTTTGTATACATATAATAATGTGTAATATGTAATCATAATACAGAGGGAATTAAAAAGATGCCCAAAATATATTAATCATACGCCGCGTGGCGCTCATTATGCGCCACTTGAGAGAAAAAATTGTAAGAAATATTCAAAGCAAAACAAAGAGAAAGCTTTATATAAAAGAAGGCAAGCTAAGACAGTTGTTGCTGTGGCTATAATGAAAAGTGAAAGCCACCACAAGGAACCAGGGAGCGTCCAAAAGGAGTTTCTAGTCTACACACAGAAAGATAGAGAGGCAGAGAGATATAGGGGAAAAGAGAGAAACGGAAGTAGGAAAAATTTAATTAAAGCTGACGGCGCTGCAGGCATCTTTGAAAAGCCACGGGAGGAAATGAAAGGAAAGCGAAGATGTAAGCCAAAGTTGATTTTAGTTTAAGTGCTGCATTAGTTAGTGTGTAGGTGGTAGCAAGATATATACATCGGTGTCCTATTAAGCCTGAAGGCATACTTATATAAAACGCAAACTGCGTTCTCATCGGTTGATAAAGGTGTTAAAAATATGCAATAAAAATTTTTTAGTTGTTAAAATGATTATGACTTTCTCAAGTACATTTCCAGCAAATGCAATGGAAATATGAGTCTTATAAAATTGTATTAGCAGACATTAAGGACTGAGTAAATCTCTTCGAATAAAATATTAATAATATATATAACAACAAATTGGTTTCAATTAAACTTAAATATGTTGGGGTCTTGAATAATTCTAAAACTAGATGGACTTTTATTTCAAAGACTGTTTCACTAAACGATTCAAATTTGGTTTTGACTGTATTTAAAAACTTATTTTAAGGAGTGATATTGCAAAAATTCTGTCAGTGGCACTTACCATTTTATGAATAATTCATTAGCAATCTTGATTGTAATAATTAATGAACTGGAGCACTGTATGAATGTACTCATAACAAAGCCACATTGAGTACATTCGAATTGAGTAAAATATGAATGAGTGAAAAAGACAGAATGAAACGAATGTGTGTACTACTATATAGTAAGAAGAACATGTTGTGTCTCATGTCAAAAGAGACTTCATTCACTCACTCATTCTCATTTGGTTTTCTACTAGTATTCACTCAATTCAATTTTGACATTGTACATTTGAATGTATTTTTTTTTTTTTTTGCCATTCATACAGACCTCTACCATGAACTAACCTGGTAATACTAAGAACGACTATACATTATCATATAATCACTATGAACATCATCAAGGACTTCTTTTAGGGCCCGTATATCAAATCATATCAGTCAAAGTTAAGAAGAGCTCATCAATCTTAAAGCAGGTTTCAATCATCTACTTATGGTAATCAGATACCATCAACTAAGATATGCATTTGTACAAACTGAGCTATATTTAATAACAAGGAATCCTATAACTAATTCCATCGGAATTCTGAATCCGAGGTTATATCCGATAACCTAATAAGTTGAAACCCAAAAATACCTATTGAGATTACAACTGTTTCATACTATCTTAACTAAATAGCATATTATACTACATATTGCATTATAATGTATAACATGTACATATAATGCATTATCATATGGAAGGAAGAAGAAGTTTATTATCAGGTCAAAAAGTTTTTTAAATGACTATACATTTCTTATATTTGTAGAATTCAAAGAATAAAAACTTAAAAAAAATTTCAATTATGAGACTCTAAACAGTTTTAGAACATTTTAATGTCACCGCATTGACGAATTGTTAAACATTTACTCTTTATACAATGCTATAAAATTAAATGAACAATTTATTTGTTTATTGCTTTGAAATAAACATACTTATTTTTGTTTTTTTTTTTTTTTGGTATTTGCACGTTGCAGTTGGTCACATTCGCATCGTTCGAACTGAAGTGCCTCCAGTTTATCTCTTGAATTGCTCGACTAGTTATTTATTCTTATGCGGGCGTGTGTACTATACACGACTGTCTGTCTGACTGTTGGACTCGCTTTCTTCTTCTTCGACGTGGCATGTGGCAGTGTATGTATGTGTGGCATGTGGGTTAATAACGTCATTTATTATGCACTTCTTTCCGGCATTTCCGGTATTTACCGCGCACGCGACACGACACATAAATGTTGCCATAAATTTTGCACAACAAAAATGCCAAAGGAACTTGAAGTAGTACGAATAGGTGCCAGTGCCGTTCCCGTTGCCAGTTGCCAGTTGTGAGTGTCGAATGCAGTCCACGTAACATTCTTGGTTACGACTACCAACTAACAAAACGATGTCTTCACTGCGGTCTGCGGAGGTGCATATATACGTACATGTTTCAACCTGAGCCTTTTGGCCAAATAACTTGCAATTTATTTCATGTGTGTGTGTTTGTGTGTGTGTGTGAGTTGCGAAAAAGCAACTTCCTGTTGACGCCTTCGCCATTTTGTTGGCATGCCGCAAACGCCATTTTTAAGGCAAAGGCAACACAACATGGCGTCGAAAATTCAAATGCAAATGCAAATGTTGCATACCACCTGACAGAATCCCGCAAATTCTATCCACAAAACTGCATTTATTTATTTTCTCTATACAAATACGTAAATTTCTGTTTCTTCCAGGAGAGAAGAAAAACTTTTGCCAGCTTACCGCGGTGAAAGTGGCTTCGCCTAACACTTTGAAAGCTTATACACTACACATTTACATTCTGTACATAAATTTCCATTTCGTTACAGCCATTGGTTTCTACACCGAAATTGAGTAGCTAGCTCATAAATCTCTCTCTTTTTTTCCTCCTTTAGTTCAATAAGGTGAGCAGTGGCAGGAAAAATATACCAAAATAAAATTGAAAATGCATTTTTGTTTTCTTTCCGCAACAGGAAGTGCATTAAATCCAAAATATGCAAGAGTCTATAAACTTTTTGCATGAAACTTTTGCATGTCATGAACTTTGCTATCCCATTTTCCATATAAATGTAACAATTTTATGTATCCGCTTATGTCTCACACCATTTTATATATAGTTTATATATAGTTTAGATTTAACATTCACGCACACACACACACACATACACACTCAGTGTGTTGCGTCTCAACTAATTAATATCAACGGCGACCACCAACAGTGTCGCTCAATTAGAGAACATCAATATCTACACATACCCCCAGCTCCTACTTCCCTCTCCCCCTTCCTCCTGGAAACCACATAACCACCCACTGGCAAGAAATTGACATAAATTACTATTAACAGCAGAGGCCTCAATGAGAAACGAGGAAGAGGGAGGGGGACTCTTCAATAAATCGCATACATAATAGAACCTGAGATAAATTATTTTGAAGAAAAGTTATTTTTATCTTTACCATTTAAATAACAAACTGACAAATCGTTATCACAGATATAGATTAGGATCAGTCCTGGATTAGGCTTAGAAGATTACTACATGAGAAGGTCCTAGAACTCTACTTCGAAAACATTTATATTGTAGTCGAATTCAAACGAAGTTATTAAGTGAATAGTCTACTTTATCTTTTATTAAAAAATCGTTTTTAAATATCTTTCGAGTTATTTTTCAAACTTTTAGAAAATATTTTACATATTTAATAGCATTTTTTATAATTATATTTAATATATTATATTAAATATGTTATTCTAACTTTAACTGTTTACTTATATTTTAGTTTTTAATTCAAATTAAGTTTACAAACAACTACATTAGAGAAGTTGCATTCTAAGTAATCTTTGCAATATCAACTCTAATATACTTTATCAAGGAAAATAATGAAATTGGAAAAACATTCTATTGAATTTTTGGATCCATAGACCAATTGATCAAGTGATCTCGCTGCTTTGCATTTCCATTTGATTCTATGTAGTATAAGGCATTTTATTTGATATCTGCCATGATATCAGTCTACATGTGATTTACATAATATGTAAATATACAAAAGTTCTGAATCGTTTTTTTAAACTCACATTTTTATATACAAATTTCCAAGATTCCTTTTGTAAAGACTTCTTCTAGACTATCTTCTTTATAGATATATATAGATGAATGTTTTTCTGTTTGGCATCTATGAACTCAAAAACTACTGGACCGATTATTATAAAATTGGTATATATATGTATTTTTTCAGGGAGAAGGTTTGTATAATTGTCGCCACTCACCATTAGGTGGCGCTGCAGAGTAGCAACTTCTGACCCGCTCAACATATTGTCATAAAAATTCATATGACCTCATGCGGTAATCTTTAGGGAATTTGTTCTGCATAAGACCATGAAGGTTTCTGTGTTGGTACTACCAATTTTCGAACGATGACGCCAATAAATTTGTTAATTATGCTACTTTGAAAAGAATATTCGTAGTTAAGACAGAACAAGGTCTGTCGGATCCACTAGTATTAATATAAAAATTGAGAGTATCTCTTATATTATATATCTAATAAAAGTTGATAAGCTACAAATGCATAAAAATTGTATTTACTTAATAATTTTTAAAAAGTAAGTAAATTTGTTTTTTTAAAGAGTTTTTGTAAAGAAAACATAAACCTACCCAATATTCCCTTTTTTTTATAACATCTGTTGTGTGTTTATATTTATTATTTTTATACAAAATTCTTCTTTATGCTGACTTATAGAATTCCGAATTTGACTAGCTCGGAGTTGTTTGGTTTTGACTTTATTTCCTAACTAGAAAATGATCTAAAAACCGCGGTGTTAATAATTTGCTGATCATATGACCTAGACCCGGGATAACATTGTCGTAATTTTAAATCCACTAAAAGGTATGTAATTAAGTTTCAACTTAAGTATTTGAACGATTAATCTAATTCAGAATATTTTCTAGTGATTAGATTAAACATTAAAAAAAACTATTATCTATTTCAAAAATGAATCGATTCGTATTATTTATTTTGTAGAAATATTCTAACCATTCTGAAGCTAAAAACCCGCCTAATGAAAAAGGGTATCACAAAATCGACTCTCTAACAAAATGTTTGCTCTTATTGGATAAATAAAAGCTAATGTTCAATTACTGCCATTCAATTGCATTGACAGAATAACGAGTTGAAATAATATCTAAACCAAATCGCAACGAGAATTTTCTATCTATGCTCACAGTCGGCTAGTTAAATTTCCAGTTTTTGGATAAACAATTTACAATTCGAGGAGGTGCTCAAACCTTTTTTTATTTATTTATTTTAAACCATTTGACTACGCCACTGAACAAAGCAAACTGGTGCTCCATGTGGCGCCATCCTCATACTACTACATATATTTCTCTTCTTCTCGGTCTCCTGTTTATTTATTGCCATAATTCAAACTCAATTTTTATCTTTCGAAATGGTCGTGTTTCTCGCAATTTGTTAAAGAAGAGATAGAGAGAGAGGGAGAGAGAGAAAGAATGGAAGAACATGTAAAATATGCAAAAATAATTATACGCAAAGTGCAACAAAATGTGGGCGGAGCAGTTCCACCTATCTCCATCCATTCACTATCGATCTGACCAGTTGTCCCACCAAGCACCACCAACCACCCCCAACCCACCCACTGTCATCTCTTTCCTGTCTTTTCTGCCTTCCATCGTATATAATGCAGTTGTAAATGTGTCCGTTTATTTGTTTGTTCAGTTTGTTTGTTTCGACCTGACAACATTTGCACGACTGTGTTTATTTGCTATTTGCTGGTATTTTGCATAGTTTTTCCTATTTGCCATAAAATTTAAAACTCATTTGATTTGCATGAATTTTCATTGGGCTCCTTCTATTTATTCACCTCGCTTTGATGGGGAAACTAACATAAATTGATGCCCATCTATAATTGTTTCCCCATTTTCCATGGCATCTACATCGACCCCCTCCCGATTTTCCCCCTTCCCCAGTCCACCACATCGCATCGAAATAATGAAAATGTAATTTCACTTCAATCCCCTTTGCCAATACCCAACACACTCTCCTTTTGCCATCATCTCGTTGTGTTCTGTTGTATTTGCTCTTCCGTGCTGTTGTTTTTGTTTGGGAAATTAATTTTCATTGATTTGCCAAATGTTGAATTCATAATTTTGACGCATTATTTTTGTGTGAATTTCTCGAATTGTCTGTTTATCTCCAAAAAAACATTCCTGACTTAATGGATAATGCACGATGTGGTAGGAGGAGGAGAAATTATGAATGAAAATTTTCCACATAAAATAAACTGACTACTTGAAAAGTTTTGAATTCGGAATGTATAATGAGAATGTATCGACAATTTCATGTAATTTGGTAATGAGAATGAATTATACATGCACGTAGATGGTAGATCAACAAGAATTCCATAAATACGTAATAAATTATATCAACTGATTATATTTAGTAGAAAATAAATAAAAACTTACATAGTTAAGTGGAATTCTTTGAAAACTGTACAGAAATTTATTTGCAGTGTTCTTTAAGTGAAAAGTTTATGTGAATGTATGTATACATATATGTGATTCATTTTACTTACAGATTAAGTAAGAAATCACGAATACAATAATTTATAATTTTCATTAAGCTTCATTATATAGTATGATAGTACTGCTCAGATATTTGCAACGCATAAAAGTGTAGCTTTCAGAGCCCATAAAGTGTTTATATTAATGATCAGCATAAATAGCCATGTCTGTCTGTCTGTTTCTTTGCAGCTTTTATACCTCCAATTTTAACGTATGCGGTTGAAACTTGACAGACAAGGTCTCTATATGTTTACGCTGATAAAGTCTAAAAATTGATCAGATAGGATAATTATTACAGGTGTAACTCAATTAAGTGTGAGCATACCTCATTTCAATAAGCCATTTTCTTCATCCAAAGAGTTTCTTTTAAATCAGCCCCACAAATACGAAAGACCTGGGCTCGAATCCCTTCGTTTCAAACACAATGACTTAATAAATACATTAAACCAAGATTTCGTAAGGGTGCAGAAACTTCGACAAGGCAAAAATTAGCTTTTTTGATCAATTTTACTAAATTAATATTTACTGCGTTTAGAAAAAAGTATTATATTTATTTTATAAAATTAATTTCGGGTAAATTATTTAAGTTTAAAACAAATTTCTTCCATAAAGAAATATAATATTTTTCTTGCTTTGAGATAGTTTATGATTTCTTTAAGATTTTCCAGTGTAGGTTGAATTGAAATTGATCAAGGTTTTGGTTTGGGACATATCTTTGATGATTTTGGAAAGAAATGCTTTCGTTGTGTATATGGTTTATACCTATATAAATTAGTTATTTCTGAATATACAGTGGTTTTGGACATTATGGAGAAGTCGGTTTATGTCAATATTCTGTGTCCTAGTCGTAGTCTTTTTTTTTTTGCAATTATATCCGAGTAGAGGTAATGATGATAAGGAAAATTACTGTGTTGGTTTCGGTTTTTAATTTTGCTAATTCACATTAATTTAATGATTTCAACTATTCTTTTAATTTATTTTTTTCAATTTTTCATGATTTGTTTTTTGCACAAAATATTTAACAAGAATTATAAAGTCTTAAAAAAAAGGAATAATAAATCTTGAAGAAGTATTCAAGGGAAATATTAAACTCTTTAAGACATTTCAAATGAAAAAGTTATGAAAATTGTAAATATATTACAAATATAAAATCCAAATAACTCTTGCAACAAAACAATAATTTAATGTAAAATGTACCTTAAAAATTGAATTAAATTTATTAAACTTATGCATAAATTTCTGCAAAACATTTTTACGCCCCAAAATTATGCAAAATACAAAATTTATAATGCCTTCAATGAGCACTCCACACCAAAATCAACCTTGACATCTTAATTAACCACTTTGCCATACTTTTCATCTGCTTCTCCTCTCCAGCTCACAATTCACCACTCAAAAACCCAAGGAGCATGCGACCCCAAACGAAGCCACTGCGAAAATTTCAACAACATTTAACACATTGCCAAATCTACCGGAACCCCGAAACCAGAACTAGACCCGGAGCCAGCATCATGGCTAGAGCTGATGCTGAAGCCGGAGATTTTCACTTTAGACTCGAAAAGAAACTACAAAAAAACCAAAGAAAAAAAAAAACGCAAGAGAGAAAGGAAAACCCACCCACGACAGAAGTTCATGAAAATTTTATTTACACGCTACCAAACGGGCCGAATTAATCTCTTGGCAAATTTATTTCAAAATGTGCCATAAAATTGCATACAACAGAAGGAGAAAAAAGAACAAAATTTAACAAAAAGCAGAAGCATACATGAGGGCGACTTTGAAAAGTAGAATTTTAGATACCCTTGCAGTTCTTTGATGAGGTAATTTACTTTAAAATAGTTGTCAGAGTATATTTAATATATAAATATAAATTGATTATTCATTGCCAAACTTCTTTGACCTCTAAAAAATGTTGTTTAACCGAGCTCATCTTGTTTACTAAGTACATTTAAATGTTGACTACATCGTTTCCGATTCTATCTGTATATACTTGAAATAGTATCAAAAGACCATCGAATAATATAGTGAAAAAATTTTTAGTGGTTCGGAGAAGAATGTACAGAAACTTTTCAAAAATTGATGAATAAATCCTAAATTTTTGGCTATGACTTTTTGTGATGCATTCGTATTTATTTAACTTAAATTTAGAGTGAATGTTAACTTTGAAAGAAGCCCCTAAGGTTCCTTATAATAAAGCAAATTTTAAAAAAGATCTTTCAATTTTACCAAAAATAATAAAATTGTATATATAACCTTAAAAATAAAGCTTAAAATGATTATTTATTTGAATAAATATCACAAAGAAAAAGGAAGATTTAGGATTAAATCCACAATCAACAGGAGATATTTTTTCTCGATCAAAGCTAAAGAACAGAAGCTAATCTTATTACAATAAATCAGATTAATAAAAATACTAATGTGACGAAAATAATCCAAAAAAATTAATTATACTAATAATCATATATTTAAAAAAGTAAGAAGATTATTATTAATAATAGGTTCTAATAAGAAAGTCCGCCAAATTGTTTTCCACTGTATCAAGATGGGCTACATTTAAAAAAATATATAACTATATCATGTATTGTGTATTATGTGATTATAAACGTTTAGTTATCCCGAATATTTGAAAGACTAGTCCAAAAGTTTATTCAGATAAATATATCCTTCGGAAAATATCTCAAATATGTGAACAAAAATACATAGAATTCCTTTACATTTTTTATTAGTTACAAAAATCATATAATTTTCCTGGTACCCACTGTAAGGGTATAGAAAAAGTGCCACCCCAAGAGTTATGCCAATGAAAAGGGGAATAACAAGGCTGCTGGACAAACAAGCTTTATACAATTTTCTCTTACTTGAAGTGGGAGATTTTCATATTTTCTTTTTTTTTTGTCTCTTTTCCTTTAGCCTTTGTATATATGCTTGATTTTTGATTTGTTTCTTAATTTTTACGAATTTGTTCTTTGCACTTCGATTTGGCCGGCAAGAGGGGTGGATGAAGCCCTGCGGCGTCCATCCGTTCCCATAAATACTTCCCCTTGTCAGCGGCTGATTTTCCTCTGATTTATTTGCAAATACGAAATTTGCTTTTTATGTTTTTTTTTTCTTTATATATATATTTATATTTACTTTATATTCGCACCACGATTTTCCATGAGGCAGCCCGAAGTACATTTTATTTTCTGGGGGATGGCTGTCATTGAAAGTAAGAGAGAAAGTGTCAGAGAAGAGAAGAGAAGAGAAGGGGATGGAGAAGAGAGGTGTGAACATATATAACTCACCCTCCCACTCCTCACCCACCCATTTACAGTTGGATAATTTTTCTCTATTTTGTTCAGCACTTTCACTTGGCTTCATCTTGTTTGCTTTTAGCTTCAATTTCTTTCACCTTTTTTTTTCTCCTCACCATTTTCATGCGCTGCCATTACTTTTGCAAACAATAATCATTGCAATTTTAATGCTCGAATAATTTGAAAATAAGGTACCCTACGAAAATGGAAAGGATTTAAGTGGAACCTTGAGTTTATTTTTGGTAACGATTACGTGGTCTTGGCGGCAAAAGTAGGTCAAAGTTAAATAGGCGGAAAGAACAAAAAAATTATGTAAAACAAAAGTAATAAATGTAATACTAAGATTACAATAAGCCGACTATCAGATGTACTATAACAAGATAGCTTTACTTTCTAATTATAGTAAATTTAGGGGTGGTCCTACTATATCATATATATTAGACAAAAGGTAGTCGCCTAATGTAAAACTCTTGTCAATTCCTAATTTTCATTATTATTTAAGACAAAGTTTTTATGAAATTCGATTTAAACTATTTAAATGAATATTTTCATGAATGGATTTCATTTATTCGACAAACGATTAAAAATTAGCTCACATGTTGTTGAGTCAAATGAATTCAATTTTATTTCTTCATAAGGAAAACTGATTAAAATGCACTAAAAGGAGTCTATACACGAAATACTAAAATTCCAGAAATTTCTAGTTTAGTTTAACAGCTAAACAAATAAACCTTATATAGGTAGTGTAATATAGCAAAGGAAAAACAATGAGATAATTCCATTTATGCTAATCTGCGCCATTTGAAAACATGTCTTGAAAAATTTATAATAAGTAGCCTTTGGTTACACCGCAACATTCTTAACTCAACTCACGTTGCCAGGTAAATCTTGGGTTACACCCATTCGAGTCACTTCCAACTGGTTCTTGATTGATCGGTTATTATAAAAGTTGTCGCTGTTGTTGTTGCTGTTGCTGGCTAACAATCAATTTAACACTAAATTGCACGCTAATGAGTTTGCAACACAACAGCAAACATATTGGTTAAAGAATTCGAAAAGGAACAAGTTTCTGTGGAACGCAGAGTTATTAATTAATAAACGAACACTTAAATAAATTGCAGTCATTTGTTGCACAGTCAGCGGTCCAAGCGATCGATCACAGTGCAAGAGAAGGAGCAGGAGGAGAGGTGAGAGTGGGTGTCACACCGAAATCACAATGAACTCTGATTGTATAGAGAAAATCTGTACATGTGCCGAGGAAATGTTCTATAAATTGACATTCGACCCCTTCCATCAGTAAGAATAACCTTCAACTCCCACCACTCTCCCTCTCTCCCTCTCTCTCTCTCTCTCTTAACAATGGCAACATAATTAAGTTGTCAGTTTTCGGCGGCATCTTCATAAAATGCTCATTAACCCAAAAAGTAAATCCAATGGCAAAATTCAAGGTCCTTTCATTTGGTTCTTGGTGTTGGTTTTGGTGGTGGTGGTGGTGGTGGCTGTGCGACATTTTGTCACCCTTCTTTCTGGTTATCCTTATTTTCCTCTCATCTGTTTGTATTGCCTACTAATTTAAATATAAACAAGTTCTTGGAAATTTCATTTTTTTCTTCTCTGTTGCCAAATGAAAATGTTGGAATATGTATATATATATAATTTATGCATATGTACATATACATACATAGAGAGAAAGCCCATCCTTTGTCTAGGACAAATAACCCCTGACAGTTGGAAAATGTCGCTAATGCAAATTTATTTAGACATCCTGACTTGTTTTTTCCTGGTAGGCGTTAGGCGTTAACTGACATTTGTTTGGCTTTCATTCATGACAACGTAATAATTTTTGCTTCTGGGGTTGCGACACTTTGAACAGAGGTACATACATATAATAGACACTGTGATTTCTCATATACCCTAATGGGCAGGTCTAACTCACACATATGACTCATTTCTAGTTGATAGTTAACAAGGAGGAGCCAGAGTAGATTTTTTATTTGGTGGTTGGACAACATTTTGTGACAATAAGGAAATTGTTTTTCCATTATAACTCAGTTTTTTTTTTGGTAGAAAAATTTCTTATGAAAACTATATGACAAGTGGGAAATGGAACAAAAGGTAACTCTACGATTTTGGCTTGTTTCCAATGATGAAGAAAATGTTTGGAAATTAATATTTATACCTGACCCATACCTTTAAAAAGTTTGCCAAAATCTAACTTTTATTCATATATGTATGTTTTTCAAAATATTTTTTATGTAATGTGGAAATCCTTGTGGTAAACCCCGAGCAGCAGTGGAGCAGAGTTCGCAATTGGAGTCTGTAGTATTAAGTCGTCGATCGAGTCAATGAATTGTAGTCTTTCTCCTAACTACGGCTATCATGAATTGATGTTACATTCCAACTACCCAAAAGTTCTCTTTCTTCTTAATGGCATAAACTACATTTACACTATTTAAACTGCAAATATATAAACCTATAGAAGTGTGAAAATATTTTATACTCTTTTTTAGTTTGCCGAAGGAACTATCTTGAGGTTTTGACAGATCAAATTTGTTTTCAATTTTTACAAGCTCACAATCAAAATTTCGCAATGTGGCCAAAATGTATCATTTAGTCGAAGTCGGACGTACGTTTTGCACAGAAACGCCAAGAGCAACATTGACTGGTAAGAGTGAGCGAGATAGCATGCAGTCGATGCTGGGGCATGTAAAGAGAATTTTGTATTAAATTGATGTTGATTTTATTTAATAGAACTAGATAGTACAGGATATACTCAATGTAGGCAGGGACGACTTGCTAGCTTCATTTTTGGTGTAACTTTTTACTTTTACATCTCTTTTGCCCATCAATCTTCTTTCCTTACTTTCAATGTTACTGAAATTGTAATTAAAAATTAAATTTTTCCTTTGCCGGTTTTTTTCTAGTTTTGCTTGATAATGAATTGGAATATGGAATATAAAGTATGCATAATGTGGCGGGCAAAAGTGTGTATTCGTATATGGTAAATAAGAAAAAAAAGGCAAAATAAAAACAAAATTAACTTGTATGTAGACACTTTTCCTCAATATAGACAAAGGTTATCTGGTAAAATTGATATTATAACTATTATAACTTTTATGTAGTTACTTCTCTTCATTATGGACAATGCCTTTCTCTTCAGCTTAATATCCTTTGATTTGTCAAAGTAAGATGAATAATATATAAATTTAGAATATTATTCATACAACGACTTAAGAGCTTTTTGTAAGTAAAACAAACAACCAGAAAAAGATAATATTTTAGAAATCTTATTTAGAAATTATATTATTCGATAATTCATTTCCTAATGAAAAAAGTGACTGCTCTCTTTTATATATTCCCTACCAGCCTCTAGCCATAGATAAGTCATTCTATAGTTCTAAAAGCTTAACAACATCTCTGATTAAGTAAAGTAAAAACTAACCAATTTTATTTTTACAATATCATGTTCTTTTAAAAGTTATTTATTTTATTTTAAATTCCAAAAGAAAACTTCTCGTTTTCAATATAGAAATATTTTATGTGAAACTGAAAACTAAAAATTCCTATCAAAAACCAACACACACACACGTACTGCATTCATATAACAAAGGAATTGTGTAGTTGGTATTTTGCATTTCGCTAGTTACACCAAGTTATTGCCCTAGAACCACATTTTATCTAGTTAGTTTATATATTTGGTATTTACCACCCATTAGAAACATAACTTTCTGGTTTATGGTAGAACATACGCACTCTGTCATTCTGCAGAAACCCATTTACGACCATAACAAGCTACCATTGTCCTTCAGCTGGACAACTAGTTTTGTAGAAACTAATAACACTCATTCACCCCCGTTCGGTCTCTCTCTCTCTCTACCCCCCTCACTACCCATCTGTCTGTAATTATTACCGGTCTCTGAGTTGCTGCAAAATATTTTAATAAAGTGCCCAAAAACTGTCAGTGGCAAAAACTCAAATTACACTCCAACATCTTTCTGTCTCCTTGCTTTAGTTGGGTTATCCCTCTACCTCCCCTGTTTATTTCGATCTCTTTCTCACTTTTGGTATTCTATTCTTTCAGTGGAAATGTAAAATGCAAAAGACTTTTCATAGACTCAAAGGCATTGTCTGATGCACGCACCAGAACTGGTCCCATATTTATTTAAGCAATCAACAAGACCGCTGCTGGAGCTCCTTGCCTCTGAGTTGAGCTCCTTCCGCAAATCAAAAACACAAAACTAATTCCTTTGACAATGCCACACACTGAGGAACGGATGGAGAAGTTGCATGATGTAGTAGCTGGGAGGGGGGAAGGTTGTGGAAAACTGGGACAAAGACTTGAAACAGAAGGTTGAGTAAGTTGTTGGTCTAAACTCCCCACTCCCCATTCCCCTCTCTCCTTTTTGACCCCTGCTGCTGGTCATTCTGCTTTACTGCTTTACTGCTGCTGCTGCTGCTGCCACCGATGATGCTGTCAAAGATGCATTCAAGGATTAAATTAATGTCACAGCCAGTGGACAATGGCCTTGTCCTTATGCTCCCTTGAGAAAGATAGGATAGGGGGAATGAGGGGACTGGGGATTTCTGTGACTCTGCAATATTAACGCTTAATTGTTTGTAGGCGAACGAGAAGAACCTGCCACTGAAATGAAGTCATAAAGAATCTTTTAAATATGGAAATGTATGCCCAGGGTCGTAGTAGATTGCCCCAGGGGTTATTATTGCCTCTCCTCTTTTTTTCTTCTTCTTTTGCTTTTATACATATTTTTTATTTAGGCTTTGGGATAGGGACAGTTGTTGTCCACGTTGCTTTTCCTTCTTCTCTTTTTCAAATTCTATTCTTTAAATCAAATCGCATTAACATTTCTTTACAATTTTCTGCTCAGCTTCGTGACAATAAAAAGAAAAAAAAATAATAATATCAAAAAAGATAAAATAAATTCCGCGATCTGATAGAGATGAACCATTTGATACCTTGGAAATTAAAAATTTGTTTTAATTTTGCATTACTAATTAAAAGGGTTTCCTTGTCTTATATAAACTTATAATGAAACATTTTTATACCCTTGCAGAGGGGATTATAAAACTGGTCAGATGTTTGTAACGCAAAGAAATATACGTTTCCGACCCCATTAAGTCTATATATTCTTGATCAGCATCAATAGCCGAGTCGATTTACGGATGTCCGTCTATCCGTCTGTCTGTTTGAGTCACGATGACAGCCACAAATTTTAAGCTACATGGTTGAAACATGAAAAGTTAAGTTCCTTGATCTTTCAAGTATGAAAAGTGTGAAAATTAGTTGGATCGGATAATTATCACCGGAGCTATTAACTAAAACGTGGAGCTACCTCGAGTAAAATAAGCAAGGGTGTACAAACTTCGGCAGAGCCGAAGTTAGCTTCCTTGATATTTTTTTTTTGAAACGAAAAATTTATAGCGAAAAATCATATTTCAAGACCTGTAACTAAAAATAGTTGTAATTTATGGTTAAAGATTTTTCTTGATTTTATATTTATAATTATTTTTATTTATTTGTATGTAATACATTTAAGTTTGAGTTGGTTAAGAGTCTATTTAATAATGTTAGTAGGGAGAAAGGGTGTTATATATCTAAAATACTGAACTTCATAAACAAAAATTTACATAAAATTTTCTACATTTATGTCGAATGAATCATCGTTTTGTTTATAAGAAAAAGTGTTGAGTTCTGAATTTCATTAATCTAAATTCATTTGATTAATATTAAATTTCATATCTATCCTTTAAAAAATTTGGGATATGCTAATGCCGATTTGAAAGAAATTAAACTATTTATTAAATTTAACTTGTACAAATTTGCTAATATGGAAATTCAAAAACAATATTCGGCATATTTTGTTTTCGAAAGTGCTTTGGCTTTGTTTCTTATAAAGATGAAAATTAGGCTTATGGTTATGGTTCAACAAGTTAAAGTTTAATTTCAATTATATGGTTTTTGGTTATGTGGGCTAACAAATATCAATCAAACTACTGAAAAATATATTTTTTAAACATTTTCTAGACCATTAATAAATTTTTAAATGAAATGCTAATTGCACTTGAAGTTTTGTTTAATGTTAAACAAAGCAAAACTTTTGGTCGCAAATGATTAAACAAATGATAAAACTATATGTAAATCCTCTTTTACTTTCACAATTTAACATTTCCGACAAAAAAACTTCTTCTTTAAAAACATTAAACTACCCTCTCTTGACTATAATTCCCAGGGTATTCAGTATAAAGTGTTTTGTTGTAGATCTGTTCGCTTGGAAGGAGGTGTAAGGGGCTGGAGTAGTGCGGGGCCAAAGAGCATAAAAAGGATATTTGACACTTTTAAATGTGCGCTTATTGTGACTGCCTCCTGCTGCAGGGCTCGTTCTTTTGTCTGGTTGAACTATTTGCTTGCCTGATGCCTGCTGCCTGCCTTCTACTTGCCTTCTTCAATTTTTGTTATATTTCTTTCGCTTTATTTTATTTTCGTTTCTTTTATACACATTTTTTTTTCTACTGCTTTTTTTGATTGTTTGCTTTGTGTGTCTTGGTCTTGGGCCCCGCTTCCTGCTACTGATGTTGGTTCCTTGGCTGGTTGAGAAAAATCAAATCTATTGTCATTTTGCCAGCTATGTATTCTAGGATTTGGTCTGAGGGTCGGTTGGGATGTTAGTAGCCAAAACGCCTGGCGAACGTTTAGCACTTTGTCGGCGTTTATCTATCTCCTGAAGTTCGAGTCGTCGTCGTCGTCGTCCTTCTTCATCCTGACGTTTAAAAGCCATGAGCATTTGCTTTTATTGAGTTTTTATTGTTTTTTATACGTCGCTTCGTTGCTTTCATTTTTTTCCTATTCTTTTTCTTTTTTATTCTATTGCGGTACGTCGTCCATTGCTGATAGTTTTATTATCAAGAATCAATGATCTATAAGAATTTTCGCAACTGTCAGCACGTAGCAGCCTCCAAGTACAGTGAACTCCAAGTAATGTTAATGCCAGACATTTGCTTGCATTTGTGCCGTTTACGAATCACACTTCACACTGTGCTCGAACACATCAAATGTATGTCAATAACACTGTCCAACCAGCAACAACAATTGCCAACTGCTTGCTGTCAGCATGGAATCTGCTTCTCAGCCTTCGAGTGGTCCCGCTCTCCCTTCTCCCGTTCACGCCTTTGGCAAATCGCATTTCAAAAATTCATTTCATTTCCTTTGGAATTGAAAGAAGAAAAAAGGCGAAAAAGAAAAAAAAATGGAAAATAGAAAATAGCGAAAAGAAATCAACACAAAACGAAACAGCTCTATAAAATTGAGAAATGGGAAATATTTTTGCAATCATTCTTTGAAATTATGACAAACGCATTTCTAAGCTGTCGCATTGATTGAATTTTCACACTTTTCTCTGCCCTTTGGTCTATTGTGCTAGGGATTTTTCTTTTCAACTTTGTATATTTCTTTTTTTTTTGCACCTTTTTTCGAAAATGCGCGACGGATTAAAATCTCATTCCCTCACTCTCCCCTTGTTTATGCCTCTCTCTCTCTCTCTTTAACTCGGCACCGTTTGAAATTCATTTTTCACTGCATTTTCAATTCTATTGTCACCTTTGATTTGTCAGTCGACACCTTTCCCTTTGTACTGTTAATGAGGTACCGGCATTTCAGGTACAGCGCATTATAGAGCGCTTAAAAATCAATTAAAACGATTTTCAACTATTCAAAAAGTGTTTACAGCTGAGTTTTCTGTGGCCCTTTTGTAGACTTGTCATGCATCAAATGGGATTTACTGGGAACAAAAGATCTAAAAGATGTTTTGCCATCCAATTGTCTGACATATGCAAAAACTGATAATAGAAAGAGAGAGAGAAAGATAGTTATCTATTGAGTTTTATATTGACAGCTTACAATCAATTTCACGTAGACACTTGGTCAAAATGGGAATACGTAGAACTAGGACAGCAAATAGTTTTCGTTGCTTTCAGAAGGCACAAATGAAAAATTTTGAGTTAAAGACAAAAAAAAGATCAGTTTTTGTTGAAGGTAATTTTGTATGACTTATAAAAAGGACATTTCAAAATATAGATGACAATTAATGTTTCCTTTAAAATGTTTTATATTTTTCACAAAAGGAAATGGAATTGATAGCATTTTCTTGGATCTACAATGAATTGAATATTGTATTTTAGCAAAAAGTAGAACAATCTAAAACAAATTAAAAATATAAGCATTTCTATAAATAAATATATGTATGTGTTGCATATCAAGGCTAGTTTTATATTTATTTTTATTATAATTAATAAAATAAATAAATGAAAATTAAATCGATTGTTAAGGCGATTTTAAGACGATTAATTTACTTTTACTATTATAAGTCTACTTGGACAAAGACAACCTGAAACGACTTTTTACAATACTTTTAATTAAAGGGTTATGTCTACTTGTAATTTTAAAAATATTAAAATTTTTATTTTCAAATTTTAAATGTACATATATTTAACATCAATGTGTAAAAATTATTGATCCGGCAACTAGTTACAAATCACATTTAAGAAGATAAACAGCCAAGTCGCAAGAAATTTTCAAAAAGATCACGATTTTTCGGGTTTACAAGTAAATAAGCCCCTTAAGATCATAGAAATATATGAAGTATCCATTTTTGATGGATTTTGTATCAGAATTTTAGTAGTTTAATTTTGTCATATGCAAGCGTGTTGGAAGAGTTGGGAATGTTCAACCTCTATATATTTATAGAGTCTATAAAATGAGAAGCAATAATATGAAATTCTTTACTTCCACCTTTATATTAATAGTTGATTCTTCTACACGATTAAATCAATGGGCTGCCCCACAAAAAACTAATTTATTACTATGTAATTAAAACTATATACCAGTGGGGAGTAACTTATTAGTCTACTAATATGACAAATTCATCCAACAGAAAATATCTACAATATTCTGTGAAACTTTAGAAATTATTATATGTCTAAACTGATTATTTTACTCGGATTTATATAAAGAATATGAAACCAAATAATTTCTCCAACTGGGCCCATTTGAAACCAGTGGCGGATCCAAGGGGGGGGGGGGGAACTGGGGGAGAGTTCCCCCCCAAAAGGTTTCTAACACGAAGAATACAATGTTTCTCAATGAAGCTCTTTAACACATAGACACTTTTAAATAGTGAGTTCCCCCCCAAAATTTGCCCCTGGATCCGCCCCTGTTTGAAACCCAAACAAAAGAAACATTATTAACTAATCTAGTCTTTAACGTCTATGAATCAGGAAAACGTGATTATTATTATACTATTAGTTTTTTTTTCAGTGTGAAGAAATAAAAATTTCTATTTATGAATCGGGTAGATAGGTTTTTCTTTAATTATATATACTTTTATCTATGTACATATAAACCTTTTGATAAGTCAAAATATGAGCAATTATTTAATTATAAATGCCGAAGAATATATTGTAAATAATCCAAATATATTATTTACTTCTTAGTTGTAGTATTTTCTATAAATGTCAATAAATAGATTATCCTTTCAGCTCGTTAAAAGAATTTCAGGTACAAAATGGTAGCATTTCTACTACATATTTCGTAATTCATTTTCGTTACTTAGTGTCAATGTTAAACAGTTGTAAAACCAAATCCTCAATCCAACCTTTTGTCGTCCCTTTGGCTATTTTTGAGTTTTTTCCTTCTTCAATCGAAGAAAGTCTTTTCATTTAGTTCAATTAATCCCTCCATCTCCTTTTTTTCCCCATTTGCCATAGCCACATCTCTCTAATTGACATTGACATTTCAGGGTTTTCGGTTTTAGGCGAACCGAAATCAATTTTCATAAATATTAAGACAGCCGCATAATTGATGCCCCCCACCAAAATAATTCAGAAAGAAGAAACAAAAATAACTATAGGAAGTGAGAGAGAGAACTATTTAACATTTCCACTTCTACTTCTATGCATTGTAGTTGCCCCATTGGTTGATTGATTGATGAAACCAACAAACTGGAAGTCCGAAAATTGACTTGCCACTTGCTATTAGTTGTGGGAATCCAAATAGGTTGCCTACAAACATTGTAATTTATTATCTATTTACAAAAGTATTTCTACCATAAATTTATATACAACCAACCGACTTTAGCTACTACATCATTTGGTCATGTCTTATCAGAGTCTTCGACTCAATTTCTGTGGCCATATCAAAATGACTACTAATTGACGGATTTTTCCCCCTACTCTTTTAGTTTACGTTGGTCTCGCTATTTTTCTGGTTTTCTGTTTTTATTTATGCGGCCTGTGGGTAGATTAAAATCTTCCTTCAAGTCGATCAATCATTTGATTGACGCCACCTTTTGCACAGTATCAAGGACCACAGCATGGAGAGAGAATGGAATGGATGTTTGTGTGTTTTTGGCATTGCATGGAAGTGGAAAAAAAGTCAGCAACACCTGTTTGGACGTCCAACTGAACAAAAAGAAACAACAACAAAATAAAAGTTGAATGGAAAAACAAGCTGACGCTGTTTTTTTCACAGAAAGCGTTTCCTGTCATGATGGCTCCTTCCACCAATCAGTACTAATTATTGCTTGATATTAAGTAAAATTTTGCATAAATTATTACAATTTGTCCATGACTTTTTTTTTGACTCTGTGAAATGTTTTTAATTATCTTGCAATTTGTAAAAAAAAAATGTAATTAATTTATTTAAAGTTTATTGACAGCAAACAGTTTTTTGCAGTTCGAGAGGAGAGTACAAGCCAACAAAAACTAAATTTACTATGGAATCTGTTTGAGATGAAAAATAGTTTAGATTTTCAAAGAAGAATCAACTCAATTTATTACATTTTTCTTATATTTTATTAAACAATTTAATACCCATTTTGTTGACATTTAAATTGTTGTGGATTGCTTTCATCCGGGAGAACTTTGCATAAGTATTATTTAGATCGACTAAGTTTGGTCTAATTTATAAATAATAAGCTAAATTAAAAATATATTAAATATCACACGGCTTTCAGTATTTTATGGTGGACTTTGGATACTTTCCGCTTCTTGCCGGATGAAAGAGGGGGGAATAAAGTTGGCCACTGAACTGTAGTGATTGAGTTTTCGATTTGCCGAGTTGTTCGTTAGCACAAACTTCCTGTGTAAGACACGGGGACGGATCCAGAGGTGAGTTTCAGGGTAAAAACTTTTCCCGAAATATGAAAAATTAAATCAAAATTATAATTAGTTATTAAGTATGTGGATTGCTTATCTAATAACTTTTTACATTCCTAACAAATCCGCCCAGATTTATCAGAATTAGTTGACTATATTCTTTGGAATAATCAGTCAAGCATATAGTCTTGGAGCATAAATTTGGGTGCTTAAAAAGCAATTATCACGAAATTTTTTATATCTCAGTTTTATATGTACATATATGTAGAAATACGTATCTGTTTTGAGTTTTAGCAGAATCAGTGGACCATATGCTATACCAAACGGACCAAAACTTTTTTATAGCAAGAGTAACTTTTGTTTTAAAGCACAAATATTCAATTTATATGCTTCCAAAATTCTATAAAATATTCTAAAAATACTTTGCAAGGGTATACGAACTTCGGATCTGTAAAGTTTCAATTTCGTAAAGTTTTAGCCCAGCATCGGGTTAACTATCAAATATCATTTTCTACTTTGCCTAAAGCAGTAGCATTTAATATCGAGAGCAACGGCAAATTGAAATTTTTACTTATTTTTGATTCAAATTATGGTTAAACAATTGTTTAGTAAAGCCTTAAATTACTAAAAGTATCTATGTAAGTTTTAGTAATAGAAAAAACTAGGACTCACCAACCAAAAACGTTTTAAAACGTTATACACTCCATATTTTTGATTAAATTTTTTGTTTTCTAGTAAATTTTACTTTTTTTTTGATCTGGCAATGCCAATTAGAGTGTTGCAGCTGACAGCTTTTGCACTAGTAGCGAATGCTCCAATCAGCTGTAAGCTTGTAAACTAATCAACAAACAAAATGCATTGATATGTAAAATAACGACTCAGTGCATCGCTTTCATTCTTCTCTGATGATCCTTCGTTATGAGGATGATGTTGATGAGTAATAAAGGACAATGGAAGGGATGATACGCTTCCAATACATGACCACGCCATTTTGTTGTAAACTTTTCAACCAAAAAAATTAAAAAAAAAAAAACCAAACAAATTTTGGAACGCCAAAAAATGTTTGTTTTCTTTTTCTGCTTTTTTTCATCTTTTACAAAATTTTTTGCTGTTTTTTTTCTTTTTTTTTTATTGAAAATCGTTGAGGAAAGAAAAACAAAATAAAAACAAGCTGGCAGGACCAAAAAATTCGCTGCTAATTGCTTTTAAAATGCAAAAAGCCCTGCCAGATAGATGTTGATGGTTTTGTTGAGATGGTGAGGAGTAGCGATGGCTGTGGGGTAGGGGGGGGACCAACATTGACTTTGGCCAGGACAAAACAGAGAAGAGAAGAAGGAAAAAAGGACAGAGAAAAGTCAACCGCACACAGCTGCCTGGGAGAGCCTGTGAGCGCATACAAACAACAAGAACAGAGCCTGAAATTGTTTATGAAAGAGGGCGGACGGTATGGACCAGCAGGATATACATATGTACATATATACAAATACTCGTACATACATAAATCAAGGATAATGGGCTAACGTCGTCGTTGTCCTCGTTGTCGTCGAGTCATCGAGTAGCCCATGCGTCCAATGCGGTTTTTTCCATTTCTCGTAATACGATACCTTTTGCATTTGCGTGCACAGCCCATCGCACTTTTTGCTTTATTAAAATCAACACAAATAAAAAAGAAAACGAAAAAAAAAACCACAAATTTTTGAAAATTGAAAACGCATTCAATTTATTCATTGGTGGACGAACAAGGTCGTCGTGCAAATCAATTCAATGGCTCCGCAGCAGGAGGGATTAGGGCGTCGTCGTCGTCATCATCATCATCATCCTCGTCGTCGTCGTCGTCGTCTGGACCACTGATTGACGTTTCATGGCAGTTGTGTGAAATGGTTCTTCCTCCTCCTCCACTGGTATTTGTCTTTAAAGCAAATTTGTCACGGTCGTCAAGCAAAAACTTCTGCCACGTGAAGGGGAGGCATAAAGGGGTTTTTACTTCCATTGTCATTGTCGTAGAAAATGACGCGGCTTTGCCATTACCTGT
Source organism: Drosophila austrosaltans (assembly GCA_035045865.1). NCBI lineage: Eukaryota > Metazoa > Arthropoda > Insecta > Diptera > Drosophilidae > Drosophila > Drosophila austrosaltans. The sequence goes on from JAWNOQ010000126.1 coordinate 1,733,690, forward strand.
CAAGTGAGTTGAAAACAAATCGCAATGGGAATGTCAATAGGGCAAAAACGCCATTCAATGTGCACCCCTGCCCCTACCCCTATCGCCCCCCCCCAATTGAGAATGCAAAGTGGCATCAAAAAGGGCTCATTCAAGAGGAGGTCAAGTGATTTGGCACTTTAAAATTGGTCTGAGAGAAACGTAAATCAAGAAATCAATTCTAAATCTTTGAAGACTTTTGAGGTTATGATAAAAAATAACTTGGCAGGCAAAATGTCTGCCACCCCCTAAGCACCCCCCCCCCCCCCCCTAGCTGTAGAATTGAATGCACACTTCACTTTACTAACTCTAACTAACTCATGCATAATTGAATTTGACTATGTTGCATGTTGTCTATGTTGAAAACATAACAACTCCATTAGAGCAAGGCACAAACAAACAAACTGTCAAGGTCGTACCAAAAGAGGGGCTAGAAAAACGCAAATACAGTGTCCCAAGTTCTATTAGCAGAAGGCATTTGAACAGTGGTTCTTGTTGTTAACTTACTCTCAAATTCGAAAACTTATTGAAAATAGTTTTCTGTTCATTTAAAGAGAGATTTTGTAAAGAATTTTAAGTTAAACGTTCATAAAGCTAAAATTGAATGTATGTATGTAAAATTCATATTTTACAGAGAAACATTTAGAAATCCTGGGAATGAGTGACTACTCAGAGTACTTAAGCAGAGTGCTTAAAAAAGATATACCTCTTGTTCAAATTGTATATACATATATTTTATTCGATTCATCGATTATTTTCATTACTACATTGAACTAATTGAAAATTATTAAAAATTATCATTATCAACAATAACTCAGTTTTTGTGTCTTTGTGTTTTTACACTTTGACTAATCTTGAAATTGGCTCGATCATTAAGAATTTGTATTATGGGATATTGACTTATGTACATATCTTGAAATTGATCTAAATTTTTATTAAATATTTCACAATAGGTAAGTAATAATAAGTTAGTTAAAAAATTATACAGATAATCGGAAATTATGTTAAACATAATTAATAGAAAAACTTACACATTTCGAGAAAAAATGCTTTAAAAACATTTTATCTACTTCTCAAAGCAATTACTGTGATTAATTTTTGTTAGTTTTTAGATAAAACAGTTTGATTTAAATATATCTGTCAATGTAAGTTTTCATAATAAGTAAATTCACCTTTTTGGCAGCCAAAACTCATATTATAAACAAACATTTGAAATTTATAACAAAAATCTTGAATCTAGATAATCGGTTGTCCGGTTTATTCAAGTCCGGGATAGGTAAAACTCGATTGACCATAATTATGAAATGTTTATATTGAAAATGTTTCTTTATAAAGATTGTTTACTTAGTCGTTTAACAAAACTTTACGTAAAGTGCCCAAGTAACTAAGAAAGACTTGCTTAAGGTCTCATCAAATGTTCTACCACTAAACCAAAGCAATTATTTGTAGAACTATTGGGGACTTTATTGTATGCCTTAGTAAGAAATGTTGAGAAAAGTATTCTAAATTAATTACTGATAAATTAGGAAAATTATTATCAAATTGTATTAAAATATTCTTATTAAAAGTGCGTATTCCAAAAGTTTTAAATAAAGAACATAATAATTGTAGTAATCGGAGACTAATCTTTATGATTAGTCAAATAAATTTGGAGGAAAAATCTTCTTAACTTAAAAAACTGATATTTACGTACGATAAATATTTTCGATATAACAGCTTAAATTAAAATTTCAATGAAAACCAATTTTATTAGACATATATTTTATTAAAGAAAAATGGATATTTCGTTTTAAATATTATATTTCAACGTGGACAAAAATCTATATAAAGAGAAATGAATGTTGGTCTCTATGTCATCGATGAACTCAAAAACTATTGGACCGATTATTAGGAAAATTGGAATACAAATGTATTTTTCCACGGAGAAGGTTTGTATAAAATGTTCATTGATGCCACTCGTCACTGGGTGGTGCTAATTGGACTTTTATTTCCTGATTAGGACTAGGGAAATAAAATATATCGGGAGTTAGTTCACCGGTGCGGCTTGTTGTAAATAATAATAATTGAGAATAATCTATCTAACTGGTTTGTGTTTTTTACAAATATTTTTCATTGATTGTATAATATTTTTTCTTGCAGAAACTACTTAACCTTGTATGTTTTTCTTAAATGCAAACAAATTAAAAATTTAATATAGAATTATCAATTTACTTTTTCAACAAAAATTCAAGAAGAACACACACTTGTACTTAATTTGTTGTCAATTGAGAATTACATTTTAAAGCACACATAATTCAAATGAAAATTGAAATATTAAAAGAAGGAAGAATAATTTTAAGACAATTTTCCAAGCCAAAATACATATCATTAAAAGTTTATGTTGAAAAGGAAACCCAACTTATTAGCCTATCCTTACAGTTGATTGGTATAAAAAATAACTTTTTCAATTTTATTTAAATTTGATGAAATACCTGTTAGAGGCTACTAAGAATCAAAAAAATCGACCTACGCCTATGTCTACGCTTAGGTTGCATATGAAAATCAACTCATACTAGATAAACCAATTAGAGAGCCAAAGTATAAACTACGACTTTCGATTGAATGAAGCATAAGGAAAAGGAAAAAAATGCCTAGCCAAGCATCGATCTATCTATCGGCTTATATGTATGTATGTATGTACATATGAACATGAATGCAGCATCGTGGGCAAACCAAAACCCGGCAGGCCAAACGCGTGTCAGAGTTGATGTAGTCGTAAACAATCTTATGGATTTTCCCAGCGATAATTATATGGGCGTGCCTTGGCAAAAGACTTACCAAAATGTGAGAGCGTGCGTACCTTCTCTTCCACTTGCATCAAACATAAAAAGCCGCACGTGTCGGTGCACATAGTCTCATCCCATATCGAATCAAATGGTGTGGGTGTAGCAACAATTTGCTGATAATCGCGCCTGATCGGCGGCCTTTTCTTTTTGGTTTTCCACTTTTGTTTTTGTGTGTGTGGGAGTGTGTGTGTGTGTTTTTTTCTCTCTTCTCTTTTCAATTTTTGCAAGTTGCACTTCACTTAATTAAATTGCAACGCAGCAACGTCCTACGGATGTAGCGTTCGCTTGAAAGTTGCCGCACCATAATCGAATTATGCGGCAAGTGCCAGGCCGGGGCACTGTGCAACGGTCGCGGCGACTGTCTGAAAGGAAAGAAGAATTACGATGGCAAAGGCGCAAAAAAAGAACATTATTAAAAGCTCATCATCAATTGACATGCAACGTGGGTCGTCGTCGTTGTCGGGTCTCCAGTTCTCTCCTCCGACAGACAAAAAGGGAAAAAGAGAATCAGAATGAGAGAGAGAACAGAGGTTAGTCGACCCACAATTAAACGGAAGCAGCAACTTAAAAATGACTTCATTAACTAACCTTTTAAGCTCTAAAGTCGAGAACAATGAGCAGGTTGTAAAGCAAAGAAAGATGAACTTAAATGAGAATAAGTTTAGGTCATCAGCAGGAAGTTGGCATACCCATTGAGTTTCCTTAATACAATTAGAAGTATACATACATACATATACATATGTATGTATGTATGTGAACTACATTATTATATATGTTCCAAAGTATATGTGTGAGGTTAAAAACTAAAAGGAAATTTGTTAAATATGGGTAAAGGGTAAAGGAATTGGTTAAATATAGGTAAAAACTAGAAGGAAATTGGTTAAATATGGGTAAAGGATTCAGTCAAAAAGCAGCACCTCTTACCGTATAAAGAATATAGTAGATGCTGATTACAAGGGACCGGCAATATAGCAACGTTATAACCGATATTGGTTATGTATATATATATTCGATATATATACAAGTTTCTAAGAAAACCAACCAAATCGTTTTAAGCGGTAAATCGTTATAGCACCTACTGTACATATTCTCTATTAGAATCAGTATCCGTTTGCAATATGTATATTTACTGGGTAATATCAAAAATTTAGGAGATTATAAAGGGTAAAGGCTTTCAACTTATAGTTAGCATATTACCAAGTATTTAGGAATTTGATATATGTAAATATCAAACTGAAATCTAATTCAATATTATTTAAACATCCATATTATGGTTTCTTGAAAACAGATTTAGGTACTAGGGTCCTATTGAAGGCCATTAATTTCGAGAAAGCTAAAATACTCTTATTCAATACGGAGAATGTTAAAAATTACCAAAATAATAATAAGTTTATAAAATTAGTCAGAAATGTTTAAATTGTTTAAATTTCCTAGTCATTTTTAATACTTTACCAAATGTGGCAATAATTTGAAGATTAAGTTATATAACATTTAAAAAATGCACACTGAAACCAAAACCATTTGTGGTGCTTATCTAGCAATTTTATAGTCGTTCTGGACAATATTCGTCTATTTAACCTATTGTTTTCTTAACTTATTTATTAATATAAAATTTAAGATTTACAGCCAAATCTATTTAAATTTTTTTTTATACCCTTGCAGAGGGTATTATAAAATTGGTCAGATGTTTGTAACGCATAGAAATATACATTTCCGACCCCATAAAGTATATATATTCTTGATCAGCATCAATAGCCGAGTCGATTGAGACATGTCCGTCTGTCCGTCTGTCCGTCTGTCCGTCCGTCCGTCTGTCCGTCTGTCCGTCTGTCCGTCTGTCTGTTTAGCCAGACGTTTTCGAGCTTAAATTTTAAGCTACATGGTTGAAACATGAAAAGTTAAGTTCCTCAATCGATTGAGTAGGTAAAGTTTAAAAATTAGTCGGATCGGATAATTATCACCGGAGCTATTAACTAAAACGTGGAGGTACCTCGAGTAAAATAAGCAGTTTTCTTTGGCAGCAAAGAAAGAAAAACAAATTCCAAGCAATCACACACACACATACATATGCAAAAATTGGTCACCACGCGGTGTGTGAGAGAGACAGAAACATTTGCGTTGTGTTGTTGCACAGAACGAAATTTAAAGAGTGAGATGCCATGCGTTTGCTATATGTATATGTATGTCGAACTAGCTTAAGTGAGTTAAGTGAGGATGGTGACGTAGTACGTAAAGATCGGTTGCACGATGGTTCGGTGTTTGGTGCATTCGATTCTCAGTGAATTCGGGAAAATTTTTAGTTGAGTTTTCTCTTCAATTACTTTAAAAATTTTGTTTTTAAATTAAATAATAAAGCAATGAAGCTGCAAGGGTATACAAACTTCGGCAGAGCCGAAGTTAGCTTCTTTGATATTTTTTTGATGAAAAAGTTCGAGATCCTTTTTGGTGTTTCTTTGTATTGATTATAATACTGTAATTTGTACAAAAAAAAAAAAAAACATACACTTGTTGAGGCGAATTCAAGCTGGTACAACAATCAAATAGTAAAAAAATTTACCTTTTCAACCGACCAGATACAGTGGGTAAAAATGTGTAAGCTAATCGGAGCCCTTAGCATATGTTTAAGTCGAATAGATAAGAAAACCAAACTTCTATTCAAAAAATAATTTGAAATTTATCATTTTTTTAAATATTTGACAAAGCAAGAAATAAGAAATGATTTAAAATCTTGCCTACCCAAAAGCTATAATATAATATAAAGACTTTCACACGACAGCAGCCGAAGAGGTAAACGATTATTTATATACAAAAAAATTAAAAACTTAAACCATGTTACCGAACAAAATAATATGATGAAATGGGTACGTATATAGATGGCAAAATAGAATAAAATTAAAATTACAAATGTGGGACAAGAACACAAAATAATTTCTATATAAACCATTTTAAGTAGGCACATGTTAGGTTATAGTAGAGACAAAAAATTTTTAGTAATAGAATTGAAAAGTATTTTAAACGAATCAAAAGACATTCCCAAAATTCCTTAAGGAATGCTGCTGCTGTTTCTTTTTTAAATTTATTTTTAGATTGCGAAAACCAATAAAAAGTTCCTCCATTTGGATTCTCTTTTAGGGAATCTTACCTGTGCAGGTGTCGTACTTAAGCATAACTCAATCAGATCACGTACAAGACTCATCAATCAACTTTCGATCATTGTGGTCCGTCAACTTTCAAACCCAAATCGATCATACTTTTGTAGGTATTTAAGTTTTAGCATTGCAAATTTATTTACTTTTTTCTTTGTTTTAACAATTTCAAGTGAAATCAATTTACAGAAATCTTTATTTATGTTGGCCATTATCATATTTTAGCCTTAATGGATCCAAATGCATATTTAACAATACAAATCGAGAGTCACTTAGGTTACCCATAATGAGTGTGTGTGTGTGTGTTTGTGTGTGTACATTCAATGTACAAATATTTGTAATCGGGGCCAATTAATCTCATGCAAGCAATGTTGCTCGTGGTACTCCCCAACCAATTTTCATGTCTCCGATTCCGAATCCAATTCCTGGTCCCCCGTTGTAGCTGCTGTTAAAAATAATTTCTGTTGACACAAAGATTGAATGCCTGGCAGGGTGGACCAGAGCAGGGCAGAGCGGAGACTGACAAACGGGCTGAAGATCTGCGATCTTCGTTGTCGTTGAAGTCGTTGGCATAATTTATGCCTTCGATCACATGAAGACATGAAAAATGTCGCCACAAGTTGCCCGGACCGACGATGACGAGATCGATGCCTTGGCTCCATAGTTGAGCAGTCTTTGCCAAATGCGGCAGAACCAGCCAAAGAGATGTAGAGACCATCGAACGGGAATGGGAATGGGTGGTTGAGGTGGTGGTCGACTGCTTCTTGCCTGCATTCGGAATCGAGCATAAATTAAGTTGACATGCTGCGAGTGTTTGTTGTACTCGTAGTTCCGCTCCATGGTGCGACTAGTCACTCCCCTCTCTCTTTCCCTCTCTCTCCTTGAAGTCCTCTTCTGTGTGTTCACCAAAAACGACCAGCGTCAATTTAATGTGTGGACATAATTTTCCTGTCGCATTCAATATGAGATGCTTTGGTGCAGGCAAAAAACAAAAACAAACTAAGAGAAGACGAAACAACAAACATAAAAAACATGCACGTGGATTGCATCACTGATGCAACACATAAAGTGAGACGAAATGGCTATAAGAGGAGAGTAAAAGGAGTGCAGTTCATACATACATACATACATATATCCATATATATTTATATGTATATATATATATATAGGGCCAAGAGTGTCGTGGTCCTCTCTGATGGACGCTGATGTTACCGATAATGGGCATGGCAATGTGCACACGTTATTTGAACATTTCGTTGAGTACTTTATATGGGTCTGTACTTGAGTGATATAAGGGCAATGTCGTGTGCAGAGAGAGAGAAAGAAAAAAAGAAGGAAAAACTTAACGAAACGATTTGGAAAAGAAATTAGTCTTCCTTGGATTTATAAACTTGGAGATGAAATGATGAGGGACTCAAAATACTTGTATCAATGTGTTCTTAATGCTATCTTCATCTCGATTATTTGATCGGTATTGGGAAGTTGTAATAAATGAGGGTTAATGATTATAGATAAGTCAAAGTTTACTTAAGAATAAAGAAATCAAACTAGTTGGATGGAACGATATTTGACTTACATTAACTATAGAATGAGCAACTATTTTGAACAATCAGCTAAAGTTTTTGTTTATGGTTATTTTTTGCAAAATTTTCATCTATATTCAATAGATATTATTAACATATTCTAAACTAGAAACACTGTTAAAATATACCATATAGGCCCATATAAGACATTAACTTAAGCACTGGCATATTTTTAATGATTTAAAATCAATTTGAATATAATTTAGTCGATTTGAAGTATTGGTAAATTCCATATAACATGTTTTACAATTGGACCTTGTCATGTTAGAAATGGTTTTAATTATCCGCAGAATTAACTTCTTCTATCTTTATGGAATATAATAATAGAAAGATCCAAGCAATATAACTAAAAGTAGGAAGCCCGACTAACGTTAGGCCTAATTAAGTTTCCTATCCGTATAAATTAAGCATAAGGCAATTCAATATTGCAAGAGCTTTTGTCTTAAAGATCAAATCCCTTTTTGACCACTAAGAGTCATTACTTTATAATTCTTATCAAGATAATTACATAATTTACAGCAAGGGCAACTCGTTGACTGTCTTTTCGATATAAACTCTATAAAAATAATCTATATAAATTAAAAACTTTTTGTTATATAAAATGTTCAAGTTAGCCAAGTGTGTTAAAAATGATAATATGATAACAAAAATGATAACAAAAACTGAAATCAAGCCGAAATTTTGCTAGAATAACTATCCAGAAGAAATGTTATGATTACTATTTGTTAAACATTATTAGTATTCAACTTAGTCAGTAGTCTATTTTTGGTTTTGTCCAACTTTGATTGTATTGCGCTAGTTCATCCATTACTTGGATTGAGTTTAAGGCTTTGGCTTTCTCTGTCTTATCCCATTTGCATTCTTAATGCATCAGACTTTGTGGTTTTCTTCCATTGAGATCAAAATTCCATTGTTTCACCGCAAAAGTTGACGTAACCACTTATGGCAAGTAAGTCTACCCCTTACCCCTCCCTGCTGCCAGCTCTCTTCCTTTTTCTTTTTCTTTTTTTTCGCCAACTTTTAACTTCAACTCGATGCACAAGAAATACCTTAATAGTTTATTAATGATTTTGTTGTTGTTGCTGGTGATGGTAATGGAGGTGGCGGTGGGGCTTGGAAGTTTATTATAAGTGTAAGCGGCTCTAAAGAGAGAAGGCTTTCTCTTTTCCCCTTCCCTCCACAAGAAGAAGTTGAACGGCAAAGTATCTGAAACTATCAAAACAGCCAACACTTTCTTTTCACTGTTTTTTAAACCAATTATAAAAGTATTGCTGGTGCCTGAAAGACCTTAGGTATAGAGGGGGTGGATGGGGTTGGTGTAAAGGGGTTTTCCTTGACAACACTTCCTGCCATGCAGTTTCGCCTTGGCGTCTATGAAGCCATCATGTGGAAAAACACTTAATTACTTTAGAAGAGCTAGCATACAAAAGTGTAAAGTGCCCAGCCACGCCCAGTTGCCCCAATCACCATCCTGGGCTCATAAACAGTTAACTAACTAAAAACTAAAGTAGAATGGTAATGGGTACAGGATGGTATGGGATGGCAAAAGGTAGCAAAGCCATCAAAGGTTGCCCCATCCTGTTCAGTTCTATTTGGTTCGGTTTCCCATAGAATGCCTGACGTGTAGTCGTATTTAAATTAGATTTGCCTGAAATCGTGCGTGATTGTCAGAGTCTAAGCAGAAGCACAGGAAGAAAAATGGCTGATGTGGTGTGCGTGTGTATGTTAGGGTGCGTGGGGGAAGGGGGGTGGACAAAAACCTGAGTAAACACCATTACCATTCTCAAGAATTTTAGCGTGTGTGCATACTCGAGAAAAACTTGCAAATTGGATTTTGGTCGTAGAACTTTGAGTGTTTAAGTTTATTTTTTTCTCCTCCCCCCATCTAGGCTGACGACTTAGTATGGGAAAGCTCATTTTGCCTTTAATTTAAATCATTTCAAAAAAAATTATTGTATTTTTAGGTCAATTAAAGTGAAGACTCATTCTACCCCCACTCCAACTCATTGTTGGTCTTAATCAATTAAATAAAAGCCTGTGACAGCAAATTGTCTGAAGTGGCCCCTTAAAGAGAATGCAATGAATGTTTTCGTTAAAAAAAATTTAATTTTTATTTAGAGGGTAGGAAATGAATAATTTCAGTTCAGTGTCAGAATAAATGATCATATAATTTTTTTTAAAAAATTTGTCTTAATCAGTTTCTTTTCTTTTTTTTGTTTGAGTTATGAGAACCAGAATGACCCAATAAAAAATAAACGGACTGCTGACAAAATGCTTGAAATTATTTTCAATAGTTTTAAACGATTTCATTGTAGACTATAATTTTCTATTTAAATTATGTTTGCTATTCTGTCTCATAATATGTTTGTTCTGATTCGCAGCTATTTGAACTAAAATGTTCAAGTCATGGTCATGTTTCATTCTAATACTTCATTGACTCAAGTCCTATTGAAAACGTTCTTTTAAAAATAGTTCCAAAATTTGTTAAGAAATGATCCAATCCTTGAATGGGATATACTCCTATAAACTGCAACAGTTCTTTGTTGCTAGTTTTCCAAAGAAATTTTCTTTTGAATTGCAGTTTATTTTTATTAAAAAATATTGTGAACTCACATCTCGGTAGAAAAATCAGCCTATTGACACAGAAGAGACTGTTTTTTTTTTTTTTTAAATAAAATGAATAAAATTTCAGGAAGCATTTTGCCATCGCTCTCTCTTTATAACCAAATAATGGGTCATTATGGACTCTTTGGCAATTTAATGGATAGACACATGACAGACAGTCCCATTATCATAGCAAAAGTATTCACTTTGAAAATGACCTCGTCATTTCATTGCGGTAGTCATTAAGCCGGTTATAGCAATCCTTAATCTATTAAATTCTTATAGCATTGCCACCGAATCTTTCAAATAGTTGGCTATATACATATTTCTATTCGCAAGAATGTACAAATATACTTTTAGTTCACGATAACGAGCAAATATCGTACCAAGAATCTACAAAAAAAGAAATAGTTATCACTTCATATATGCATCGTAATACTGTATAATGAAACTTATTTTCATTTACTTCCTCGATGTTCGTAGTCTTCATTTTCATAGATTTAACAAATTCGTAACCCGACAATAAGGCAAGACTTTCGGTTTTTCGAACTTTAGGCTTGAGGGAAATGGCAAAATGCTTGAAATCATTCTGAGAATTGATTAATATATATTTTAAGCAATGATTTGCTGTTAAATAGTAAATCATTAACTAATAAACAATTGTTAGTTATAATTTCAAAATTGTTTTGATATATTTCATCAAGAAGAAGTAATCTTCCAATGTAAAATAATTATTTTTTTATTGTATTGTTTTCTAATATTTGTTTTGAATTAATGTTATAGTGTTTCAGTATAAAAACTAATCAATTTTTTAACCCTTAATATTATTTTCCTATTTTTATATTCTTGAAAAAGGAGTACATATGTATATTACTTTTGCTCAGAAATTTGCAAAGCATAAAGGAAGAAACTATGAGTTTATTATACTTCTTATGATATCCACCAAATTTTATCGAAACCAGTTAACTATGTCATATAGCTCTCATAGAAACGATCAGGTAAAAACATAGTTTCAGAGCAATAACTTGGTTGTTTTAAAAGCAAAAAAAATCCAAAATAACTGTTAAAGGAATAATCAGTGAACTAAATGCTATAGCTTAATCAGATTTAAAAAAATGTTTGTATGAAAAAGTTGTTTTACTCATCCCAAAGACATTAAATTAGGTTTTGACTAGTTTTATATACTTCCTAATAATTCTGCTAAATTTTAATAGATGCCAATTTGGAAGGGTATCCCATTCTTCTAGTTCAAACAACTTTCTCAAGAATAATTAGTTTATAAACAAAATTATCCTACAATATTATTGCTTATTTGGTTATCTAAGGAATCTTTGTTTAGTTTTGTAATACACTTAAAATATTTAATTAAACATATGTATAATATTTCCTTTTTTTTAAATATAACTTAATTGTGCATAATTATTCTTTACCCTTCAAGCAGCCACTTTATAATTTCACTAAAAGGTACTTGAAACCATAAAATCAATCAGTTATTGAATTTTTTCTTTCATATAACTTATAAATTTATATTGTATAAGTTTTAAAGCTGTTTCTGTGGCTGATTTAACACAAACATGATAAATAAAACTAAAAGAAAGTAAAAAGTTTCTATGAATGGTCAGCTTATCCTCGTTTTAGTTCCTTATATCCTTCATTCCAGATGCTATTCCCACATTTTGTTGGCTCAGACTTCCCCTTGTTGTTTTTTTTAAACCACAAAAATATCAATAAGTTATCGGTTTTATCGCCAAGAAATTGTTAACCATTTTATTATAGGGATCGAATATAATTGAAGACTTTCAATAATCGGTTACCCTTAACGCTGGATAGCGGAAACATAAATAATTGAGAAAATTCTATGCAAACAATTAAAGCCAGTTTAACGCTTCTTGTTACCCAGAGGCACTGCAGGATGTGCCCGGACCGAGGTCCTTGCATAGATAATAAATGATGTCTTGGCGGTGGGAGCTAAACTGTTTTGACTTTGTTAATAAATTGAAAAATTATGATAATGCCTCGAGAGAGCGGGAGAGGACGACACGGCCAACAACAACGACAACTGTGTGGGCACATTAAATTAAACAAAAAAAAAAAAAGAAGAAGGAAAATAAAAGAGGACTCGAAGGACTCGCTGTGTGTGCAATGCGCAACGCAACATTAAGCAGGCGACGTCCGTCGACTGCCAACTGGCTCAAAGGACATTAAGGCCAACGGAGCAATGATGATGCAACATATAGTGTATTCGCCAGGACTCCAAGACGCCGCAATTACAATATACCGTGTCCTGTATCTCATGTCCTTGCGTCCCGTGTTCCGTGGCCGTATCCTGTGTCCTCGTGTGCGTGTCCTGCCGGCGGCTTCACTGCAATAAAGTGTCACTATAAATAAATAATAACGCCCTCGAAGGCCACGCATGCTGTGCGCACACAAAGCAGAAAATAAAATGAAAATATTGAAAAATTGTAATTGTATCTCATAGATACAATTACAGCGCTCAAGCTCGACCTGCGGGTGGGGGGGAGCAAAGAATTCGACACGTGACCGTCGCAATGCATCCATCCCATCGTTTCACATCGCATCGCATAGCTTCGAGTGCGAAAAGTCAGTTAGTACCAGCGGCGTCTCGCACTTAATGGACCAGAGTTCCGTAAAGCAAACAAAAGTAACGCTTGATTGCGGGCGGATCATCGGCGGCCAAAAAATTGGTTGATAGAGCAGAGCAAGGGACAGGGGAAACGCACAGCATGGGCAATAGCAGGGACAGCAGCAACGCAAAAAGGGCAGCTACTATGCGTATGAGCCCAGGGCAAATGCAAACAAACACACACTCACACACACACACTCATACACAACACATTGGAAAACCGGAAACGGCTAACGTGGCACTCTGTCTAGATGAGCATGATGCGGTGCGTTCTTGCCTGAGGGCAGGACAACGACAGGATGTGCTAAATGTAAAATGTTCAAAGTGAAACGAAACGCAAGTGTGAATCTGCTAGCAGATGTCAAAAATCGTAGAAAGGGTTTCCAAAAGGTTGTTGCTACACTGTGTTTGTGTGTGTGTGTGTGTGGCAATAAGGGAAATGCCCTGAGATTTAAGTGTGATTAAAGTTGTGGAAAAAAAATGATTTATTTTCGGACATATTCAAATTGATTTAAATGTATTTAGGGGACATACTGAGAAGCAAACTATTGGTCCAAAAACAGTTATATATTTCTCTCTTCATACTTTTTCCATTCTCAATTTTCTAGTACATATTCGTATGATATTATCCATGTTACTGGGGCAACAAGTATTCTTAGTTTATTTACAACTATTTGGTATGGATTTACAAAAAACTTGAGATGGATCCAGAATGAAAATTCCCAAGGTATCCCCTTCCGAAAGACCATTTTTGTATACTAGAGCACGAATTTCAGATCAATGTAAATAGATAGATATTCCATAAGCAGTTCATACAATCTAAATATAATTTTTCTCTGTGTATTGACAAGCAATTTTTCATAGCTGTGTTTCACATATATTTTTATCCACGCTGCTCTATATATTCTAATTATCTAGGAAAGATCACAAAAAGAATTTCTAACAGAATTGTAGAATTTAAATCTAGCTTTCAAATATGTAATGTCAATATAATCTATCATACAGTATAGACATTTTGTAGATAAAATCTGATGTGTAACATACGACAAGCAAATATGTATTGTTCCAAATTATTCCAAAGTATTACTCCAATTAAATCAAGAATAAAAGTAAAAAAACAATTATTTTTATGGACAACGAACATTCGCGTACCTTTTGGATTAAAAAAGATCTTAAAGCAATGTCGTATGAACATTCAAAAAAATTGAATTCTAATTTATACGAATAATTAAAAATCTAGATCAAATTATACAGGCTATCTCCCCTTTCCAAATTTCAATTTCTAACAAGTTGAATTGAAAACTACTTATAAAACTATTTGTGTTTAAAAGTTTTGACTTTTAGCCGGTGGTATGAATAGTTATTATTGCAATTTCTAATCAAAATTGGATGGGTCTCAGTATTGGTTAAATTACTCACTTCAAAATTATAGAAGTCTGTGGAGTTGTATACCTATGTATGCTTGTGATTAAACAAGACACAAAACAAAAAAGTAGGGCTGAAGTGTTAACCATCCATCTTAGTCTCAGTTAATCTTTTCATATTATGCACTTCCCCCTTCAATTGTGTTCTGGCACACCCTTTTCAATGCATTCATTAGATGTTCCATTAACGAATCTTATTAACCACAACAATTGATTTATGATTGCCATCTAAGTATTCATATATCCCCAGGATCTCATGTGAACCCCCCATACAATTTCAATTCCCTTCATTCAAGGACTGTTTTTTCTCCCTCTCCCTGTCTCTCTCTTTCACTTTATCTTTTTTATCTCTGACTCTGTCTTGTCCTGGCTGCCAAGCATAATTTCAGGCGCAAAAGCCCCCGGATCAACTTAAGTACATGCCGCAAACAGCGACACACAAGGACACACGCGTCCAAAGTCTCCATAAAGCAATATAATCTCTTATTACAAGTACAACAAAAGCGACCAGCGGCTGAGCCTGTGCCATATGCTGCACCAGCTTCGACTCCAACTCCTGCTGCTGCTGCTGCTCCTGCTCCAATCTCTCCCTCTGTTGGAGTCGAGTCGAATTTATAGCCCCTGCAGTGCCGACAAACTGCGTCGAGTGCAACAAGCGCACGAGGAAACTGAAGAAAATGAAACGAAAAGAAATAAATTTATAACTCAAGCATAATGAACTCATATTTTATAACGTTTATTAACCCATTGATAACACTCAAAGTGCTTAACGGCAACTGAAATTTATGCGTCTGTCCGGTATAACAAACGGGGTTGCAAAGACTTGGAGCCGGATACGGGTATCGGGCATGATTATGGGAACACGAACCAACCGGTCTGGCTATCGAAAATCCAAAATGTTCGCCTTCCTGCCACAACAAATGTCTTATGACAAATAAATGTCATATTAATGTCAGAAACCCACAACCAAAATTGATTCGACTCGCACCACCACCAACGCCACCATCGACAACAAGGCCACCACCAAGAGGACGCATTCAAATCTGTGGCTATCTCAAGTGCTCCAGAAAACTGAACGCAATCTGGCCTCAGTTTTTAGGGTTCTGGAGAGAGGGGGTTTCGAGATGGCAGCTGGTTCTTGGTCCCTTGGACTTGAACACGAAATGAGATTTTCGCAACACGCACGAGTGCTTTAAGGGATTTCCATTACCCTCCATGTGGGGCTATAGCTGCTCTTGTATGCCTTGTAATGACCCTGAATAAGTAATAAAGTCCTTTCACACATCAGATTTTTTTTTGCTAGATGTTGGTTTATTCGAAATTAATTGTTAAGAAGTGTAGTAAAGATAATAATAGATCTATAAAGATAGTATTTTTAAATGTTTTTTAATGAGAATGTTGGTTAGCAACTAAAACAACATTTTTTATTAAAATCAAGAAAAATTTTTTTGAAAAACTAGGTTAACACTAGTAATTACAAAAGTTTTGGGATAGAAAAGTGATCTGAAAATATTTTAAGGTTTAGATTCTGTAGCTCTTACAGATATTCTCTATATAATATACAAAAAATAGTTTAATAGTTTTTTCCTGTTAGCTGTTCAGTCTGCTGTTTTACACGAAATATGTTTTGAAAAGTTCAGTTCCGAAAATCGTTGAATGTGTTAATAACTTAGCCCAATTTTTAACTGCATATCTGTTGATAATAAATTGATATGTGTGTTTTTAAATATTCCTGAAAATTTAAAAAATGAATTGGGTTTTTGTTACTGTTTATTAATCAATAATATTTTAAGTATTGTTAGTTTTCCACTTTATATAGACATTAACAATTTTGTAAATATTTCATTACTAATTCAATAAATTTTATTTAAGATCGGTCTAAGCAATTTCATTCAGTCTCTTGGTGAATACAATTACTGAAAAAATAAGTTATAACTTGATGAATACTTGTTACCTGATAGTTACTTGCAATTTACAAAAGTATCGAATCTACGATGGAGAAATTAAAAATAAATTCTCTAACTTTTGATCTTCCCTTAATTGTAGGCACTTTTTTATATAAATTTCTAAAAACTCATATCAACTTCCCTACATATCTTATATCCAAGCGTTATAGATATCGGTTTTCATTATGATTTTAAAAATATCACAATAAATAAGAATCGATACGAATTGCAGTTTGATCCACAGTACTAAGGATAGAAAGTCTTTCCAGATATGAAGATAGTAAGTACAATATTTAGTAAATATTGAATAAAAACTAAATTACTTTACAAAAATCCAATAGAAAACAATTGTCATACCTTTATTATTATACTTTGTTATTACAACATGGCATACACTATTTCTAAGCATTCAAAATTTCAAAAACCTTTAAATTTTCATACATAACTTTCCTTCACTCACGTGACACCCTTTGTTAAACTTTCTTATCTGCTCATCTCTAGTTCTGTATATGTATGACTTCCCATTTGATTTTCATGCATGTTACGATGGCTTTGCGCTCTATTAGGATAAGGACATGTTATGGGACAAGGGATAGGGCTATAAAAGTGTATTGTGCCTAGCTTAGAAACTGCCTAAAAACAAATTGAACCACTAAGAAGTTATTAGCAGAGAAATTGCTAGATAAATGGTCATACAATAAAGGCGAAAAACCCAAACAATACCAATTATCCGGTTATAAAAACCTTCTATGCAGTTTTCAATAGCTCACATTAACAACCATTGTGAATCCGTAGAGGATTAGCCAGCACAACTTGTGTGGTTTTTTGCTCAATATAGAGAATGGTAAGATGAGCTGACCACCAGCCTTGCAATTTCATAATAATTATATATCTCTATCTATATCTATCTGTAAAATGAGCCCGAAATCCTTGAAATGAAGTTGTCTATGCTTAACAATAGGATTCGGCACCTGCCGAACACCTATTTTGTTGGGCAGCTTCTTTCTGACTGACTGTGATTCAGAGTAACTGGATTGAGTTGTGTGGTCTTATCCTTGATCCGTTTCTCCCCCTCCCTTCGTGCCAGACTTAAGGCAAAACAAACAAGCAACAGACAATAAATAAACCATTGAATATTTTCATTTTGCTTTCGTTTTTGTTGCTTCCTTTCCTTGCCTCGCCTCTTCAATATAGATTGGAACATGCGTTTTAAATTTGTCGCCTGCATAAATTTTCCTTCGGTTGATCCTTTTTTTTCCATTGTATAGATATATATGTATATATCCTCGCCCCGTTCTTTGAGTGCGTGTTGTGCCTTACAAATTTCTGGCTAATGCCAGTTTCCTTTCCTTTTTTTTCTGTGTTTGTCCCAATATATTCAATATTGTGTAAACAAATAATGGCTGTAGGTGTCGTCTTACAATTTCCTCATACTTATCCTCATCCTTGGCTGCTACCCCGCCCCCTCTTTTACTACTCACTAACATGCGATCAATTGTGGAAGAAAATACAGCCTGTTGGAGTCGGTTGACAGTTGCCAGCAGCTGTTTGGTTAGTAGACGACGAGCCCATTATATCTGTCTGTGTTTATCTCTGGCAAAGACCAGGCATAACAGAGAAATGCGGGTGAACCTATTGACACAATTGTTTCTCGACCGACGTACAGACCATTTTTTCTTTTTGTTGTTGTTGTTTTTCATTTTTCCACTTTTCCTTTTTTTTTTTTTTTAAATTTTTGCGCCGATTCGTCGATTGTCTCTGGTCGTTGTCTCTGGTCGTTGTCTCTTGGGGCTATTTTTAATTATTTGTATTATGTTTCAGTTGTTTGCGTTAATGTCTAGTTGGGTTAGCTGCTCATTAATTACATCACAATGAGCTCGGCTTGATAATGTTTCAACTCTTGAGTTTTTTCCAAATATTTGTTACATGGTGGTCTGGGTCAAATCGGTATGGTTCAATCAGAGGGTAATGTCACATCACTATACAGTTGAGTGTACCGGGGAGCGGCATCTAATGTGCTTACTGTGTAAGGTCAATATGGTCAGAGACAGGGTTTCTGCTTTCTCATTTTGGGTGACTTTCACCTTGTTTTGTTCTATAAGCAGCAGCAAAAGGTTTTTATATGCCCTTATCAAAGTATACAATTTCATGCAATGGAATTGTGGTTAAATGTTTATTGTGTATTGCAATGAAATATGTATTGATTCTAAAGTACTCAGTCACAGGAAACTGTAATTACAGCTTTTAGTTAACTGAACGTTTTAGATTTAAATTGTTATATTGAGAATTGTTGATATATCTAACCATAAACTGGATTATGTAGTTCTTCAATGAAAGCGATTAAAAACTTAATGTCCAATCACTAGATTCATAATTAAAGTCCTGAATACACTAACATTAAAACGGGTATCCAAAATAGTTTTGAATTTAACTTGGGTAACTATTATTAACCTTTCTATATTGCTTTTATTTTAAAAGATTCTATTAAGAGGAGAAATTTAAATGAATTTTCTAAATTTTTTTATAAAAATCAAATAAGTAAAGTTTTTATTAAAAATATTTTTTAAAATAAATGAAGCAAGCAAGTCGTCCCTGCCGACATTGAGTATACCCTGTACCAATAGAAATAGAATATCCTCGAAATCGCCATTAATTTCATGCAAAATCTCTTTAACATGCAGCAACAGGAAACGCATGCTGTCTCGCTCACTCTTGCCAGCCAATGTCGCCTTGGCAATTCAGTGCAAAACTCATATAGGTATATCTCCGATATTTATTATCCGATTTCGACAAAATTTGGTCACCTGGTGCAGTTTATATAATTAGGTGCGCCAAGTAAGAATACGATATCTTTCATACAGCTCTAGTAATACGTTTTCGCGATTTGCGGGGGCGGAAGTGGGCGTGGCTAAAATTTGAAACAAACTTGATCTGGCTGCACACTTGACGGATCTACAAACCGAATTTGGTAGCTCTAGCTCTTATAGTCTCCGAGATCTAGGTATTCATACAGACGGACAGACAGACGGACATGGCTCAGTCGACTCGGCTAGTGATGCTGATCAAGAATATATATACTTTATGGGGTCAGAAATGTATATTTCTGCCTGTTACATACATTTTAGCGACTTAAATATACCCTTTTACCCTATGGGTACAAGGTATAAAAATAACAAATATACATACTTGGATTGAGTGATTATAATCATAATAATTATTATTTATAATTTGATTTTGAACATTTTCTGTTTCTTAAACATTAATTTTTATTATTTTTTATTGATTAGAAAGAATGTGCAACAATTCCAACTGTGAGTCAATGACTTTAAATCTCTTTTAACCGCTTTAAAATGTAAAACTCAACTGCAAGACTTTTTTAAAAAGGTTTATTTTTTAGTTTAAGTAAAAATTTTTATATTTATTACGTTTATTTGACATTGACATTACTTCCCTTTACTAATAATTCTAAATAACATGTCCAATTTCTATGTTTTTTAAAGGAAAGGCATTAATATGAACATTTATGTATTCAAGGATAACTAATTTCAAGTCACATTATTTAAGCGAATAAAAAAACAAAAAACGGACAATAATTATGAACTTAGTTTTGTTTGCCTTGAAATAGTTCTGTAATAGCAAACAATACTAACCTAGTCGTCGTTTTAGGGTAAAGTTTTAAAAATGGAACACAAAACAAGCCTTTGAAAATGTATCGATTATTCTACGCTACTCAAGTATTAATCATATAATGAATTAATGGGATTATGTTACTTTTTTCTTCAATAGAAGTCTTTTTATGCCACAGAAATTCTCTTTTTTTTACAAAATAAAAACAACGAAAATCGATATTAGAAAAAATGTTTCCCTAGTCCTAGTATCTTATTATAACAAACATCTCGACCAATATGAGAACATAAATTAATTATCTGAAATATTAATTATATTTAAATAAAAATGAAGCAAGCAAGTCGTCCCTGCCGACATTGAGTATACCCTGTACCAACTAGTTATATTAAATGAAATAGAATATCCTCGAAATCGCCATAAATTTCATGCAAAATTCTCTATAACATGCAGCAACAGCGAACGCATGCTGTCTCGCTCACTCTTGCCAGCCAATGTCGCCTTGGCAATTCAGTGCAAAAGTCATATAGGTATATCTCCGATATTTATTGTCCGATTTGACTAAATTTGGTCAGCTGGTCCAGTTTTGATATATAATTAGGTGTGCCAAGTAAGAATACGATATCTTTAATACAGCTCTAGTAATACGTTTTCGCGATTTGCGGGGGCGGAAGTGGGCGTGGCAAAAATTTGAAATAAACTTGATCTGTGTACACACTAGACGCATGTTCACACCAAATTTGGATGCTCTATCTTTTATAGTCTCTGAGATCTAGGTGTTCATACGGACGGACGGACGGACGGACGGACAGACGGACAGACGGACGGACGGACAGACGGACAGACGGACAGACGGACATGTCTCAATCGACTCGGCTGTTGATGCTGATCAAGAATATATATACTTTATAGGGTCGGAAATGCTTAATTCTGCCTGTTACATACATTTTGGCGACTTTAATATACCCTTTTACCCTATGGGTACAGGTTATAATAATTAATAAACTTCTCACAAAAGCAAACTTCAAAATGACTCAAAGAAACTGAACAATTTCAAATTTTCATAAATTTAACTTAAAGACTTATTTGTGTAATTTTTAAAGATTTTTCCCATTTTACCTTTCTTGTAGCGAAATTAAAAGAAATTGTCAAGAAAAAATATGTCAACAAATTCAGTAGAACAAAAAATGAAAAAAAAAGATTTATGAAAGGGTCTACCCTAATCAACTTAATTGATTTTCCTTTCCCAGCGTTTTCATGAAAATCCCTCTTATTGCCTGCCTACTAACCCCCCTTCTCATCCTACTACTCCTCCTTCTCCTCCTTCTTTCTATTCATCTTCATAACCAGCGGCAAAGCCAAAAATCACGGTTAATACCTTTGGAAAATTCATTTTTAGCAAACTCCCCAGGAATATATATTACGTTTTATTATCAGATAATTTCATTATTTAACCAAAAACATAATCAAATGTGTTATATTCATCACATCTACATATACACACACACACACACACCATTAATGCACAATTAATTTCATAAGCTCATAAAAACGTGCAGGAAAGAATAACAGAAAAAAATTACAAAAAAAAAAAAGAAAAACGAAAAAATCAGATAAGGGAGCATACATAGATGAGGGAAAACGGCTGCATATTAGGGCAAGAGGGAGCTAGAGGGTTTGGGGGGAAGGGCGGATTGAGTAGCAAAAACCGAAGAGAAATTATATATAATCCCGACTGCGCAATCAGCGTGTAAATTATAAGGCGGGCACAACGAAGGCCGTGCCAAAGTACCGCAAAACTTGCAAGCGGTTGAGTAAAATAAAGTAATGCGAAATAATCCTTGGGTTGTTATCACACACACACACACAGATACATAGACACACACACACCACTCACATGCCACACACAGACACAAAGGGAGGCTCAGAAGCTGAGGCGACACGGCATTTGCGTGGTCTAAAACGGCAAAATGCAAAGTATTGTAGAAAGCCAGACGACCATCATGACAAGGAGACAGGATATTTACACAATAGCAATATTTGCTTACTCTGTATGTATGTATGTATGTATGTGTGAGACTGTGTAATATACATATATAGAAAAGCAGAGCTGTACATATACATACATACATTACATACGATACGAAAGTGATGATACAGCCACATGACAAAGCAAATTTGATTCTATATAGTTGATAATCATTAAATGCCATAATGTGAAGCTTTAAACTTAGCTTAATTCCAATAATTTCTTTTCTTAATATCGACTTCCATAACGAAGTTTTGTATACCCTTACAAATTGTCCTGTTTATATAATTTAGCAGAATCATTTTTTTTACACGTTTTGTTCCGATTGTTTTATATAATTGACCGATTTTGCTTAAACTGAATAGAATTTTTTTTTACTTACCAATCTTACAAATGACAAATTAGGTTAAAATTATTGATCTAAAACTTTATTACTCACTATGGGAGATAGATCTTTAGAATCTATATAAGAAAGTCGAAAATCTATAAAACTATTGAAGTCTTAGTTAAGTGCCAACAACATGAGAAATAGAAAGTTTTTAATAGCAGTTGTACGATTTGGAGCTTTATTATATAGTCAACCGATTCTGACATAACTAGGTTTATATGTTTAGAAGTACAACAGTCCCGCAAAAAATATCCAATTATGTGATATTCGTTTAAAAAACAACGAAAAATATTAATGTAAATCCTATTCTCAATCGATCCTTTTTAAGTAATCCCGATATAGTCACTCTATAGTAATCCGATCGAGATGATTCCGAGGTATACAATCATATACCCGCAGCAAAATGAGGCCAGAAAACTAACAACTACATATATCGCGCAAATGGCTTTGTCCCATAAGAAAAAATAATAATACTGAGATAACAAAAAGTTAAGATAGAAATGACACGCTAGCCCCAAAAAATATGCGATCAACTTGACGTATAGCAAATGTTTCAAACTTCGCTCCTATTCCTCTGATGGAAAGTAACCATTTTGGTTATTCTGTTTATCCAATCCCAAAATCTGATAGAATATCATGTAGATTTTGTTTTGCATTCGAAATACACACCAAAACCAATTATTACAATTAACATTAATATCTTCTGTAGCTTCAGATTAAGATTCCTTTCCTTCTTTTGGAACAAAAGTGCGATGGAAAAAATCATTGGCCAATACATTACAAAATGGCGTAAAAATCTGTAGAATTCGAATAGTTGAAGTTATTCTAAATTTCTGGTATTCGAATTAATATAAAAAGAGATAGTAGCATTCAAAACAAGAAAGTAACTTATTCAAGCGTATACGGAATTTCTTCTTAGTGATATCATGACCACGTCTTCAATAGATTAACTTGAGTTTTGTTTCCAATTTGGTCTAAATGAACTTCAACTGGTGCTTTAACTAATTAAATGAGTGCACTCAGTTTTTAAGTGTAATTGCTGATGAATTAAATGATATTGGCAATGAATAATTGCTTTTACTCTCTTCATTACGTAAATTAAGTTTTCTTCGAGTTGTTTTTTTTTCCCAGCAACTCTTTGTACAAATAGAAGAAAAATGACATACTAAATTTGAGTATGTATATGTAATTAAAAATGGAACAAATGTAATGTATTAGTACTTAACTTTATTTAATTTTCTGAAATTTTAGAAATTATAATATAATATTTATACCCTTGCATTCATTTTTTAAAGTAGTAGGTCTTTACTAAATGCAGAATAATTATCAATTTAATCAACAGGCATCCAGAACAGTTCTGTTTATTCAAATATTTTTGTAACGATTTGCCTTCAGATCTAGTCAAGTTACTATTATAATTTATTTCTTTCCATTTATGTTTTGAACAATATTTTGCAATATCTTTTTAAACGAATTTAAATTAAAAAGAAATGACATGATTAAACATACAACATAGATTAAACATTAAACATAGATTCAGGATGAACAAACTGAGACGATTTATTCGCTCATTTAACATTGAATCATATATATAGTATTTAGAACAATTAATGCTGCAGTTTGAAAAGCTAGACGATGGTTTACGCTACGTACTCTAAAACTTGATACAGAGGTTTTAATTAAAATTTTTAAACTTATTAATTTTATATCCATATTCCTCTGTCAGTCTGTCTGTTTCTTCGCCTTTCTTAGACCTTTAATTTCAAACAATTTGGTTAAAACTAAGAAAATAAGCTTTTTAGATGTGTAGGTTTCTATAGTGTAAAAATGGAACGGATCGGATAGTTATAACGGGAATAAATTAATAAAATGTATCTTCAATACAATAAATTAACCTTAGCAAAGAAAAACTGAGCACAAACATACGTTCATATAGTACAAAATAAATATCATCATCGAACACCACAACCATAAAATAAATATATTTAAATAAGACCAAAAAGCAGGCCGAACTTCTTTTTAATAAAGGCCTTAATTGCACAAAATTCTTTTTACATATTTCTATATTACATAAATAGAAATATTTTGAAGCGTAAAACATTTTTTACCGATTAAAAAATTTAAATAATATTTTTGTTTAAAGTTGTCAAAAGAAAAACAAACTGTTTTTACAGTTATTATAAATTCAACATTAGAACGATTATTTTATGGTTCAGGTTTTAATTCACTTAATATAGCGGTTCACAGTTTATTGTAGAACATATTTAGCATATTGTATTTCTTTAAATCATCAAGGGAAAAACCGTGTATCAAACTCAATTGCCTATTACCGAAACACGTCTTAGAGCTAAGCAACTAAAAGAAATCGAAATTTCAAGCTTCCAGAGATAATTTATTAAATTTTCTTCTAAAAGACATTAATTATATATAAAGATATAAATAAGATATTTTAAAAAATCGGCTCATTATGGCAAAGTGAAGAGACATCTATAATCCAATTAGCTTCTATAAAACGAAAACTGACGCGACTTACTTGGTCATATCGCACTGAATCATATATAGAGTATGTAGAACAATCACTGCCGCTGTCTGAAAAGCTAAACGATGGTTTATAGTAAAGGTCCCGAAAATGCGAACCTCTGTGTTCTGAAAGGACAGATTTAAGATAAAAATTTCCACCTGCAAAATGGTAATGAACAGATATTTTAATTCGTAAATGTATTTATTTATATTCTTGTGCACTCACAATTCTCTTAATCTCAGGAGATTGTCTTGAAGAGCAGCCTAATATAGTCCTGGTACGCTGAAGCATGTTTCTCATGGTTTCGGACATAGTGTATAATGTGAACGAATCAATTAATTCAAGAACCGTTATAGTGATGCCTATTATTTTAGCCGGCACATTAAGATTGCGAATAATTTCGAAAGAAAATAAAATGTTGTTCCAAGTTGTGCTCAAAAGAAAACCAAATAGAACGAACTTAAAGATGTCACAGAGCTGCGTGGCCAAGCTTATTAGGAATTGATGTTTTCTTTGAATCCACAAAAGTTGATCAATTTGATCGGACATTCTCATACGGCCTGGCGATTCGAGAATTCTTTCCAATCCTGATTGAAGTGAACCGCAACATTGGCATATCAATCCCATTAAACAAAAAACCAAAAATTGTGTCGAATATATCGTACAATTGGAGATGTACCACGTGACAAACATAAAGCCACGGTTTAACATCAACTCTATAAGATAATGGCATAATTGCGCCATAAAATATGCGATCACTTTTACACAAAGTAATCGTTTCAGATGTCGCTGCTGATCCTCCGATGCGAAGTACCCATTCTGGTTATTCTGTTTTTCCAATCTCAAAATCTGATCAAACATCATACAGATTTTATTCTGCTTCCGATATACACAGCAGGTGCAACTTAAGGATGTAAAACCAAGTATTATAGGAAAGAGTAATGCCTTTAGTAGGTAAAGATTGCGAATCTTGTGAATTTCTTGAAACAAAAATACCAAAAAATAAATCAAAGGCAAGTACATCAATAAATGGCGAACATTTCTGTAGAATTTAAGTAACCGTAGAATTTTCAAATTTTCGGTTTTCGAATTAAAGTAAAACGAGATACTTCCATTGAATACAAGAAAGTAACTTATCCAAGCGTATACGAAATTTCTTTTAAGCGATAACATGACCACCACGACACCAACTAGATTAACTTGACATCTATTCGTAATTTAATCCAAATAAACTTTAAACACTTCGCCTGGTGCTTTATCCAATTAAATAAGTGTACTCCGTTTTCAAAAGTAATTGCTGATGAATTAAATGATATTCGCAATGAATAATAACATTGCTTTTATTCGCTTCATTACGTGAATGAAGTTTATTTTTATACCCTGTATCCATAGGGTAAAAGGGTATATTAAAGTCACTAAAATGTATGTATTAACCAGGCAGAAATTAACTTTTCCGACCCTATGAAGTAAACATATGTATTCTTGAGCAGCCTCACCAGCCGAGACGATTGAGATATGTCCGTCTGTCCGGATGAACATCAAGATCTCGGAGACTATAAGAGCTAGAGCTACCAAATTTGGTGTGAACATCCGTCTTATGCCTAGGCAGATCAAGTTTGTTTCAAATTTTAGCCACGCCCACTTTCGCCCCCGCAAGTGAAAAAAGAAAATTTTAAAATGAATTTACTAGAGCTGTATTAAAGATATCAAATTCTTATTTGGTGGGCATAATTATATAGTCAAACTGCACTAACTGACCAAATTTCAAATCGGACAATAAACTTCGGAGATATAGCCATTTGAATTTTGTACTGAATTGCCAAGGCGACATTGGCAGATAAGAAAGAGCGAGATAGCATGTGTTCGCTGCTGCTGCATGTTAAAGGGAATTTCGTTTTGAATTGATTGCGATTTCGAGGGTGTTCGAACTTTTGTTTAGTGCCTACGCAAATCAAGAGTTTAAAATTTTTGCCACGCCCACTTCCGCTCCCGCAATTTGGAAAAAACGAATTACTAGAGCAGTTTTAAGGAATCACATTCTTATTTGGCACACCCAACAATGTGGCCAAAATGTCAAATTAAGTCGAAATCGTACAATGAATATCGAAGATATACGAATGTGCATTTTGAACTGAATTGCCAAGGCGACACTGGCTGGCAAGAGTGAGCGAGATAGCATGCGGTAGCTGCTGCTGCATGTTAAAAGGAATTTTGAATTAAGTTGATGCCGATCTTGATTTAATATAACTAGTTGGTACAGGGTATAGTCAATGTCGGCAGGGACGACTTGCTTACTTCATTTTAATGTATCATCGTTTATCGGAGAAACCCATTTATAGATTGTACATCACAAACTTAAATTTTGAACTTGTTTCTATTAACCGTTTGTCTATTACCAACTTAAGTATTTGTGTAAAATAATAAAAAACTCGATCGAGATTTTAAGCTTTCATAAATAATTTATTAAATAAACTTTTGAAATCAAAATAAAAAATTGAAGTTGAAATAGTGGAGATACAAATTCAGAATACAATACAAATCTTCTTTATCCTTTAATCAGTCATATCACATTGAATCATATACAGAATATGTAGAACAATTACTGCTGCAGTCTGAAAAGCTAGACGATAGTTTATAGTAAAACAAAAATAGAGACATCTGTTTTTTGAAGAAAAAAATTAAGAGAAAAAATTTCCATCTGCAAAATGGTATAGATAAGCAATATTTGAATTGAGAATTTAAACATTTGGTTTCATTTTGAACTCACAAATCTGTCAATCTCAGGTGTGTGTTTTGAAGAATGACGTAACATTATCCAAGTACAAATAATTTAAACATCTGAAAAAAGATATCTCCTTATATTATTTCATATATAGAGTATGCACTGGGCTACTGTTTAGATTATGAAAGGGTCGCTCGTATTAACTTATTGACCCGGGACCATATAAAAGTTTTGAAAAAAAAGTTTTTTTTTTAAAGTTTAGAGATATCAAAATTTTAATTTTAAATGAATTTAAACTTGATAAAAACTGTAATATTATATATAGTTCAGAGAAATATTTAATTTAGTTTTTAGTTTCAGGGTACATCAACTAACATGAATTATTCAGTCATATCGTTTTGAATCATGTACAGAATATGTAAAACAGATACTGCTGCAGTCTCAAAGGCTAGACGATGGTTCATGGTAAAGGTCCCGAAAATGCAGACATCCGTTTTTTGAACTGACAGACTTAGAGCAAAAATATCCACCTGCAATTTGGTATACATGAACAATATTTAAATTGGTAATTATTTTTACTTATATCCTTTTGCACTCACTATTCTCTCAATCTCAGGTGATTGTCTTGAAGAACGACGTAATATTGTCCTGGTTTGCTGAAGCATGTTGCTCATGGTATCGGACATAGTGTATAATGTGAACGAATCGATGACATGAAAACCAGTTATTATGATGCCTATTGATTTTGTTAATCCATTAGAATCACTTAGTATTTCAAATGAAAATAGAATGTTGTTCAAAGTTATAGTTAAAATTAAACCAAATAGAACATATTTAAATATGGAACAGATTTGAGTGGCCAAGTTTATTAACATTTGATGCTTTCTCTGAATCCACAAAAGTTGCTCAATTTGATCTGATATTCGCAGAAGTCCTGGCGATTCTAGAATTTGCTCCAAACCAGCTTGAAGTGAACCACAACACTGACATATCAATCCCATTAGACAAAAAACCAGAAGTTGTGTCGATTGTATCACGGAAATAGCAATGTACCATAAGATAAATCTAAGACATCGGGATATCAAAAAGTTTACAAGCAAATGGCATACTAGCCCCGTAAAATATGCGATCAATTTGATGCAAAGTAAGCGTTTCAGATGTCGCTGCTGATCCTCTGATGCAAAATAACCCTTTTGGTTACTATCATTTTCCAATCTGAAAGTCTGTGTAAATATCATGAAGACTTTCTTCTGCCTGCGACATGCACACCAAGTACAGCTGATGGACGAGAAACCAAATGTTAGTAATAGCATTAAAGTTGTTACAAGCTTTAGATTTAAGACTTTTTCACTTTCTTGGAACAAACGTAAAAACAAAAAAGTCGCGATTAAATACATAAAAATATGACGTAGACCCTTATAGAAATTAAGTAGTCGTGGTCTATCCAAATTTCCCGTTTTCGATTTGAAGTAAAACGAGATACTTCCACTCAATACAAGAAAGTAACTTATCCAGGCGTATACGGAATTTCTCTTCGGTGATATCATGACTACGGCGACTCCGACTATATTAACTTGACTTCATCTGGTCTTTTGTCTAATTAAATAAGTGCACTCAGTTTTTAAATGTAATTGTTGATGAATTATTTGATAATCGCAATGAATAATTGCAGTGCTTTTATTCGCTTCATTGTTCGTTTAGTTGCCCTTTATAAGAGGTCTTACTCCTAGTATAACATATGTATAGTAATTGTAATTTGAACATTTTTTTGAAATTGAAAACATGTCGATTTTTTCATAGTCTAACCAAGAAATTTATCCTTTCTTGCTCTCTATCCATTCTCATTCAAATTCGCTTTACAAATAAAACAAATGGAGACTGTAATTATCATGTCAATATATACATACTATATATGTATATGTAGTCTAGTTTCTTTTCAGATATAGAACTTCTCAAATAAATTAACCTAAAAACCCCAGCCAAAAAGAGATAATAGCAGTAGGCATTCTTGGCAGTTTATATACGTATATAGTATACTTGGGTAGCTCATGAGTGAGTGAGCCAAAATGAATGGCTCACTGAACTGAGCCACTGAGCTTGTTCATTCAATATGGCTCATTTTGGCTCACTAGTTCAGTTTGGCTCACTAGCTCAGTTTGGCAAACTAGCTTATTTTGGCACACTAGCTCATTTTGGTTCGGTCAACTGGCGATCGCAAAGTGAACTTATAAGCTATCTACAAGTGAGCCAGTGAGCCATATGAGTGAGTTGGCTCACTTCGAAAAAAAGAACAAATGAGCCAGTTCACCTCAATAAGCTGCTTTTACCCAAGTATAATATATAGTTATATATGGACATTCTTGATGAGCACAACGAGCTGAGTTGATGGATCAACACGATCTCCTCCTAGAGATCTTAAAGCTACAGAGCTGAATTTGCATAGGCATTGTATATCTCGGAATCATCCCGATCTGATGGTTATATCATATAGCTTCCAAGGGGAACTTCCAAAACTTCGTTGTTTTTTAATTGGTTTTACAAATTTTGTTGTTTTATTAGTCTCAGAAGTAGTAGCAGATAACAGAGACTTGCTTTTCTTGCTATTATTAACAAAGTTTTTCTTCATGATAATTGTATTAATATAAAATTTCAATCAAATAATAGTATGCATTGTTACAATTAAGTACTCGTATAGTTAAGTTTGTTTAAGTTTCAGTTGAATATTGGATCCTGTTCTGCCTAAGCGACGCGTCGCGGCGTTCATCTTATTCATCGTGTTCTTATTGACTTGCCACCTCATTACTTCATGTGCTTGGTCCGGCCTTCTAGCGTTGCCATACCATTCCCACATATCTATGGATATTACATGAACATTTTCATTTGTGTTCTACCGAAGCATGTATTAGAGTAAAGAAATTTGAAGCAATGATAAATATTTATATATATGTACTTGTGATAACACATTTTAAAAGACATTTAAATTTCATTTTTTCTCATTAACCAAATGATTCCAATTATTCAGTCATATCGCATTGAATCATATATATAATATGTAGAATAATTACTGTTGCAGTCTGAAAAGCAAGACGATGGTTTAAAGTAAAGGTCCCGAAAATGCAAACATCTGTTTTTTGAAGAGACAAACTTAGGGAAAAAATTTCCACCTGAAAATTGTATAAACGAATAATAATTTAACTGAAAATTATATTTATTTATATCCTTTTGCACTCACAATTCTTTCTATCTTATGTGATTGTCTTGAAGAATGACGTAATATTGTCCTGGTACGCTGAAGCATGTGGCCCAAGGACTCCGACATAGTGTATAATGTAAACGATTCAATAATATTTGTACCAGATATTACGATGCATATAATTTTCATTGCTCCAGTAAAATCGCGAAGTATATCAAATGAAAACAAAATGTTAAAAAACGTTGCAGTCAGAATAAAACTAAAAAGAACGAATTTAAAGATGGAACAGAGTTGTGTGGCCAGATTTATTATCAATTGATGTTTTCGTTGAATCCACAAAAGTTGATCAAGCTGATCCGACATACTCATAAGCCCTGGCGTTTCGAGAATCCTTTCCAAACCCGATTGAAGTGAGTCGGAACATTGATATACTAATCCCATTAAACAGAATACCAGAAGTTCTATCGATTTTATCATGGAAACAGCGATGCACCATAATATAAATAAATGAAATTCAGATACCACAACGATGAAAAGGATATGGCATACTAGCCCCGTAAAATATGTGATCAATTTGACGCAAAGCAAACGTTTCAAACGTCGTTGCTGATCCTCTGATACGAAGTAACCGTTTCGGTTGTTCTGGTTCTCCAAGCGCAGAACCTGATTAAACATCATGTAAATTTCGTTTTGCCAACGGCATGCACACCAGGTGCAACTTAAAGATGTAAATAAAGTTGTTATTACAAACATTATTTTTTTTAAAAGATTTAGATTAGGAATCATTTCATTCTCTTTAAAAAATAGTAAAACCAGAACAATCGCTTGCAAACACAGCAAAATATGACGTACACTCTTGTAGAATTTAAGTAGTCGTGGGCTTTCCAGATTTTCCGTTTTCAAATTTAAATAAAACGAGATACTTCCATTGAAAACAAGAAAATAACTTATCCAAGCGTATACGGAGCTTTTCTTTAATGATAACATGACCGCTGCGCCTCAAACTAGATTATAAAATAAACTTCAAAACACTTTACCTAGTGCTTTATCTAACTAAATAAGTGCTCTAAGTTTTAAAATGTAATTTGCTAATGGATAAAATGATTATCTGCAATGAATAATTGCATTACTTTTATTTGCTTTATTAAGTGAATGACGCTCTTATTTTCTAACAATTTTAACTACTAATATTAGAATTGTGAGTTTCTTTATCTATATATATATAATATGCTTGGGTAAAAGCAGCTCATTGAGGTGAACCGGCTCATTCGTTTTTTTTTTTCCGAAGTGAGC
This sequence comes from Drosophila austrosaltans, assembly GCA_035045865.1. NCBI lineage: Eukaryota > Metazoa > Arthropoda > Insecta > Diptera > Drosophilidae > Drosophila > Drosophila austrosaltans. The sequence continues at coordinate 1,765,650 of JAWNOQ010000126.1, forward strand.
CAACTCACTCATATGGCTCACTGGCTCACTTGTAGATAGCTTATATCGCCAGTTGAGCCATCCATATGAACTAGTGTGCCAAAACGAGCTAGTTTGCCAAAATGAGCTAGTGTGCCAAACTGAGCTAGTGAGCCAAAATGAGCTAGTGAGCCAAAATGAGCTAGTGTGCCAAACTGAGCTAGTGAGCCAAACTGAACTAGTAAGCCAAACTGAGCTAGTGTGCCAAACTGAACTAGTGAGCCAAAATGAGCTAGTGTGCCAAACTGAACTAGTGAGCCAAAATGAGCTAGTGAGCCAAACTGAGCCATATTGAATGAACAAGCTCAGTGGCACAGTTCAGTGAGCCATTCATTTTGGCTCACTCACTCATAAGCTACCCATGAATAATATAAAAGAAAGTCGGGTTTGTTACAACACTTATAACTCGAGATCTGCTGGACCAATTTTCATGGTTTTTGATTTGTTGGATTTGTCTCCGCCCCGAATAACAGAAAATATCTTAAAAATAGGGTTGGCTAAAGACCGCCACATTTTTATGTGTGCGTTCAGAAATTTATCTCGAAAGTTTAAGTAGGTACTGTTATATTTGTTTGTTTTAGACATTAATTTGTGTAAATCATTTATTTTGTGCGAGTGCATATTTAGTATTAATATTAATAAAAATGCCGCGTCCTAGAAGATCTAAGCTTTCCCAGCGGACCCGTAATGCAACTAGGCAACGGAATATCTGACGAGGAACGAGAAATCGCCCGAGAAGAGCGCCGCGTTAGTATGGAGCAAAGAAGGGCTTTAATTCGTGCTTCTCAAACACAAGGGCAAAGAGGGGCAGCCCGTGAAACGGCTAGATTAGAAACGTGCGAGATCCGAAATTGCGGTAGCAATTGCTTCTTCTGGAATAGCGGCTACATTGTTAGACGGATGCCGTACGGCTAACTCAGCGTTAAAATTGCCATTAAATCTTCAAACTACTGAACAACCGACATGTAACATTTCGAAACACTCCGCAATGGCCAAAGTTTTAGTAGCATCAAAAACTATCATATGGGACGAATGAACAATGGCGCACAAACGCGCATTGGAAGCACTAGACCGAAGGTTAAAAGATCTGCGCAATGACTGGAGATGTTTTGGTGGTTCAATGATTTTATTATCTGGCGATTTCCGACAAACACTACCAGTAATTCCAAGAATTACTGCTGCCGACGAAATAAACGCTTGCCTCGAAGCATCAAATCTGTGGCGATATGTAAACAAACTTCAACTGTCTGTAAATATGAGAGTTGCATTGTTGAACGATCTATCTGCTGAGGATTTCTCGAAGTAATTGCTGAATATCGGTAATGGCCGTGTTCCTGTTAACGAATCGAGCGGTTTGATTTCATTTCCACCAAATTTTCGCAATTTGGTCTCATCAAAAGATGAGCTTATCAACAAAGTATTTCCGGATATCATTGCTAACCACAAAAATACTAAATGGTTAAGTGAGCGAGCAACTTTGGCGGCTAAAAATAAAGATGTAGATGACTTCAATTTTATAATTCAAAATCAAATCATAGGTACTCCGCATTCATTCAAATCTATCGACTGTGTAACAGTGATGTTCGCAGAAGTCCTGGCAATTCGAGAATTCTTTCCAAACCCGTTTAAAGTGAGCTGCAACAGTGACATAGCAATCCCATTAAACAGAAAACCAGAAATCGTAAAAGTGGAGATGTACCATGCGATAAACATAGGAGCATGATTTGACGAAATGTTTGTAAGGAAATGGCATAATAACCCGATTATATACGATAAATTTGACGCAAAGCAACCGTTTCAAATGACGCTGCTGATCTTTCGATGCGAAGTAACCATTTAGGTTGTTCTGGTTCTCCAACTTCAAAATTTGATTAAAAATCGTGTAGATTTTGTTTTCCCAACGACAAACACACCATGTGCAACTCAAGGACGAGAAACCGAATGTTATTAAAACCATTGAATTCTTTAGATATTTTAGATTAAAAACTATTTCATTCACTTGAAACATAGGTATGAGATACTTAGCCACAGCCAAATACATTAGAAATTGACGAACTTAGTAGAACTTAAGTAAGCTTTTCTTTTTTCTTTCCAAAATACCCGTTTTGGCATTCAAGTTAAGCGAGATACTTCCATTGAAGGCAAGAAAGTAGCTTATCCATATGTAGATGGATCTTTAGTAAGAACATGACTCAGTAGCTTCAAGTAGTTTAACTAAAGTTCCATTTTGATTTTATTTTAATTAAACTTCAAACACTTCTCCTGGTGTGAAATGAGTTCGAAAGGGTTATAATTGCTGATGAATTATACGATAACTACAATTATTCATTGATTTTATTCGTTTATTACGAAAATGAAGTCTTTCGGTTTCCCTTTCTACCAACTTTTGTCCACTAATATAACAACTCTAATGAATAAATTATTTAAAATTATAATGAATATACAAAGAAATATTGAATAATATTTCGGATTACCTTCCTCCTCTTGTGAAACTTTAACATCTGCTGATGCGAAGGAAGTTAAAAAGATAATAGAGAATCTTTAGTCCTTCCTTATTGGCAAAAAATTTCTAAATTTTGAAACAGCATCAGTAACTCCACTCACAAGATATCATGTACTATACCATATTATGCCCCATTATATATTTGTCTTTTATTAAAACATGTTTTAGAATAAAGAAATTTTAAGCAACGATAAATAATTAATTTTACTTTTAAAAATATTTGTAATTTAATATTACTGGCTAATAAGATGCTGTTCAGAGACACCTTAAATACAGTTCTTCTCCATGCGGTCAGGGTTACTTAACCGATTCGAATTATACAGTCATTTCGCACTGGATCATATATAGAATATGTAGAACACATACTGCTGCAGTCTGAAAAGCAAGACGATGGTTTATAGTAAAGGTCCCGAAAATACAGACATCTGTATTTTGAAGAGAAAGACTTAGGGAAAAAATATCCACCTGCAAAATTGTGAAAGTGAAGCCAACTTTAATTGGAATTTTCTTGTTTTACTATATCCTTTGGCACTTACAATTCTCTCAATCTTATGAGATTGTCTTGAGCAGCGTAATATTGTCCTGGTACGCTGAAGCATGTAGCTCATATACTCTGACATAGTGTACAATGTAAACGAATCGATAATATGCACACCAGATATTATGATGCCTATTATTTTTATTGACCCATTAAAATTGTAAAGGATTTCAAATGAAATCAAAATGTTGTTCCAAGTTGTACTTATTATAAAAGCAAGAAGAACGTATTTAAAGATTGAACGGAGCTGAGTGGTCATATTTATTATTAATTGATGTTTTCTTTGAATCCACAAAAGTTGCTCAAGTTGATCGGACATTCTCATAAGCCCTGGCGACTCGAGAATAATTTCCAAACCTGATTGAAGTGAACCGCAACATTGACATATCAATCCCATTAAACAGAATATTAAAAGTTGTATAGATTGTATTAAGCAAATGTTAACGAACCACAAGATAAACAAATAAAATTGAGATAACAAAATGTTTAAAAGGAAATGGCATATAAGCCCTGTGAAATGTACGATCAATTTAACGCAAAGCAACTGTTTCAGATACCGCTGCTGATCCTCTGATACGAAGTAACCATTTTGGTTATTCTGGTTTTCCAATCTCAAAATCTGATTAAACATCATGTAGATTTTGTTCTGCCAGCGAAATACACACCAGGTGCAACTCAAAGATGTAAAAAAAAATGTTGTTAAGAACATTAATTTTTTCATTAGTGTAAAATTAAGAATCATTTCAATATGTTTAAAGAACGGTAAGAGGAGAATAATCGCAAGCAAACACATTAAAATATGGCACACACTTTTGTAGAATTTAAGTGGTCGTGGTTTTTCCAAATTTTTCGTTCTTGAATTGAAATAAAACGAGATACTTCCATTGAATACAAGAAAATAACTTATCCAAGCGTAAACGGAGCTTTTGTTAAGTGTTAACATGACCGCAGCGGCTCAAACTAGATTACAAAATAAACTCGAAAACCCTTCACCTGGTGCCTAATCTAATTAAAATGATGCACCAAGTTTTGAAATGTTATTGCTAATGGATTAATTGATATCCGCAGTTAATTGCATTACTTTCATTAGCTTTATTATGTAAATGAAGTTCTCATTTTCTAATAAATTTTTATAACAATAAGGAGCTTCTTTAATTGAGGTATACTAATTGGAAACAGAACTAGAAGGATGTTTGCGTATCCCTGCAACGATTCTTGTGTAGTTCTACACATATAAAATTTCGTGACAATCGCTTCTAAAACAGCCAAGTTAGTGATGAAAATGATATTTCCTATGGGAGCTATATAATATAGTCAGCCGGTTCTGATAAAACTCAATAGATATATATGTTGAGAAGTATTTTAAACTTACAGACAGGAGGACAGATCAATAATCTCACCTTTCAGCTCATATTTTTGCCGCACCCACTTCGGCCCTTGCAAGTAAGTAAAAGCAAACAGCAGTTTTCTTCTTGTTCATTGTTATCCTAAAATTGTGGCCACAAAGCAGTCTTTTTATACCCTGTACCCATAGGGTAAAAGGGTATATTACAGTCGCTAAAATGTATGTAACAGGCAGAAGGAAGCATTTCCGACCCCATAAAGTATATATATTCTTGATCAGCATCACTAGCTGAGTCGATTGAGACATGTCCGTCTGTCCGTATGAACACCTCGATCTCGGAGACTATAAGAGCTAGAGCTACCAAATTTGGTGTGAACATCCGTCTTATGCCTAGGCAGATCAAGTTTGTTTTCAAATTTCAGCCACGCCCACTTCCGTCCCCGCAAATGAAAAAATAAAATTTCAAAATGAATTTACTAGAGCTGTATTAAAGATATCGTATTCTTATTTGGCCAAATTTATACCCAAACTGCTCCAATTGACCAAATTTTGTCGAAATCGGACAATAAATATCGGAGATATACCTATATGAGTTTTGCACTGAATTGAGAAGGTGATATTGGCTGGCAAGAGTAAGCGAGACAGCATGCGTTCGCTGTTGCTGCATGTTAAAGACAATTTCTCATAAATTATTTGCATTATTTTTTTAAGAAAAATCCAAGCCTTAACACTTATTTTGGTATAATAGAATTTGTTTTAATTTTTAATTCTTACTCTATTTTTTATACCCTGTACCCATAGGGTGTTCTTCAAAGACTATCTTCAGTAACGTTATCCAGTAATTGACAAAAATAAATTTTTAGAGTGTAAATTACTTTTTTGGACACTGTTCTGATTATGAAAAGAACCCTCGGATTAACTTTTCGACGCGAGACCCGATTTATCGGTCAAGTTTTAATTTCTGAGCTAATTGTCTGTTTAATCTTTTAAAACTATGATTAAAAGCGTATGTGAATCCTAAATATTTCTGTAGTTAAAGGCTAAAAGGTAGTCATCAGATAACGAAGAATCTATCTTTCCCTGTCTTCATTTAGTTCATTATATTTAGTCACACCTACCACTGCCTACCATGCCCTTTTCTTACTATCCTTGAAAAACGGTTTGACGTGATTTTCGTCCACAAGCTCCTTAGTGATGAAATAGTATCATATTTTCGTTTCGTTAATATAGAATACATAGAATATGTAATAAAAAAAAAATAGAATTGCTGCAAAGTTTCTTAACTCTGCTCTTACTCTAAGACACCAATTGGCAGGATAATGCTATGTGAAATAAAGTAAATGCAAATCCATAATTCGCTAATGCATAACAATGATTATGTTTTAGTTCTGTTTTCCATTTAATGAATCAATTACTTTAAAGTCATATCAAATTGAACCATACCTAAAGCATAAATAACAATGAATGCAGCACTTTTAAAAGCTAACTGACGATTGATAAAGAAGCTGTCAAACAGATGAACCTGTGTATTCCGATAGGACATGTGTAGAACAAACATCTCATTCTGTAAAACAATTTATATTAACAAAGGAATTTCCCTATTTATATATACTCACACTTCGTTCAATTAGAAGAGGTTGTCTTGAAGATCGCCTTAATATATTCCTGATATGCTGTAGCATGTTATTCATGGTTTCTGACATATAAAATACAATGAAGGATTCGATGATTGATAGAAAAGCCGCACTTATGATTTGAAGTTGAATTAAAGGTGTTTGAAGTTGAATTCGAAATGAGAAAAACATTATGACAATTCCGTTCCAAACTGTGCGAGTAATGAAACCCAATAGAACAAATTTGAAAACAGACGAAATCTCCTCAGCCATTGAAATCAAACGTTCATACTTCCTCTGCAATCTTTGAAGTTCTTTAAACTGATCGCGCTTCCCCAATTGCATGGGCTTAGCCAAAATACGTTTTAACTTGGCATGAAGCGAGCAGCAACATTGACAGTTCAATCCCATTAAACAGAAGACCAGAGTTTGGGTTGAAAATGATACTAGGGTTGTAAGATACCACACAATAGATGTCACATTCAGAAGATAAGCCAATATGATAATCAATATATGCGATATCCATTTGATGGCCAACAACCATATTAGAAATTGCTCCTGAGGATTTGAGGCGAAATTTCCCTTGCTTTTGAGTTCTCTTTCCAATTTGAGCACATATTTAAACATATTGTAGATTTTGTTCTCCCGGCGATATGCACATTCGATGCAAGCCAAATTTGAGGCAATTAACAAGATATCATATATCAAACCACATATTGTTGGTAAATTTCGATCTTCGGCTTTAGGTGAGAATAACTTTTTTAGGCCATAAAAGACTATTAATGTCATAAGGAATGATACCAAATGATGAAACCTTTTATAGAACTTTAGTAGGCGTGGTCTCTTCAAATTTCCGGTTTTTGAGTTGAAATAAAACAAAATAGTTCCATTAATAGCAAAAAAGTAGCTTAGCCAAGCGTATATAGAGTTTCTCCGATGCGACACCATGATGACTTTACTAAAGTTGAAAATCTATTTAGTGGTTTGTAGAAACTTAACTTTTCCTTAATTAATTAAGTTAATTCATTATTTTTTAGATGGAATTACTAAAGTCATGTGATACCGTTGGAAAAATATGAATGAACTAACTTGGGCCATGGCAATGTTAGTAAGCCCTTGCAGGTTTTTTCCAGTCGACTGGCGAATACTCTGAATCTTGTAAAATATAAAGTTATTTTATGAAGTCTAACTCTAATTTTATACCATACAATTGCCATCCCGCTCTGAACAGAACATTTATTTCCGAAATTTATTTATTATAATTTTATAATATAGCCAATTGGTACACTTTGGCCATAAATTATAATGTCTTTAATGGATTAATGGTTATCAGTTTATTAATTTTTTATCATTTTAGACATCAAGTTTATGTTTACACTAAATTTAATAGCTACAATGATCAATCAACTTGGTTGTTTTTGCTCATTTAGGGGTAAATTTACTTTTATAGTTAAAAAATGTTTTCCTCCGATCTTAGATACTTTTTTATTTAACTGAGTACAGGGTATAATGATGATGATGTCAACTCTATAATCTAACTTATGACCAACTAACATAGACAGCAATTTCAAGTCGTAATTAGCAGGGTGTCCAATAAGTGCTATGTATGTAGATTCAAAATATTTCGAAGAGAAAATTGAACCACTTACGTCAATTCTTATTTGAAAAAAAATTGTTTTTGAACTTAAAACTAAAACTTTAAAGCTAATTTCTACAGTTTTTAGACAATTAAACAACAAATATTTTCATTTTATAGTTAAAATCGGAAAAGAAAGTTAAGTGGTCAATAACAACGTTTTGGGGTGCACAACACTTTCTGTCTACTGTGGCAATCGCATTTCACTAGGTTATAATTCAAACTTGTTTTAAATTTACAAAATAGATAATAACAAGCTTTGATTAAAATAATGCAAACACCTTAATTTTAAAGCTTCGATAAATGAATTATTAATTTATCTTTTAAAATGAAAATAAATTTTACAACGAAATTAATAAACTGTTATTCAGACATTTCGCATTAAATCATATATACATAGAGTATGTAGAACAACTACTGTTATAATCTGAAAAGCAAGACGATGGGCTATAGTAAAGGTCCCGAAAATGCAAAAATCTGTGTTTTGAAGAGAAGGACTTAGAGAAAAAAATTGGTACAGATATACAGTCGACTCTCGTTTATACGAATTATCGAATGTTTGTAATAGTAAATGGATCGAAATTTTTGAGAGAAAATAAATAAAACTTCGAATTATCAAGTTTTTTTTTAACTGTTAATGTTTTACATATTTATAATGTGAATTAACTTAACTTAACTTTGTTTCGGAGGGCATTGTTGCTGTCAGACTTATTGATAATTTTTTTTAAGTAGTGCCTAAAATCTTGTTTCATCAGTTTCGCTTTGGAGACAAAAGCTTTGTAAGTCATCGAATGAGACTCCTGCTGCCTTAACTGACACCTCTGCCAAAGGTTGAGATATATCGCTTTAATCTTTATTGTTGCTTTTTTCATTCGTATCTGTCACACATGAAATTTCGCATTGGTTAGTGATTCTGAGAAAGCAACATTTTCATCTACTGGAACATAGTCAGAAAAACTCACACTTGATGGTTCTTCATTATCTATTATTATTTATTTAACTCTTAGAAGCCAATGTTCATATTAACACATCAAGAAACATTGAATTATCGAGGGTTTGACCATATGAGTTCAAATTACCGCGTTGTAGGAATGATTTTTTTCGTTCGAATTTCCGAGTGCATAAAAATGTACGGACTAAATTCGAAATATAAAGAGATTTTTTAATTATAGAGAGCTTTTATAAAATTTAAGTAATTGTGGTCTTTCCATATCTCCGATTTCCATATTTTCGAATCAAAGTAAAACGATATACATACATCCATTGAACAAGAAAATAGCTAATGCAATAGTATATGAAGCTTATCTTTAGTGATAACATAACTCCAACTAGATTAACCAAAGTTCTATTTCCATTCATTTCAAATTAACTTCAAAAGACTTCACCAAATGAAATAAATGCATTCAGTTTTTACGTGTAATTGCTGATGTACCATAAGATATCTGCAATGAATAATTACATTAACTTTATTCGTTTCATTAAGTGACTAAATTCTCTTTCATTTGTACTTTTATAAAACTTCTCACACTAATTCAACAATCATAAGCTATATTTAGCTTGTGTCCTCATTGCTTCATTTTAAGTGTCCTTGGTGACTAAAACTCTACTTTTCTTTCCCCTTTGGATGAATTTGCTCTTTTGCATTATTCTATTATTATTCTTTTTTTCCCGATGGCCTTTTCCAGCTTTTTTTTTAGCTATGTCATAATAGAAACTAGAAGGATGGGCTAACTTCGGCCGTGCCGAAGTTCGTATACCCTTGCAAACTGTTATTTAACAGAAGTTAAATCTTCATTGAATGTTCGTAGCTTAAGAAAAAAATGTAATTCGACAAAAAAAAATTTTTTGATCTGATTGTTTCTATGGGAGCTATAGAATATAGTCCATCGATTTGACTGAAACTTAGCACAGACTTTTCTATATATACTTAACTTCTAAATACCAAGTTTCGTAACAATCGTTTAAAAAACACCCAAGTTATTGCTCTAAAACAATATTCTTGACCGATCGTTTCAATGGGAGCTATAAGATATAGTCAACCGATTCTAATGAAACTTGGTGGACATGCTAGAAAGTATACCAAACTCAGAAACAACAAATTTTGTAATATTTGATTGAAAAACAACAAAGTTATGGAGGTTTAACTCTATTCTCGACCGATCGTTCCTATGGGAGCTATATGATATAGTCATCCGATCGGGATGATTCTGAGATATACAATGCCTGCAGCAAAAAGAAGACTGGGTGCAAAATTTCAGCTCTGTAGCTTCAAGGGTTTCGGAGGAGAAGCTGTTGATCCAGACAGACAGACGGACAGACGGACGGACAGACGGACAGACGGACATGGCTATATGAACTCAGCTCGACGTGCTGATCAATAATATATATACTTTATATAGTAGGAGATGCTTCCTTCTATGCCTTGCAAACTTCTGACCAAAATTAATATACCCTTTTTGCAAGGGTATAAAAAATATGCTTTATAATAATAAAAGAATGAATCTAGATCTGACATGTGAGTTGGATTGAAAGTATGAGATGAATTTGGTTTTGCCAGAAGACAAATAGTATCCCAATATTGAATTTTTCCAAAACTATAAGTGTGTATATGTATGTTCTTTCCTTATTGTTCAGTTGAACTAGAATAGATTTCGATTTTTTCACAATACTCATAGTTCGCTAAATTTTGTCGCCTCTCTTGATCAGCACCAACAGCCGAGTCGATTGAGACATGTCCGTCTGTCCGTATGAACATCTAGATTTCGGAGACGATAAGAGCTAGAACTACCAAATTTGGAGTGAACTTCCGTCTTATGCATAGGCAGATCAAGTATGTGTCTAATTTTAGCCACGCCCACTTCCGCCCCGGAATTTAGAAAAAACAAATAACATAACGACATTGGCTGGCAAGAGTGAGCGAGATAGCTTGCGTTGACTGTTGTGGCATGTTAAATTAAATGTTTTATGAAATTGATCGCTTTTTCGAGGTTGTTTGATTTTATTTAGTATAATAAATAGTTGGTACAGAGTATACTCAATGTCGGCAGGGACGACTTGCTTGCTTCATTAAGTATAAGTAACAATTTGGTATTCAAGCAACTAGAGTTTTCCCGTGTTCCTATACGGATTTGTCAACACTAAAGATGAAAAGTTTTTCTGATCTGACTATTTATTATTTTTTTGAAAGTTACGAATTTTGAAAAATGAAATAATTGTCAATATGGAATAATTGGGTAATCAGATTTATTACATTAGAGGCATAATCTCTCTTTATCGGTTGCAAGCTATCTTCTTTCTCATAAATATCTTAACAATAAAGTAACATCAGATTAAGTTACTTATAAATTTAAATGTATTTGCGGTAAAGGATACATATTTCATAGCAATTGTATTGGTATAAAACATCGAACATCTACATTAGCGAAACAGATATTAAAATTAAATGATTTAAAGGCATCGAAGTTTCAATCAAAAGTCGAAGGAATTATTAAACTTTCTTTTAAAATAAATCTTGGTGTTACGGAACTAAAGAAAAGTTTTCCTCTACGAGTTCAGAGTTAACCAATCAATTTGAATTATTCAGTCATATCGCATTGAATCATATACAGGGTATGAAGAACAATCACTGCTGCAATCTGAAAAGCTAAACGATGGTTTATAGTAAAGATCCCAAAAATACAGACATCTGTGTTTTGAAGGGGCAGACTGAGAGAAAAAAGTTCCACCTGCAATATCATATACATAGATAAACATTATTTTACTTGAGAATTTCATTTGCACTCACAATTCTATCGATCTCATGTGATTGTCCTGAAGAACGACGTAATACTGTCCTGGTACGCTGAAACATGTAGCTCATGGACTCGGACATAGTGCATAATGTGAACGAATCCAACATATGAAGACCAGTAATTATGAGGCCTAATATTTGAATTGATCCGTTAAAACCGCGAACTATGTCAAATGAAAACACAATATTGTTCCAAGTTGTCCCCAAAATAAAACCAAGAAGAACATACTGAAAGACATAACGGAGCTGTGTGGCTAGATTTACTAAGAATTTATGCTTATTCTGAATCCACAAAAGTTGGTCAAGTTGATTGCATGATCGCAAAAGCGTGGGAGCATTAAGAATTCGTTCCAAACCATCTTGAAGTGAGCCGCAACATTGGCATATCAATCCCATCAAACAGAATACCATAAATTCTGTCGATCGGATAACACAAATGTTAATGCACCATAAGATTAATGCTTGATGTTGGGATATCAAAATGTTTAGAGAAAAATGGCATGTAACCATTGTAAAATATATGATGAATTTGCAGCAAAGTAACCGTTGTAGATGTCGCTGCTGATCCTCCGATGCGAAGTAACCCATTTGGTTATTTTGGTTTTCCAATCTCAAGATCTGCTCAAACATCAGATAGATTTTGTTCTGCCAGTGACATACACACCACGTGCAACTCAATGATGTGAAAAAAATTGTCATTAGAGACATAATTTTTTTAATTAGTTTTAGATTAGGAATCATTTCATTCTCTTGAAACAGGGCTAAGAGTAGAATAGTCGCAGGTAAATACATCAAAATATGACGGACACCTTTGTAGAATTTAAGTAGTCGTGGTCTTTCCAAACTTCCCGTTTTCGAATTGAAATAAAACGATACACTTCCATGCAATACAAGAACGTAACTTATCCAAGCGAATACGGTGGTTTTCTTTAGCGATAACATGACTACAATGGCTCCAACTAGATTAACTTGAGTTCCAAATGGACTTCCAACAATTTACCATTTGCTCTACCCAATTCAATAAGTGCACTTTGTTTTAAAATGTAATTGCTGATGGATTGAATGACATTTGCAATAAATAATTACTCCGCTTTTATTTGCTTCATTACGTGAATGAAGTTTAAAGGAAAAGTGGCCTGCAGACTGGCGTTACGTTTACCTCTAATAGACGAACCTGGCCATCAAAAAGCAGCTAAAGCTTAAAGCAACTGGATAACAATGGCTTATCAAGGCATGATCTTCTTTATGTCTGGAATTCAAAGTTCTTAACTACTGCGGCTCTGTACTGTGGGGAAACGCAACCAAGAGCAATATTGTAATCATACAAAGGGCGCAATCTTAGGTTCTCAGAACTATAATGGAAACACCTTGGTATATTCAAAACGAAAACATACAGAAAGACCTACATACTAAGCGGAAGTTCACCGATAAATTGCAGGCATTTCCGAATAATCTTGAAAAAATCAATAACTCAAGAATGTAAAAGAACCTCCAACCCTCTAGCAAATCATCAGGGCCATAGATAAAGCATCCTTCAGATGTGAAGATACAATTTGAAAATTGTTGTTTAAGAGATCCATCAAATAGATAAAACGACGAAGAATCATAACTTCTGGACCATAACCTTATAATCTATATACATATATGTACATATTATTAATCAGCACGATGAGTTGATTTAATATTGTTTGTCTATCTGACTCAGTTTGCAAGACAACACGACCCCTGTCATGGCCAACTTTGGCCATGTCCTTAGAGTTTTACAGTTGCCCTTTTCTAACAACTTTGCCTACTAATATAATAATTATGAAATTCTATATTTAAGTTAACTAATTGTAAATAGAATAGATATATAATATAATCTTTAATAATAATATAATCTTTAATTAATAAATGTACCCATAGGGTAAAAGGGTATATTAAAGTTGCCAAAATGTATGTAACAGGCAGAAGGAAGCGTTTCCGACCCCATAAAGTATATATATTCTTGATTACTAACCGAGTCGATAGAGACATGTCTGTCTGTCCGTCCGTATGAACAAGTGAATTTCGGAGACTATAAGAGCTAGAGCTACCAAATTTTGTGTCAACATGATCATAGGCCGGCAAGAGTGAGCTAGACAGCATGCATTCGATGTATGTATGATATTGATGGCTATTTCGAGGGTGTTGGAACAGGGTATACGCAATGTCATTGTAATTCAAGTTTTGTTTTTGTTAACTTCAATTATATCGTAAAATGTCAATTTAGTATTAGTGTAACAACCTCAATCTGTATCATTTCAACTTCAACTTAAATAAAATTATAACTACTAACCATAAACCGTACCCATAAAAACCCTACATATGTACATATGTATGTACATATTTGGAGATGCTTTCTTCTATGCTTTGCAAATTTCCGTCCAACATTGTGTACAACTTTAATGAATTCAGACTTTATTTTTAAATATGTATTGAAAAATTCCCATGCTCATATATTTGCCATGGTTACTATAATTAGTTATAAGAGCAGCGAATTCCAGCCAGTATCGCTTATTGGTTAGTCTTTGACCGCCACGCAGTCGTACCTCCATTAGCCAGCCGCTGGACCACACTGAATAACAGTCTCTGCTGTCATCTCTCTTAAAAGCAGCGACATTTGTCGCCCAGTTCTGATTGACTTGGCATCCAGTGCCAAACTCGACTTGTCTCAGCAGACAATGCCAAATCAACATTACAGAACATTCTGTTCTGTGCCCAACATCAGTCACTTTTAAACTGTGAGCGTCACAGATTCAATTCTGACGTATAGTAACAAAAAAGAAAGGGTCACCAGAGCCCTCAAATAGACAGAGAAACAAAAGAACATGCGCTATCAAAGGGTATACGAGACCCGCTGTACCTCTGGATGAGATAGAAGCGGGTTTCTTTGAAATAGCTTAAAAATGATGAGTCTGGATTAAATAGTGAAAGAAAGATTCCAGTGGTAATTTTTTCAGAATTTTCTTTACAAATTACAATTACTTTAAAGTCATATCAAATTGAACCATACTTAAACCATAAATAAATAGCAAAGCAGCACTTTCAAAAGCAAACCGACGATTGACAAAGAAGCTGTCAAACAGATGAACCTGTGTATTCCGATAGGACATGTGTAGAGCAAACATCTCATTCTGTAAAGTAATCTGAATTAGCAAAGCAATTTTCTTAAGATTTCGTAGAATACTCACACTTCGTTCGATTAAAAGGTTTTGCCTTGAAGAATGTCGCAGTATAATTGTTATATGCTGTAGATGGTTATTCATGGTTTCTGACATATAATACAGGATAAAGGATTCGATGATGAGTAAACTAGAAGCAGAGACGGTGTAGATGAGAATTAAATTGGAATCAAATTCTATGCGAATTATAACATATGTTAGAATAATGCCATTCCAAGCTGCGCCGAAAATTAAACACAATAGAACATATTTAAAAACAGAAGAAATCTCCTCAGCCATTGAAATTAGACGTTTATACTTCCTCTGTAATCTTTGAAGTTCTATAAGCTGATCGCGCTTCGACAATTGCATGGGCTTTGCCAAAATGCGTTTTAACTTGGCCTGAAGCGAGCAGCAACATTGAGAATTCAATCCCATTAAACAAAAGACCAAAGTTTGTATCGAAAATATTACAAAGTTTGTAAAGTACCACGCGGCATAATTGAAATGTAGTAGAAATGTCAATATAATTATGATGAAATGAACGATCCATTTGAATGACAATAACCATATTAGATGTTGCTCTTGGGATTTTGTGGCGAAATTTCCCTTGCTCTTGTTTTCCTTTTCCATTTTCAAGACATAATTAAACATATTGTAGATTTTGTTCTCCCAGCGATATGCACATTCGACGCAAGCTAGATTTGAGGCAATCAACACGAAATCATATATTAAACACGATATTGCTATTAAGTTTTTGTTGGGAATGCTAATTAAAAGCTTCTTTATATCATAAACGATAAATGTCGTCAAGCCGAATGTTACAAAGTGATGAAATCTTTTGTAGAACTTTAGTAGGCGTGGTCTCTCCAAATTTCCTGTGTTTGAGTTGAAGTAAAACGAGATACTTCCATTTATGGCAAAAAAGTAGCTGAGCCAAGCGAATAAAGAGTTTCTCCGAAGTGACACCATGATGACTTTACTAAAGTTGAAAATGTTTCTATTGAGTAGTTTGCATAAAGTTAACATTCCATTATTTAATTAAATTAATTCATTATTTTTTGCAAATTTAGATGAAATTACTAATACCTTACGATAGCACAGGAAAAACACTAATGCAGGTTTTTTCCCATTATATAGGTCAAGCAGTTGACTGGCGAATACCCTTACCAACTAAAGATATTTTATAAAGTCCAACTCCGCCGATCTTGCCATTAACTTAATAGCATAGAAGTGCACTTCCGCTGCTATCGGAGAACATTTGTGGAACAGAACTCTTATATACGAAGTTTATTATCCGTTTTTAATATAATTTGGTCAATTGGCTATAAAATAAAAATATAATTAATGCATCTTTGGTAATAAATATATTTATTGTTTAGTGAAATCAATTGATCTTTTGTGGATATTCACACCAAATTTGGGAGCTACGAGAATTAATGAACTCGGTTGTTTTGTGGTTTGAAAATGTGGTTTGAAAATGCTTTCCTCTGATGTTAAATACATTTCAATATACCCTTTAAATGGGTACAGGGAATAATGATGATGATGTCAACCCTAAAATCTAATTGATTACTAATATAGACTGCAATTTCAATAAGTGCTATAATTGTGCAAATACATATATAGTATAAACTGTCTTAAATGTATTCATATTCAAAATATTTTAAAGAGAAAATTGAAATACTTACGTCTTTTCTTATTCTTATTATATATCTAAATACCTTTTTTTACTCACCTAAGCCTGAAACTATAAAGTTGATTTCTACAGTTTAATTCAATTAAATAATAAATCTTTAAATTTTATAATTAGAATTAAGAAAGAATTGTAAATTGTCAAATAAAACGTTTTGTGGTAAAAAAGACTTTCTGGCTACTGTGGCGATCATATTTCATTATAAGCTTATAATATCAACTCGTTTTAATTATACGAAAAAGGCGATTGCAATTGTCCATTACAAAGACAAGTTTAGACTAAAATAATTTAAAAACATTAATATTCAGAATAACTTTTAAAATGAATATTGATTATAATAAAATACTAATAGATTCATAATTTATACTAATTTATTCAGTCATATCGCATTGAATCATATATAGAATATGGAGAACAATTACTGTTGTAATCTGAAAAGCAAGACGATGGTTTATTGTAAAGGTCCCAAAAATACAGACATCAGTTTTTTGAAGAGAAATATTTAGGGAAAAAATATCCACCAGCTAAATGGTATAAATGAATTATAATTTAATTGGGATTTATATTCAGTTATATGCAGTTATATGCAATAACAAAATGTTATTCAAAGTAGTACTTAAAATAAAACCGAATAGAACGTATTTGAAGATAAAACAAAGCTATTTGGCTAAGTTTATTAACATTTGATATTTTCTCTGTATCCACAAAAGTTGTTCCACTTGATCAGCGATTGTCTTAAGCCCTGGTGATTCGAGAATGCTCACCAAACTTCTTTGAAGAGAGCCGCAACATTGGTATATCAATCCCATCAAACAGAATACCATAAATTCTATCGATTGGATAACACAAATGTTAATCCACCCAGATAAATATATGATATTGGGACAACAAAATGTTTAGAGAACAATGGCATACAAGCATCGTGAAATATATGATCAATTTGATGCAAAACAATCTTTTCAGATATCGCTGGTTATTTTGAATTTCCAATCTCAAAGTCTGATTAAACATATTATAGGTTTTGTTCTGCCAGCGACATACACACCAGGTGCCACTCAAAGATGTGAAAAAAAATTGTTATTAAAAACATAACTTTTTAAGTAGTTTTAGATTAGGAATCATTTCATTCTCTTGAAACAAGGCTAAGAGCTGAATAGTTGCAATCAAATAAGTCGAAATATGACGTATACTTTTGTAGAATTGAAGTAGTCTTGGTCTTTTCAAGTTCCTAGTTTTAGGATTGAAATAAAACGATATATTTCCATTGAATACTAGAAAGTAACTTATCCAGGCTTATATGAAATTTCTCTTCGGCGATAACATGACCACAGACCACCAACACTTTACCAGGTGCTTTA
This sequence comes from Drosophila austrosaltans, assembly GCA_035045865.1. NCBI lineage: Eukaryota > Metazoa > Arthropoda > Insecta > Diptera > Drosophilidae > Drosophila > Drosophila austrosaltans. The sequence continues at coordinate 1,783,329 of JAWNOQ010000126.1, forward strand.
CCCAATTCAGTAATAAGTTGAAATGTAGTTGCTGATATATTAAATGATATTCATAATAAATAATTACTCTGCTTCTGTTTGCTAGTTTTTATATTCTTGTAAAAAGGGTGTACTCATTTTGGGCGCAAGTTGGCAACGTTATAAGGAAGCTTATCTGGACCATGAGGAAGACTTGATTTAGTTACCATTTCTGTTCTTACTATCCAAAGATTTTAAGCCACAAGTACAATTGTTCCTACAGGAGCTGTACCAATTAGTCGAGCGATTCTGCTTAAATTTTTAGCTTTTGTGTTGATCCAGACAGACAAACACGCCTATATCAACACAGGTTGTTATGCTGCTCAAAAATATATATGTATACATATCGCAGGAACAATTGGGTAAAACGCATCTCGCGCACCTTTTGATACCCTGTGTTTTTTTTTTATACCTTTGCAGAGGGTATTATAAAATTGGTCAGATGTTTGTAACGCAGAGAAATATACGTTTCCGACCCCATAAAGTATATATATTCTTGATCAGCATCAACAGCCGAGTCGATTGAGACATGTCCGTCTGTCTGTTTGTTCTTTCGTTTTCGAACTTAAATTTTAAACTACGTAGTTGAAACTTGGTAGTTAACTTTCTTAAAGGTGTAGGTAGATAAAGTATGAAAATCGGTCGGATCGGTTTAACATGTGACTATATCCGATATCAGATTAATAGGGTTCAAATTAAATTTTTTTTTTCTTTTGGAATGTAAATCCAGTTTGTATAATAAAACACGTGCAAAACTACTCACCACGCGGTGTGGTGAAATATTTGCGTTGTGTTCTTGCACAGAACGAAATTGTAAGAGCGAGACGCCATGCGTTTGCTATATGTATATATCGAAATAGCTTACGTAGGCCGGTTAGGACGGTGGCGTAGTATGTTGGTTCGAATCTCAGTGAAGTCGTGAAAGTTCTTGGAAGAGATTTTTCTTTTTTTGATTTTCTTATTATATATATACCAAATATTTTAAAATGTTTGTTTTTAAATAAAATAATAAAACAGTAAAGCTGCAAGGGTATAGAAACTTCGGCAAAGCCGAAGTTAGCTTCTTTGATATTTTTTATGTCTATTTGAGGGCTTTAGTGTCCCTTTCTTTTTTGACATTTACAGTTTAAAAGTGACTGAAGTCATGCAATATTTGTAATGTTAGTTTGACATTGACTGCCAAGTCATGCAAGGTTGACACTGTCAATCAGACATGAGCTGATAGCAGAGGCTATCATCAAGTGTGGTCCAGTGGCTGGCTGAGGGAAGTACGACTGCTCGGCAGTCAACATAAAAATGTTGTGTGACCTAATGAAGACACCCGACTATATTAAGGACTCCTCTACATATTCTATATATATTTATATAGTCGGAGATGCTTTCTTCTATGAGTTGCAAACTGCTGACCAAAATTTTTGCCAAGGGTGTGAAGATCACGGTGCGGTTTTTCTTCTGTATTTCATTTAATGAACAAATTTTCTCATAGCCATGTCAAATTGTACCATACTTATAGCATAAATAACAACGAATGCAGCACTTTTAAAAGCTAACTGACGATTGATAAAGAAACTGCCAAATACATGAACCTGTGTGTTCCGATAGGACATGTGTAGGACAAACATCTCATTCTGTAAAACAAAATAAAATTAGCAAAGGAGATTTCTTATTTGTATACTCACACTTCGTTCAATTAGAAGAGGTTGTCTTGAAGATCGTCTTAATATATTCCTGATATGTTGAAACATATTATTCATGGTTTCCGACATATAAAATACAATGAAGGATTCGATTATTGACATACAAGCAGCGCTAATGGCATTGATTTGAGTCAAAGGTGTTTCAAGTTTTATGCGGAATAGAAAAAGCGTTATGAGAATGCCATTCCAAACTGTGCGAGTAATGAATCCGAATAACAGAAATTTGAAAACAGAAGAAATTTCCTCAGCCATTGAAATCAGACATTCATAATTCAGCTGCAATCTTTGAAGTTCCTCGAACTGATCGCGCTTGCCCATTCGCATGGGCTTTGCCAAAATACGTTTTAACTTGGCCTGAAGCGAGCAGCAACATTGACAGTTCAATCCCATTAAACAAAAGACCAGAGTTTGGGTTGAAAATATTCCAAAGGAGGCGAGATACCACACACTAGATGTCACTTGCAGGAAACAAGCCAATATGATAACCAACATATGCGATATCCATTTGAGAGCGAATAACCAGATTAAAAAACGTTTTTGTATTTTTGTGGCAAAATTTCCCTTGCTGTTGTTTTCCATTTCCATTTTCAAGACATAATTAAACATATTGTAGATTTTGTTCTCCCAGCGATATGCACATTCGATGCAGGACAAATTTGAGGTAATTAACAGGAAATCATATATGGCACCACTTATTGTTGATAAATTTCTATCGACTGTACTAGATGAGAATAACTTTGTTAGGTCATAAAAAACAAGTGATGTTGTCATAACGAATGTTGCAATATGATGAAATCTTTTGTAGAACTTTAGTAGGCGTGGTCTCTCCAATTTTCCAGTTTTTGGGTTAAAATAGAAGGAGATACTTCCATTTATGGCAAAAAAGTAGCTGAGCCAAGCGTATATAGAAGTTCTTCGTTTTGATATCATGATGACTTTACTGAAGTTGAAAATGCTGCTATTGAGTAGTTTGTACAAAGTTAACTTTGCCTTATTAATTAAGTTAATGTACTTTTTTTCGCAAGTTTAATAGACTATTAAGATGAAATTACTAAAAGCTTACGATATCACTGGAAAAGTATGAAGTAAGCGAAAGTTTGTATACCCTTTCATGTTACAGAAAGAAAATCACACAACTGAAAGTTCGGCGTTTTTTTTTAAATCTCTGACAAACTTATAACAATATGTCAAACGAAATCCTACGAGGCTTTTTATATCCTTGCAAAGGGTATTATAAAATTGATCAGATGTTTGTAACGCGTATATATATACGTTTCCAACCCCATAAAGTATATATATTGTTGATCAGCATAAACAGCCGATTCGATCCAGCCATGTCCGTCTGTCTGTTTCTATAAATTTATAGACCGTGAATTTTAAGCTGCATAGTTGAAACATCGATTTCCCAGATTAAGTTTAACAAAGGTAAATCGAATCGGGTGCTTATGCTAATCAAGAGTATATGTATATATCTTTTGTAGTTTCAAATTGCTTCACCTTCGTTGTTTAATATATTTTAATACACCGGTTTACTAAGTGCAGGGTAAAATGATGATGATTTCAACTCTCTAATCCACTGTAGTTCTAATTAATGATTAATGAATGACTAAAATAGACTGCAATTCCAAGTAGAAAATTGCAAGGTATCCGATAAGTGCTATACCTTTTCAAACATTTCGATGTACCATTTGACATAATTTTTATAGCCCTGCGGAGGCTATTATAAAATTGGTCAGATGTTTGTAACGCATAGAAATATACATTTCCGACTCCATAAAGTATATATATTCTTGATCAGCATCAACAGCCGAGTCGATTGAGACATGTCCGCCTGTCCGTCTGTCTGTTTGTTCATGCGTTTTCGAGCTTAAATTTCAAGCTACATGGTTGAAACATGAAAAGTTAAGTTTCTTAATCGATTATCCAGACCAAGTTTAAAAACTAGTCGGATCGGATAATTATCACCGGAGTTATTAACTAAAAATTTTCTCTAATTAGCTTCTTTGAAATTTAAATTTTGAATTCAACTTTGAATAAAATACAAGCCTCTGTTTGATTCTCCGTTAACAGCCTCCGTTAATGTTTAGCTAAAGGCATATGTTAAGCTTTCTTCAGGATCTGCTTATTTGCTGTTATCTTTCTATAAAGAATCATACATATCGCAGTTTTATCTCCTTTAACTAATTTAAAATCTACACTACATAATCTATTGAATAGACATTGAATTTTGATGCATCGATAAGTTTATTTGCTGCTAAGATGAATTAGACGATACAAATCACTAAGTCATATCTGATTGAATCATATATATAACATGTAGAACACATACTGCTGCAGTCTGAAAAGCTAGGCGATGGTTTATAGTAAAGGTCCCGAAAATACAGACATCTGTGTTCTGAAAGGACAGCCTAAGAGCAAAAAGTTCCACCTGAAAAATAATATAGATTGGCATTATTTTAATTGGCTAAACTCTTTATACCCTGTACCCATAGGGTAAAAGGGTATATTAAAGTCGCTAAAATGTATGTAACAGGCAGAAGGAAGCGTTTCCGACCCCATAAAGTATATATATTCTTGATCAGCATCAACAGCCGAGTCGATTGAGACATGTCCGTCTGTCCGTCCGTCTGTCCGTCTGTCCGTCTGTCCGTATGAGCCACGCGATCTCAGAGACTATAAGAGCTAGAGCTACCAAATTTGTTGTGAGCATCCGTCTAATGCCTAGGCAGGTCGAGTTTGTTTCAAATTTTAGCCACGCCCACTTCCGCCCCCGCAATTTAAAAAAAACGATAACTAGGGCTGCCTTCAAGATATCGTATTCCTACTTGGTACACCTAACTTGGTATACCCAAACTGGCCCAGCTGAGCAAATTTTGTTAAAATCGGACAATAAACATCGGAGATATGGCTATATCCGTTTTGTACTGAATTGCCAAGGCGGCATTGGCAGATAAGAAAGAGCGAGATAGCATGCGTTCGCTGCTGCTGCATGTAAAGGGGAATTTTGTTTTGAATTGATTGCGATTTTGAGGTTGTTCGATCATTTGTCTAGTGACTACGCAGATCAAGAGAGTTTAAAATTTTTGCCACGCCCACTTCCGCCCCCGCAATTCAGAAAAAACAAATTATTAGAGCAGTTTTTAAGGAATCACATTCTTATTTGGCACACCTAATAATGTGGCTAATATGCATCATCTGACCAATTTTAGTTGAAATCGGACAATAAATATCGGAGATATACGAATGTGCATTTTGAACTGAATTGCCAAGGCGAAAGCTGGAAAGAGTGAGCGAGATAGCACGCGTTCGCTGTTGCGGCATGCTAAAGAAATTTTTTTATGAAATTAATCGCTATTTCGAGATTGTTTGACTTTATTCAATATAATAACTAGTAGGTACAGGGTATACTCAATGTCGGCAGGGACGACTTGCTTGCTTCATTTTAAACTCACAATTCGCTCAATCTGCTGAGATTGTCCTGAAGAACGGCGTAATATTATCTTAGTAGGCTGAAGCAAGTGGTTCAAAGAATCGGAAATAGTGTATAATGTGAACGAATCCAAAATATCTAGCCCAGTTGTTACTATGAACATTTTTTTATTATATAAATAAGCACCGCGAATTATGTCAAATGAAAACAAAATGTTGTTCCAAGTTGTACTCAATATAAAACCAAATATAACATACTTAAAAATGGAACAGAGTTGTGTGATCAAGTTAATTAGGCACTGATGTTTACTTTGAATCCACAGTAGTTTTTCAAGTTGATCGGCTTTTCGCATAACCCGTGGCTGTCTAAGAATTTCTTTAAGGCCCTCTTGAAGTGAGCCGCAACATTGGTATATCAATTCCATTACGCAGAAAATCAGAAATTGTACGGAATATATAGTACAACTGGAGATGTACCATAAGATAAATATATGAACTTGGGAAAATGAAAATTGTTCAAAACAACGGCATGTTAGCCCCGTGATATAGAAGATCAATTTGATGCAAAGTAAACATTTCACACGACTCTGCCGATCCTCTGATGCGAAGTAACCCATTTGGCTATTCTGTTTTTCCAATCTCAGAATTTGATTAACCATCGTATAGATTTTATTCTGACAGCGACATACACACCAGGTGCAGCTCAATGTCATGAAACCAAGAGTGACTAAAAACAATAATGTCCTTAGTAGTTTGAGATTGAGAATCATTTCGATATCTTGGTTAAAAAGTACGACGAGAAAAGCTAAAGGCAAATACATCATCAAATTATGTACACTCTTGTAGAATTTGAGTAGACGTGGTCTTTCCAAGTAACCCGTTTCAGAATTAAAATAAAAAGAGATACACCCATTGAAGGCAAGAAAGTAACTTATCCATGCGTATACGGAATTTCTCTTTAGCGATAACATGACCACACCGATTAACTTGAGTTCTATTTGCAATTTGATGCAAATGAACTTCAAACACTTTACGTAATTAAATAAGTACATTGAGTTTTGAAATATAATTGCTGATGAATCCTTGAGATATCCGCAATGAATAATTACAGTTCATTTATTGGCTTCATTACATTGATAAAGTTTACTTTTAGTTGCATTTTCCAATGACTTTTGCTACTTTTAGATTTACACTAATAGAAAATCGAAAAAGTATTATAATTTATTTGGTTCAGAAGGAAGCCTCTTTGACTATGTTTATGTACATATGTATTTATGTATAAAGAACATACATACATATGTATGTACATACATATGTACATATATTTTTGATTAGCTTATAAGCTAAATTGATATCGGCTTGTCCGTCCCACAGTCTGCCCGATCTCTTCCGCAACTATAGAGTTGAAATTTTACACAGACATATTTATGTATAGATATGTAAAGAGTTTATTTATAGATAGATAAAATATGTGTTATGTTTACAAAATTAGTTACATACATATGTATGTACATATTGTCTGACTTTGCTTCTCCTTTACTTCTAGTGTTGCCACTGTGTTGCCACTCTAACCACATTAAGCCTTGCCATCTTGCATATATCACATATGTATGTATGTATGTACATCATAAAGCTCACATATGAACGATCATTTGTTGCTTTTACATGAAATATTGGAAATTTTTTTCAAAATTGGTTGTCTGAGACCTATTATCAAATAGGTCTCATACGAATGATTGGACTAAAAAATATACTGTGTAACTTCAGACTTGCCGAAGATTAATTATTTTAAATTTTAAGATCCAAATGGAAAACAAAAATAAATAGAACCAAAAAAAGGTTTGTAGTTTTAGGGATTAATAAATTTCTGTATTTAATTAAATTTACTTCAATTATTCTAAAATTTAACACGTCACATAGAAGTCAGATATAAACAATTCTAAAACTTGTTCAACATGAACATACATATGTACATCTGAACAGTATATCCTGTACCAACTAGTTATATTAAATCAAGATCAGCATCAACTTAATTCAAAATTTCTTTTAACATGCAGCAACAGCTACCGAATGCTATCTCGCTCACTCTTGCCAGCCAATGTCGCTTTGGCCATTCAGTTCAAAATGGACATTCGGATATCTTCGATTTTCATTGTCTGATTTTGACTAAATTTGGTCAGATGATGCATTTTGGCCACATTGCTGGATGTGCCAAATAAGAATGTGATTCCTTTAAGACTTCTTTAGTTAATCGTTTTTTCTAAATTGCGGGGGCGGAAGTGGGCGTGGTAAAAATTTTAAACTAATTTATTTTCGCGTAGGCACTAAACAAATGTTTGAACACCCTCGAAATCGCAATCAATTCAAAACAAAATTTCCTTTAACATGCAGCAGCAGCGAACGCATGCTATCTCGCTCTTTCTTACCTGCCAATGGCTATATCTTCGATGTTTATTATCCGATTTGAAAAATTTGGTCAGTGCAGTTTGATTATATAATTATATTCACCAAATAAGAATTGGATATCTTTAATACAGCTCTAGTGAATTCATTTTAAAATTTTCTTTTTTCATTTGCGGGGGCAGAAGTGGGCGTGGCTAAAATTTGAAATAAAGTTGATCTGCCTAGGCATAAGACGGATGTTCACACCAAATTTGGTAGCTCTAGCTCTTATAGTCTCCGAGATCTAGGTGTTCATACGGACAGACGGACATGTCTCAATCGACTCGGCTGTTGATGTTGATCAAGAATATATGTATATATGTTTATGGGGTCGGAAACGCTTCCTTCTGCCTGTTACATACATTTTAGCGACTTTAATATACCCTTTTACCCTTTGGGTACAGGGTATAAAAACTCATGAAGACGCACACAGGCGGTCGGCAATGCATATGAGTGACAAACATCTGACCAATTTTATTAAAAATATTTTTTTGACAAATCACTTCAAAGTCATATCGAATTGCACCATACTGATAGCATAGATAGCAATGAATGCAGCAGTTTCAAAAGCTAGCCGTCGGTTGATAAAGAAACTGCCAAATACATGAACCTGTGTGTTCCGATAGGACATGTGTAGGACAAACATCTCATTCTGTAAAACAAAATAAAATTAGCAAAGGAGATTTCTTATTTGTATACTCACACTTCGTTCAATTAGAAGAGGTTGTCTTGAAGATCGCCTTAATATAGTCCTGATATGCTGTAGCATGTTATTCATCGTTTCCGACGTATAAAGTACAATGAAGGATTCGATGATTGCTAAAAAAGCAACGACTATGACGCTGGCAAGTATTAAAGTGCTATCAAATTTTATGCGCCATAAGAGAAACGTTATAAGAATGCCATTCCAAACTGTGTGGATAATAAAACACAACAAAACCAATTTGAAAACAGAAGAAATCTCTTCGGCTATGGCAATCAGACGTTCATACTTCCTTTGCAACCTTTGAAGTTCCTCGAACTGATCGCGTTTTCCCATTCGCATGGGCTTGGCCAAAATACGTTTTAACTTGGCCTGAAGCGAGCAGCAACATTGACAGTTCAATCCCATTAAACAAAAGACTAAACTTTTGGTTGAAAGTATTACAAAAGTTGTCAAGTACCACGATAGAGTATCCAACTTTAGGATAAATGTCAATATAAGTAAAAAGAAATGCACGATCCATTTGAGAGACAATAAACATGTTAGACATTGCTCTTGATATTTTGTGGGAAAATTTCCCTTGCTGTTGTTTTCCATTTCCATTTTCAAGACATAATTAAACATGTTGTAGATTTTGTTCTCCCAGCGATATGCACATTCGATGCAAGTCCAAGTGGAGGCAAGTAACACGATTTCATATGTCAAAACACATGTCGTGGCTAAATTTCTACTCTCAATACTAGAAAGCAATAGCTTCTTTATGTCATAAACGATAGAAATCGTCAAAACGAATGTTACAAAATGATGAAATCTTTTGTAGAACTTAAGTAGGCGTGGTCTCTCCAAATTTCCAGTATTTGGGTTGAAATAAAACGAGATGCTTCCATTGATGGCAAAAAAGTAGCTAAGCCAAGCGTATATAGAGTTTCTCCGAATTAACACCATGATGACTTTACCAAAGTCTAAAATGTTTCTGTTCGTAACATTTGCTTACCTAATTATCTAAATGGATTAAGTTTTTTCAAGGCAAATGTTCTATTTAGATGAAATTAGATGGTCAGCTCTATAATCTAATTAGTTAATATATGTATTTGCAAGCAAGTTGATATATGTACATATTTCATAATGTCAAAAGTCCTGTAGATTCGCATTAATGCTATCAGACTCATTTATTTTAGAGACTGACACTTGAACATCTATTTCATTTGGTATGTTTATATGTATATCTCCAATATTTAATGTCTTATTTCAATTTTAATTGACTGGTAAATATTGGCTGTATCATTAGGCCTCCAAAATATAAATACGATACCTTTTATAGCTGGGTTGCGGATGTGGGAGACTTTATTTGCGATTTGCCAACAGTAGAAAAATCGTCAAAATAAAAAAAAGTTCGGACTGCTTCATACGATTAATCGATGCTTAATAATGAAACCATCTTCTAGCTTTGGAAACAATTTGAAAAATCCTGTTTGACATCGAAAGTAGTCGTACTTTGTGGAACTTAGCTTCGGGAATTACAGACTATTCTTCAGTTTCAGCACTTCCTAACTTGTTAAGCGTCTGAAATTTCCTCCCACCAGCATTATTACGTCTTGTAAAATGGCACCACATATTTTCAATTGGATTCAAGCCAGAAAAACGTGCTGGCCATTTCAAAGTCCAATGTCCTTCGATTGAAACCACTGCCGACTTGATTGAGACAGCTATAGCGGTGCATTATCTTGTTGGTAAATGGGATCTGTGTCCGTCTGTTGCTAAGTAAAAGTGATTAAAGTGTCATCCAACATGTCGATATAATTTGCCAATGATGTTCTTCCGGGGATATTGTAAATAGGAGTCCTGCTATAGAAAGTAAAACCAACCCAAAAACATGAAGGAACCACCCCCAAAGTTTCTTTTTATAAAAATTGGTGTAGATCATTTTAAATCATCTAAATTAATACCATCTGGGCCATCTAAACTAAATTTTTTTCATCCGAAAAACATAAACTTGTCCAATGTTCGGTCCAAGACATGTGTTTTCCGGCAAAGTGCAATCTTGCTACTTTGTGCGCCTTTGCCAAAAAAGGCTCCGACTTCCTACTCTTTAGTCGTTAACTGGTTAACAAAATTTGTTGCAACCGACAGGTAGATATTGGTAACTGCAAATCTGCATTAATTTAAGATGCAGTGCTATTTGGTTTTAAGCAGGAATGAATTATTGCCGCTTTAATCCTTGCTGACATTTTTCCATTGGTATTGTCTTTTTGATTTTTGTTGTCCTTTTCCTCTAAATTTATCACATTGTCTAGCGGAGAAGCTAATCGATTTAAATGCAATCCAATTTTTTCGTTGAACATACCGGTATCCTTGTAAGCAAGGATCTTTGCAATCTCTTAAGGATTAGGTGTTTTTGCCTTTCCCATATTGAATTTATAGCGAAACTCGGCGACATTTGTGTAAATACTATTACGAAAATCAACAGAACTGAGAATCAAGAATTCTCAGAATTAATTCTTTTGACTTAAATGATTAGTTTCTACTTATACAACTTCTTCAAATTGAGTAGCTCAAAAGCAAATGGACAAGATCAGATGTAACTTCATCTGATCAATTAGTATATCGCTTAATGTTGTTGCAAAATATCCCTACTCCTGGATCACGTAGCAAGGCAATTATCAGTGACAAGCCCAACAAAACAATGAAACGAATACTTTAATAATTATTTTCAAATAGTAGACTCAGCTTGCTTTCTTTTTAACGGAAACTTAATAACATCGTTGGCTGCAACCAAGAATTTCGGGACTGCCGGACTGAGCTTAGAGTTGCCAATCCTAAAGGCGAGCGAGGTGACAAACCCTTTTAGCTCAGAGCTGTCAGTCCAAACCATATTCGACGTTACAATACATATATGTAAATCGCTTCTAAAATTGTCTTACTGTGGACACATACAAAGTTAATAAATGGTAGTTACTAATAAATAAATATTTCAATAAGATACATTATTGAAAATGTTTTGTCTGTTTTATTTGTTAATGCTCAGAAGGAAATCTCATTTTTCACCTCCACATCAAAAAGAAATACAGAACTGGTCATGAATAAAAGTCGTAATTGGACTCAGGAGATATCATATAGCAGCCGTTGAAATATAATCCAATTGTTTTATATTTTGACCAATATATTACAACAACTTTTGCAAGGATATAAAATTACAGAATCTTTTGTTGACACTGAACCTTTTTAAAAGAAGAATATGATACGTTTCGAAAAAGAAATGCTTGAACTGGAAGGTAAATTGTCATAATTTTATATAATTTACAGGATATAGAAATTAGGAAATTTTATCTCTTGTAATATATATAGCCAATTGGTGAAATATATTTTATAAATAAATAAAAAGAAGTCGATTTAAAATGTCTCCAAGTCGATTAAAGTTTCAAAATACTGCAAAAAGTTTAGGACTTTATGGAATATTATTTTCAATGCCTATCAATGGTTAAGGAATAAAATATTGAAATTTATTTATGTATTTATTATATGTAAGTACATATATCCTTTAAGCTTCTATATGCACGTTATAATAACGAATTTTGTATACCAAAGTTGGCCATCTTCACTTGTTACCATCATTTAGTATAATATAAACCCTCTATTATACATACATATATTCAAATTTATGTCTATATAATCATTTTTTTTCTTTTTTGCATCCTCTGTTAAAGCAGTTAAAATGGTTTTTAATGAAAATTTTATCTTTTGTTGCAGGAGGAAGCCACCGAACGAACAACATCGACCGTAGTCGTCGAGGCGATGAAAAGCCGCATTGTCATCAATTTTTCTTTGTAAAGAATAACACACACACACACAAACATAGAAAATGAAAAGGTAAGCCAATCTCTACTTTTTTTTTGGGTTGTGTTGTTTTTTTTGTTTTGTTGTCACCCGTTTTATGGCTTTATAGTTTATGTTATGAGCCATTTTTTAATTTATGCACAATTTTCAGGCTCTCAGCCAACAAGTAGGTCATTGTCACTAAATAGTGAGGCCAACACACAGGCAATTGGCCAAAGCATAGGAAAATTTAAGGTCCGGGAGGGGAGAGGAAAAGGTTGCCTAAAATCCGATTAAGTGTTGCGTGCAACAATTTGTGACCCTTGGGCATAAATGGGATTAACGCTTCAATGGGAATTCATTTAAAAACTCAATTCAACTGAAGCGAACCCCAAAAAGGAAAAACGAACACAACAAATCCTTCTACCACTCCTCCACCTCCTCCCTTTGCCCCTTTCTTCGTTCAACTACAATTTTTTTCCAATCAATTGTTCACTCACAAGGTTTTGAATTACACGATGTCTGAAATTTGAGCATGAGTAATTCTTCAACACGAATCCCGATCCAGATGAGATATACATAAGCTACAAGATTTTGTCTGCAAAAATCTCTTCATAATTCGTGGAAGTAACATGTTAATTGAGTTATCAATAGACAGAGCACACCTACGTACATAAAAAGGGTCTTTTCGTTTCGGTTTTGTTATTTCATTAAAGCTACAAAGGTTCTGTTTTCTTCTTAACTTGAGTGTTGTGTTCCGGCCAGAAAGAAGAAAATAAAGTATATCTTGAAATAAATTTGATAGCATCGATGGGATTGAATTACAGTAGAAATCTTTGGGGATGACAGCTGTATGTGACCGATAATTTCTAATTGATTTATTATTACAAGTAGTTGAAAGTAGAACAATTTCTTTATTCTCTTACAGTGAGTGAAAACAAAAGAATGAATAATGATGGTTAGGTAAAACTGAACTTGTTTTGTACAATTTCTTACTACCTACTTTATTTTATACAATTTCATTTCGAGATACAGTAAAGAAGTAGAATATAATGTGCCAAAATCTTATCCTAACTTTATTTTCCTTCTCGAAAATGGGTGAATTGGGTTGAGACAGAGGCGAGATAATTGTTATAACAAAGAAAGGACACACTATTACCTATTATAATAATATTCTAATTTTATCTTAACAAGTTGTGTTTTTCCTCCCGAACAAATGTCTTGGTACCGTTTTTTCGATACAATATTTTACAAAAATTTCGACTGTTCTGTGACTCGGTATTGTGATTTGTGACAAATTGGCTCATTGCCTATCTTAAACGAATATATTGCGCGTCCTTAACTCACCTATGTAAAGTTACCGTTGGAATTACAAACTGAGATTTCGGGGCTTGCCAAAGGCTTCGCCTCACTCCATTCACGTAGATTAGACTAATTTACTTACATATATCCATTATATATCATTTTTTAGCATTCTGAAGAAACGTTTCAAAATAACACACCTTTGTTGTGAGGGCTTATTTTTATGCAGCACTTGAATAGGGACACGACCTAAAACTAGGATTCAACAAAGGATATGTAAATTTTCGTTCATTTTCTCTATTACATTTGTTCTTAATTGGACTATTTTAATAATGTTTGCCAACATAACTTCAAATAACTTCAAAAATCTCATTAGGAAGCGAGTCATACAGTGCCTTTAAGTAATTTAAGGGCAATTCGCTTCAGGCTGTAATAATAAGGCCTATATTTCTTCGTATTGTCTCCCAGATTCGCACAACTTATTTGTCATCCATCCCCATACATTCTCTATAGTACTGAGCAAAATAACATTGAACTACATATTTTTACGTTAAGTTATTAGCTTCCCAATCTGACTTTAGTCAAAGGTTAGGTTTAGTTTTAGTTTTCTTTTAGTTGAAAAACTTTAGGAGAATTAAATTTTTTTGAAAATACTTATTTGTCTTTTTTAATAGTTTGAAAAGTTTATTTTCACATGATCTGTGCTAAATTATAGTTACCTTTAATAATAAATAAATATTTTACTGTTACTTCTTCATTATCCTTTAAATAGTAATTTACACTAGTATCTACAAGTTCTCCTTTAAATTCATATAACAGAAATCGATGCAAACCAATTCATTTTACAGAGAGTAGACAATTGATTATAAATAAAAAACTTGTCTCCATTTTCAATATTTTATAAAATTCATTTCAATTTAATTCCATAAACATAAATTACCTCAATTTCCATATACATAAACTCACATTTATTTATTTTTTTTTTATTTTGTTGGCTACATTTCAATTTCCGTGCCATTTTGCCCAAAAGATAGAAACACACAGGTGTTGAGGGCAACAACAAATGTTTTACTGCTGGGGCTGCCAACTTGTTTATTATTTTGGCACTTGAAGTAAGTTGAAGTTAGTCCATTGGAAGAGGACAAAACAGGCAGCAGAGCAAAAGCATATAACAAACAATAATAATAATAATAATACTCGTATTACTTGCCCATAACGTGCAATTTAATTAAATTTTTTGTTTTTTCTCTTTCTGTTTTTGTGCATGGCCAAGGCCAGTTTAGTTTCAGTTCAGTTCAGTTGAGGTTAGTTACGTGCCTTAGACAAGATAGGCAACTATAATATGTACAAATGTGCAGATACCTGAAGGAGACTCCTCTACACGTCGCCTACGTCGTCTATGGCATCTTCCCTCTACCCTCGTCCTGGTCCTGGTCGTTGTCGTCGTCGTCTGGCGACATATGCGCCGCATAAATTAAACACTCCAAAAACTGCAGAAACGTCCACACACAACACACAGCACACACGTACTTTTGTGTGTATATATACATACAAAGGTACATTACTTTGGCCTCGTCAGCCATCAGGCACCTGCTTCGTAGTGGCTTTTTGGCCATAAAAGTCTTTCTCTAGGCTGTGTGTAGGCATTTGCTCATTAGTTTTTCCACCAATATGAAAAGGGGGGAGATGACTTCTTGAGACATTTTAGCATGCATAAAAGTCCAACTTTATATATATGTATGTAAATATATATGTTTGTGTTCATTTTTCATTTTTTTCTTCTTTCCAATATTGATTTAAATTCATTTTTTCACTCTTTGTACATTATTCATTATATTTCTTACTAGACAGTTCGGCCTATGCGTAGTTAATCATTTATATATATATCTACGTTTATATATATTTGCATGTGTTTTTTCAGTTGGAAGGCTAATACATCTTTTTTCCTCCTTAAGGTCTTAATGCTATACTCTTGCAAAAGTGGGCTTACTTGGCATGTTCTTAAATTTGCACTGCATACTAGAGCAAGAACTAAAAACTTAACAGAGTATTGTATGGATTTATGTAAATGTTGTCTTTTTACTAATTATTTTAATTATTCAGCAAAAGCACAAACAGAAAACAAATAATCTTGTGCTTTGCTAGCTTTGTTCTCTTCTTACATTGCATTTTCTTATAATTCCCAACTTGTTTTAGCCTTGAGATAGTGAAAAAGCAAAGGCTAGAGAAAAGTCTGCTGATGAAAGAATTTAGTGATACTTTAAAATATCGCTACAAGACAACCTTTGCGAGCTGGCTTAAGATTAAAGACTTGAATATGTGTAATACATACAGTAGATGCCGGTTATAGTGATATTTAAGGGACCGGCAATATAACAAAGTTATAACCAATATTCGCTTTAGCCTCATACAAGTTTGTATGAAACTAACCAAATCGTTCTTCGTTATAAGCAGTAAATCGTTATAGCCAGAGTCGTTATAGTCAACATCTACTGTACTGTAATAGAAAATTTGTTTCAAACAATTTTAGATGAAAGGCAATAATTATTGAACTCTGTACGACTTTTAAAGATCTCAAAACACGATTAAGGTTAATACCTTACTATATTGCAAAGAAACATCAAGGGTCAATATGGATTAAGTAGAAACGTTACGATCTAAAATTACATATACAAGTGCAAATTTGACCGGCAGTGGCGATACAGTGCACTGTGATGCATTTACTAGCCGAACTGCCTTTCTTACACTGCTTCGGAATTTAAAATTTTTATGTCCAAATGATTTAAATTGTCATCTTTTAGGGCAGCTACTAAACTGAAATCTTAAGAAAATATTTATTTAAATAAATTATGGACTAAACCGATAAATTTACTATTTATTGTTGTTGCATTTACTTAAATTTCATATAATATTATTTCTTAAATAAAGTTAAAGTGTATCAAAAATTCGAATGCATTTGGTATTCTGTTTTCTTTTTGTGGCTCTCGTCCATCTCAATTTTTGCAGTGCAAGGTGTCAGTCCGGTTTGCCATCCTCTTTGGTTGCCATAAACTTTGAGCAAAAGATATATATGTATATATACATGGATATGTATTTATTTTTTTTTTTTTTTTTTTTTTTTGATGAAAAAATTGAAATTCCTAGTCTCTGGTTCTCTGGTCGTGCTCGAAAAGTCATGCTCATTGGACTGTGCTCCTGAGTTGGATTCTTGGACTCGGAGCGGCAGGCACAAAGTTTATCAATAAAATGCTGTGGCATACAAAAGTACACGAGTTATTTCTTCTTTTCTTTATTACGACTTTTTTCTCCTTTTCCAATATTATTTTTTTCCTTTTTTTTTTTTTGCATAGATGAATAAAGAGATAAATGGTTGGAGGTAGTAGAATCACGTTATACTTGACTTTTATCTATGGAAGAAAAAGTTTTTCTCATTTTTTTCTTTCTTTACTTTTTTGAATATTGAAAAGAAATATTTGTGCAATTTTGTGGTTGGCTTAAAAATAAGAATAAAAAGTGAATCAATACGGAATCTAGGTCAACTTACCTGTGTCACCAAAGTTTGGAATATGGAAATAAACTAACTTTAGTCCAACTAACAGAAACGAACTTACTTCCGTTGTGGTGACATTTTAGTAGGTGGATATTAGAAAATGCAGAGTAAGATATTTGTAACTATTGTCAGATTATTGTATATGAAATAATATGAAATTACAAAAATTAGGATACATATTTCGAAACTGTTTCTATAATTTGATTAACTTGTGTCTTTAATTTATAAACTAAACGTTTTTATATCTTTTTATCGAGTGAACAGCTTGTACCTGGTCAATATTCGTTCAGTTCTTTTAGATATATCTTTTTATCGAGTGAACAGCTTGTACCTGGTCAATGTTCGTTCAGTTCTTTTAGATATTTGTTTTCAAATGAGAGTAAAATGAGAGTTGCTAGATTCAAGGACAAACACACATATAATAATAAATGACCAAATGCCAACAAAAGGACTCGTGTTCTGCATATCTTTGGCTAATTATGATGGTCTTTGTGCTCACCGTTTGTTTTCTACATTTCTTCCCTTCTCATGTTTTTGGTAATTATTGTTTAAATGACCTGCAGTGCGTTCAAAATGTGGTAATTCATTGGCCAGCACTCGTCCTTCAATGCTCAAGTCTTTAGTATGCATGAAAAATGATTTCTATGGTCTATATAATGGGCATACGCCTATTATTTTCAAAGTCATCCATTGTTGAATTTTTAACACATTTTCTTTACAAATTTATTTTATTTTCCATAAACTGGAAATCCACATGGGCAACATAAAAAATGGCTAAGGTCACCATTATTAGGCAAAGGACTTCATTATTAATTTGTTAACAAAATTCTGCTTGCCTTTACTTAGGACTTGAAGAAAACCATAGCAAACTAAATGTCTAAACTTATTTATTCTATTTCAAATCTAGATCATGTATAGTGCCTTAACTTTGCTTCATTTATTTAATTTCATTTGTCTATATCATAAAAATATAACAAAACATTACCAAGTTAATTTATTTACTTTCATATTATGTGTACTATTTAGATATAGTCATAAAATAACTATTTCACAAACCCTAAACTTAGCTTTGACAAAACACAGGTACAGTTTCAGTATAAGTGTAGACAAACTCAATCACTTTACCCCATTTACCAACACTGCCAACTAACAGCATAATATATTAAACACTGAAATTTCACAAAATCTCACAAAGGACTCAACATATTGCGAATAACTTTAAATCAACAAGTAATCGGTAAATTTATCAAAGATTATTTACTCTCTACAATTTGTTATTATTGATGCATTATATACGTTATCTGACTTTTGTATAATCGGATTTGGAAAATGTTAGCAATATTTAAAGCAAAACGCAAAAAGAGAAAAAATATTTAATCAGCTTGAAAATTAAAGTCTGCATGGAATGGGGAGGGGTGGTGGTGGTGGGATAAGAGCTGAAAGCAGTTTTGCTAGTGCAACATACGATACGAGGAAAAGCAAAATTTGCAGAGCTCGAGACACAGGAGGCATCATTAATCTTCAACCACATTCAATAATCATGCATATATAGAGACCAGCAGTAGTGCCACAGACTAAGATACAGATATAGATAGAGAAACAGATAGAGAGTGGTATGGGAAGAGGGTGTGGTGGGGGGTTATAGTAGTAGTGCGGGAGACATTGCACATGCCAAGCGAAATGCCAGGCGAATAGCACTTAGCCGACCACCCCTTAACCTTCTCTTCCTTCCACCAAAAAGACGAGTATGAAGCCAGAGACCGAGTCAGAGACGTAGATGGAATCGAAGAGATAGAGAGAGAGAGCAACAAAAATAATACATACATAGAGACACTAGTGAGCCGAGCGACGCTTTAAATTATGCCAATGATTTGTTGCATAAAACCAAGTGGCAAGTGGCAATATGGCAATGTGGCAGGCAGCAGCAGCAGCAGCAAAAGCGGATAGCCAAAAATGAAAGCCGAAGCCGACAAATTGTGCAACTGTAGAAGCCAGAACACTCTGGCCAAGTCAAGTGGTGGCAAACTTCTCCTCCCCCTTCTCTGTCTTTTTTGTTGAACTGATTTTGGCAGCAAGTGGCATGGCCACATTTGTCGGTTGAATGAATGCACATACACAGACACACGCCTCCACATTGCCTCAGTCGTCGGCCTCTTGTTTAGACTCTGCATAATTTTTATTCAATGCCTTGGCAACATTCGCCTTTTGTACTGCCAGCTGCCAGAGTCCATCCTACATCCACATCCATATATATCCTTCCATATATATCGTATATATGGGAGTATCCAACCTCCGCCTCGGCACTGCATCGCATTGACAATGGCAAATGATTAAGTTGCTTATTCGACAAATTGATGTAGCATTTATGAGGCAGCTATCAGCCATTGATGTTGCCAAAGATGTGATGTGAGGGGAAGCTTGCCCCCCCCCCCCATACCTCTCTTTCCTCTAACAAAATAATGGGTGGCCTATGCAAAGGCTTTGTGCAGCAAGCAAATAATTCAAAAATTGTACCATCTTGAGAGCATTCAATTCCAAAAAATGTTCCATGGAAATTCCAATTTTGGTCGCTTAACAGGCAAAACTCAAAAATTTACAAATTTGAAAAACTTGTTCTCTTCTTTTCCATCACTAATTGGTTTAAGATGAAACGGCAACTGCAGAGGCAGATTAAATTTTAATGAAAATCTAACGAGATGTAAAGTGTTTCAAAAACACTTTTTATTTCAGTAACAATGCAGGCCATCAACATAAGCAATATAAACAATTATCCATATTAAGTTTTTCATGTTTCTTAAAATATATTAAAGGCAAACTTATTGTCAAAAATCAATTAATAGAATTCTTATGTAGTTCTTAAATCGGGGACTTTCGAAGAATATTGCTTTAGTTTAAATTCAAATTATTCGCTCACCCCTTAAAAAAATAGGGTTTCTGTCTTCTTGTTTAGGTTTTGTGGTTAGATGACTCATGGGTTCTTGTCTAGTACATGGACAGGATCCCTTTTTTTGTTTGTAAAATTAAACAAATCTAATCATAATACATTTAGATAGTCAGAAAGAGCAACTATTACGTTATATTACATTCTTACAATTTTCAAAAAAAAAAAAAATTTTAAAAAAGGCTTCTTCTGTTTAATTCAATCCTTTATATAAGTATTTAGGATTACATAGAATACATCTTGAGTTGTTGTAAAATAATCTTAAATTGTCCAATTTCTCACATCAAAGCTAAGAGTTAAATATAGATAATCCTATCTAAGATCTAAGTGTAATCCTTTTGAATGATTTATTAGACAGTTTTAAATAAGACTTAATGAAGACATATTAAAATTGGACTTGGATTAAATAAAATATGTTTTGCTATAAGCAAAGTTTGTATATTATATACTACGAGATGTCCTCGCGTAAATAGTTAATATAGTTGATATATGTATTATAAAAATAGTTTTCGTTTGTATAAATTTTCCTCATTGTATTCAACTACCACAAAATAAAAAGAGAAGTTCGTATGAATTTTGAACTGAACTCTACAAAATGCATTTATGCATCTCAACATTTTTTTCCAGGAAGGAAGAGAAGCAGGAGACTTCCATTTTCACGTCCTAATCCTTACTCTTTTTTTACTGTTTAACAGTTCATTCCTACGAAAAAATGTATCATGAATAAAGTCATTAACTGGTAGCAGTACAATTGAACATTTTTTATGTTTATGTCATCCTGATTACAGGACTCTCAACCGAAACATAATATAAACACCAAAATTTCAATAAAAACTAGAAGGATGGGCTAACTTCGGCCGTGCCGAAGTTCGTATACCCTTGCAAACTGTTATTTAGCAATTACATATTTACAATTACATTAGAAAGCATATAAAAGAAGTCAAATCTTCATTAAATGTTCGTGGCTTAAGAAAAAAATGTAATTCCACAAACAAAATTTTTTGATCTGATTGTTCCTATGGGAGCTATAGCATATAGTCAACCGATTTGGGTAAAACTTAGCACAGCCATTTCTATATATACTTAACTTCCAAATACCAAATTTCGTAACAATCGTTTTAAAAACACCCACGTTATTGCTCTAAAACAATATACTTGACCGATCGTTCCTATGGGAGCTATATGATATAGTCAACCGATTCTTGAAACTTGGTGGATATGCTAGAAAGTATACCAAACTCATAAACAAAAAATGTTGTAATATTTGATTGAAAAACAACAAAGTTATGGAGGTTTAACTCTATTCTCGACCGATCGTTCCTATGGGAGCTATATTATATAGTCATCCGATCGGGATGATTCCGAGATATACAATACCTGCAGAAGAAAGAAGCCTAAGTGCAAAATTTCAGCTCTGTAGCTTTTAGGGTTTCGGAGAAGAAGCTGTTGATCCAGACAGACAGACGGACAGACGGACAGGCGGACATGGCTATATCAACTCAGCTCGTCGTGCTGATCAATAATATATATACTTTATATACCAAAATTAATATACCCTTTTTGCAAGGGTATAAAAACTATAAATGCTCAAAGATACATTTAGACAGAAAACAGGCAAAATGTTTAAAAATTGAAAAATTTAGTATCTAAATCTATTACTTATTATATATTCAATGTTAAGAAACAGAGCTTTAGAGTTTTATTATGTGTATATACATAGATATGTATGTACATATGTACCTATATTTTCTATATTAAATTCAATATTAATATGACCGACTTTTTACAACCACGAAATGTGACCATAAGTAAACGATCGAAAAACTATATACATACATACATACATATGTATTTATTTTTTACAATTATAATAATTTCACATATGCTATGAGAATATGTTACCATTCTATCTTGCATCCAGAAGATATACATTTCAAAACACCTTCCATCTGCTTGCTTTTCGAAATGTTTTATGGGCCTAAAATCCAAAAAGGATTTTTTTTTTGTTAGCTGAATGATGGCTAGAACCAACTGACTTTTGATAGAATGGAATGGGTTGTTAGGTGGGGCAACACTTGAAACAATTAATCACACGTTGGACTTGGGCGTGAGTTGTCCGGTAGTTGTTGTTGCTGTTGCTGTTGTTTGCTGCTACAATATGTGGCATATGTGGGAAATTTTCAGGAAGTTTTGCCATTCGCAAAAAAAAAAAAAGAAAGAAGGAAAAACTGTAACTCGTAGCCGAAAACAGTTTGAGATGAATAATGACAATTGGCAAAAAGTCAATGGCAAAGTCAAAGGCGCAAAACGGCAACACGACAAACGGTCGTTGAAAATGATAAATGAATGCAGGTGCCGCGTCACAGCAATAAGAAAAATATTCAGTTGTAAGAAGGCTAATCGATAGACAAGACTCCCCACCCCCCCAAAAAAAAGAGGAAAAACACAAAGAGAGGAATAAAAAAAAAAAGAAAACTTTTAATGAATTTTCAAAAGGCGTGATAATCAAAAGCCATGTCTAAGGGAAGATAGACTTGCAAATTGGTAAATACTCTTGCAGAGAGTTTTGCAGAATATTAAAGATGATTGTACACTAGAGAGAATAAATATTGTGGCAGCCCATTTATGCCTAAGAATGAGAGCGAACGTGGTGGTAACAGTCAGGGATTTGGAGAGTGACAACAGACGAATGCAAAAGAGTCGCAATCTGGTCCAGAAAACGAATCCTAAAATTCGAGTTGTTAAGAATATGAAAAATAATGTAAATATAAATATATCTTTACATAGTAACTAACTATCTGAAAATTTAAAGTAACTTTCTGTATAAATTTATATTAATAGTGACAATAATGATAAATATATATTGAACTACTGAGATCGTATTCCAGACAAAGATATTTAGAGGAATTACCCTAAATGATGTTCCGAAGCTGGTAAAAAACTCCTCGAGAGTTTAAGGAAAATTGAGAATTAATAAAATTTAATGTGACACTTCTCAATTCAATACTTCGACTGTAAAATGTTCCTTACCATATAAAGCGAAAGAACAGTCTTTGATCTACATAAGGGTATACAAAATTCGGTATGTCAGAAATTAGCTTCCGGTATTCTGTTAACTTCAAACGGTAGACTCGAATGGTAATTCAATAAAACTTTGCGACAAATGAAGCAGCCCGCCGCCATTTGGTGTTGCTGCCGAAGTTAAAATTGGAGTTGGAGTTGGAGTTTGAAAGTCGTTTATACGTAACTTCAATCGACAGTCATCGGTTTTGGTAGGAGAGTGTAGGCAATGAAGCGATGGCTTGCAAATGAAAATGATTTCCTTCCATGTCATTATTATGTACTTTTTTCTGTCTTTCTTTTTTTGGTTTGGTGTTGCGTCTTTGCGACTGTTTTCACTTTTCTTTTGCGGCGACCGACCACTCCCCCACAGAGAGAGAGAAACGGGGAGAGAGATAAAAAAGGGCAAATGATGGTCGCCTCATCTTATTCTTCATCTCACTTCTTATCCACTCCCCACACCATTCCTCTGTTCATCTTTTGCGTTTGTCTGCGTTGTATGCTTTCCGTTTCCGCTTCCTTAGCTTTACCGTTTGTTGCTTCTCGCTATATCCCTGCCATTTCTTTTTTTTTCCTTCTTTTTGGGTTTTTTTTTTTGGCGAGCAATTTCAAGAATTTTTCACATAAAAAATAATAAGAAAAGTTGTATGCTAATGTTGTGCTTCGTTCAGCTGCTGCGTGTTTTGTGTATTGAAAGGAAAGCGCACCAACGACAAAAAAAAAAAGAAAAGAAATTGAAAAACAATTTTTGCATTTGGCATTTTCTCAGCGTGGAAAATGCGACAGCGTAGGAGGTGTGTATGAGAGAGACAGTGAGAGAGAGCGAAAAGAAAGTATGTGACTTAAGAGCATAAAATAAGCAGCTAAAGTTTAATCTTAAAAGTTGATTATGTGCATTCTTAAAGTGGAAAATATATCGTAGGAAAACTTTTTGATTCAATAATACGATTATTTTTAGTTTTTGCAAACAAGTTGAAAGTTATACATCGATAAATATGAATATCAGATAGGATAATGGTAAATTCTACAAAGACGAATATTTGGCGAGTTCTTGAAAAAACTGAAGTTCGATATATTTGACATCATTTGTTGTACGAGAACTTGGAAGAAAAATTAAAAAAAAAAATATTAAATATAAACTAACCGCATGAACTTTTAAATTTTACGCACATAGACTCTTTAATTATCATAAAATATTTTTAAATTTTTCAAAATTTCTAATTTTAAAATTCACTTTATCCAATAGAAAAACCTTAACTGTTTCATTTTTTAAACCATAAACCAAAATCTTAAGCCTCCAACTCTTATTAACAGCTCTGAGGTAATTTTGAATATATAAATAAATAAAAAAAATGTTTTGCCAATCCTTCCCCCCTTTCTTCTTTCTTCTACCTTTGCTTATCTTGACACCTGTCAAACTTGTCTCATCAAATTGTCTCCATGACAATCCTTCTACAAAGAGAAGCAAGTGATTACCCTGTCTCTCTTTGCCATTTGGAAAACGTCCAACGAATTAAATCTTTTTAAAGCAATTCCAAATGAGATTTTCTCTTCATCAACTTTTTAATTAGTTTTGCAATCAGAAATACACAAAAAACAACAACAACTAAATCGTCAAAGTTTTTTTTTTTCTTTTTGCTATGGTGGGTAACAATCCTATCACAAGAAAGTTTTTGCTTAATAATTTCAAAGGTAAATATTTATTCTTCAGCTAATGCCCGATGGCCATAATCAACAGCTTCAAAATGCCAACCATCGAAAAAAAAAATAAAAGAAGCAAAAACGTTAAGAGGGGAACACACTCTCCCTCTCTTGACAAAGTAATCAATTTTGAGGGCAAGCCGGCCGACCCACTTTGAGAAAAGTTATGGGACCACAGGACTACTACTACGACCAAACAGTCAAAGCCAACTCGCATCCTTGCTCATTCCGCTGAAAAAAGTTCAAACATCACCTGGGCAGTCCTGCCGCAAGGGCCATCAGGCATTTTGGCTTCCCGAAATGGCTCCCAACTGACCTCACTCCACTCCTCTAGGACTGATGACGAACCGACTAACTGACTGACTGACTGGCTGACTGACTACCTACCTGTCGTCATTTTGTTATTGTTGTTCTTGTTGTTGCTGTTGCTGCTGGTGGTGTTACTTTTGGCTGTGGGCGTGGTTTGTTGAAAAGTTTTTGCGCTGAAAAATTGAAATGCTACCTCACGTGCTGTGAAATTGTTGATTTTTGGCTTAGAGTGTTGACCAAAAAAAAAAAAACAAAAAAGAAACCCCTCCAAACAAAAAAACAAAACGAAATGAAACGCACAGAAAACTGAAACCTGGCAGAGTTGGCTTTTGTTTTTCAATTTCAATTTTTTATATACATTTTTTTGTACAGTACTCTTTTTAATAACTTAATATCCTTTGTCAACTACGGAGAGAGAGTCAGAAAGAGAGCACTAGGGCACTTCAATTTCTGATTGAAACGACCAACCAGCGCAATTTTTACCACTTTGATTGGCTTTTTGACCCAACAGAAGTAAAAATTCCTTATTGAAATGTCAAAAATGGATCAAATTAATGGAAAAAATCGTGAAAAGATTGTCCTATACCAGGAGAATACTTCCAGTGAGGATGACAACGATGACTTGGAATCGCAACAGTTTTCATTTGTGAAATCACGTAAGTTATTTCTACATATTTTCTAGAGATTTTTCTACAAGACTATTTCCCATTAATAGAACTACCCTGGAGTTTCATGGCACTTGGAAAATCTTTGCAAATTTCTGGTCATTTGCAGACATTACATGGCTATAAGCAAACTGAGAAATGGCATTTCCAAGAATGTTCACTAATCTCCGAACGGAGCGTTGATATCCTGGATTTTTGGAAACAGATTATTAAACCGCATGCTTTCGCTATATTTCGTTTCATACCCAAAGATGAGGAGCAGGAGGAATTAATGCTTCAATTGTATAAAAACTACGTGGATATGGGAAAAATTGGTGAAATATTTCATAAGGATAAGTATCTGTGTGTAGTGCCTATCCAACCGGGACATTGGTATCCACACACACAACATTGTTATTTGGGTCCAACTTGTCGTGGCTTTCGTGTCTATCGGGAATGTTTGTTTGTGGTCTTATTTCACAAATCTGACCTAAATTGGGTCTAGGTGCTGCTTGCGATTAATCGAAACTAAATCTTATTTTTGTTATACGTTTTATATTTTAGTTACTTTTTTTTGTTTTGTTCTAGTTAAATTTTTTGTTTAGTTTTATGAATAAAATCCCCTGTAATCCATACTCCAAGAGCATACACTGGCAAAAAAAGTGAAACATTGGTCTGTCTGTTTCTTTGCAGATTTTAGACCTTAAATAACAAGCTAATTGATTGAAACTTGGTAGTAAAGTTTGATACATATTTAGGTTTATCAAGTTTAGAAATTGGTCGGATCGGATTCTTTTCTTAACTTATAAATGTTAAATGAATACATTCAAGGAAGAAAATATTATTATTAAACTATCTTTCACGATGATGAAAATTTATGGAATAATTTCATAATTTTAAATTTCTCTACTTTGTCCAAACATTATCGAAGTTCTCAAGTTGCACCTTGTTCAGGTATTATTCATCGTTGTAAGTGGAAATATATTACAACATTAAATAAGGGGGAACTATAAACCTAACGCTACCTTTAGTAGATAGTACAGAAAAAATATAATTATATATACATACCATTTTGTTTTACCATTCTATCCTGGTGAGAAAATAATGTGCAGATTTTTGTTCATATATCTTTTTGTTTTTGCTTTTCACAAATCTTTCTTTTTGATATTTTATAGTTTTATACATAGGTTTTCTTTTTGTCAAGTGTAATCCACTCCATATGATATTATACCCATTAGCTTTCGATTTGCGTAGTGGCTTTAGCTAAATGCTTCGCATTTCTGGGTTCAAGGCACGTGCCAAACGAGCAACGAGTCCTTTTTAAAGACGTCAACCGGCACAAGTTGACTCGCCGACCACCGCCCATTGCCCATATCCTGAATAGCGAAACTAGTATGCTACCAAAGTCATAGCTTGTTGACGCTGTGACAGGCATATTAAGAAGGACGTTTCTTTTGCCTTAAACATCATGTCCGTCCCTAACCGAAAAAAAACCCCGACATCATGACGTGAGAAAAAACTAAGTAGTGTCAGAGCACATACATTCTTGCTATACAGGTGAGCCATCAAAAGGCGCACACGTACAGGTGAGCAGCTACGTTTGACTATATATGAGATTCACAGGATCTTAATGCTATTCTGAAAAATAGGCAGTTGGCATTACATGACTTTTGTGTGTGTAGCCAGGCTGGAAAACAGAAAGAGAGAGGAAAGAGATTGGTTTGGGAACCACTGAAGAAACCAAACAACATATTGCTCTTAAGGACGCGTTTTTTTTTGCTTTGTAGTTTTAAGTGATTCCAGGGCGTGGCCATGGTTTTACTTACCATGACTTTTGACTATAACCAGGCAATTTACAAAATGCATTTTAAATGTTATGCACGGACGTTTATTGTGTTCTTAAAATTTTTATTTTTTTCTTGTTCTTTTTGTTGTTCATGTATTTGTTAAGTATATTACAAAGTTTGAGGGGCGGGGGGGAAGGATATAAAGGATAACAACTCAATTTCTTTAAGGAGGCAAAGTTGGCGGGGGTGATAGGATGAATTTGTTTATGTTTTTGTTTAGTGCACCATTGTTGTTGTTCTTGTTGTTTGTTTATCTAACTTTAGTTAAATAGATAAAACTACAATTTCTTACACATTATTAAATACATACACATTAATACATTTACATATATAGATATATATCCATATATAATATATTAATTATAAGGTATTGTTTTGATGCTATTTGATGAACATTTTAACGCGGTCTTTTCAATTACTACAATACGACAAAGTTTTCCAACCCCTGGAACAACTCAGTTCTTGGGGTTGTTCCTCTTGAATATTTATATAGAATATATTACTATATATATATATATATATATGTATATTTAGTTTACTGTTTGTGTTTCCATATATATGTATTGTGTTGTGTGTGTGTGTGTTTTTTAAGGGATTTAAATTCTATTTTTTTTCTTGCATTGAAATGTCACATGTTCTCTCAGGACTAACCTACTTCTATATACTAAATACTAAACTTAAGACACATACAAAACGAGATAGAGAGAGATAGAATATAACCGTCTCATCTGCATTCTATATGTATGCATGTATGTTCTACATATACATATATATATATAGAATAAGTAACTTTTTGTTTTATCTTTACGTGTTTTTTTTTTGGGGGATTTATGATCCTCTATATATCCCCCTTGAAATATGTCTTTGGAAA
This sequence comes from Drosophila austrosaltans, assembly GCA_035045865.1. Taxonomy (NCBI): domain Eukaryota; kingdom Metazoa; phylum Arthropoda; class Insecta; order Diptera; family Drosophilidae; genus Drosophila; species Drosophila austrosaltans. The sequence continues at coordinate 1,811,656 of JAWNOQ010000126.1, forward strand.
CAATGTGGCTGACGTGTTGGCTTGTTGGTATATCTTACGACGTCGCCTCTTGTTGTATTTACAAGTTTTGGCATGTTGCAGCACCGCTGGTTAAACGTATCTGGTAATCTGAGTATGGAATTCGGATAGGCAGATCTGCAATTGGCTAAATGATGGCCTTTCGGCTGGCATAGAAGCCCAACAATAAGCCATAATGGTAAAGCTGTAAAGCGAATAGGAAAAAGATACAAATATTTTATAATTAGTAAAAAAAATTTGATAGTTGGATGAATAAACATTGGATAGTACAAATAGTAATATAGTAAGAACTTTATAAAAATTGAAAAAAGCACAGTTTTAAATGAATTTACAGTATTGAAACTTCTTTTAAAAAAGGTAAAAATTAAAAAATAAAAAAGCAAATACACAAGAAAATATATAAATAATATATATATAATAAATATTGAAAGAAATAAAAATAAACAATAAATATTTAAAAAATATGTAGAAATAAAAAAAAATAAAAAAAACTCCTAAAAAAATGAAATAATAATTAAAAAATATTAAAAAAAAAAATAAATAACATAATTGTGAAAATAAATATAAAATATAAAAAAATAATAGAAAATAAAAGCACATAAAAAACACTGTTCAAAAATAAATAAAAAAACCTTAAAAAAAACAATATTACATTTACATAACCAACTGGAAAAAAAAAATTCAGAAATTTATTTTTGTAAAATTTACATGCAAACAAACCCATCGAAATAATAATTAAAAAATAATAAAATAAAAAAAATTTTAAAAATAATAAAAAAAAAATTGAATTTTAAAAAATAATAAAAAAAAAAAGATGTAAAATAAAAAAATGTAAAATAAAATAATAATGACAAATAAAAACCCCTCTCAAAAAAACAGTCTTTAAAAATAAATAAAAACCTTTAAAAAAATATATATATATTCAATTAAAAAAACCAAGTTGTAAAAATTTATTTTCATAAAATTTACAAAGTTACATGTTAACGCAGACTTTTCGAATAAATTTAAGTTGAATTCCTTAATAATTTAAAAGTACTTACAGTTCATCTGGGCAATTGAAAGGCTGAGCCAATCTATAGCCATCCTTAAGATAATGCTCCATCTCATAGGGATCAATTTCGGCATAGGGCAACTTGCCCAAAGTGCACATCTCCCACATTAGAACACCAAAGGACCAAACATCGCTGCCCTCATTGTAGTGGGACTTTTGCAGGGCTTCCAGTGATAGCCATTTGATGGGTCTATATTCACCATCGCCCAAGCAATTGTAGTCACCGGAGAAGAGATCTCGGCTCAAAGAACTATCTGTTAGCTTGACACGCAATTGATCATCAATACTAAAGGAAATGAATAAAAGGAATACATTGTTTTTTTGGTTAGTAAGGTATTTTTTCTCTTTCGTTGACTACTTGTTCTATTACAAGTACTTACACACAGTTTCTGGCTGCCACATCCTTATGGATGACACCATGATTATGCAAATGTTCCATGGCCATGGCCAACTGAGAGGCCATAAGAACTGTTTGAATAGTGGTGACACTTCGTGCATATGAAGGATCCTGAAGGAAAGTCTTCAAATTTCGTACACTGCCCGTGGCGGCGTAAAGAACAAATGGAGTGGCATAGTCCTCAATGGATATACCCAACACGGACATCACATTCGGATGTGTGGCCTCGTACAGCATCATGGACTCTTGGAGTAGGAGATTCACTTGCAATTGGCTGGCATGTTGCGCCACAGTCTTAACCAATACCTCCTGACAGTCGTTGTAAGTGCCGCGATAGATGCGCCCAAAGTTGCCTTCTTGGACGAGACAGGAGAGTCGGACACGGCATTTCTGGACTGTCAGCTCTTGGAGACGGCGGTTGAACTCCTCAGGCTCATGCTCATATTCGCGAAAGGGCCGCGTCAGTGTGGCATATGTGGGTGTTATAGTCGAGGGGCAGACATAGATTGAATTGTGGGCGGTCGACGAAATGGTGGGTAAACGTTGGAAACTCGATGTCTTGATCAAATGAACACCATTTGATGGATGTCTCTTTGATGGACCCTTGGCACAATAGGCAATCAGTATAAGAGTGGACACAAGGACTAAAGCCAGAATACCACCCACAATAAGGGTTATCAATCCACTTGCCGGTGGCACTAGATTCTCTCTCAACATGGGATCAAAATCACGTCCAGAGTTACCTCTACCCACAGTCACTGGTGGTTGCGGCTCAGTCACCACATTGCGATGCTTTTCCTTCTCCTGATCCGCTCCATTGGGTGCCAAATGGCCATTAGCCACCACATGCTCTTCATTATGATCCACATAATGGATATCATCGTGTCCCCCACTTAATGCCGGATGTACCACATCATCATCATCGTATTCCTCATGAGCACTATCCTGTTCCTCCTTCAAACAGATTTTCTTACGTTTGAATATCAAATTCGTATTATTATTCGTAGTACGATCCAAAATAACTTCCACATTAATGGTAACCGTGACTTCAGCATTTCGTGTACCAGAGCATTTGAGGGCTATACCCCAAGTTTGTGGTTCCGTGGGCACATCGCCAATCCGTGATATATTCAATAATGGTCGTGGCAATACATCAGTATCCGATGTGGCAATGTTAATGCTATAAGGCAACGGATGATCCACTAGGGATTGCCATGTAAAGGTCACATCACTGATATTCACCGGCACTGGGACTGCAAAATTTAAGGCATAATCATTGATGGCTCCTTCCCGCACATAGTAAAGCTCCGCTGAGACGCCTGAAAAGAACACGAAAAAAAAGGGAAACATTTACTCGCATGAAATTAATGATACATTTGAGGGAAAAGTTTTACGCTCAGTCACTGAATGCTCCAGCATAATCAATCACCAAGGATAAACAGTTTTCTTCTACTTGGCTCAAATTGATTTTGTTGGTATCATCCACACACACACACACACAGACAGATACACAAGCATACAAAAAAAAAGGCCAAATATCTGTCTCGACAAGACGCTTTAGTGACATATTGAAGGAGTTAAATGAGACAAATAAAACAGCTTGGCCCCGCAGGCGATAGAATATTGCATTTAAACTGATTGTCAATTTTCCGTTTTTCTTAAGAAACATTTTGGGGATTAGCAAACTAAACAAGAAACAAGTAACATGTAAACATATATTTCACAGTTAAAGCAATTTTTAAAATAAATTTGTTATAATTAGCAGACTCGACTTCTTGTAAAATTCTTTAATTAAGGCATTATGATTGAAGCAAGTTGAAAAACAATGCGAAGTTGCCATAAGTTTACGAAATGCATAATGAGTGAGGTATAGAAAAAACTATACCTAGTTTATTAACATTCGACATTACCTTTTTCCTTAATCTATTTTTTAGGTAAAAATTACGTATCTACAGGAGAGAATGGTCCAGATTAAGCACAATCTTACTTTTTCTTATCCTTAAGCTACAGTCAAATTAAAGAAATGCATGTGTAAAACATAATCCTAAAGGTTTTATAAACTTGAATTCAGAATGACTTATTTGGTTATTACAAATGATCTCTTTAGTTGAAGTTTGTCTCTTGACTGTTTTGATTCATTCGATTTTAACCAAGTTGTTCAAAATCTCCAAGAAGTTTCATAGTTTTAAACAATTTGTTTAACATTTTTTCATTTAAATTTGCTTTTTTTTAAGTTAAGAATTCTTTTTTAAAATTTTCTATAATTTATTTAATCTCTATCTTTCATATCTAAGCGCAGTTTGTTTTTCAGACGAAAATATTCAATCAACATAAATTTAAACATATTTTGAAGGGAATAGTTCACCTAATCAACAATTCTCAAAATTCTTTCAATAAATATTCTTTATTTCATAAAATAACATAAATTTTTTTTTTCTAATTTCTTAATATTAATAAGAAACACTTTGATGATTAAGTCTGTATTTTAATTATGGTGTGATATATACAAATTTAACAAGTGGAAAGATTACAAAATTATTTTAATATAAAATTGTTCTCTTTAAGAAGTTGGAATATACATATAAGAAGGAAATACTTAAAGGTTAGAAAATGTAAAGAGAATAGTTCAACTGACAATACAGAACACAAAACCTGACCTTAATAGCATATAAGCAAATTTACATCCAAATAAACCAATTACATGACTATGACTATGAATAATAATTAAATTAAGGTACTAGAGGACTTTTGTTTTAGTTTCTTTGACTGCTTTGCGATGTTTTTTTTGTACTAAAAGATATTCAGTGGGCGGAGCTGGCTTGTCTCTTTGACCAACTCCTGCCCTACTTCGATAGATTACCTAGTTATCCTTTGTCATGCAACATTATTTAAGCACATGCAACAGTGAAAGTATTTCCATAAGCTTAGCTAATTTTCCCTTCACAATCTGATTGATATGCAGCAAACCTAATCCAGTGTCCCCCTTTAAACAGTTTTTCTTGTTTGTAGCACCTGTCTAAACCCATATGCTTATCAGATAATATTTGACAGCTCTCTATACGTGTTCCACTAACAATGCACTTTTAATTAAATTAAAGGAAACCTTTTATTCCCCACAGCTGCAACAGCAACAGCAGCGGCAGCAGTTGCCTGTTGGCGCCTTGCTGCCACATTGAATGCACTTGCTGGTGCAACAGCTCGTGGCAGGGGCAAAATAAATCAATCAAATTATAAAAAAAAAAAAGAAAGAGCGGACCCTTTGCACACTAACCGAGAGACACGCACACGCGAGCATGCTGTGAGCATTTGTGTATAAATGAGTGTATGTGTGTGTGCGTGGGGGCGTGTCTGTTTTTAGTGGGCAGGTTAAATGTTCATGCTTAATTAATGTTGATGTAGTACGTATAACCATAATGGTTGTGTGTGTGTGTGTGTGTGTTGCACCAGTGAATGCGGTGTTTATTTTAGATTTTTATCGCAGTCGGCGTTGCAGTTACATTTTCTACTTGTACATTTTATTTTAATTTATGCCACTTATGTATGTATATATGTTGGCTATTCATAGGAGTGTATATACATATATATACACATCGTACTAATTAGTGGGGAACTCCACTTCTTTTCTTGCCTCACCTCCCTCTCTTTTCACTCATTCACATACTCACTTGCTAACTCACTCGCACGCTTCGTTTGCACTTTGAAAATGTAATTAGTAAGCCAGAAAGGGAGAGGAGAAAAAAAATTATGAAAATGAAAGAAAATGAAGGAAAACGCAACTGTCGCATAATGAACTTGTGGATAATGCAGAGGGACCTGCCTAGCCTGGGCACGGCAAGGGTTAAATGGGCCTCAGACATGTTATCGAGAGATGAGCAGCTCTCAGATAAACTGAAAGCAAATGAATCTACAACTTTAACTCCAGCCTAACCTCATGAAAGACAATTACAATTAAAATTCCCCAACAACCAACCCCCCTCCCCCTGCACCACCAATATCCACCCAATTAATGGACAAGTAATAGCAATTTATATTTTGATACTGAAAAAAACCTTCACATTAATTAGAGCCACAAATGAACTTACTTTTTCCGCCATGCCAAGAAAATCGATTTTTCATTATCATAAGAAAGCTGTAGAAGAAGAAGTGCAAAATCATGAAAAGGAAGCCAAGGAAACCCAACAAGAAAACATCGCGCAAGGTGCTAGACGAAATAAATACCAAAAAAAAAAAAAAGAGGAAAATAAAATTCCAAACTTTTCCACACTGACATAATTTTGTAACACGGAGGCAGGCGGCAAGTGAAAAGTAAAAGTAAAGTTTCTTTTAACAAAAATTTTCACAAAAATTTCTTTTTCTTTAACTCTTTAAATCCTGTTACGAATTTTTCTTTCTTTTCTTTTGACTAGAGCTAAAAAACCAATTTGAATTCATGGCACGACATCTATTTAATTTCAATTACAACCCTAAACCGAAAAGAAGGAAAACGAGTTAAAAAGACTAACATAAATCTTATGGAATTTTGTATACCCTTCCTTATGCTAGTTCTATAACAATTTGCTGCCTTAGAAAGTGACGTTTAGGAGAGTTTTGAAACCTGTAAAAGTTATTATTCTTAAAATTTCTTTAAATATTTATCTAAATTCTCAGAACTATCTGAGAACTTTTAAAATCTCGTAAAGTTTTTTGTTTTGAAAGAACTTTTGAACTTGTTCAAATGGTGCCTGGACTGATTTGACATATGCATGTAAAAATAGACGGAATCTTTAAGAATCATTTATTTTTAATAATCTTTTAATTTATGGACTCAGAATACAAACTTTGAATATTTTTAAGATTTAAGTCAAACATATTTGAAATCAACATATGAGCTCTCAACTGTGGCAAAAAAATATCCTTAAGCAAATAGGAACAACATAAAAAAGAATCGGTTTACTTCCATCCAACAAGTAAGCCACTTGAAAACTATAATAGCAGATCATTCTATATAAACCTTTCATATCTTCACCTAGATTTTCTTTCCTTGCTGATGCAATCTAAAGACCAATTAAAAGTCAATATATCCCTGTTTTAATAAAGAGTATAAAAATATACATACCAAAGCCCACAGACGCATAAACCAAAACTTCTACTTTTATTTCTTTATGCTATGTGTGTGTTTTTTTCTTCTTTTTTCTTTTTGGCTAAAATTTTTGCGCCCCAAAAATCTATCTGGGAACGTAGCTTTCAGCACAACCCGTCTGACAGTCCTAATTTATGCAAACGCAAAAAGCTGAACGGACCCAGGGACAAAGTCAGATTCAGATGCAGAAAGAGATTTTTGGTTTGGTTCAGTTTTTTTTTTTTTTTGTTGTTGTTGTTGGTGGGTAGTTTGGCTATCATTTTATGCTTTCTTAACATATTTTTTTCACATTGCGTCATTTTGTATGTATGAGAATGGTTGTAAGGGGGGGAAGTTTCTGTGGGGGATTTCGCAGGCCATAAATCCGAAATTGTCTTTTGACACATGAATATGTTGGGCATTAAAGTCAACAGACAGACAGACATACAGACAGAGACGATCCCTTTACCCCCTTTCTCCCTCTTTAACATAAGAAAGCAGTCTGAAAGCCAGACGACATTTTTATTATTATCAATATATATTGTACTATATGCGGCAATTTGAATGTGGGATGGGGGGGGGAGGAGAAACTGTTACTGATACTGATGATGACATTGTTGGGCATTGGCCTAGAAGGGACAACAGACAACTCTTTATCTTCTTTCGTCTCTCACATCACATTAAATTCATCCAGCGATTTCAATTTCGACCAAATTATATGTTGTGCCGCCGATTTTCCTTCTTACAAAATTGCAAAATTCAATTGGTTTCTTTTTTTGTTTCCCCCAGTTTTTTTTTTCTTTTTTTGTTTCTCATACCATAAAAGGTCAAGTGAAGAGAGCAAACCAAAAAAAAAAAAAATGTAAAAAAAGAGGTAAGGCAAGGTATGGTTAAGGTACGGTAATTTTCATGCCGAAATGGTCATGATTCGTGCTTGGCCAAGATGTTGTTGTCTGGCCAAACAACTTCACTTCACACAGCATTCAGAGTGAAAGACAAACAAGCCAAAGGACATAAGAACTGAACTCAACTCAACTTGACTCAACTGACTGACTGGAATGGACTGAACTGGATGGTTCTGAGTTGCCTGCGTTTTGTCTGGGCCTGTTTAAGGTGGCTGTCTCTCTGGCTGGTTGGCTTTCTGGCAACTTCATCCGACTAACCAAGCAGCTTCTACGGTAGCTGCCAAGTATTTCTATTTGTATTTCATCGCCCGAGTCCAAGGCAGCTGCAATTTATTTTTTGCCCTGTGCTCTGTGCGTTTTCCCCTTGTTTATGCCTTGCACTTCGTCTCATCGTGTATTTTCTTTTACATTATCACCTTCGATGTTGCGTTGCTGCTTCATCAATGATGTTCTTGCCCCTGGTCTGACCATAAATTTTGTACTCAGTCGTGCATAAATTATGATGCGATAAAAAAAAGAGGAAAAACAATGATCTGACAGATTTTCCTTCAACAAACTGTAAAAAGGTGTAAAAACTTGCTCCAGTAGCGGATTAAGCAACCAAATTTGTCAGGCCTCTACAATGTCAAAAGTGTTATAAATTCCAGAATGTTTTTGGAAAACTGTTAATTTTGATAATCTCAAGTATCTAATTTAAGATATTTTAAATGTATTTATGAGTAAGAGCTGGCTTTGAATAACGTGCAAAGTATTTCTAGATTCCTGAATTATGAATGAAATATAGGTCATCAAATAGCATCATAACGAATACTTCCTAAATATAGAATCAAGAATATTATCTTCTTGTATCTTGTTTAAAAGGCTTTCAAATTATTTTGATTTTTAATATGTATTAAAACTGTAATTTTATATAAGATAAACTTAATTCAACAGGTGTCATATGCTATTTAACGTTTACTGTATATTTTAACACCTTTTGAAAATATATTATTAATAGATATTCGTTTTAGAAGACATTGGATTTCGAAATTTTGAACTTTACAAATTAATCTATATATTTAACAAGGTCTTTAGAATCAGCCAATTAGCTTAATTTCTTAGGTAAAACCTGTTTTTTTTTCCACTTTCCTCAGTCCAGCACTGTTTTTACCTTTACTTTTATCCCTCTGAAGACCATTTTAGCTCTTAATTATTTCAACACTAAACTATGTAGGTATTAATCTTCTATTTTTTAAATTTAAGTAGCTATTATGTGGTAAGCTCCGAACCGAACCCACTTTATGGCATTTGGGTGTGTCTGCAGTAGCTAAAGAACAAGTGTGAGAATTATTGACTCGTAAAAATCAAAACAGGACTGAAAGAGTCTTAAATTTAATGTGATTATCTGGCCAAGTTAATGTGATTATTAACCAAAGTTGCGTGAGCGACACCTGCCCCTGGAGAAAATGCAGGCCAGACAAACCAATCAGTCAACCCCTAAAAGAAAATAATGAAAACATTTGAAAATTCTTCAAGTTTTTCCTTTTCAATTTCTGTTGCTTTTTTATACCCTGTAAGCTTTTGCGAAGAAGAGTATATGAAAAGAAAGGTAGTAGGTAGTATACAATATTATATAAAGGACCAAGTGTAACCTTAGTAATGAGTGAGTGAATGAGAAGAGCGAGTGCCGCTAAGAAGGACAACATTAAGACGATTTGTCCTAGGATATGAGACAACAAGAAAGAAAAGAAGGAATCACAGTTGGATATCGTGAAAATCTTAACTTACATAAGTATTAAAAACTTTCTCTTACTTCTCTACTTGGTACAGGGTATTTCAAGGACGAAACTCCATCTAAACATCTTAACGCCAGGTTTCTTTTCCTATGCGTGACATAATAAAATTTTTATCACTTTTCGACCTAAAACCTGGACCCAAAATCATGTCTCTCTCTCTCTATCTCGCTCTCTCTCTCTTCTCCGAGTGTTTTCTAGGCATTGCCATAAAATTTATGGAAAGTCATAAACCTGTGTTTCTCTGTGTGTGTGTGTGTGTGTTGGCGGTTTTGGTTGAGGGAGTACAGGTGCCGAGTGCCCTAGTTAGTTTAGAATTTTGTTGCGGTTTCGACTGTTTGGGTCAGCTTCTAATGTGCGTTGTGGCTTTTTTTTTTTTTTTGCATCATGGGTGGGCCTTTTGCTCATTTTGTATGGCAAAAGATTTTACTATATCTATACTCATATGTATGTGTGTGTGTGTGTGCTTAAGTAAACAGTCCAACTTCCTGTTTGCTGAAAATTTCGGGTTAGGAGGTAAAATTTATGAACAATTTTTGACAGTACCACAGTTAGAATAAGAGGAGTATTGGTGAGGGGGAAGGGGGGAACACCTCGGGGGCATTGTTGGGTAAGCAAACAAATCGAGGGAACATACGCACATACATACATATATGCATTCCTACACACACACACGGAGATGTGTGTTCCATTCTTCTTTTTGGGTTTTTTTTTTGTTTTTGTTTCAATAGCACCCCAGGGATGGCGTAATTTATGACTCTGACCGAGTGGAGAGACAAAGTAAGAGCAGCATTGAGACAAAGTGAGACGGAGTGAGAGAGAGGTAGAGGGAAAGCGAAATGTGCTGCTGCTGTCTCGGTATTGACTTTTTGGCCAGCTGCTCTCGAGGCCAAAAACCAACAAAAGGAACCGAAAAACACATAGAGATATATAGAGAGAGAGAGAGAGGGAGGAGAGAGAGAGAGGGATAGAGAGATTAGCACACCAGTATTATGCATTGAGTGTTGTGGGAGGGAGTTGTAGGCGTCGCGCGTTGACACCCTGAAGTGGGGACACCCATTGAAAACTTTTTCGGCTTTTATTTTTCTTCTCTTTTTTTTTGGGTCAAAAAGAATATGTTTATATATGTATATATTTGGGTCTTGTTTGTTGGCCCGTTTATTTGGGTTGTTGAAAAGTGGCCAAGGGGTTTTATCATCTTGTAAACGTGACGGTGCTAAAAAATATAACAGAGAAACCAACCAACAACAACAACAACTAACATTGACCACACACCAAGAGCAGAAGCTAAAAAGTGCCATTGTCTCTGGATTTTGCGGTTTTTTCATCACTCCGTCAAGTGAAAAGTGACATGAGAAACGTAATGCTTAAGAGTTTTAGATATAGATAATTAGCAAAGCTTACTGGGCAGTTAATTTTAGTGGGACAAGTGTTGTCAACTAATTAAAAGGCCACTTTGTAGTTGATTTCATGTCACTGATATACATACAGACAAACTTATTCATGCAAGAGGTCGTGCAAACAATCACAAAAGTTAATAATTAAAGTGAAACGAAATGAAAATCTAAGGTATATACAGATACGCAAACTTGCAAATTACTTAAGTTAATAGCCCTTCCGTTTCCTTATAAGCCGAGATTAATAGCATACTTTTTTGTGGTTTCCCTTTTTGTTGTTTAATATATTTGTTTTTGGAATTTATTGTTAACTAATTATGTAATTGGGAGTACAATTAATAAGCTTATGTATAAAATTATATCAATTTTAAACCTATTTAAAAGTAATGAAATGAGATGCAATCGTTTCATTGCAGAACACAATTGATGAGTTCAAAATGAAGGGCTATAAGTAACTTGTTAAGCTCAATGAGTAAAGCAATTCCCATCTATCTTTTATGAAAGTTGGCAGTCCCTGACTTCCTGACTGAGTAAACTCTTATCCATATACAACTTGGCAGTCCCGCCAACTGTTCTTTTTCCATTTCGTTTAAAGCACATGATACATTTAAATACAGTAACGGATAATACTTCTCAATATTAATAGTATTTTAAACTGAGAAACTTAATTATAAATACTCAAAAGCAAAATAGCTACCTTATTTATTCAAAAAAATAAACAAAAGTGCAATTGTTTTAATTGTCTTTTTAACGATTTCTAGCACTTACAATAATGAAGAGATTTCTCTTTTTTATACATATATCAGATCTTATTATATAAAATTGCTATATAATGTTCGCTTCATGTATCCATTACCTTTATCATCCTAGACACTTTTAGTCATTCATTCATAATTCATTCATATCAACAGCTACCACCACCCTAAAGGTTTTAAATATGTTAATGATAATGTTGCTAATATTCCTCGCACCTAAACCCATTAGCCTGTCTAAACAAACGCACACACACACTCATAAACACATTTCATGCTATCATTGTATAACAAAAGAGTAGAACGAAGGATGAGAATGAAGATGAGAATTGATAATAAAAAAAAAAAAAACGGAACATAACGAACCAGACAGAGAGGCCGTTAATAACCGCAACTAATGCACAGAAGAACGCATAACGAATTGCATTCGCAATGGAACGAAACGAATAGACTGTATGCCTGTGTGTATGTGTGTGTGGATGGGTGGGGGGAAGTGAGGAAAGAAAGGGCGGGGTTGTTGGAATGAATAAGTGAAAGAGAACACTTGAAAATGAATTTTTATAAATATACACAGAGAAATCATCGGTTAATTAAACTTAAAATAAACCGCACTATAATCAGGATTCTTGCGCCCCAACAGACATGTGGAAACTCTATCAGGCGTGACAGTAAAATTACCAGAGTTGTATCCACACTCGTCGTCATTCAGTCAGTCGTTCAGTCAATCAATTTGATTGAAGGCATAAATTATAAATATGTACACTTGGAGAAAAAAAAATTAATGAATATTAAACTAATTGAAAAATTAATAGTTTTTTTAAAGGAGTTCTTTATATAAGAAGGATTCCCATCTTAAAAGGAAGTTCTTTTAAACATTTTTATATGAATTATAGTAAAATTTATTTAATTAACAATTGCTATTAATTTTTTTTCAAGTGTAGATGTTGAGATTATTTATAAGAACGACATCTTTGAATTTGATTGGCATCAAATTGTTCGGAATTCGGCATGGCTTGTGATCGATCAGAAGAGATCGTGACATAAATAGGTCGATAGAGATTTTTCCTCTTTCTAACAGATGTGTATATAGATTATCGATTCCCTGAGGATTAACATCTCTTTTGAGAAAGACCGACTCATCAGCTGTTGTATCCCCATCATCATTGCAACATGGAATGTCTTTTGCGGCAACTTAAGTGCTCCAAATTTTTAATTACTTGCGATCATTGAAGCATCCTCTCTTCCCCCCCGTTCGATTTATCTTTACTTTGCTCCCTCTCTTTCTCTCTCTCTCTCTCTATCTCTGTTCTGCCAAGTGAAAGTAGTTTTTCCATTTGCGTGGGAAGCTACTACATCACTCCAGGGGATAAATGTGAGTCTGCGGGCGTGTGAAATTTTCCAATAAGTTGCCACTGATTGTAAATTATGGTTTTGCTCAAATACGTTTGGGGAGCCTGATAATTGTGCGGAAAGTTATTAACAATTTTTACAAATTAGTTCCAAGTCATCTAGCCTAAAACTTTCAATTCCTCATTTCTATATCAGTAGCTATTTACCCTTAGGTCCTGTTACACATATTTTTGTTTTTTTTTTGTTTTATTTTGTGTTTGCCGTTGGCACAATCAATTCCCTATCAAATGGCAGCCACACACGTTCAGGACTCGAGCAGCAATGAAAAAATTATTAAATACAAAATAATAAAAAATAATTTACGGCCTCATTTAGAGAGTCAAACTTCTGTGTAAGAGGGGTAGCAAACTGAAGAGGGGTGTGGATTCGTGTGCATGGCGCCCGCTCGGAATTCGCCAGCAATAAAAAATATGTGCCGCACTCTCAAGGGCCGATGCACAGTGGTAAGAGTATAAAAGAATATGTGAAGAAAATAGTTATATTAAATAAATCAAAGTGAAATATTTTGAAATTGTTTTTTATGTTATGAATGAACAAATTATGCAAGAATGTTTATATTTATTGAACTCTAATCTTTAAATATCTTGAAATATTATGAATTTAAAAAGAAACTAACTTTGTATTATATCATTTTCAGCAATCTCTTATAAAGATTTCAAAAAATATAGTTATTGAAAACTATTTATGTATGAAACATAACAACTATAAACAAAAAATGTTCGGATCTTATCAAAAAAGGTTTGTCTAAAATGCTTTAAAACGTTTTTTTTTTTTTAAATTAGATTTTCTTTATTAATAGAACTAAATATATATGTAATCGCATTTTAAAAGAAATTCTTCATATGATAATTTACAAGAAATAGTTTTCTTCCCTTTTAATGGTACTCGAACCACTGTCACGGTGTGTGTATTGAGGCATCATTGGAATTGTAGGCCTGCAGGCACATTGCAAGCTGAGCTGAACCGTCTCCGAGACCACCACCAGTCACAGTTAGTCGCAATTCCACCCCCTCTCTCATCCTCCTGTACTCTACTCCCGCTGCGACGAACGGTTGCAAATAAAGCACTCAACGCTGGTAACTTGGCAGGGGGAAGAGGTATGGGAATGGGACAGGGGACGGAACCGGGAGTCACCGGTCTCCGTCTAGAAATGTTTTTTTTTTTTTCTTCTCTTTTCATTTTTGGGGTGGGTGTCTGGGACCGGGCGTCGCGGCGTGCTCAAGTGCTTTGCCAGCCTGACGTAGCTTCACATTACGCTTCCGGGCCCCAGACCAGTCTCTGCGTTTTGTTTGCATACGCAGGACGAGGGTCAGGATGAAGACAGAGCGAGAGAGAGAGAGAGCAAGATAGAGAATGGAATGGCAGTAGCAGGCAGGAGTAGGCACAGGGGAACTGGAATTGCTGGCTGCTGTTGCTGTTGTTGTTTCTGCCCGTGTTTGCACGACGCATTTCTGGTCCATTAAGTAGCGTTGTTGTTGTTGTTGTTGCAAAGGTAGAGCTGTTGTCGGCCCTGGTATGCGTTTGTCATTGTTGTGTGCGACTTTTCTCACTTTTCGCTCTGGCAGAGGCATGAGTGAGTGCGAGAGCGAGGGGAACAGGGAGACAATACAAATGTGTATCCACAAGATACAATTGCTTTTTCTATTGCTTGCCGCACGCGTCAGTTGATTTCTGGGACTTTTTTGTTTCTATTTACTTAGTCGTTTTTGTTGCAACAACCTAAACTGATGCATCTGCCCTGCCCTACGCCCGCTAATCATGATCATGGTGGGAACATTTCTTTATTGGAACAAGAGTTAATTAAGCTAAATGGCAAATATCCTGCGCCTTCTTCACATATCCTTTAATACGCTTTATTGTTTCGAATAAGCAAAACCTTAATGCAAATATCTTGTCAGTTTTTCTAAACGACAATGGACGGTCATTAACATAATTTGGGCATTTTCATTTTCATTTTGGGTTTTGGCCATCTTCAAGGATTATCATAAATTTATGCCAACATTTTACGAATTAAGCTCTGCTTTGATTTATGTCCACAAAGTGCAAAATTTATGTGGGAAAATGGCAATAGAAATTTAGTATAATTTTTGTTCTTGTTCTTCTTGTTTATATATATACGTCTATATGTATCTGAGCGAAACTTTTGCTCTAATTATTAAAACAAAAATTGTTTCGTGTTGTGTTTTTTTTTGTGGTCACATAATAAGCTTAAATATTTATTACAATTGCCACCATAATTTTTCGCAAAATTTCATTTAACTTTTAAACACATTTACCATAAAATAATTTAAGTAACATTTTAATAATGAACGAAAAAAAAAGTTGAAACAGTTTGCAGACAGAAAAAGTTTGACTTTTTGATCTAGTAAAAATATTTACACAAATTATTTGGACCAACAAAAACACCTTTACAACGTAACAATAAGACTTACAACATTTGTTTTTACAATTGGTTCAGTTTGTGTTATTTGTACATATTTTTTTTTGTGTGACTGTTTGCACAAATAATTTGAATTACTTAATTTTTTAAATAAACTTTTAAATAAACAAATATGTAAAATGCTTTTGACTTGAATTGAAAAAATTAAACTAAATGTTTAATCTAAGGATTTATACGGAAATGTTGAAAATTTCGGGAAAAAAGGTAGTGAAAATTCTCTTATTGATGATTTTTTGTGTAATTTATTGATTAAGGAAGAGAGAAATAAGAGAAAATTCTTATTTTGATGTTTTTTTATATATTTTATTGATAAAAGAAGAAAGAAAGCAAAGAAAATTCGTATTTTGATGTTTTTTTTTTTGATAATTTATTGAAAATGAAACTTTTTTCCTTTCTAAATCGCATTCCGGCTTGTTTCCCATTTGAACCAAAAGTCGATAAAAGTTTATTTAAATATATTTTTGGCCATTTGACTGCTAAATTGTCTAGACAAATAGTTTAAATGAATAAAGCAATTTAAGTAGTACAAAAACTTTATTTAAATTTAATCAAATAAATGTTTTTTATGGAATATATTTGAGCTTTCTTTTCTTAGTTTCTTACTCTCCATTTCCATATAAAAATGATAAACAATTTCTCAACATTCAACCAAAGCGAAGAACATTTAAGTGATTAACCAAAATCCACACACTCACACACATGTGTTTGCCATCAAAATTAAAGAAAAGATAAAAAATAATTTGTGAAACATTAAATCCCCGCACTCCTCATAATGGATGCAACAATTTGTCTCTAGCCTAATAATTGCTCACACACCCATTGAGAAGAATAGAAAAGGAAAATAAGACAAGTTGTTTCTATATAAAAAAAAACTGGAAATTTCGAAATCAAGTCAATTGGAAATTGTGCAACTCATTCCGAATCTCAAAAGGCTGGGTTAGCTTCATACTTTATGGGGTGGTGGGGGATTGGTTGGGGACTTTTTGGTTTATGGGCGCTGGCTGGCCTTCCGTTTCGTGTCAAGCAGCCACCAATCATGCAAAAAAGGCAACCAAATGAGGAAGAAAAAAAAACATAAACAATTTAAACTGATTAAATTAATTTGATAACAAGTTGGCTGCATTCAGAATGGGAATAAGGGAATTGGGGAACTAAACACTTGAGATATGAGAAAAAGTCTTTCTATACATTTTATATACTTCGCTCTTTTGGGGGTGGCATAAAGAATGTTGCAAGTTGTGTGTGTGCGTGTGTGTGCGTGCATTGCTAAATTGGAATGTGAAATATGATTTTAATTTAAATAAATTTACTTTAATTGCTTGTCGAGAGAGAGGGGGGAGGGAAGCATACATATTTGGGTGGGCGGCTCAAAAACCAATTAGATAGATAGATAGACGTATTTTTCCAGAGATACAAATGAGAGAAAATTTCTTGACCATAAATTTGTTTTTTAGTTTTAGGCAAAATGCACACAATTCAGATAAGTTGATAAAGTTGGATAATAAATACATTTTTCATACTAAAGAAATATTCTTTGAAATAATTAAATTTAACTTCATTGCAGTCTGTCTTCATTTAAAAAACCCAAAAAGTGGTTTAAGCTTAAAAGCTATCAATGTCAATAAATTCTTTCAATGTGGTTGGCAATTGGAATTGAATATACAAAAATCCAAACTAATACACTAATCTTGTGATTTTGTTGGCATTTAAAGAATCATTTTTGCGTTTGCAATGTGTCTCTAGGCAAACTAAACAATAATTTCTGTTAAGATTTGTTTAAAAATGTCATTTAAACTTAAGTCAATGATGAGAACAGTTATATTTGAAGTTAACATAAGACGTTTTGATTGTATAGGGATCCTTTTCGTTTGTTTAATGTTTAAGATGAGAAATTTATCTGTATGTTATGAGTATTAACTTACCATCAGGACTATCAGGTTTGATGCTTCCCTTGGTCTTAAGTACATATATCTTGAACTATTAAAATTAAACTTTTTAAAGCTAGAAAAATCTCTGGCTACTTAGATTTGCCATTCATGAATATTTTAAGGATTCATCAACTGTTTTGGCTGATTTAATTATTATCCTAAAACTAATTAATTTGTAATTTATATATATATATTATATATAGTTTATTTTATAGGTATATTTATAAGCCAATAAACGATACTCTATTTAGTGTAGGCAAAGTCTGCTAAAGTTTATTTCAATCCAAGACTCTTTTAATATAAAAGATCTTCATTATTTCTCTTTCCTAATAACAATGACAGAAAATAAGATATATTTGATAAGTCTACATATTTAGAAAATGATCAAAACTCAAACCAACTTTATTCTTTTCTTGAATAACCGGTATACCGAAATAACAATACCAAGTAGAACCGCTTAGCAGGCTACATTATAATAACTCATTTTCAAAATTTCTTAACTTTAACCTTATAAGTTGAACCTTCATTTAAAACTTTTTAAATAAATCAAAAACTATCTCATTCGAACTATCATTAGACCTTATAAACACAAAATGTTGATACCATTATTATAAAGGTTCTTGATCCCCACGATGCCACACCAACTTGCAACCATTCGTTTCGTCCTAACCATCTGTATTTGTTGCAAGTCACGTTTTCTAATGTCTATCAACAACTTTTTTTTTTTTTTTGCTAATCTCTAAGCATCTCTGAAGGACGATTAAACCATTGACATTTTCACACTCTGTCTGTCCTTATATTTCCCGATTGTTGCCAACTCACGTTTGGCTAATAAAAACAAGAACATTTGGAAAAGTGTCTAAAAATACTTAGCCATATACCCAAAATGATATTTTGCCAAGTAATGTGAACTCAATTAATGAAAAAAGAAGCAAAAGTCTTGGCAAGAAATAACGCAATGTGCGTGGCGAATCATTTCTTTCCGAGAATATGAGACAAAATAATTAAAAAATATATGTGTATGGGTATACTTATACATATATGTATATTAAGTATGTTTGTATGTCTGTGTGTGCTTGTGGCAAATGCATTAGCTTGGCCGTCTGCATGTCGTTTACCATGTCTAAGAGGAGCAAGGGGAACGCCAGCTTAATTGGCAAATGAACAAGCGATGCAATGACTCTGAGGATGATGATGATGGTGATGACGACGAGAAAGGATGCTGTGACTGTTGCTCTTGCTGATGATGACGAGCACGATGACGGGGCCAAAAAAGGCCAAACAACATGTCGAGACATTTGCAACATTTGTGCAAAATCTCAGTTGCATTTCAATGATTTTAATTACCACATACAAAGGGGGTGGGTAGACACAACACAACACCCAGTCACACACGTGTCCGCCAACCACCAACCAACCACCCAACCACCTACTTCTCCCTATCGGTTTCGATTTCAAAGTTTTAACTTCTCTGCAAGTCATTGGCCCTTCATTCAGTATCTAACCCTTACCCCCATCATTCTCTCTGAGAGTAAACATTTTACACTTGACAAAAACTGAACAAAAATAATAAGGTGAAAGAAATAATATTGGTTATGGTTAGATGGCCACGCCTCTTGCGCTTAATTAAACCGCTAAATGGCTTTAGCGGATGCGGATGCGGATGTTGTTGCAACACAGAAAAATAATAATAATTGAATGAATTTAAACTGATTTTATGGCCTCGAAGCAGTATAAATCTTACTAACATGAATTATCCCTAAAATATGGTTATGAAATTTGTCAAATCACAAAAAACAAAAAACCAAATTTAAACTATGTAAAGAAAATAATGTTTTTGAATCTAAATATAGACAATTAAAATATAATGTGATAAAAAAATAAATATATATAAAATATATATCGTATTCTCAACAACTTTACATATCAAAAAACCCTCTTTTCTATATTATTAAGTTAAATGAAGCAAGCAAGTCGTCCCTGCCGACATTGTGTATACTCTGTACCAACTAGGTATTGTATTAAATGAAGTCAAACATCCTCGAAATAGCAATTAATTTCATAAATAATTTTCTTTAACATGCCGCAACAGAGCACGCATGCTATCTCGCTCACTCTTGCCAGCCAATGTCGCCCTAAGCGCTTCAGTACAAAACGCATCAACGTATATCTCCAATATTTATTGTCCGATTTCGACTAAATTTAGTCAGATTATGCCCTTTGGCCATAATATTAGGTGTGCCAAATAAGAATGTGATTCCTCAAAAACTGCTCTAATAATTAGTTTTTTCTGAATTGCGGGGGCGGAAGTGGGCGTGGCAAAAATTTTAAACTCTCTTGAGCTGCGTAGTCACTAGACAAATGATCGAACAACCTCAAAATCGCAATCAATTCAAAACAAAGTTCCCTTTTACATGCAGCAGCAGCGAAAGCATGCTATCTCGCTCTTTCTTATCTGCCAATGCCGCCTTGGCATTTTAGTACAAAACGGATATAGGCATATCTTCGTTTATTGTCCGATTTCAACAAAATTTGGTCAGTTGGTCCAGTTTGGGTATATAATTAGGATTACCAAGTAAGAATACGATATCTTGAAAGCAGCCCTAGTTATCGTTTTTTTTTAAATTGCGGGGGCGGAAGTGGGCGTGGCTAAAATTTGAAACAAACTTGACCTGCTTTGACATTAGACGGATGCTCACACCAAATTTGGTAGCTCTAGCTCTTATAGTCTCTGAGATCGCGTGGCTCATACGGACAGACGGACAGACGGACAGACGGACATGTCTCAATCGACTCGGCTGTTGATGCTGATCAAGAATATATATACTTTATGGGGTCGGAAACGCTTCCTTCTGCCTGTTACATACATTTTAGCGACTTTAATATACCCTTTTACCCTATGGGTACAGGGTATAAAAAGTCGAATTCATAATTATATTTAATAATTCAGTGAGCTATTTTAAGTCATTCTTTCCTTGGATTCCTAGAGGTTGGAGATTAAGCCATTGGCTTGGTAAGACAATACTTCAATGTCTTCTAGAAGAAATTTTAGCAACTTATTTATCCATATATTTATATAAACCTTAAAGAAGATTTTTAGATGATTTATGTATAACATTCATCAGGATAATACTTGTAAGGCATAAAAATAGATTTAGATATACTCCATTAACATCAAAAGAAACCTTATATTAATCTTTTTAACAATAAGAAAACAGTTTGGGGGAAAAATGAAAACAAATTAAGAACCAAATCCGAAACCTTAAATCTTACAAATACATTAAATCTGCTTTAAACTGTTTCTTTCTATAGATTTGTCTATTTTGACTACAATAAATAATGAAATCGCAAAGAAATGTTGTTTGTTGTGGAGTATTTAAGAAACAATTGTGAAATTTTAAACAAATCAAGAAAATTATGATCAAGCATACTACTATAAAATTAAAAATATTTTTTTTAGACCTTTATGTGTTCTTGTTACACCTTATTAAGTTTTATCTAAATACATTTGGGAGTTTTGTGAGTGGAAAACTGTGCGACAAAAAAAAACCGTTCACCATGTAAAGTCCTTTGAAAATGGTCTCCGAATGAGATTGAAATATATTAAGAAAAGAAAAAATTGGTTTTCGACACTAAGCGGACCTACAATGAACTATCAATGAGGTTCTTTATGAACTTTTATAAAATGTTTGTCTTTAGTCCCTTAAAGAAAATTTAGTTTAAATAGCAGTAGATCAATTTAGTTTCAAATAACATTTCTTGTTTAATTTGATTTTGTTTATTTTGAATTATATATACGAGAAGTCTTTTATATTTACTAGATAAAGCTACCTAACAGTAATGGTATGCATATAGATCTCAAAAGATCTATTTATGCATATATAGACTGTATTAATCGTAAAAGTACGCATATGATCCTAAGAGATTTATATATAGAATGTACTAATCAGAAAAGCCATTCCTTAAAAAAAAGAGGAATAAAACAATTGCCATTGCAAGAAAAGTGAATTATTTAAGAGATTCTAAATTATTGTTAAGCAGAATTTAGATACGTTAGAATAGTTACAAAACAAAGTATTTTAGAATTTCTACTTCTCTATCAAACCATGTAAATAGAAAAGTCTTTTACCAAAACCAATATAAAAATCATAAAGAGCTTATTCAACAGATTGTTTTTTCTTCTATAACATCCTTACTTGGAAGCAAACAAATAAGAATTTTCCTTAGTATTTAGCTGCTTCCTTCTTATCTCTATTTTTTTTCAGCGATTGTAAAATCATAATCCTCTCAAACAACCTAAATGAAAAAAATAAAAGTGTTTTACGAGGTGTCTGGACTATAGAATTTATAACTTTAACTCGACATGCGTTTTTATTTTTTATTTCTTAAATGCATACAAAATAAATCAGTAGCAGAAAGGCAAACCAAAATGGAGGAAAGTAATATAAAATCTATGTCGAAGCCATAAAACACATGCAAAGTGTTTGGAATGGGATGGAGTGTGAACAAGAATAGGGAATAGAAGGAGGGGGAGTGTTAGTGGGAGCGGAAAGAGCAGCAGACTAGCCAGCCAGCCAGCCGTCAAGAGGTCGAAAGATATGGAAAAGTGAAAATACAAAAAAAATTATCAAAAATTATGTTGTAAAATTTACAACACTCGAGAACGACGCTGATGATGATTATGATTATGGGTGATGACGATGGCGTCGTACGCCTGTGCAAACAGACCATGTGATTGATGGCCAGAAGGGAAAGGGGTGCCTGACATTCGTTGTGTCACTTGTGAATAACTGTGTAAATATTTAAACGAGTGCAACTGCAACGAGTGACTACTACCTACAATACATAGAATGACTATACTAATCAGGCGCTTATCTCCACCGATGGCTACTTTTATCATAGAGCGCCAGCCAGACAATCAATCAATCAAGTGTGAAAGGGAGAGGAGAGGAGAGAGAGAGAGAGCGACGGAATAGTAGTGCCTAGTAGTAGTTGGGCACTTGATGTGATGATCTACATACAAGTTGTTGTCGAGTGGAGGGTAAAAATTTATTTATTAGTTGTGTCAGCCGCGTGTCAAAATAAAATCACAAATTTAAAGCCATTAATCTGTTTTCTTTTTTCCTTTCTTTGTGGAGAGAGGCAAACGGGATCGACTCAAGGCCCTAATACCCTCTCCAATTATCCCCCCCCCGTAAAAGCAAAAAAAAAAAAGTATATAGCGTTGACAGCTAGCGAGTTGCATGCCTGACCTAGTTTCTCTTCAGAAACCTTTTCGTAGGTGTCATTTTTTTTCTCTCTACTTTTTTTTAGCGGTCTGTTCAAAAAGCTTATGTGGCGGCTGGGCGGATACCTCTCCTCCTCTTTGTGTGAGGTGCACATCAATTAAATTGTCAACCCACATGCACTATAGGGAAAAAAAAGGGCAGGAAGAAGGAACATGTGGATAGGAGAAGAGTAATAGAAAGAAGATGGTAAAGTTTTATGCAGCTATGGTGGCATTTACTGTTCGTTAGATATTCCTCATTCTCTCACACTTTCAATTCTATCCTCATGTGTGTGTGTGAAGTGTGCCAAAAGGACACTTCAAATTTCTTGTGCCTTCGGACTATATATAAACCATGTCAGGAATTGAAAGCTGTCATGGCTTGGACCTGAACTGGGTTGGGCAGAGCTCGTTAGTTAAATGAGCGGCTATATATGACCAAAGAGGTGCCAAGTACCAAAAAAAAAAAAAAAAAGGATAGCATGGACATACGTAGCTCGAACTTATACAGGAGATACAATATTCTATGTGAACTTTAAACTTTGACAAAAATTTAAGGTAAAATAAAGATTTATAACAACTTTCACCAAAGAAATGTGCAAAATGTAAATGAAAAGTGGAACAAAAGTTGGATAAAAATTATTTGTATTTTACGGTAATGAATTTATAGGCAATGCAATGAAATGCTTTTCTTTGTTTCTATCTACAATAGGAGTTTCTTTTATATAATTTCAAGCTAAGATATTTAAAGATTAAGAAATAACTCTTTGTCCTGCTAATTGATTTTCTTTTATATATGTAATATAAATCTAATTCTTTATGTTTTATCTACAACTTTTTAGGTGAGGCTTATTGTTTATTTAAGCAACAGTTGAAAGTATTTCAAACATATTTTGTTGATTTGACAAATATATTAAATTCATCTTTAATCTTTCATTATTCATTTGATTATGTTTTAAGAAATTTATTAACAATAATGTTTTGTTTTGTTTTCTACTTGTCAACCTTATAACCCAACAAAAGCGATGTGCAAAAAAAAAAAAACAAAACAATTTTTTCCTTATTGTTCAGAGTTTTAAAAAGTTTTTCTTTTCATGAGCACAATCTTTTGGTATGATACAAAACAAATAAGTAATCATTTATAACTTATCTAATGGAAAATTCTATATTTCCATATACAAATTATATTGCATCTAAAAAAAACAAGCAATTGTTTTTCAAAAATTCTAAATTTTCTACTTTTATCCTAAGCTAACACGTCTCCTAACATATAAAGGATGTCAATCTAGATGATAATTCTTTTTCTGCTTTATTTTATTTATATACTTAATTTCATTTGTTGTTTTGATTCCATTTTGGAATCTGGACAGATATACAAGCGTACAAATGACAAATTTCATAGCCAAATGTTGTCAAAAGTTAGTTTTGATCAATAGAAAAGTTCTTATATATACATGTATATACATCATACGTGAATTTCACTAAATATATTTAACTAAATCTTTCTATCATTCTCCATTCCTATTTTTGTTTATATCTTATTTGTTAACTAAAACTAAAAACTCAACACTCTTTCCCTACAATAAATA
Source organism: Drosophila austrosaltans (assembly GCA_035045865.1). Lineage (NCBI taxonomy): Eukaryota > Metazoa > Arthropoda > Insecta > Diptera > Drosophilidae > Drosophila > Drosophila austrosaltans. Next base: position 1,835,679 of record JAWNOQ010000126.1, read on the forward strand.
TTTGTTTAACCTTTTTAAACATTTTAACAAATGTCTTTAAGTTTTTTATTTCGTTTTTCATGTAACTTCAATTTAACAACTTTGTTTTTATTGCTATTTTTTAATAGGAATTCAATAATTTTACATAACCAAATGACATTTATACCATAATAAAAATCTTAAAAATTTCAACAATGTTTTATTTTTTTCTACAAGCTTCAATCAAATGGTGATTTAAGTTTCCAGTTTTGTTGTTGTTGTTATTGTTTTTTCTTTTGCTTTTTAACCTAACCAAAATGCTTAATGATGACAGCTAAATGACGGACAATTGTTAAGCCGTAAAACAAAAGGCTTTTGTATACATTATCGTAGATATATATTAGCATAAAAGATATTTAACATTGTCTAGCAGCCATTCATTAGTCGCACACCCAAAAAGAAGAACACCCACACACAGACACAGCCATATATTCATTCATTCAATATATATCTATGTATATATATATTTTGGGTATATATTTAACTTACCGATAAGCCGCAGAACCTCGTGCAAATTCAAAAAGATGTTCAAATGTGTCTGTCCACTGCTTAGCAGAGTCAGAAATAATCCAATTGTAAAAATTCCTCTCAAGTTTTTCTCCATTTTACTTATATTTTTTTACGTTATTGTTGTTGTTTTTGTTATTTTTTGCACTTTAAAAACTTTAAGCTTTTTCCTCCAACAGTTTAAAGAATTTTTAGTAGTTGTTGTTGTTGCTGCTATTTAGTTGACAAGTTTTATTTTATATATTTTTCTTCTTTTTCTCGTTTGTTTGCTTGGCACTCGGAAAAAATTGCACTTGAAAATTCAGTGAATTTTTTATTCTTGGTTAGATTTTATTTTTGCATATTAGATGATTTTGGCCTTTTTGCCCGCCTCTCTTTTTGATATCAAGAATTATTCTTTTTATATCTTTTTTTGTTTTAGATGCACATTTTGAATTTTCAATTTGAATTTGAACGTTACGTTGCACTTAATTCAATTCCCTCAATCTGACATGTGTGTGTAGAAGGCAAAGTCTTCCCGCTATGGAAGTGTATTCATCCGCTAACGACAATTCGATGCGCGACCCGTGACGATACTGACGGGATAAAAACAAACATTTGCCAACAAAACGCAACTGAAGTTCACTTCTGCATACACAGATACAACAGCAAACACACAGATACAAGAGCACAACACAAAGATACAATGGCATACATGTATGAAGCAAACGGCATACATGTTTGATATCTATCTCTTGCAGGACATAAGCCGTAGCATAGAATGCAACATGTTTGAAGCTACAGCGGACTTGCATGACAAACATAAAAAAAGACAATTGGAATTAAAATTGTATCTATACTGTAGTTATGTGGGCGGTTAAGTTTGAAATTGACATACCAAATATATTGGGATAGTGAATTACTTTATTAAATGATAATGTTGTTTCATGGGGAGACTAAGTCACTTTTATAAACTCTGGAGGGTTCTCATAAGTTGATTGTTGCTAAACATATGTTGCTATACATATATATTTAAAAAACAACTAGCAAACTTGGTTATATATTCGTCGGAATAAAGAAAATGTATTCAACAAATTAAAAATTCAATCATAGATCACATAAACGAGATGAATTACATACTAAACCTCTCCCTATTTCATTAAAATTTTCTTTAAACTCTAATTTATATAATCAAAATTGACCCATGGCGTGCTTTACCTTAAGGATTTAACCTTTTATAAATTTCAATCATGTTTATCCTATTTGAAATGCCGTTAAATTAAAAGGTATTGATCGTTTGGTTATCGATAATTCAATACGACATAAACATACATATTTCCCATTCAAGGCGAACTAAAAGATAACTGATGATCCAAGAGAGAAAGGCAGCATCAAAAAGAGTGGATTGCATATTGAAAGCGACCTCTGGCGTAATTTCTAGGTACTCAAATGAGGGGAAATTTAACATTCCCCAACGGGTGAAAAACAAGCAATGAGAATAACAGTTGCAGGGGTTACATTTTCATCAAACAAAATCCACATTTGGTTTAAAAACTTTTCCATTTGGAAGTATATTATAAATAAATATTAGAAAATATATATGTTTTGACTCATTATTTTGTTTCTACAAAACCATTTTGATGCGCCAATTTAAACACTTACATATAAAATTAATTCCTAAATTATAAAGTGTTAGGTTGAAAAACTAGCTAAGGCACGTAAAAATTCATAAAAAATAAATGTATTATGAGCCGAAGGCCTTAGTTGCCAGTGCTTGTAAAATATAGTTAGGTTGATAGTTTACAACTATATCCTACACTTTAATAATAATAATAATAATAATAATAATAATAATAATAATAATAATAATAATAATAATAATAATAATAATAATAATAATAATAATAATAATAATAATAATAATAATAATAATAATAATAATAATAATAATAATAATAATAATATGTATTATGATTAACAATTTATCAGAAAAGTATTGTAATGTAAAGTATAAAATCCAAATCTAAGAACTGTTGAATACTATCGTAACTTGAGAATCAGTAAGAATTTTACTCAAATATATAGTAACAATTTCTACAACAGACATTAATTTAGTAAACTTCTTCCATGTTAAAATGAAGCAATCAAAGTCCCTGCCGACATTAAGTATACCCTGTACCAACTAGTAACATTCAATAGTAACTGCAATCAATACATTCGTTATGGCTCAATTGGTTTTTAAATATATTGGTGCATTGATACTATATTTAATCAATCAATTCAATGGTAACTGCAATCAAGGTACATATTAGACTTTAAAAAATTAAATAATTTTTAATTAAATAATAATTAATGATCTTATCTAAATTAAAATAATACTAGAAGGACTTCGGCCGTGCCGAAGTTTGTATACCCTTGCAAACTGTTATTTAACAATTTAAATATATACACATTAATAATGTGACAAAATCATTAGAAAGCATATGAAACAAGTCAAACCTACATTAAATGTTTGCAGCATGAGAAAAAAAAGTAATTCGACAAAAAAAAATTTTTTTGGCCCGATTGTTCCTATAGGAGCTATAGCATATAGATGACCGATTTGTCTGAAACTTAGCACAGACATTTCTATATATACTAAACTTCCAAAAACCAAGTTTCGTGACAGTCGCTTTCAATGACCGATCGTTCCTATGGGAGCTATATGATATAGTCATCCGATCGGGATGATTCCGAGATATACAATGCCTGCAGCAAAAAGAAGCCTGGGTGCAAAATTTCAGCTCTGTAGCTTTAAGGGTCTCGGAGGAGAAGCTGTTGATCCAGACAGACGGACAGAAGGACAGACGGACATGGCTATATCAACTCAGCTCGTCGTGCTGATTAAGAATATAGTATATACTTTATGTAGTCGGAAACGCTTTCTTCTATGCGTTGCAAACTTTTGACCAAAATTAATATACCCTTGCAAGGGTATAAATATTTTATATAAAATATTTGATCTTTCACGTTAAATACGTAAAGTAAATACGTTCAGCGTCTAATTCAAAAGAACTTATTTCTGAATCGCTTTCATCGCTTTGTGTGTTATCTATTACAATGTTCTATTACATATATCAATTGTGGTTGGTTCTAAAAGTTCCAAAACTGCTTTAGGTAACATTTATATTCTACTTTGATTTGATTGTTGAATATTGGATACTCACAGTAAAGTGTTATTAAAATGTTGTGGAGTCTATCTATAATATCAAACTCAATATCCAATACTTCTACCGATACATACATGATACATACATGATACACCGTTTAACCCCATAGGTACAGGATACAAAAACTTGGGAAAAATTAAATTAAATGTATATAAAAAACTTATGCAATTTACATCCCATTTTTCCTATTCAATAGTAGAATAGAACTTGGGGTTCATAATAATCTAATGTTTGAACTTTAAAGCTTCCTTTCGAGTTCATCCTACCGAGTCTTTTGATTCTGTCAAGTTTTCTTTATATTTATTACTCAATTTCAAGGAATCAATTTATTATTATGTGTACTTCTTTATTTTACACAAATTTCACTTATTGTAGAATGAAATGCAAATGGAATGTACATATATGAAATTAATTTACATATAATTTATGGCAAAAAATGACAAAAGGAACAAAAAACAAATCACTAGGTTTACATTTAAGAATCATAATTGATTTTATAAGTTGCCTAATATAAAATTACAAACAAACATTGGAGAGTTGAAAATACTTCGTACAACTTACAACATAGACACTAAATGGGTCCAACCCAGATTACAAAGTTATATATACTCTAATATATATGTATGCATTTGTTGACACAAAACTTTGGCCTGCAAGTAATAATACTTGAAATATCCTAAAATAGAAGCTACTCCTCTTCTAGTTTCAATTGATCCAAGGAACTTAATGTTGTTTCAATTAACAAATTGTAATCCAATTCATTCAGACTGGCTTTGGCTGTTAAAAGATCCAAAAATGAATTCAAAGATGATAGAGTTTCAGCCGTGATATCTGTAAAATAAAACAATTGTTCAATTAATGTAAATTTTTTGATAAGAACAAAAAATATTTTATGGGACTTTTACTGGCAAACATTGATCTTTAAGTGCTTACCTACCAGGCTTGACAATGAAATGGAAATTTACCATATTGTTGGCCTGTGCTTGAACATAAAACTAGATATGGTCAAAAAAGCTGTGGTTAAAATAATAAATAGAAAAACCAAAAGTAATGAATGACAGACCACAGTATTTGGTTTGCCCAAGGCTAATATGAAATGTGAAATGAAAAAGAAATGTGTAATATAATAAAATGCTTTCAACTAAATGTAGACTCACCACTCCTGGACTGAGAGCGAGTGGATATAGCTGCTGCTGAAGATCTTTGATGTTGTGAGCTTTCTTGATGCTGACCAGATAGAATATTAGCTGCATGTTCTCGTCCACGTATCATAATGCTATCGGGATGTTGCCAGCATTTCAACAAACGTTGAGCTCTCTGCTTGGGCAGAGCTGACAACAAAGATAGCTTACGCTCAGTACCCAAAGGAGAGTCTTCAATATCTAGAAGAAATGAAAATATTAAATACTATTAGTAAAAATACAAAAGATCTAATCTAACTGACAAATCTCACCATAAACTATAGCCTTCATTACATCCACCTGCAATTCAAAGACATGATTCTCCACATATTGCAGGAACATATCAAATTGTAAAGCCCGATAGCCCAGATAGGTAAAGAATGAAGAGAAACCTTCTGGCAAGGGAAAAGCAATAGATTCAACTGCTAAGCAATAGCGCTCCAGTATTAGAAATAGTGAATGTTGTTGACTGCTGCCCATTTGGTCTCTAATAAGAAAACAAAGTTAATAAAATTTTCACTAAACTTAAAATACAAATTGCTTACATAAGCTGAAATCCTCTAAGCGTTTCCATACGAGCATCTAGTCCTGCGGCGCGGCAAACCATAGAGCAAAGTCCTCGGGATAATTCCAATTGGGCGGAGACAAATTGTGAGGCCACCGCATGCACATGAGCCGGTGCCTGTGAACGTTCAAAGAAAGTCTCCTTCAACCAACGGAATCCAGTATGTGGTTTGGATGAGTGTTTGACCAAATGAACACTTAGTTCACGTAGATACTGAAAAGATCAAATAGAAATTCTTTAATTGATCAGTTGCAAAGGGATTGTGATAATAATTAAACTTACCACGGAAATGACATGCTCCTGTTTGCTGGCCGTGCATCCCTCTAGCTCAATAAATGGCAAAACCTCATTGCCAAAGGGAAAGGCAGTGCCACTGCCATAGTCTCCGAAGCCACCGCCACTCGATGATCCGCCATCTGGGGACAAGGGTGTGGTGCAACGTGATAAAGCCTCTGGCTGATAGCAGGCCAAACTGAATATCAATTTCTCGGTAACCTGTTCGGCACTAAAACGTGGCTGCTCCTGTTTGGACGATTCGTTAAGTAAGTCCCACAAACGTGTCCAAATGTCTGTGCGATATGGTGATAATCTTTGTTGCGGTGAGAGTAACATCATGCTCGTATTATGCAATGTTTCATGTGAGAGACCCACATTGATATCGCAAACTTTTGCCTGTATTGGACGCGATGCAATGGCTGTGGTTAGCGGCAATAGTCTCATCAATGGTTTAGCTTCGTCGGGCAGTCCCTTAACAGCAGCCGCATAGCTGCCAGCCACCAATGCCTCCTTGAGCAAAGCCACAGTATCCAAAGATAGAGGACGCTCCAATATACTGCTCAATAGTTCGGCCAAGACATCCAAATCATTGGTGTGCAAAAGGAAATAATGTATAATGCTTATGCGATTATCCAAGGAGCTATCATTGCGAAATGTTTCAATTAAGTGTCCCCGCGGCACAGTGAGAGAAACCAAATCCAAAGTGGCCATATCATAGGCTAATGCTCCCCATTTTTTCAAGGGCACCAATTGGCCAAGTTGCGGACTACGTGTCAATGGGGCAGGGCAAACAATATGACACATGGGCTCATGCTGTAAGCCCACATCCAGAAGATGTACAAAAAATGCCGACGACACCAAAAGATGATGTTGCCCATGCAGGGCAAAAGTGGGACGCAAGAGACGAGCCTTTTGCCATGGCACACCAGGCATAACACAATGAACAACACAGCCATGATGGAGCAGCGTAACCGAATAGGCAAAATGTACATCCTGCTGTTCCGATTGCAGCATTGGTTGATATAGATAATAATGGCAGACAAAAAACATGCCCGAACTATCGGCCAAAATGATTAAATTCAATGAACTGTCGTGGACACGCAGAGGAACAGCATCATCATCATAACTGGGTGAATCCGATTGGCTTGTAGACCCTCCTCCTCCTCCTGGCAGCTTGGGCAAATTCAATGGTATATTAAGCTGCAATGGAAATATTGTAATTAATATAATGCCCATATGTGACTCATTTTATAAATTCAAGTGATTCATACTTTTACAAATTAAATTAACGTTATAGTTTTCTTTTCCTTTAAAATTCAACAAGTTCTACTAAATACTATCTAAATAGATGCTATGCAAGGGACAATTTTGAATTAATCCCAGAGTGAATTCCGATCATAATCAACTCAAAAAAAAAACGAGAAGAGTTTTATGCAAGGAATAGTAATAAAGCATTTAAAAGATAGGGGAGCACACCTTCCATTTAGTCTACAGGGTACAGGTAGGTCTTAGAGAGTTTTTTACCATTCGTAAGTGTATAACATTGAGTTTAGTTTATGGTTATATGTATACGGAAAGAAACTGTTGAAAGTAGATAGCAACTGAAAACACTATTCCCTTTTATTTATTTTTTGTGTTAAACAGCCTACAAAAGGCTCAAGAATGTGTATTATCGATTTGGAAGTTTATATTTTTAAAACTATTTTCTTGCTGTCTTTGAGATGAACTTTTGACAGAAAACATTAATGATGAACTTGATAGAAGCTTAGCACGTTATCAAAATTAATTGGTTATCTCTGATTTAATTTCTAAGTCAAATCTTCTTTTTACACTGTTCGTAAATTTTCAAAATCGGATTTTTATTGTATTTTTTTAATATACTGATTATCTGAGAACAGGGTTTTAGAATTTGTTATTAATCTGATTAAAAGTAATCTAGATTTGGTCGTTGAAAAAGTGGTTTCTCTTCTGTTTCTCCAATTGAAAATTTGAATACCTTTTACTTCAAATAACATTTTAAAAACTGTTGATCAACAAAATGCATGATCCGATAATAATCCAAAAATACATTTTTCAATACAAAATGACTGAGAGTTGTTCAACATATGCTTATCAAATAATATACTGAACCTTTTCGTAGTTTTGTTTAAAAGTTGGTTGTTTTGCAGTATTCATGTTGGATTCGTTTTTGTTATTAGATTGATTATTTTGAATATGAATAAATTTTTCTCCTGACTACTTTGTCATTAAATATTTGTATAAAAAATATATTTTTTTTAACAAACTATAGAACTAGAACTAAAAGTTAATATACTTACCACTGTCTCAGTGGGTTGCTTCTCATTGAATTGAAATGCTGTTAAAGTTGGACTCAATGTCGGCTTTGACTCGCCGCCAGCCTCCTCTTCCTCACGCTCATCCAACAGGCTTAAGCTCTTTGCCTTTGGCTTAAGATGGATATAATACAATGCCTGACTCTCGGCATCCCATTGAGCCCAGCTAAAGTTTTTCGCAAGAGTTTCATTGGTCAGCACTGATGTATCCAAGTGCCAAGCATTGCTCTCAACACCACCACCAGCAGGAACTTGGGCAGAGGTGATAGAACTTTGTTTCACTGTGCAGGTAAACTGCTTTATGGCTAAAAACCAAATTGGCGGAGCAAATTATTGAAGAGTTAATTCTAATCCTTAAATTAGAGTTCTTACAATCTTCATGCGTTAGCACTAGCAATTTATCTTGCCAACAAGTACGCGTGGCACTCTCCACGCGCCATAGAAATTGTGTCATCATTTGCCTGGGAGTTGGCTCTGTATTCAGTGGAGTAGCCTTGCCACCTTCAAGGCTCCTAACCTCCACAACAAATGCCTGATACAAGCCTTGTGTTTTCACTACATAGGACAGCAGGGTGACACTGCTGTTAATGCTGGCTTGAATCACCTCCAGGCAGCCCGGCAAGGTCCATAATAATCTCAATTGCTTTTTCGTTGCATGGAAATGGCCAATACAAGTCTCTTGTCGCTTAATGCCTGGCTCTTCCTCCTCATCGTATTCGAAAATCCAAGAAGTCAGTAGAGAACCATCCTGCTCCTGACCCAAGATCCGCCACTCATTGGCCTTTTCTGTATTAGTTAAATAATAATTAATTGTTTGCAAATGATTTGGTTATTACTTTAGACCTACCTTTGTATCCCTGGGTAGCCAAAAGGCCACAGAAATTTGCTGCTAAATTTTCCTGGCGCAGCATTGTAATTTTTATTCAACAATTTCGCATTTTCTGCAGACGAAACATAAATAAATCAATAAATCGCTACAGCTGTTGCTTATTAGAGTGCCCAAATGCGGCTAAAATACCAAAAACCGGTGCTGCCAATCTAATAAAATTCAAATGTGGCGCGTAAATAATTTTCTTTTCAAAATTATTTTATTTTAGACTTGAGCATAAAATTGGCAACAAAACTATGACTCTAAAAGACAGAATAGAGCCCAATATAATAATTTGTTAATTAGTAGCAGCTTTTTACATATGTAAATATATTTACAAAAGTATGGCAGCTCCATTTATTTTTCAAACCGTTATGTTTTGTGAAAGAAAGGAAAGAAAAAAAGCAAATTGCAACTAAAAGAAAGAAAGATGCCCAGCGAAATAATTACTCTACAATTGGGACAATGTGGCAACCAAAGTAAGAGAATTGCTTTTATTATCAAATCGCTTACATTATAATTTTCGTTAAAGTTGGCTTTGAATTCTGGAAGAGATTGTGTCTGGAGCATGGAATCTCTCCCGATGGTGTACTGGAAGATTTTGCCACAGATGGTCAGGATCGGAAGGATGTGTTTTTCTATCAAGCCGATGATAATCATTATATACCGAGAGCTGTGCTCTTGGATTTGGAGCCTCGAGTGATACACAATATTTTAACTTCGCCATATGCCAAGGTAAGAAACGAAAGATGAGCTCATTGATAAAGATGGCGTAAGACCTATGACGTCATTAATGCATAGACGACCAAAATGAGGTGATATTTTTCAACATTTCTGAAAAGGTTAAAAAACATAGAAATATTTTATAATTTGTTTATTACTCTGTTTTTATTACTCGATTTAATCCAGCTCTACAATCCGGAGAATGTTTATCTTTCGAAACATGGCGGCGGCGCTGGCAATAATTGGGCCTCCGGTTTCAGTCAGGGTGAACGAGTCCAGGAGGAAGTATTCGACATTATCGATCGTGAAGCCGATGGCAGTGATTCTTTAGAAGGTTTTGTCTTATGCCATTCAATAGCTGGTGGCACAGGTTCTGGCATGGGTTCGTATGTCCTTGAGCGTCTGGCCGATCGTTTCCCAAAAAAGTTAATACAAACCTACAGTGTGTTTCCCAATCATGATGAGATTAGTGATGTTGTTGTCCAACCATATAATTCTATATTAACTTTGAAGAGATTAATCAAATGTGCTGATTGTGTTGTAGTCCTGGATAATACAGCATTGAATCGCATTGCCACCGAACGACTTCATATACAAACTCCCACATTTACACAGATTAATAATTTGGTATCGACTATTATGAGTGTGAGCACAACGACTCTCCGATATCCTTCCTATATGAATAATAATTTAATTGGTTTGACTGCACCGTTAATACCAACGCCACAGCTACATTTCCTTATGACGGGATACACACCGCTGATTACAGATCATGAAGTGAGTTCAGGAGTATTTTATCCGCAAACAAGATTCTAAATATGTCCTTTTCACTTGCAGACAAAACCTAATGTGCGAAAGACCACAGTTTTGGATGTTATGCGTCGTTTGCTGCAACCCAAAAATATGATGGTTTCCTCCACGGCCGATAAACAAAATCGTCATTGTTTCATATCCATTCTAAATATCATACAAGGCGAAGTGGACCCCACTCAAGTACACAAATCGCTTCAACGCATACGTGAACGTAAATTGGCCCAATTTATTCCATGGGGTCCGGCAAGCATTCAAGTGGCTCTATCACGAAGTTCTCCCTATGTCCAAACAGCCCATAAGGTATCTGGCCTCATGATGGCCAATCACACTGGAATTAGCTCACTATTTAACCGAGCATTGGCTCAATATGATAAGCTAAGGAAACGGAATGCTTTTCTTGATCAATTTCGTCGTCAATCGATGTTTAAAGATGATCTATCTGAATTGGATTTAGCTAGGGATACGGTGGATAATCTTGTCCAAGAATACGAGGCCGCCACTCAAATTAATTATCGTCAGTGGAGTCCTCAAGTAAAGGCACCAAAAGTCTTGGGAGCTTAGTTAAATAAAAGTAAAATTTTATTGTATATTTATTAAAAAGTCGCTTTGTGAAAAAATTAAGAATTAGTCTTTCTCGTGTAAACAAAAACCCCGTTTGGCATAGGCATGGATCTAAGAAAGGTAGAGGGATTAACTTATTAATCTGATATTTATCGATATTATACCAATATACTTTATTTCAAGTGTTTAATTCAATAATTTTGAATTATTTTGTAGCTGCTTGCAATTTTAATTACTTTATTTTCCTATCTTTATAAATATTTGGCAAACCTCTTTCGAGTTTATGCTTATCAAACACTTAGCAAGAAATTTAAAAGATAAAATTTATATAAAAGATGGTATTGTATAAAACAAATACAATACAATCTTGGGAATTGCTTTGGCTTTAACGAAGTTCGTTTACCCTTTAAAATGTCAATTTAAGATCTTTAAGCCAGCACAAGTTCTATTAAACCTAATTTCTTGATAGCTAAAATATATCAGCGGTAGGGTATGAGGCCACAGTTTCAAAGTGACATCGATACCATCTTAATGGATTTGGTAATATAAACTTTTTAATTTAAGACAGATGCCTACAGCTGCAAGCTTTCGGCTAACAGAGCATGCATATATGTAAATATATTTTTAAACATTATTTACCCAAAATCGTTTGTCGGTTGACTCCCCGTAATAACATATCTTATCTAATTGATAATACATGCAAAAATGATTCTTTGGCAGGCTATATAAGATGGGTACTGGATAAAGTTGGAAATTATTCAGATTCAACATGTCGAAGATGTTGTGCTCCTACTCTTTGCTCCTATTACTTGGACTTTTCTTGGCCGTATCTGACGCAATGGAAATAAAGATGGACATTAAACAAGGTAAGCGAAAGTAACATTTAATTTTCCCACAAACTTATAATATATCTTCTTCTCACATCTTTTAGATTCATCAGACGCAGCTCCCTTTACCAGGATTGGAAATAATTATTATTTCTTTGAATCTACATTGAAGAAAAACTGGTTTGATGCTTATGAAAGTTGTCGCAAACTGAACGCTGACTTAATCACTCTGGAGACACTTAAAGAATTCGATGTGATTAGCAAATATCTTAAAGAAAATAATATTTACACTTATTATTGGTCCTCGGCAACGGATCTAGCCAAAAACAGAGAATTTGTCTGGTTTACAAATGCAGAACGTATTTTACCTGAATTTTGGTTGCCAGGTGAACCAAATAATCATAAAGGTAAGCAGGAGCACTGCGGCGAGTTGAGAACGGAGGATGGAAAAGTGAAAATTCCATCCTTAAGACTTAACGATGAAGATTGCAGCTTCCAAAACCATTATATCTGTGAGAAATCTGGTCCTCACACAGCTTCTTTTGTGATTTGGTAATTTTCATTAAGATTGAACTAAATTCCTATCTTTCCAATAAATTATGGATTTCTAACATATATTCTTAATATGAATGGGTAAAAAGTGGGTAACACTAACACAGCCTGTAAATGACACGTAAATAAAGTGTTTTTGGCAGTTACATTTAAATTTAATATATGACCGCTAAAGCGGCTTTTCTTGCGAAAGGCTTTAATTACTGGCCAATTGCAATTAAATAGAATTCATTTAATGGGGAAATTAAGTTGAATGCAAATAATTCTTATGTTCTTATTTCTTATTGTTAATTAGGTAAAATGTGATACTTAGCAGTGACAGATGACATGTTAAATAAAAGTACTTTTCTCTTACACAGATGAATGTTCTCAAAGATGCATTCCAATTAACCAACTTTCATGGTTAAGAACAATGCAGAACAAATGTATTATTATTAAGTTTAAAATTGAAACCAATTCTTATTTTTATTGTTAAACATTCCGGCAGAATCACAAAAAACTAAATAAATTTTTTTTGGATTTTTAAAGTCCCTTTGCTATATCAGTCATAAAAGTTGAATAATATTTTTAGTTTTTCTCTCAACTTTGTTTAAGATCTATCAAAATTGTGCCTTCTGCTGTAATTTTTGATCAGAAAATTTCTATGTCAAATTTTCTGTGTGTTATTTATTTAAGTTGTGTTCTGTTGGCATTATGTCGTTTAAATATTTCCTAGCAATGATTCGCAGTTATTTTGGTTCAGCCCTTTTCCGGACTGTCAAGATCTATAGCTATATCGGAGGCATATCGCTGATTCCTCAAACTCAAAAATAAATGGAATAGACATGGGCAAAGATTGAGAGATGAACTTACTAATCTAACATTTACGGATGTTGTAATAAAAATCTATAAAGCATGTAATAAATCTGTGAATTTTGGGTGGGGTTTCAATTGTTTTATTATTCCTATCTCCCATTATTTGGTTAACCGATTTACTCGAGTTTGTGGTAACCAAACCTAAGCAAAAAATGGAATTTTTATGATAGAAATGATAAAAAAAAACTATCTAATGAAGCAAATAAAAGCTTCGAAGTAAATATAACCACAACGAAAGTGTTATACCCTCTCAAATTGAATTAAATCTAATAATGAGTTCATAGAGTATCCTGATGGAAAGAACACCATTATTATGGCCTAATGTCAAAAAGTATTAAACAAATTAACAATTCTAACCAAACTAAAAGAGATTAATGAAAGGGTATGCAGCGACGTTATTAAACTGGAAATATTTTCATATAGTTGATTAGTGTGATGGATGGTTTGGTAGTTTAAGCTCTTAGATTTGTGTCTGAAATTGTTAGGCTAATCAAGAATATAAGATATCACCAACCAAGTCAAGGATCTTAGTTGTAGAGTCAGCGGATTCAATTGGCCACTTGACTAGTTGAGACCTGATCCTCGTGCAATAGGATTATAGTATCATACATAGATGTCGGAGATGGAGATATTATTTAATATGAAATGTTTAAATATAATGTAAATACTAACGCGTAACGAGATGTTAAAAAAACAGACATCTTAGACAATGAAAGTCTTGACAGGATATTACAGAGACCAATGTCAAACTTACCGAAAACTAGTACAAAGAGGAAAGTCCGAGAGTGGCCAAAATTAGAGTCCGAGAGTGGCTAAAATGAAATTGAAAAACAACAAAAAATATGACATTAATAGTGGGGAAAGAAATAAGGAGTGGAAAATAGTGGTTAGGAATGACATTTATTCATTATTATTCAACATTGAAAAGCAATATTTTACAGTTAATGAGATGTTCTGATTTCAATGGAAAACATTTTAGGTTTTCACACCTTATAGATAAAGTTGCTGAAAATTCAAAGTCTTATCCTTAACCTACATTAATTGAAGGTTTATACATCGAGACTTATCAACTATTCTGGAAAACTATGATAAGATTGATGCTGAACAAGAAAATACAAACTCTTTAAGGTCGAAAACTCGCCTCTGCTTTACCAAAACGTTACCTGTTTTAGGGGGTTATATCTATTTATAATTTTAAAAAAAAAAAATTTTTTTTATTGCATATTTTGAATGATAATAAATTTAAGGATATTATGTAAATATTTCGATCAGGCAATTAGTGTCAAAAAAATTAACTTAAATGTAAAAAAGCACGCGCGAGTTTTAACTGCGTTTTTTTTTCGAAACTATGTTTTCAAAGTCGGTGAGCAAGATTTCTCGGAAATGGCTTAACCGATTGGATTGAAATTTTCACACGATATTCTTAGATATTTTTGCCTGGTAATGATCGAAGGAAAAAGGATTCTGAAACTTATTTTTATGAAATTGCAAGTTATTGATTCTTTTTTTAATCTTTAACCTTTTCAACCGTTCATAGAGACACTCTCGAGACCAGTTGTGAGAGACTAAAGACTAAAATATAAAAATGACTGACGACATAGATGCTGCTGGAAACAAAAGCACCCCATTCCCGACATATACATAATTTTTATAGCGACAATATGTTTATATACATATTATCTCTTATAACATGCTTTGTTTAGGGCAACGCTAAGGCTATGTGACCCCAATACCATCCAAAGCCCTGTCACGGAAGTGAACATCCCCGCAATTTAGAAAAAACGAAAAACTAGTACTACATTAAAGGTTAATACCTTCTCCATTCGACATACCAAAAAAACTTCCCCAGCTAACCAAATTTTCAAAACATTTTGGAAATATTTGTATTTGTATATGTCTGCACTTGGTACAGGGTATACTCAAAGTCGGCAGAGAGCTAGAATAGCCGCACTTGCCTTAGCAACTCAACCAAATATACTCGATGACAGCAATTCATAATCATTAACTTTATTATGCTATACTCTATCCCTTCTCCGACATACATACATTGAATGTATGTATATATAATTCAGAACAATAAGAATTAATACATATTGATTGCATTAAAAATCAGATAAAATGTGAGATACGTTAGCGACAATTAACACAAAGTATTTAAGATAAAAAGATTTAGTTGGTCTACACACGTTAACATTCTTAAATTAGCAATCCAATTTCTCCCGGCTTCCAAAAGTATGCAACGGAACAATGACATAGGAAAGACATTATAATGGGTATATTAGAAGTTTATGTTAAAGACGTTTTGTATTTGATTTTTGGGCTACATTGAAAAACATACAAACCAAATGTTTTTTTTAGATAGTTTTGTCTTGTTTTGTTTCTCTTTAGTTGTTAGTTCTGATGGCCGTTAACATTATGTCATTATATTTTTGATTGGATATTTTACAGAATTTATTAAATATATAAACTTGTTATTAGGTACTCAAATTTAAATAATTTTTTTTAGATTTACTAGCACTAAAGTAATTTCGGTTTATTACATACATAGGTATATGTACAATATATATCTTATTCTTTAAAACGTAAAAGATCTTGGAAAATTTATTACAAAATTGAATGACTGTCAATGTAGGATAGATCCAATGACTATTTTTAAACCAAAAAAAAAAAATTAAAAGAAAAGTGTATACAAAAGTTTGTTTAGATAAAATCTAATGCTAACCGCTTACTTCCTTTAAGAGATAATTTTGAATGAAATTCCCTTAAACTGGGGTGAAAGTACTTCGTCTATCTTTACAACAACAATTCTTACTTACTTTAATTACTTTTTGGTTTGTTTGCTTTAATTCCCAATCGACAAGCATTCCATTTAGATAAGAAAAAACTAGATTTTTAATTGGTTGTAATTACTTTCTGAACATATAATGGCAAATTTTTTAGTATAAAAACACAAAAACTGAAGATTAAATTCAGCATTATTGCAAGAATGTTTGTAAAGTATATACAATTCAGTTTCCTTCTGGGGCTTATGGCCTCAACTGGCCTGGCCACTGAAATTATTAACATTGATGGTAAGTTTAATATACGAAAGTTGGAGCAACTTATGTTTAACATTATTTTGGTTATCAAAAGGACTCTTTAACAGGATTGGCAATAGTTCTTACTATGTGGAGCATAAATTGCACTTAAGTTGGCTTAGTGCCTACGATGCTTGCCGTCGACTTGGTTCCGAACTCATTACAATTGATACAATTGAAGAATGGAATGCTATTAATAAGTATCTAAAAGATAATGATATAATGGGAGAATATTGGACATCTGGTACAGATGCCGCTGAGCATGGAAAACATATATGGTTTTCGAATGGAGAGCGCATCACACTAGATATATGGTCAAGGGGACAACCCGATAATCATTTGTTCAGAGAACATTGCGACGCATTGGGATATGTGCCCAAGAGACACAAGAAACGTGCACCGGGCCTAAATGATCGCCCATGCAAAATGGCTCTTGCATATATTTGTGAAGCATCTCCACTGAAGACACCACAAATTACTAAGAATTAATTACTGGATAAACTTTTTTATAAAAATTTAAACTAATATGTGATGAGTTATGAATTTGATTGTCCTTTTTGCCACAACAATTGGAAGAAAGGGTCATAAGAACTTTGAAGCAATCCCTTTTTAAGAACAGTTTATTAAAATTTGTCAGTCCTGTGAGTGCAGAGTAAAAGTGTATTGTTCTCGGCGGTTTAGTTGTTCATATGGGCACCTTATTATATAACTAATAAGATCTGTTACTTCAATTGGCTATATCAGGAATTGTATATGTGCTATCTGATCTGATTCAAACTCCTGCAAAGATGTGTGTAACAACTACAACAGATGCCGGCTATAACGGAACGCCATTATAGGAAGGTTATTACCGGAATTCATTAAAGCCGATTGTGCATCCATACAAGTTTGTATGAAAACCAACTAAATCATTCTTCGGTATAGGTGGTAAATGTTTATAGCCGGCATTTACTGTACATATATTATCTTAATGCCTCTTAAAGTTATAGATAATGTCCTAAAAAGCAGCAGATTCGATACTGAAGTACATCAAAAGGATTCCAGCTTTTACGTAGTCCCAATCAAGAGTCCATTCTCTATAATCATACCCGATCCATATCGGGTAGAACATTCCCATGGATAGAAAGTAATCAATCATTTTGTAAATATATACAAATCCATAATTTTAGAACTTTATTCCATTGAAATGATATGATCTAACGGCAACCTTTAAGTGATTGGATTAGGTAACAGGTCTTTAGAGATGAACAAAGAAAAGGCAATTATAAAGTGCAAAGTCTTCTTTCCTAGGAGCTTACTTAAGAGAAAAAACTTTTTTAGTATAATAAAACTTCGAATAATCCGTTAATAGTTGCTATGTGACAAGTAAATAACACCAACAACAAGTATTTGTGGTAAATTTTCTCTGAAACAAAAATGTTGTTTTATATGCATGTTCTTATAGGTTTTTTATTCGTGTTAGATTTCTTTGTTTCGGACTTTTTTGTAGGCAGTATTGAGTTCTACAACTTTTCTATAGAAGTCAACCATTCACCTCTAACCATTTAGGCAGCGTTCGCGAGAATCGTTAACGTAAGGCAGTTTTTTCGCCGACTTACTCCACAATTTGCTCTACCACGAAAAATCATATCTATTTTCCGGGGTAAAATATAGCCTATACGGATTCGGAAGAAACCCTCTAAGTAATGGTAAATGAAATTTTGAAATCGGTCAAGTAGTTTTTGAGCCAATTCAATACAAATACAAAGGTTTCCTCTTTATATTATTAATATAGATAATGGTATAAGATTACTCATTTTTAATATTTGTCAAAATTTTGAAGATATCTCAAAAAACCGGCAAAATGAAGAACAAACTTTATAAAAAATTTATGAATAACTTAAGAACAAAAGGACCTTAAGTTATATACTACTGTCGGCCAGTAATAATAAATATCATAATTCAAATGTTTTCAAGCCTCTTTTACAGAAATAAGCCTTAAAGTATTAAAAACAATATCAAAGTAAAACTAAAATATCTTAAATTTGAAGCAAGCCTTGATTTCTTCCGTCAACTAAAATTTTTAACCTCCTAGAATTACGAAAAAAAAGTTTATTAGTGTAAATTTTCAACATCGACAGACAACATCTTCTAGCCTAGAATAAATATTGAAAATATTTACAATTATCCTTTTGTTAACTGTCATCCATATTCGGCTTCGTAAGTTTGTGAAAAATATTTTCGAGAATTAAATGGAGAAGCAAAAATATCTTTATTTTTATTTAAGATAATGTGTTGCGGCTGTAATTCCTGCTGTGGTGGACCCTGCGGTTATTCCTGTAGCGCCCCATGTGAATCCTGCTGTGGCCCCTGCTGTGGTTCGGACAATCGCCCCCGTTGTTCGATGGTCGTCAGCACTTTGTCAAAAATGACTGGCCTGTGGACAGAGTATCCGTGTTAGCAAAATGATAATGAGATGGAGGGAAGGCTAAAAAAAATTTTAAATAGACGATTTTCTTTTTTAAAAATTTACAATAAAGTCATCAAGCGTAGGAAGTATTTATTCAGGGTGAAATGAAAGGATGATTATTGCATTTAGCTAAAAACGATGGATCGTTAATAAGAGGCCAACTTCTGAATGTGTTTATTCACAGCGTTTTGTAAAACCGCCTAGGATTTTCATAGTTCGTTCCTTTGTTTCTGTGTTTCGTAGAGAATCCGACATATTGTTCTGGATTGTAGATTCCAGTTTAAAATTCTCAATAGGCCACTAACCAGCAGCTTATAGAGTCGGTGCAAAACACTTTCTGTTTACCTTTTATTGTCTTAGCTGGGAATCAAATCTACTTTTACCCCTTGAAGGGTTGGATTCCTCTATAAGTTTAAATTTGGAGAAGTAGCTCTCCCTTTTTTTTATTAGGTGAATGGTTTTACAATATATATTGTCGCTTTGCAATTAAGATGTCTTTTGAACTACACTCTTCTTAACCCCTAAGCACTGATTACAGCGATCTTACTCTTCCTTCTTCTCCCTTCGATCTTCCTACGATTCCAATCATTCTCAACTTTTCTTTGTCCTCTAACTATTGCTTTTTTGTTATACTTTCATTAGTTATTTTTAGTTTATTTCTTAATTATTAAAAACTATAACTTATTCTCATACCATTGCTCTCATTATATTTAAATTCTTTGCTTTGTTGATTTTAATGATAATTAATCCATAAATAACTGAAATATAAAAAAAATTTTATTTTAATACTAATCTGGTTCTCGATTTCGTCTCTGGTTTTTTGTAAAACTTACCATTATTCCCCCTTTCTTTAGTAGGCCATGGCTGTTTGACTCTCCATTAATACAAAGTGCGTAAATTTTTCAATAGTTTTTCTCAGTTTTACTTCGAAATTCTTAGAGAAAATATAAAATTTTAAATTATTGTTTTGTCGCCTATAGTCACCCGGAAGTTCTTGCCACTCCACAATTTGAGTAAGCTATGTAAAAGTTAAGTTTTTGCAAAGTTCATTTATCGGTATCTTTTTTTTAGAGCATGTGTTGCGGCTGTAATTCTAGTTGCGCACCTCGTTGTAGGCCGAGTAGTTTACCGTGTTGCGGACCATGTTGTAATCCCTGTGGCCAATATGGCAGATCCTGCTGCTGCAATCCTTATGGCAGACGAGAGGGAGGTTGGAGTGGCAGGGTGATGGGCACTCGTTTATCAAAAATGACTGGTCTTTGGACTGCCATTTATTATCGATAGAGGACGAGACAATGTTGAATAAAAATTTTTTTAAACACAAATGAGAAAAGGTTACAGCTCTAGTAATACGTTTTCTCGATTTGCGGGGGCGGAAGTGGGCGTGGCAAAAATTTTAAACAAACTTGATCTGGCTGCACACTAGATGGATCTACAAACCGAATTTGGTAGCTCTAGCTGCCGATAGTATATTGCTCAACACCAATCGTCGCTAACTGCTTCCAGAGTTAGTGCATTAGATTAAGCACAAATTTCTACGTATTCTGTTAAGTTTTCATCAAAATCTACAGCAGAAATTTTGAGAAACCCTAATTGAAAATTGTTGCCGCCATCGATTCAATATGCTGGCATGGAGTGTAGGGGGCAAACACCGATAGTATATTGCTCAACACCTTCCAGAGTTAGTGCATTAGATTGAGCACAAATTTCTACGTATTCTGTTAAGTTTTCATCAAAATCTACAGCAGAAATTTTGAGAAACCCTAATTGAAAATTGTTGCCGCCATCGATTCAATATGCTGGCATGGAGTGTAGGGGCAAACACCGATAGTATATTGCTCAACACCAATCGTCGCTAACTGCTTCCAGAGTTAGTGCATTAGATCAAGCACAAATTTCTACGTATTCTGTTAAGTTTTAATCAAAATCTACAGCAGAAATTTTGAGAAACCCTAATTGAAAATTGTTGCCGCCATCGATTCAATATGCTGGCATGGAGTGTAGGGGGCAAACACCGATAGTATATTGCTCAACACCAATCGTCGCTAACTGCCTCCAGAATTAGTGCATTAGATTAAGCACAAATTTCTACGTATTCTGTTAAGTTTTCATCAAAATCTACAGCAGAAATTTTGAAAAACCCTAATTGAAAATTGTTGCCGCCATCGATTCAATATGCTGGCATGGAGTGTAGGGGCAAACACCGATAGTATATTGCTCAACACCAATCGTCGCTAACTGCTTTCAGAGTTAGTGCATTAGATTAAGCACCAATTTCTACGTATTCTGTTAAGTTTTAATCAAAATCTACAGCAGAAATTTTGAGAAACCCTAATTGAAAATTGTTGCCGCCATCGATTCAATATGCTGGCATGGAGTGTAGGGGGCAAACACCGATAGTATATTGCTCAACACCAATCGTCGCTAACTGCCTCCAGAATTAGTGCATTAGATTAAGCACAAATTTCTACGTATTCTGTTAAGTTTTCATCAAAATCTACAGCAGAAATTTTGAAAAACCCTAATTGAAAATTGTTGCCGCCATCGATTCAATATGCTGGCATGGAGTGTAGGGGCAAACACCGATAGTATATTGCTCAACACCAATCGTCGCTAACTGCTTTCAGAGTTAGTGCATTAGATTAAGCACCAATTTCTACGTATTCTGTTAAGTTTTAATCAAAATCTACAGCAGAAATTTTGAGAAACCCTAATTGAAAATTGTTGCCGCCATCGATTCAATATGCTGGCATGGAGTGTAGGGGGCAAACACCGATAGTATATTGCTCAACACCAATCGTCGCTAACTGCCTCCAGAATTAGTGCATTAGATTAAGCACAAATTTCTACGTATTCTGTTAAGTTTTCATCAAAATCTACAGCAGAAATTTTGAAAAACCCTAATTGAAAATTGTTGCCGCCATCGATTCAATATGCTGGCATGGAGTGTAGGGGCAAACACCGATAGTATATTGCTCAACACCAATCGTCGCTAACTGCTTTCAGAGTTAGTGCATTAGATTAAGCACAAATTTCTACGTATTCTGTTAAGTTTTCATCAAAATCTACAGCAGAAATTTTGAGAAACCCTAATTGAAAATTGTTGCCGCCATCGATTCAATGTGCTGGCATGGAGTGTAGGGGGCAAATATATTGCCCAACACCGATAGTATATAGCTCAACACCAATCGTCGCTAACTGCTTCCAGAGTTAGTGCATTAGATTAAGCACAAATTTCTACGTATTCTGTTAAGTTTTCATCAAAATCTACAGCAGAAATTTTGAGAAACCCTAATTGAAAATTGTTGCCGCCATCGATTCAATATGCTGGCATGGAGTGTGGGGGCAAATATATTGCCCAACGCCGATAGTATATTGCTCAACACCAATCGTCGCTAACTGCTTCCAGTTAGTGCATTAGATTAAGCACAAATTTCTACGTATTCTGTTAAGTTTTCATCAAAATCTACAGCAGAAATTTTGAGAAACCCTAATTGAAAATTGTTGCCGCCATCGATTCAATATGCTGGCATGGAGTGTGGGGGCAAATATATTGCCCAACGCCGATAGTATATTGCTCAACACCAATCGTCGATAACTGCCTCCAGAGTTAGTGCATTAGATTAAGCACAAATTTCTACGTATTCTGTTAAGTTTTCATCAAAATCTACAGCAGAAATTTTGAGAAACCCTAATTGAAAATTGTTGCCGCCATCGATTCAATACGCTGGCATGGAGTGTAGGGGGCAAACACCGATAGTATATTGCTCAACACCAATCGTCGCTAACTGCTTCCAGAGTTAGTGCATTAGATTAAGCACAAATTTCTACGTATTCTGTTAAGTTTTCATCAAAATCTACAGCAGAAATTTTGAGAAACCCTAATTGAAAATTGTTGCCGCCATCGATTCAATATGCCGGCATGGAGTGTAGGGGGCAAATATATTGCCCAACACCGATAGTATATTGCTCAACACCAATCGTCGATAACTGCCTCCAGAGTTAGTGCATTAGATTAAGCACAAATTTCTACGTATTCTGTTAAGTTTTCATCAAAATCTACAGCAGAAATTTTGAGAAACCCTAATTGAAAATTGTTGCCGCCATCGATTCAATGTGCTGGCATGGAGTGTAGGGGGCAAACACCGATAGTATATTGCTCAACACCAATCGTCGCTAACTGCCTCCAGAGTTAGTGCATTAGATTAAGCACAAATTTCTACGTATTCTGTTAAGTTTTCATCAAAATCTACAGCAGAAATTTTGAGAAACCGTAATTGAAAATTGTTGCCGCCATCGATTCAATGTGCTGGCATGGAGTGTAGGGGGCAAACACCGATAGTATATTGCTCAACACCAATCGTCGCTAACTGCCTCCAGAGTTAGTGCATTAGATTAAGCACAAATTTCTACGTATTCTGTTAAGTTTTCATCAAAATCTACAGCAGAAATTTTGAGAAACCCTAATTGAAAATTGTTGCCGCCATCGATTCAATGTGCTGGCATGGAGTGTAGGGGGCAAACACCGATAGTATATTGCTCAACACCAATCGTCGCTAACTGCTTCCAGAGTTAGTGCATTAGATTAAGCACAAATTTCTACGTATTCTGTTAAGTTTTCATCAAAATCTACAGCAGAAATTTTGAGAAACCCTAATTGAAAATTGTTGCCGCCATCGATTCAATACGCTGGCATGGAGTGTAGGGGGCAAACACCGATAGTATATTGCTCAACACCAATCGTCGCTAACTGCTTCCAGAGTTAGTGCATTAGATTAAGCACAAATTTCTACGTATTCTGTTAAGTTTTCATCAAAATCTACAGCAGAAATTTTGAGAAACCCTAATTGAAAATTGTTGCCGCCATCGATTCAATATGCCGGCATGGAGTGTAGGGGGCAAATATATTGCCCAACACCGATAGTATATTGCTCAACACCAATCGTCGATAACTGCCTCCAGAGTTAGTGCATTAGATTAAGCACAAATTTCTACGTATTCTGTTAAGTTTTCATCAAAATCTACAGCAGAAATTTTGAGAAACCCTAATTGAAAATTGTTGCCGCCATCGATTCAATACGCTGGCATGGAGTGTAGGGGGCAAACACCGATAGTATATTGCTCAACACCAATCGTCGCTAACTGCTTCCAGAGTTAGTGCATTAGATTAAGCACAAATTTCTACGTATTCTGTTAAGTTTTCATCAAAATCTACAGCAGAAATTTTGAGAAACCCTAATTGAAAATTGTTGCCGCCATCGATTCAATACGCTGGCATGGAGTGTAGGGGGCAAACACCGATAGTATATTGCTCAACACCAATCGTCGCTAACTGCTTCCAGAGTTAGTGCATTAGATTAAGCACAAATTTCTACGTATTCTGTTAAGTTTTCATCAAAATCTACAGCAGAAATTTTGAGAAACCCTAATTGAAAATTGTTGCCGCCATCGATTCAATACGCTGGCATGGAGTGTAGGGGGCAAACACCGATAGTATATTGCTCAACACCAATCGTCGCTAACTGCTTCCAGAGTTAGTGCATTAGATTAAGCACAAATTTCTACGTATTCTGTTAAGTTTTCATCAAAATCTACAGCAGAAATTTTGAGAAACCCTAATTGAAAATTGTTGCCGCCATCGATTCAATACGCTGGCATGGAGTGTAGGGGGCAAACACCGATAGTATATTGCTCAACACCAATCGTCGCTAACTGCTTCCAGAGTTAGTGCATTAGATTAAGCACAAATTTCTACGTATTCTGTTAAGTTTTCATCAAAATCTACAGCAGAAATTTTGAGAAACCCTAATTGAAAATTGTTGCCGCCATCGATTCAATACGCTGGCATGGAGTGTAGGGGGCAAACACCGATAGTATATTGCTCAACACCAATCGTCGCTAACTGCTTCCAGAGTTAGTGCATTAGATTAAGCACAAATTTCTACGTATTCTGTTAAGTTTTCATCAAAATCTACAGCAGAAATTTTGAGAAACCCTAATTGAAAATTGTTGCCGCCATCGATTCAATACGCTGGCATGGAGTGTAGGGGGCAAACACCGATAGTATATTGCTCAACACCAATCGTCGCTAACTGCTTCCAGAGTTAGTGCATTAGATTAAGCACAAATTTCTACGTATTCTGTTAAGTTTTCATCAAAATCTACAGCAGAAATTTTGAGAAACCCTAATTGAAAATTGTTGCCGCCATCGATTCAATACGCTGGCATGGAGTGTAGGGGGCAAACACCGATAGTATATTGCTCAACACCAATCGTCGCTAACTGCTTCCAGAGTTAGTGCATTAGATTAAGCACAAATTTCTACGTATTCTGTTAAGTTTTCATCAAAATCTACAGCAGAAATTTTGAGAAACCCTAATTGAAAATTGTTGCCGCCATCGATTCAATACGCTGGCATGGAGTGTAGGGGGCAAACACCGATAGTATATTGCTCAACACCAATCGTCGCTAACTGCCTCCAGAGTTAGTGCATTAGATTAAGCACAAATTTCTACGTATTCTGTTAAGTTTTCATCAAAATCTACAGCAGAAATTTTGAGAAACCCTAATTGAAAATTGTTGCCGCCATCGATTCAATATGCCGGCATGGAGTGTAGGGGGCAAATATATTGCCCAACACCGATAGTATATTGCTCAACACCAATCGTCGATAACTGCCTCCAGAGTTAGTGCATTAGATTAAGCACAAATTTCTACGTATTCTGTTAAGTTTTCATCAAAATCTACAGCAGAAATTTTGAGAAACCCTAATTGAAAATTGTTGCCGCCATCGATTCAATACGCTGGCATGGAGTGTAGGGGGCAAACACCGATAGTATATTGCTCAACACCAATCGTCGCTAACTGCTTCCAGAGTTAGTGCATTAGATTAAGCACAAATTTCTACGTATTCTGTTAAGTTTTCATCAAAATCTACAGCAGAAATTTTGAGAAACCCTAATTGAAAATTGTTGCCGCCATCGATTCAACGTGCTGGCATGGAGTGTAGGGAGCAAATATATTGCCCAACACCGATAGTATATTGCTCAACACCAATCGTCGCTAACTGCCTCCAGAGTTAGTGCATTAGATTAAGCACAAATTTCTACGTATTCTGTTAAGTTTTCATCAAAATCTACAGGAGAAATTTTGAGAAACCCTAATTGAAAATTGTTGCCGCCATCGATTCAATACGCTGGCATGGAGTGTAGGGGGCAAACACCGATAGTATATTGCTCAACACCAATCGTCGCTAACTGCTTCCAGAGTTAGTGCATTAGATTAAGCACAAATTTCTACGTATTCTGTTAAGTTTTCATCAAAATCTACAGCAGAAATTTTGAGAAACCGTAATTGAAAATTGTTGCCGCCATCGATTCAATGTGCTGGCATGGAGTGTAGGGGGCAAACACCGATAGTATATTGCTCAACACCAATCGTCGCTAACTGCTTCCAGAGTTAGTGCATTAGATTAAGCACAAATTTCTACGTATTCTGTTAAGTTTTCATCAAAATCTACAGCAGAAATTTTGAGAAACCCTAATTGAAAATTGTTGCCGCCATCGAATCAATATGCTGGCATGGAGTGTAGGGGCAAACACCGATAGTATATTGCTCAACACCAATCGTCGCTAACTGCTTTCAGAGTTAGTGCATTAGATTAAGCACCAATTTCTACGTATTCTGTTAAGTTTTAATCAAAATCTACAGCAGAAATTTTGAGAAACCCTAATTGAAAATTGTTGCCGCCATCGATTCAATATGCTGGCATGGAGTGTAGGGGGCAAACACCGATAGTATATTGCTCAACACCAATCGTCGCTAACTGCCTCCAGAATTAGTGCATTAGATTAAGCACAAATTTCTACGTATTCTGTTAAGTTTTCATCAAAATCTACAGCAGAAATTTTGAAAAACCCTAATTGAAAATTGTTGCCGCCATCGATTCAATATGCTGGCATGGAGTGTAGGGGCAAACACCGATAGTATATTGCTCAACACCAATCGTCGCTAACTGCTTTCAGAGTTAGTGCATTAGATTAAGCACCAATTTCTACGTATTCTGTTAAGTTTTCATCAAAATCTACAGCAGAAATTTTGAGAAACCCTAATTGAAAATTGTTGCCGCCATCGATTCAATATGCTGGCATGGAGTGTAGGGGGCAAACACCGATAGTATATTGCTCAACACCAATCGTCGCTAACTGCCTCCAGAGTTAGTGCATTAGATTAAGCACAAATTTCTACGTATTCTGTTAAGTTTTCATCAAAATCTACAGCAGAAATTTTGAGAAACCCTAATTGAAAATTGTTGCCGCCATCGATTCAATATGCTGGCATGGAGTGTAGGGGCAAACACCGATACTATATTGCTCAACACCAATCGTCGCTAACTGCTTCCAGAGTTAGTGCATTAGATTAAGCACAAATTTCTACGTATTCTGTTAAGTTTTCATCAAAATCTACAGCAGAAATTTTGAGAAACCCTAATTGAAAATTGTTGCCGCCATCGATTCAATATGCTGGCATGGAGTGTAGGGGCAAACACCGATAGTATATTGCTCAACACCAATCGTCGCTAACTGCCTCCAGAGTTAGTGCATTAGATTAAGCACAAATTTCTACGTATTCTGTTAAGTTTTCATCAAAATCTACAGCAGAAATTTTGAGAAACCCTAATTGAAAATTGTTGCCGCCATCGATTCAATATGCTGGCATGGAGTGTAGGGGCAAACACCGATAGTATATTGCTCAACACCAATCGTCGCTAACTGCTTCCAGAGTTAGTGCATTAGATTAAGCACAAATTTCTACGTATTCTGTTAAGTTTTCATCAAAATCTACAGCAGAAATTTTGAGAAACCCTAATTGAAAATTGTTGCCGCCATCGATTCAATATGCTGGCATGGAGTGTAGGGGCAAACACCGATAGTATATTGCTCAACACCAATCGTCGCTAACTGCTTCCAGAGTTAGTGCATTAGATTAAGCACAAATTTCTACGTATTCTGTTAAGTTTTCATCAAAATCTACAGCAGAAATTTTGAGAAACCCTAATTGAAAATTGTTGCCGCCATCGATTTAATATGCTGGCATGGAGTGTAGGGGGCAAACACCGATAGTATATTGCTCAATACCAATCGTCGCTAACTGCTAGTGTTACTTTGTGCATTAGATTAAGCACAAATTTCTACGTATTCTGTTAAGTTTTCATCAAAATCTACAGCAGAAATTTTGAGAAACCCTAATTGAAAATTGTTGCCGCCATCGATTCAATGTGCTGGCATGGAGTGTAGGGGGCAAATATATTGCCCAACACCGATAGTATATTGCTCAACACCAATCGTCGCTAACTGCCTCCAGAGTTAGTGCATTAGATTAAGCACAAATTTCTACGTATTCTGTTAAGTTTTCATCAAAATCTACAGCAGAAATTTTGAGAAACCCTAATTGAAAATTGTTGCCGCCATCGATTTAATATGCTGGCATGGAGTGTAGGGGGCAAACACCGATAGTATATTGCTCAACACCAATCGTCGCTAATTGCTTCCAGAGTTAGTGCATTAGATTAAGCACAAATTTCTACGTATTCTGTTAAGTTTTCATCAAAATCTACAGCAGAAATTTTGAGAAACCCTAATTGAAAATTGTTGCCGCCATCGATTCAATATGCTGGCATGGAGTGTAGGGGGCAAATATATTGCCCAACGCCGATAGTATATTGCTCAACACCAATCGTCGCTAACTGCTTCCAGAGTTAGTGCATTAGATTAAGCACAAATTTCTACGTATTCTGTTAAGTTTTCATCAAAATCTACAGCAGAAATTTTGAGAAACCCTAATTGAAAATTGTTGCCGCCATCGATTCAATATGCTGGCATGGAGTGTAGGGGGCAAATATATTGCCCAACGCCGATAGTATATTGCTCAACACCAATCGTCGCTAACTGCCTCCAGAGTTAGTGCATTAGATTAAGCACAAATTTCTACGTATTCTGTTAAGTTTTCATCAAAATCTAAATCTAAATCTAAATCTTCCAGAGTTAGTGCATTAGATTAAGCACAAATTTCTACGTATTCCGTTAAGAGTTCATCAAAATCTACAGCAGAAATTTTGAGAAACCCTAATTGAAAATTATTGCCGCCATCGATTCAATACGCTGGCATGGAGTGTAGGGGGCAAACACCGATAGTATATTGCTCAACACCAATCGTCGCTAACTGCCTCCAGAGTTAGTGCATTAGATTAAGCACAAATTTCTACGTATTCTGTTAAGTTTTCATCAAAATCTACAGCAGAAATTTTGAGAAACCCTAATTGAAAATTGTTGCCGCCATCGATTCAATATGCTGGCATGGAGTGTAGGGGGCAAACACCGATAGTATATTGCTCAACACCAATCGTCGCTAACTGCTTCCAGAGTTAGTGCATTAGATTAAGCACAAATTTCTACGTATTCTGTTAAGTTTTCATCAAAATCTACAGCAGAAATTTTGAGAAACCCTAATTGAAAATTGTTGCCGCCATCGATTCAATATGCTGGCATGGATTGTAGGGGGCAAATATATTGCCCAACACCGATAGTATATTGCTCAACACCAATCGTCTAGCGACGATTGCCTCCAGAGTTAGTGCATTAGATTAAGCACAAATTTCTACGTATTCTGTTAAGTTTTCAACAAAATCTACAGCAGAAATTTTGAGAAACCCTAATTGAAAATTGTTGCCGCCATCGATTCAATATGCTGGCATGGATAGGGGGCAAATATATTGCCCAACACCGATAGTATATTGCTCAACACCAATCGTCGCTAACTGCTTCCAGAGTTAGTGCATTAGATTAAGCACAAATTTCTACGTATTCTGTTAAGTTTTCATCAAAATCTACAGCAGAAATTTTGAGAAACCCTAATTGAAAATTGTTGCCGCCATCGATTCAATATGCTGGCATGGAGTGTAGGGGCAAACACCGATAGTATATTGCTCAACACCAATCGTCGCTAACTGCTTCCAGAGTTAGTGCATTAGATTAAGCACAAATTTCTACGTATTCCGTTAAGTTTTCATCAAAATCTACAGCAGAAATTTTGAGAAACCCTAATTGAAAATTGTTGCCGCCATCGATTCAATATGCTGGCATGGAGTGTAGGGGGCAAATATATTGCCCAACGCCGATAGTATATTGCTCAACACCAATCGCATTAGATTAAGCACAAATTTCTACGTATTCTGTTAAGTTTTCATCAAAATCTACAGCAGAAATTTTGAGAAACCCTAATTGAAAATTGTTGCCGCCATCGATTCAATATGCTGGCATGGAGTGTAGGGGCAAACACCGATAGTATATTGCTCAACACCAATCGTCGCTAACTGCTTCCAGAGTTAGTGCATTAGATTAAGCACAAATTTCTACGTATTCTGTTAAGTTTTCATCAAAATCTACAGCAGAAATTTTGAGAAACCCTAATTGAAAATTGTTGCCGCCATCGATTCAATATGCTGGCATGGAGTGTAGGGGCAAACACCGATAGTATATTGCTCAACACCAATCGTCGCTAACTGCTTCCAGAGTTAGTGCATTAGATTAAGCACAAATTTCTACGTATTCTGTTAAGTTTTCATCAAAATCTACAGCAGAAATTTTGAGAAACCCTAATTGAAAATTGTTGCCGCCATCGATTCAATATGCTGGCATGGAGTGTAGGGGGCAAACACCGATAGTATATTGCTCAACACCAATCGTCGCTAACTGCTTCCAGAGTTAGTGCATTAGATTAAGCACAAATTTCTACGTATTCTGTTAAGTTTTCATCAAAATCTACAGCAGAAATTTTGAGAAACCCTAATTGAAAATTGTTGCCGCCATCGATTTAATATGCTGGCATGGAGTGTAGGGGCAAACACCGATAGTATATTGCTCAACACCAATCGTCGCTAACTGCCTGCAGAGTTAGTGCATTAGATTAAGCACAAATTTCTACGTATTCTGTTAAGTTTTCATCAAAATCTACAGCAGAAATTTTGAGAAACCCTAATTGAAAATTGTTGCCGCCATCGATTCAATATGCTGGCATGGAGTGTAGGGGGCAAATATATTACCCAACACCGATAGTATATTGCTCAACACCAATCGTCGCTAACTGCTTCAGAGTTAGTGCATTAGATTAAGCACAAATTTTTACGTATTCTGTTAAGTTTTCATCAAAATCTACAGCAGAAATTTTGAGAAAACCTAATTGAAAATTGTTGCTGCCATCGATTCAATATGCTGGCATTGAGTGTAGGGGGCAAATATATTGCCCAACACCGATAGTATATTGCTCATCACCAATCGTCGCTAACTGCTTCCAGAGTTAGTGCATTAGATTAAGCACAAATTTCTACGTATTCTGTTAAGTTTTCATCAAAATCTACAGCAGAAATTTTGAGAAACCCTAATTGAAAATTGTTGCCGCCATCGATTCAATATGCTGGCATGGAGTGTAGGGGGCAAACACCGATAGTATATTGCTCAACACCAATCGTCGCTAACTGCCTCCAGAGTTAGTGCATTGATTAAGCACAAATTTCTACGTATTCTGTTAAGTTTTCATCAAAATCTACAGCAGAAATTTTGAGAAACCCTAATTGAAAATTGTTGCCGCCATCGATTCAATATGCTGGCATGGAGTGTAGGGGGCAAACACCGATAGTATATTGCTCAACACCAATCGTCGCTAACTGCCTCCAGAGTTAGTGCATTGATTAAGCACAAATTTCTACGTATTCTGTTAAGTTTTCATCAAAATCTACAGCAGAAATTTTGAGAAACCCTAATTGAAAATTGTTGCCGCCATCGATTCAATATGCTGGCATGGAGTGTAGGGGGCAAATATATTGCCCAACACCGATAGTATATTGCTCAACACCAATCGTCTAGCGACGATTGCTTCCAGAGTTAGTGCATTAGATTAAGCACAAATTTCTACGTATTCCGTTAAGTTTTCATCAAAATCTACAGCAGAAATTTTGAGAAACCCTAATTGAAAATTGTTGCCGCCATCGATTTAATATGCTGGCATGGAGTGTAGGGGCAAACACCGATAGTATATTGCTCAACACCAATCGTCGCTAACTGCCTGCAGAGTTAGTGCATTAGATTAAGCACAAATTTCTACGTATTCTGTTAAGTTTTCATCAAAATCTACAGGAGAAATTTTGAGAAACCCTAATTGAAAATTGTTGCCGCCATCGATTCAATATGCTGGCATGGAGTGTAGGGGGCAAATATATTGCCCAACGCCGATAGTATATTGCTCAACACCAATCGTCGCTAACTGCCTCCAGAGTTAGTGCATTAGATTAAGCACAAATTTCTACGTATTCCGTTAAGTTTTCATCAAAATCTACAGCAGAAATTTTGAGAAACCCTAATTGAAAATTGTTGCCGCCATCGATTTAATATGCTGGCATGGAGTGTAGGGGCAAACACCGATAGTATATTGCTCAACACCAATCGTCGCTAACTGCCTGCAGAGTTAGTGCATTAGATTAAGCACAAATTTCTACGTATTCTGTTAAGTTTTCATCAAAATCTACAGGAGAAATTTTGAGAAACCCTAATTGAAAATTGTTGCCGCCATCGATTCAATATGCTGGCATGGAGTGTAGGGGGCAAATATATTGCCCAACGCCGATAGTATATTGCTCAACACCAATCGTCGCTAACTGCCTCCAGAGTTAGTGCATTAGATTAAGCACAAATTTCTACGTATTCTGTTAAGTTTTCATCAAAATCTACAGCAGAAATTTTGAGAAACCCTAATTGAAAATTGTTGCCGCCATCGATTCAATATGCTGGCATGGAGTGTAGGGGGCAAATATATTGCCCAACGCCGATAGTATATTGCTCAACACCAATCGTCGCTAACTGCCTCCAGAGTTAGTGCATTAGATTAAGCACAAATTTCTACGTATTCTGTTAAGTTTTCATCAAAATCTACAGCAGAAATTTTGAGAAACCCTAATTGAAAATTGTTGCCGCCATCGATTTAACATGCTGGCATGGAGTGTAGGGGCAAACACCGATAGTATATTGCTCAACACCAATCGTCGCTAACTGCCTGCAGAGTTAGTGCATTAGATTAAGCACAAATTTCTACGTATTCTGTTAAGTTTTCATCAAAATCTACAGGAGAAATTTTGAGAAACCCTAATTGAAAATTGTTGCCGCCATCGATTCAATATGCTGGCATGGAGTGTAGGGGGCAAATATATTGCCCAACACCGATAGTATATTGCTCAACACCAATCGTCGCTAACTGCCTCCAGAGTTAGTGCATTAGATTAAGCACAAATTTCTACGTATTCTGTTAAGTTTTCATCAAAATCTACAGCAGAAATTTTGAGAAACCCTAATTGAAAATTGTTGCCGCCATCGATTCAATATGCTGGCATGAAGTGTAGGGGGCAAATATATTGCCCAACACCGATAGTATATTGCTCAACACCAATCGTCGCTAACTGCTTCAGAGTTAGTGCATTAGATTAA
Organism: Drosophila austrosaltans; assembly: GCA_035045865.1. Taxonomy (NCBI): domain Eukaryota; kingdom Metazoa; phylum Arthropoda; class Insecta; order Diptera; family Drosophilidae; genus Drosophila; species Drosophila austrosaltans. Next base: position 1,869,003 of record JAWNOQ010000126.1, read on the forward strand.
GCACAAATTTTTACGTATTCTGTTAAGTTTTCATCAAAATCTACAGCAGAAATTTTGAGAAACCCTAATTGAAAATTGTTGCTGCCATCGATTCAATATGCTGGCATGGAGTGTAGGGGGCAAATATATTGCCCAACACCGATAGTATATTGCTCAACACCAATCGTCGCTAACTGCTTCCAGAGTTAGTGCATTAGATTAAGCACAAATTTCTACGTATTCTGTTAAGTTTTCATCAAAATCTACAGCAGAAATTTTGAGAAACCCTAATTGAAAATTGTTGCCGCCATATTCTGTTAAGTTTTCATCAAAATCTACAGCAGAAATTTTGAGAAACCCTAATTGAAAATTGTTGCCGCCATCGATTCAATATGCTGGCATGGAGTGTAGGGGGCAAACACCGATAGTATATTGCTCAACACCAATCGTCGCTAACTGCTTCAGAGTTAGTGCATTAGATTAAGCACAAATTTCTACGTATTCTGTTAAGTTTTCATCAAAATCTACAGCAGAAATTTTGAGAAACCCTAATTGAAAATTGTTGCCGCCATCGATTCAATATGCTGGCATGGAGTGTAGGGGGCAAATATATTGCCCAACGCCGATAGTATATTGCTCAACACCAATCGTCGCTAACTGCTTCCAGAGTTAGTGCATTAGATTAAGCACAAATTTCTACGTATTCTGTTAAGTTTTCATCAAAATCTACAGGAGAAATTTTGAGAAACCCTAATTGAAAATTGTTGCCGCCATCGATTCAACATGCTGGCATGGAGGTAGGAGGTAGGGGGTAAATATATTGCCCAACGCCGATAGTATATTGCTCAACACCAATCGTCGCTAACTGCTTCCAGAGTTAGTGCATTAGATTAAGCACAAATTTCTACGTATTCTGTTAAGTTTTCATCAAAATCTACAGCAGAAATTTTGAGAAACCCTAATTGAAAATTGTTGCCGCCATCGATTCAATATGCTGGCATGGAGTGTAGGGGGCAAACACCGATAGTATATTGCTCAACACCAATCGTCGCTAACTGCTTCCAGAGTTAGTGCATTAGATTAAGCACAAATTTCTACGTATTCTGTTAAGTTTTCATCAAAATCTACAGCAGAAATTTTGAGAAACCCTAATTGAAAATTGTTGCCGCCATCGATTCAATATGCTGGCATGGAGTGTAGGGGGCAAACACCGATAGTATATTGCTCAACACCAATCGTCGCTAACTGCTTCCAGAGTTAGTGCATTAGATTAAGCACAAATTTCTACGTATTCTGTTAAGTTTTCATCAAAATCTACAGCAGAAATTTTGAGAAACCCTAATTGAAAATTGTTGCCGCCATCGATTCAATATGCTGGCATGGAGTGTAGGGGGCAAACACCGATAGTATATTGCTCAACACCAATCGTCGCTAACTGCTTCCAGAGTTAGTGCATTAGATTAAGCACAAATTTCTACGTATTCTGTTAAGTTTTCATCAAAATCTACAGCAGAAATTTTGAGAAACCCTAATTGAAAATTATTGCCGCCATCGATTCAATATGCTGGCATGAAGTGTAGGGGGCAAATATATTGCCCAACACCGATAGTATATTGCTCAACACCAATCGTCGCTAACTGCTTCCAGAGTTAGTGCATTAGATTAAGCACAAATTTCTACGTATTCTGTTAAGTTTTCATCAAAATCTACAGCAGAAATTTTGAGAAACCCTAATTGAAAATTGTTGCCGCCATCGATTCAATATGCTGGCATGGAGTGTAGGGGGCAAATATATTGCCCAACACCGATAGTATATTGCTCAACACCAATCGTCGCTAACTGTTTCCAGAGTTAGTGCATTAGATTAAGCACAAATTTCTACGTATTCTGTTAAGTTTTCATCAAAATCTACAGCAGAAATTTTGAGAAACCCTAATTGAAAATTGTTGCCGCCATCGATTCAATATGCTGGCATGAAGTGTAGGGGGCAAATATATTGCCCAACACCGATAGTATATTGCTCAACACCAATCGTCGCTAACTGCTTCCAGAGTTAGTGCATTAGATTAAGCACAAATTTCTACGTATTCTGTTAAGTTTTCATCAAAATCTACAGGAGAAATTTTGAGAAACCCTAATTGAAAATTGTTGCCGCCATCGATTCAATGTGCTGGCATGGAGTGTAGGGGGCAAACACCGATAGTATATTGCTCAACACCAATCGTCGCTAACTGTTTCCAGAGTTAGTGCATTAGATTAAGCACAAATTTCTACGTATTCTGTTAAGTTTTCATCAAAATCTACAGCAGAAATTTTGAGAAACCCTAATTGAAAATTGTTGCCGCCATCGATTCAATGTGCTGGCATGGAGTGTAGGGGGCAAACACCGATAGTATATTGCTCAACACCAATCGTCGCTAACTGTTTCCAGAGTTAGTGCATTAGATTAAGCACAAATTTCTACGTATTCTGTTAAGTTTTCATCAAAATCTACAGCAGAAATTTTGAGAAACCGTAATTGAAAATTGTTGCCGCCATCGATTCAATGTGCTGGCATGGAGTGTAGGGGGCAAACACCGATAGTATATTGCTCAACACCAATCGTCGCTAACTGTTTCCAGAGTTAGTGCATTAGATTAAGCACAAATTTCTACGTATTCTGTTAAGTTTTCATCAAAATCTACAGCAGAAATTTTGAGAAACCCTAATTGAAAATTATTGCCGCCATCGATTCAATATGCTGGCATGAAGTGTAGGGGGCAAATATATTGCCCAACACCGATAGTATATTGCTCAACACCAATCGTCGCTAACTGCTTCCAGAGTTAGTGCATTAGATTAAGCACAAATTTCTACGTATTCTGTTAAGTTTTCATCAAAATCTACAGCAGAAATTTTGAGAAACCCTAATTGAAAATTGTTGCCGCCATCGATTCAATATGCTGGCATGGAGTGTAGGGGGCAAATATATTGCCCAACACCGATAGTATATTGCTCAACACCAATCGTCGCTAACTGTTTCCAGAGTTAGTGCATTAGATTAAGCACAAATTTCTACGTATTCTGTTAAGTTTTCATCAAAATCTACAGCAGAAATTTTGAGAAACCCTAATTGAAAATTGTTGCCGCCATCGATTCAATATGCTGGCATGGAGTGTAGGGGGCAAATATATTGCCCAACACCGATAGTATATTGCTCAACACCAATCGTCGCTAACTGCTTCCAGAGTTAGTGCATTAGATTAAGCACAAATTTCTACGTATTCTGTTAAGTTTTCATCAAAATCTACAGGAGAAATTTTGAGAAACCCTAATTGAAAATTGTTGCCGCCATCGATTCAATGTGCTGGCATGGAGTGTAGGGGGCAAACACCGATAGTATATTGCTCAACACCAATCGTCGCTAACTGTTTCCAGAGTTAGTGCATTAGATTAAGCACAAATTTCTACGTATTCTGTTAAGTTTTCATCAAAATCTACAGCAGAAATTTTGAGAAACCCTAATTGAAAATTGTTGCCGCCATCGATTCAATGTGCTGGCATGGAGTGTAGGGGGCAAACACCGATAGTATATTGCTCAACACCAATCGTCGCTAACTGTTTCCAGAGTTAGTGCATTAGATTAAGCACAAATTTCTACGTATTCTGTTAAGTTTTCATCAAAATCTACAGCAGAAATTTTGAGAAACCGTAATTGAAAATTGTTGCCGCCATCGATTCAATGTGCTGGCATGGAGTGTAGGGGGCAAACACCGATAGTATATTGCTCAACACCAATCGTCGCTAACTGTTTCCAGAGTTAGTGCATTAGATTAAGCACAAATTTCTACGTATTCTGTTAAGTTTTCATCAAAATCTACAGCAGAAATTTTGAGAAACCCTAATTGAAAATTGTTGCCGCCATCGATTCAATATGCTGGCATGGAGTGTAGGGGGCAAACACCGATAGTATATTGCTCAACACCAATCGTCGCTAATTGCTTCCAGAGTTAGTGCATTAGATTAAGCACAAATTTCTACGTATTCTGTTAAGTTTTCATCAAAATCTACAGCAGAAATTTTGAGAAACCCTAATTGAAAATTGTTGCCGCCATCGATTCAATATGCTGGCATGGAGTGTAGGGGGCAAACACCGATAGTATATTGCTCAACACCAATCGTCGCTAACTGCCTCCAGAGTTAGTGCATTAGATTAAGCACAAATTTCTACGTATTCTGTTAAGTTTTCATCAAAATCTACAGCAGAAATTTTGAGAAACCCTAATTGAAAATTGTTGCCGCCATCGATTCAATGTGCTGGCATGGAGTGTAGGGGGCAAACACCGATAGTATATTGCTCAACACCAATCGTCGCTAAAAGCCTCCAGAGTTAGTGCATTAGATTAAGCACAAATTTCTATTCATCATCATCATCGATTCAATATGCTGGCATGAAGTGTAGGGGGCAAATATATTGCCCAACACCGATAGTATATTGCTCAACACCAATCGTCGCTAACTGCTTCCAGAGTTAGTGCATTAGATTAAGCACAAATTTCTACGTATTCTGTTAAGTTTTCATCAAAATCTACAGCAGAAATTTTGAGAAACCCTAATTGAAAATTGTTGCCGCCATCGATTCAATATGCTGGCATGGAGTGTAGGGGGCAAATATATTGCCCAACACCGATAGTATATTGCTCAACACCAATCGTCGCTAACTGTTTCCAGAGTTAGTGCATTAGATTAAGCACAAATTTCTACGTATTCTGTTAAGTTTTCATCAAAATCTACAGCAGAAATTTTGAGAAACCCTAATTGAAAATTGTTGCCGCCATCGATTCAATATGCTGGCATGGAGTGTAGGGGGCAAATATATTGCCCAACACCGATAGTATATTGCTCAACACCAATCGTCGCTAACTGCTTCCAGAGTTAGTGCATTAGATTAAGCACAAATTTCTACGTATTCTGTTAAGTTTTCATCAAAATCTACAGGAGAAATTTTGAGAAACCCTAATTGAAAATTGTTGCCGCCATCGATTCAATGTGCTGGCATGGAGTGTAGGGGGCAAACACCGATAGTATATTGCTCAACACCAATCGTCGCTAACTGTTTCCAGAGTTAGTGCATTAGATTAAGCACAAATTTCTACGTATTCTGTTAAGTTTTCATCAAAATCTACAGCAGAAATTTTGAGAAACCCTAATTGAAAATTGTTGCCGCCATCGATTCAATGTGCTGGCATGGAGTGTAGGGGGCAAACACCGATAGTATATTGCTCAACACCAATCGTCGCTAACTGTTTCCAGAGTTAGTGCATTAGATTAAGCACAAATTTCTACGTATTCTGTTAAGTTTTCATCAAAATCTACAGCAGAAATTTTGAGAAACCGTAATTGAAAATTGTTGCCGCCATCGATTCAATGTGCTGGCATGGAGTGTAGGGGGCAAACACCGATAGTATATTGCTCAACACCAATCGTCGCTAACTGTTTCCAGAGTTAGTGCATTAGATTAAGCACAAATTTCTACGTATTCTGTTAAGTTTTCATCAAAATCTACAGCAGAAATTTTGAGAAACCCTAATTGAAAATTGTTGCCGCCATCGATTCAATATGCTGGCATGGAGTGTAGGGGGCAAACACCGATAGTATATTGCTCAACACCAATCGTCGCTAATTGCTTCCAGAGTTAGTGCATTAGATTAAGCACAAATTTCTACGTATTCTGTTAAGTTTTCATCAAAATCTACAGCAGAAATTTTGAGAAACCCTAATTGAAAATTGTTGCCGCCATCGATTCAATATGCTGGCATGGAGTGTAGGGGGCAAACACCGATAGTATATTGCTCAACACCAATCGTCGCTAACTGCTTCCAGAGTTAGTGCATTAGATTAAGCACAAATTTCTACGTATTCTGTTAAGTTTTCATCAAAATCTACAGCAGAAATTTTGAGAAACCCTAATTGAAAATTGTTGCCGCCATCGATTCAATGTGCTGGCATGGAGTGTAGGGGGCAAACACCGATAGTATATTGCTCAACACCAATCGTCGCTAAAAGCCTCCAGAGTTAGTGCATTAGATTAAGCACAAATTTCTACGTATTCTGTAATTCATCAAAGAGAGAGACGAGTCATCGATTCAATATGCTGGCATGGAGTGTAGGGGGCAAATATATTGCCCAACACCGATAGTATATTGCTCAACACCAATCGTCGCTAACTGCTTCCAGAGTTAGTGCATTAGATTAAGCACAAATTTCTACGTATTCTGTTAAGTTTTCATCAAAATCTACAGCAGAAATTTTGAGAAACCCTAATTGAAAATTGTTGCCGCCATCGATTCAATATGCTGGCATGGAGTGTAGGGGGCAAATATATTGCCCAACACCGATAGTATATTGCTCAACACCAATCGTCGCTAACTGTTTCCAGAGTTAGTGCATTAGATTAAGCACAAATTTCTACGTATTCTGTTAAGTTTTCATCAAAATCTACAGCAGAAATTTTGAGAAACCCTAATTGAAAATTGTTGCCGCCATCGATTCAATATGCTGGCATGGAGTGTAGGGGGCAAATATATTGCCCAACACCGATAGTATATTGCTCAACACCAATCGTCGCTAACTGCTTCCAGAGTTAGTGCATTAGATTAAGCACAAATTTCTACGTATTCTGTTAAGTTTTCATCAAAATCTACAGGAGAAATTTTGAGAAACCCTAATTGAAAATTGTTGCCGCCATCGATTCAATGTGCTGGCATGGAGTGTAGGGGGCAAACACCGATAGTATATTGCTCAACACCAATCGTCGCTAACTGTTTCCAGAGTTAGTGCATTAGATTAAGCACAAATTTCTACGTATTCTGTTAAGTTTTCATCAAAATCTACAGCAGAAATTTTGAGAAACCCTAATTGAAAATTGTTGCCGCCATCGATTCAATGTGCTGGCATGGAGTGTAGGGGGCAAACACCGATAGTATATTGCTCAACACCAATCGTCGCTAACTGTTTCCAGAGTTAGTGCATTAGATTAAGCACAAATTTCTACGTATTCTGTTAAGTTTTCATCAAAATCTACAGCAGAAATTTTGAGAAACCGTAATTGAAAATTGTTGCCGCCATCGATTCAATGTGCTGGCATGGAGTGTAGGGGGCAAACACCGATAGTATATTGCTCAACACCAATCGTCGCTAACTGTTTCCAGAGTTAGTGCATTAGATTAAGCACAAATTTCTACGTATTCTGTTAAGTTTTCATCAAAATCTACAGCAGAAATTTTGAGAAACCCTAATTGAAAATTGTTGCCGCCATCGATTCAATATGCTGGCATGGAGTGTAGGGGGCAAATATATTGCCCAACACCGATAGTATATTGCTCAACACCAATCGTCGCTAACTGCTTCCAGAGTTAGTGCATTAGATTAAGCACAAATTTCTACGTATTCTGTTAAGTTTTCATCAAAATCTACAGCAGAAATTTTGAGAAACCCTAATTGAAAATTGTTGCCGCCATCGATTCAATATGCTGGCATGGAGTGTAGGGGGCAAATATATTGCCCAACACCGATAGTATATTGCTCAACACCAATCGTCGCTAACTGTTTCCAGAGTTAGTGCATTAGATTAAGCACAAATTTCTACGTATTCTGTTAAGTTTTCATCAAAATCTACAGCAGAAATTTTGAGAAACCCTAATTGAAAATTGTTGCCGCCATCGATTCAATATGCTGGCATGGAGTGTAGGGGGCAAATATATTGCCCAACACCGATAGTATATTGCTCAACACCAATCGTCGCTAACTGCTTCCAGAGTTAGTGCATTAGATTAAGCACAAATTTCTACGTATTCTGTTAAGTTTTCATCAAAATCTACAGGAGAAATTTTGAGAAACCCTAATTGAAAATTGTTGCCGCCATCGATTCAATGTGCTGGCATGGAGTGTAGGGGGCAAACACCGATAGTATATTGCTCAACACCAATCGTCGCTAACTGTTTCCAGAGTTAGTGCATTAGATTAAGCACAAATTTCTACGTATTCTGTTAAGTTTTCATCAAAATCTACAGCAGAAATTTTGAGAAACCCTAATTGAAAATTGTTGCCGCCATCGATTCAATGTGCTGGCATGGAGTGTAGGGGGCAAACACCGATAGTATATTGCTCAACACCAATCGTCGCTAACTGTTTCCAGAGTTAGTGCATTAGATTAAGCACAAATTTCTACGTATTCTGTTAAGTTTTCATCAAAATCTACAGCAGAAATTTTGAGAAACCGTAATTGAAAATTGTTGCCGCCATCGATTCAATGTGCTGGCATGGAGTGTAGGGGGCAAACACCGATAGTATATTGCTCAACACCAATCGTCGCTAACTGTTTCCAGAGTTAGTGCATTAGATTAAGCACAAATTTCTACGTATTCTGTTAAGTTTTCATCAAAATCTACAGCAGAAATTTTGAGAAACCCTAATTGAAAATTGTTGCCGCCATCGATTCAATATGCTGGCATGGAGTGTAGGGGGCAAACACCGATAGTATATTGCTCAACACCAATCGTCGCTAATTGCTTCCAGAGTTAGTGCATTAGATTAAGCACAAATTTCTACGTATTCTGTTAAGTTTTCATCAAAATCTACAGCAGAAATTTTGAGAAACCCTAATTGAAAATTGTTGCCGCCATCGATTCAACGTGCTGGCATGGAGTGTAGGGAGCAAATATATTGCCCAACACCGATAGTATATTGCTCAACACCAATCGTCGCTAACTGCCTCCAGAGTTAGTGCATTAGATTAAGCACAAATTTCTACGTATTCTGTTAAGTTTTCATCAAAATCTACAGCAGAAATTTTGAGAAACCCTAATTGAAAATTGTTGCCGCCATCGATTCAATGTGCTGGCATGGAGTGTAGGGGGCAAACACCGATAGTATATTGCTCAACACCAATCGTCGCTAACTGCTTCCAGAGTTAGTGCATTAGATTAAGCACAAATTTCTACGTATTCTGTTAAGTTTTCATCAAAATCTACAGCAGAAATTTTGAGAAACCCTAATTGAAAATTGTTGCCGCCATCGATTCAATGTGCTGGCATGGAGTGTAGGGGGCAAACACCGATAGTATATTGCTCAACACCAATCGTCGCTAACTGCCTCCAGAGTTAGTGCATTAGATTAAGCACAAATTTCTACGTATTCTGTTAAGTTTTCATCAAAATCTACAGCAGAAATTTTGAGAAACCCTAATTGAAAATTGTTGCCGCCATCGATTCAATGTGCTGGCATGGAGTGTAGGGGGCAAACACCGATAGTATATTGCTCAACACCAATCGTCGCTAACTGTTTCCAGAGTTAGTGCATTAGATTAAGCACAAATTTCTACGTATTCTGTTAAGTTTTCATCAAAATCTACAGCAGAAATTTTGAGAAACCCTAATTGAAAATTGTTGCCGCCATCGATTCAATGTGCTGGCATGGAGTGTAGGGGGCAAACACCGATAGTATATTGCTCAACACCAATCGTCGCTAACTGCTTCCAGAGTTAGTGCATTAGATTAAGCACAAATTTCTACGTATTCTGTTAAGTTTTCATCAAAATCTACAGCAGAAATTTTGAGAAACCCTAATTGAAAATTGTTGCCGCCATCGATTCAATATGCTGGCATGGAGTGTAGGGGGCAAATATATTGCCCAACACCGATAGTATATTGCTCAACACCAATCGTCGCTAACTGTTTCCAGAGTTAGTGCATTAGATTAAGCACAAATTTCTACGTATTCTGTTAAGTTTTCATCAAAATCTACAGCAGAAATTTTGAGAAACCCTAATTGAAAATTGTTGCCGCCATCGATTCAATGTGCTGGCATGGAGTGTAGGGGGCAAACACCGATAGTATATTGCTCAACACCAATCGTCGCTAACTGTTTCCAGAGTTAGTGCATTAGATTAAGCACAAATTTCTACGTATTCTGTTAAGTTTTCATCAAAATCTACAGCAGAAATTTTGAGAAACCCTAATTGAAAATTGTTGCCGCCATCGATTCAATGTGCTGGCATGGAGTGTAGGGGGCAAACACCGATAGTATATTGCTCAACACCAATCGTCGCTAACTGCTTCCAGAGTTAGTGCATTAGATTAAGCACAAATTTCTACGTATTCTGTTAAGTTTTCATCAAAATCTACAGCAGAAATTTTGAGAAACCGTAATTGAAAATTGTTGCCGCCATCGATTCAATGTGCTGGCATGGAGTGTAGGGGGCAAACACCGATAGTATATTGCTCAACACCAATCGTCGCTAACTGTTTCCAGAGTTAGTGCATTAGATTAAGCACAAATTTCTACGTATTCTGTTAAGTTTTCATCAAAATCTACAGCAGAAATTTTGAGAAACCCTAATTGAAAATTGTTGCCGCCATCGATTCAATGTGCTGGCATGGAGTGTAGGGGGCAAACACCGATAGTATATTGCTCAACACCAATCGTCGCTAACTGCTTCCAGAGTTAGTGCATTAGATTAAGCACAAATTTCTACGTATTCTGTTAAGTTTTCATCAAAATCTACAGCAGAAATTTTGAGAAACCCTAATTGAAAATTGTTGCCGCCATCGATTCAATGTGCTGGCATGGAGTGTAGGGGGCAAACACCGATAGTATATTGCTCAACACCAATCGTCGCTAACTGCTTCCAGAGTTAGTGCATTAGATTAAGCACAAATTTCTACGTATTCTGTTAAGTTTTCATCAAAATCTACAGCAGAAATTTTGAGAAACCCTAATTGAAAATTGTTGCCGCCATCGATTCAATGTGCTGGCATGGAGTGTAGGGGGCAAACACCGATAGTATATTGCTCAACACCAATCGTCGCTAACTGCTTCCAGAGTTAGTGCATTAGATTAAGCACAAATTTCTACGTATTCTGTTAAGTTTTCATCAAAATCTACAGCAGAAATTTTGAGAAACCCTAATTGAAAATTGTTGCCGCCATCGATTCAATATGCTGGCATGGAGTGTAGGGGGCAAATATATTGCCCAACACCGATAGTATATTGCTCAACACCAATCGTCGCTAACTGTTTCCAGAGTTAGTGCATTAGATTAAGCACAAATTTCTACGTATTCTGTTAAGTTTTCATCAAAATCTACAGCAGAAATTTTGAGAAACCCTAATTGAAAATTGTTGCCGCCATCGATTCAATGTGCTGGCATGGAGTGTAGGGGGCAAACACCGATAGTATATTGCTCAACACCAATCGTCGCTAACTGCTTCCAGAGTTAGTGCATTAGATTAAGCACAAATTTCTACGTATTCTGTTAAGTTTTCATCAAAATCTACAGCAGAAATTTTGAGAAACCGTAATTGAAAATTGTTGCCGCCATCGATTCAATGTGCTGGCATGGAGTGTAGGGGGCAAACACCGATAGTATATTGCTCAACACCAATCGTCGCTAACTGCTTCCAGAGTTAGTGCATTAGATTAAGCACAAATTTCTACGTATTCTGTTAAGTTTTCATCAAAATCTACAGCAGAAATTTTGAGAAACCGTAATTGAAAATTGTTGCCGCCATCGATTCAATGTGCTGGCATGGAGTGTAGGGGGCAAACACCGATAGTATATTGCTCAACACCAATCGTCGCTAACTGTTTCCAGAGTTAGTGCATTAGATTAAGCACAAATTTCTACGTATTCTGTTAAGTTTTCATCAAAATCTACAGCAGAAATTTTGAGAAACCGTAATTGAAAATTGTTGCCGCCATCGATTCAATGTGCTGGCATGGAGTGTAGGGGGCAAATATATTGCCCAACACCGATAGTATATTGCTCAACACCAATCGTCGCTAACTGTTTCCAGAGTTAGTGCATTAGATTAAGCACAAATTTCTACGTATTCTGTTAAGTTTTCATCAAAATCTACAGCAGAAATTTTGAGAAACCCTAATTGAAAATTGTTGCCGCCATCGATTCAATATGCTGGCATGGAGTGTAGGGGGCAAACACCGATAGTATATTGCTCAACACCAATCGTCGCTAACTGCTTCCAGAGTTAGTGCATTAGATTAAGCACAAATTTCTACGTATTCTGTTAAGTTTTCATCAAAATCTACAGCAGAAATTTTGAGAAACCCTAATTGAAAATTGTTGCCGCCATCGATTCAATGTGCTGGCATGGAGTGTAGGGGGCAAACACCGATAGTATATTGCTCAACACCAATCGTCGCTAACTGTTTCCAGAGTTAGTGCATTAGATTAAGCACAAATTTCTACGTATTCTGTTAAGTTTTCATCAAAATCTACAGCAGAAATTTTGAGAAACCGTAATTGAAAATTGTTGCCGCCATCGATTCAATGTGCTGGCATGGAGTGTAGGGGGCAAACACCGATAGTATATTGCTCAACACCAATCGTCGCTAACTGCTTCCAGAGTTAGTGCATTAGATTAAGCACAAATTTCTACGTATTCTGTTAAGTTTTCATCAAAATCTACAGCAGAAATTTTGAGAAACCGTAATTGAAAATTGTTGCCGCCATCGATTCAATGTGCTGGCATGGAGTGTAGGGGGCAAACACCGATAGTATATTGCTCAACACCAATCGTCGCTAACTGCTTCCAGAGTTAGTGCATTAGATTAAGCACAAATTTCTACGTATTCTGTTAAGTTTTCATCAAAATCTACAGCAGAAATTTTGAGAAACCGTAATTGAAAATTGTTGCCGCCATCGATTCAATGTGCTGGCATGGAGTGTAGGGGGCAAACACCGATAGTATATTGCTCAACACCAATCGTCGCTAACTGTTTCCAGAGTTAGTGCATTAGATTAAGCACAAATTTCTACGTATTCTGTTAAGTTTTCATCAAAATCTACAGCAGAAATTTTGAGAAACCCTAATTGAAAATTGTTGCCGCCATCGATTCAATGTGCTGGCATGGAGTGTAGGGGGCAAACACCGATAGTATATTGCTCAACACCAATCGTCGCTAACTGCTTCCAGAGTTAGTGCATTAGATTAAGCACAAATTTCTACGTATTCTGTTAAGTTTTCATCAAAATCTACAGCAGAAATTTTGAGAAACCCTAATTGAAAATTGTTGCCGCCATCGATTCAATATGCTGGCATGGAGTGTAGGGGGCAAATATATTGCCCAACACCGATAGTATATTGCTCAACACCAATCGTCGCTAACTGCTTCCAGAGTTAGTGCATTAGATTAAGCACAAATTTCTACGTATTCTGTTAAGTTTTCATCAAAATCTACAGCAGAAATTTTGAGAAACCCTAATTGAAAATTGTTGCCGCCATCGATTCAATATGCTGGCATGGAGTGTAGGGGGCATAACACCGATAGTATATTGCTCAACACCAATCGTCGCTAACTGTTTCCAGAGTTAGTGCATTAGATTAAGCACAAATTTCTACGTATTCTGTTAAGTTTTCATCAAAATCTACAGGAGAAATTTTGAGAAACCCTAATTGAAAATTGTTGCCGCCATCGATTCAATATGCTGGCATGGAGTGTAGGGGGCAAATATATTGCCCAACACCGATAGTATATTGCTCAACACCAATCGTCGCTAACTGTTTCCAGAGTTAGTGCATTAGATTAAGCACAAATTTCTACGTATTCTGTTAAGTTTTCATCAAAATCTACAGCAGAAATTTTGAGAAACCCTAATTGAAAATTGTTGCCGCCATCGATTCAATGTGCTGGCATGGAGTGTAGGGGGCAAACACCGATAGTATATTGCTCAACACCAATCGTCGCTAACTGCTTCCAGAGTTAGTGCATTAGATTAAGCACAAATTTCTACGTATTCTGTTAAGTTTTCATCAAAATCTACAGCAGAAATTTTGAGAAACCCTAATTGAAAATTGTTGCCGCCATCGATTCAATGTGCTGGCATGGAGTGTAGGGGGCAAACACCGATAGTATATTGCTCAACACCAATCGTCGCTAACTGCTTCCAGAGTTAGTGCATTAGATTAAGCACAAATTTCTACGTATTCTGTTAAGTTTTCATCAAAATCTACAGCAGAAATTTTGAGAAACCGTAATTGAAAATTGTTGCCGCCATCGATTCAATGTGCTGGCATGGAGTGTAGGGGGCAAACACCGATAGTATATTGCTCAACACCAATCGTCGCTAACTGTTTCCAGAGTTAGTGCATTAGATTAAGCACAAATTTCTACGTATTCTGTTAAGTTTTCATCAAAATCTACAGCAGAAATTTTGAGAAACCCTAATTGAAAATTGTTGCCGCCATCGATTCAATGTGCTGGCATGGAGTGTAGGGGGCAAACACCGATAGTATATTGCTCAACACCAATCGTCGCTAACTGCTTCCAGAGTTAGTGCATTAGATTAAGCACAAATTTCTACGTATTCTGTTAAGTTTTCATCAAAATCTACAGCAGAAATTTTGAGAAACCCTAATTGAAAATTGTTGCCGCCATCGATTCAATGTGCTGGCATGGAGTGTAGGGGGCAAACACCGATAGTATATTGCTCAACACCAATCGTCGCTAACTGCTTCCAGAGTTAGTGCATTAGATTAAGCACAAATTTCTACGTATTCTGTTAAGTTTTCATCAAAATCTACAGCAGAAATTTTGAGAAACCCTAATTGAAAATTGTTGCCGCCATCGATTCAATGTGCTGGCATGGAGTGTAGGGGGCAAACACCGATAGTATATTGCTCAACACCAATCGTCGCTAACTGCTTCCAGAGTTAGTGCATTAGATTAAGCACAAATTTCTACGTATTCTGTTAAGTTTTCATCAAAATCTACAGCAGAAATTTTGAGAAACCCTAATTGAAAATTGTTGCCGCCATCGATTCAATATGCTGGCATGGAGTGTAGGGGGCAAACACCGATAGTATATTGCTCAACACCAATCGTCGCTAACTGTTTCCAGAGTTAGTGCATTAGATTAAGCACAAATTTCTACGTATTCTGTTAAGTTTTCATCAAAATCTACAGCAGAAATTTTGAGAAACCCTAATTGAAAATTGTTGCCGCCATCGATTCAATGTGCTGGCATGGAGTGTAGGGGGCAAACACCGATAGTATATTGCTCAACACCAATCGTCGCTAACTGCTTCCAGAGTTAGTGCATTAGATTAAGCACAAATTTCTACGTATTCTGTTAAGTTTTCATCAAAATCTACAGCAGAAATTTTGAGAAACCCTAATTGAAAATTGTTGCCGCCATCGATTCAATGTGCTGGCATGGAGTGTAGGGGGCAAACACCGATAGTATATTGCTCAACACCAATCGTCGCTAACTGCTTCCAGAGTTAGTGCATTAGATTAAGCACAAATTTCTACGTATTCTGTTAAGTTTTCATCAAAATCTACAGCAGAAATTTTGAGAAACCGTAATTGAAAATTGTTGCCGCCATCGATTCAATGTGCTGGCATGGAGTGTAGGGGGCAAACACCGATAGTATATTGCTCAACACCAATCGTCGCTAACTGTTTCCAGAGTTAGTGCATTAGATTAAGCACAAATTTCTACGTATTCTGTTAAGTTTTCATCAAAATCTACAGCAGAAATTTTGAGAAACCGTAATTGAAAATTGTTGCCGCCATCGATTCAATGTGCTGGCATGGAGTGTAGGGGGCAAACACCGATAGTATATTGCTCAACACCAATCGTCGCTAACTGTTTCCAGAGTTAGTGCATTAGATTAAGCACAAATTTCTACGTATTCTGTTAAGTTTTCATCAAAATCTACAGCAGAAATTTTGAGAAACCCTAATTGAAAATTGTTGCCGCCATCGATTCAATGTGCTGGCATGGAGTGTAGGGGGCAAATATATTGCCCAACACCGATAGTATATTGCTCAACACCAATCGTCGCTAACTGCTTCCAGAGTTAGTGCATTAGATTAAGCACAAATTTCTACGTATTCTGTTAAGTTTTCATCAAAATCTACAGCAGAAATTTTGAGAAACCCTAATTGAAAATTGTTGCCGCCATCGATTCAATATGCTGGCATGGAGTGTAGGGGGCAAACACCGATAGTATATTGCTCAACACCAATCGTCGCTAACTGTTTCCAGAGTTAGTGCATTAGATTAAGCACAAATTTCTACGTATTCTGTTAAGTTTTCATCAAAATCTACAGCAGAAATTTTGAGAAACCCTAATTGAAAATTGTTGCCGCCATCGATTCAATATGCTGGCATGGAGTGTAGGGGGCAAATATATTGCCCAACACCGATAGTATATTGCTCAACACCAATCGTCGCTAACTGCTTCCAGAGTTAGTGCATTAGATTAAGCACAAATTTCTACGTATTCTGTTAAGTTTTCATCAAAATCTACAGCAGAAATTTTGAGAAACCCTAATTGAAAATTGTTGCCGCCATCGATTCAATATGCTGGCATGGAGTGTAGGGGGCAAACACCGATAGTATATTGCTCAACACCAATCGTCGCTAACTGCTTCCAGAGTTAGTGCATTAGATTAAGCACAAATTTCTACGTATTCTGTTAAGTTTTCATCAAAATCTACAGCAGAAATTTTGAGAAACCCTAATTGAAAATTGTTGCCGCCATCGATTCAATGTGCTGGCATGGAGTGTAGGGGGCAAATATATTGCCCAACACCGATAGTATATTGCTCAACACCAATCGTCGCTAACTGCCTCCAGAGTTAGTGCATTAGATTAAGCACAAATTTCTACGTATTCTGTTAAGTTTTCATCAAAATCTACAGCAGAAATTTTGAGAAACCCTAATTGAAAATTGTTGCCGCCATCGATTCAATATGCTGGCATGGAGTGTAGGGGGCAAACACCGATAGTATATTGCTCAACACCAATCGTCGCTAACTGCTTCCAGAGTTAGTGCATTAGATTAAGCACAAATTTCTACGTATTCTGTTAAGTTTTCATCAAAATCTACAGCAGAAATTTTGAGAAACCCTAATTGAAAATTGTTGCCGCCATCGATTCAATGTGCTGGCATGGAGTGTAGGGGGCAAACACCGATAGTATATTGCTCAACACCAATCGTCGCTAACTGCTTCCAGAGTTAGTGCATTAGATTAAGCACAAATTTCTACGTATTCTGTTAAGTTTTCATCAAAATCTACAGCAGAAATTTTGAGAAACCCTAATTGAAAATTGTTGCCGCCATCGATTCAATGTGCTGGCATGGAGTGTAGGGGGCAAACACCGATAGTATATTGCTCAACACCAATCGTCGCTAACTGTTTCCAGAGTTAGTGCATTAGATTAAGCACAAATTTCTACGTATTCTGTTAAGTTTTCATCAAAATCTACAGCAGAAATTTTGAGAAACCCTAATTGAAAATTGTTGCCGCCATCGATTCAATATGCTGGCATGGAGTGTAGGGGGCAAACACCGATAGTATATTGCTCAACACCAATCGTCGCTAACTGCTTCCAGAGTTAGTGCATTAGATTAAGCACAAATTTCTACGTATTCTGTTAAGTTTTCATCAAAATCTACAGCAGAAATTTTGAGAAACCCTAATTGAAAATTGTTGCCGCCATCGATTCAATGTGCTGGCATGGAGTGTAGGGGGCAAACACCGATAGTATATTGCTCAACACCAATCGTCGCTAACTGTTTCCAGAGTTAGTGCATTAGATTAAGCACAAATTTCTACGTATTCTGTTAAGTTTTCATCAAAATCTACAGCAGAAATTTTGAGAAACCGTAATTGAAAATTGTTGCCGCCATCGATTCAATGTGCTGGCATGGAGTGTAGGGGGCAAACACCGATAGTATATTGCTCAACACCAATCGTCGCTAACTGCTTCCAGAGTTAGTGCATTAGATTAAGCACAAATTTCTACGTATTCTGTTAAGTTTTCATCAAAATCTACAGCAGAAATTTTGAGAAACCGTAATTGAAAATTGTTGCCGCCATCGATTCAATGTGCTGGCATGGAGTGTAGGGGGCAAACACCGATAGTATATTGCTCAACACCAATCGTCGCTAACTGTTTCCAGAGTTAGTGCATTAGATTAAGCACAAATTTCTACGTATTCTGTTAAGTTTTCATCAAAATCTACAGCAGAAATTTTGAGAAACCCTAATTGAAAATTGTTGCCGCCATCGATTCAATATGCTGGCATGGAGTGTAGGGGGCAAACACCGATAGTATATTGCTCAACACCAATCGTCGCTAACTGCTTCCAGAGTTAGTGCATTAGATTAAGCACAAATTTCTACGTATTCTGTTAAGTTTTCATCAAAATCTACAGCAGAAATTTTGAGAAACCGTAATTGAAAATTGTTGCCGCCATCGATTCAATGTGCTGGCATGGAGTGTAGGGGGCAAACACCGATAGTATATTGCTCAACACCAATCGTCGCTAACTGTTTCCAGAGTTAGTGCATTAGATTAAGCACAAATTTCTACGTATTCTGTTAAGTTTTCATCAAAATCTACAGCAGAAATTTTGAGAAACCGTAATTGAAAATTGTTGCCGCCATCGATTCAATGTGCTGGCATGGAGTGTAGGGGGCAAACACCGATAGTATATTGCTCAACACCAATCGTCGCTAACTGCTTCCAGAGTTAGTGCATTAGATTAAGCACAAATTTCTACGTATTCTGTTAAGTTTTCATCAAAATCTACAGCAGAAATTTTGAGAAACCCTAATTGAAAATTGTTGCCGCCATCGATTCAATGTGCTGGCATGGAGTGTAGGGGGCAAACACCGATAGTATATTGCTCAACACCAATCGTCGCTAACTGCTTCCAGAGTTAGTGCATTAGATTAAGCACAAATTTCTACGTATTCTGTTAAGTTTTCATCAAAATCTACAGCAGAAATTTTGAGAAACCGTAATTGAAAATTGTTGCCGCCATCGATTCAATGTGCTGGCATGGAGTGTAGGGGGCAAACACCGATAGTATATTGCTCAACACCAATCGTCGCTAACTGTTTCCAGAGTTAGTGCATTAGATTAAGCACAAATTTCTACGTATTCTGTTAAGTTTTCATCAAAATCTACAGCAGAAATTTTGAGAAACCGTAATTGAAAATTGTTGCCGCCATCGATTCAATGTGCTGGCATGGAGTGTAGGGGGCAAACACCGATAGTATATTGCTCAACACCAATCGTCGCTAACTGTTTCCAGAGTTAGTGCATTAGATTAAGCACAAATTTCTACGTATTCTGTTAAGTTTTCATCAAAATCTACAGCAGAAATTTTGAGAAACCCTAATTGAAAATTGTTGCCGCCATCGATTCAATGTGCTGGCATGGAGTGTAGGGGGCAAACACCGATAGTATATTGCTCAACACCAATCGTCGCTAACTGTTTCCAGAGTTAGTGCATTAGATTAAGCACAAATTTCTACGTATTCTGTTAAGTTTTCATCAAAATCTACAGCAGAAATTTTGAGAAACCCTAATTGAAAATTGTTGCCGCCATCGATTCAATATGCTGGCATGGAGTGTAGGGGGCAAATATATTGCCCAACACCGATAGTATATTGCTCAACACCAATCGTCGCTAACTGCTTCCAGAGTTAGTGCATTAGATTAAGCACAAATTTCTACGTATTCTGTTAAGTTTTCATCAAAATCTACAGCAGAAATTTTGAGAAACCCTAATTGAAAATTGTTGCCGCCATCGATTCAATATGCTGGCATGGAGTGTAGGGGGCAAACACCGATAGTATATTGCTCAACACCAATCGTCGCTAACTGCTTCCAGAGTTAGTGCATTAGATTAAGCACAAATTTCTACGTATTCTGTTAAGTTTTCATCAAAATCTACAGCAGAAATTTTGAGAAACCCTAATTGAAAATTGTTGCCGCCATCGATTCAATGTGCTGGCATGGAGTGTAGGGAGCAAATATATTGCCCAACACCGATAGTATATTGCTCAACACCAATCGTCGCTAACTGCTTCCAGAGTTAGTGCATTAGATTAAGCACAAATTTCTACGTATTCTGTTAAGTTTTCATCAAAATCTACAGCAGAAATTTTGAGAAACCCTAATTGAAAATTGTTGCCGCCATCGATTCAATATGCTGGCATGGAGTGTAGGGGGCAAATATATTGCCCAACACCGATAGTATATTGCTCAACACCAATCGTCGCTAACTGCTTCCAGAGTTAGTGCATTAGATTAAGCACAAATTTCTACGTATTCTGTTAAGTTTTCATCAAAATCTACAGCAGAAATTTTGAGAAACCCTAATTGAAAATTGTTGCCGCCATCGATTCAATGTGCTGGCATGGAGTGTAGGGGGCAAACACCGATAGTATATTGCTCAACACCAATCGTCGCTAACTGCTTCCAGAGTTAGTGCATTAGATTAAGCACAAATTTCTACGTATTCTGTTAAGTTTTCATCAAAATCTACAGCAGAAATTTTGAGAAACCCTAATTGAAAATTGTTGCCGCCATCGATTCAATGTGCTGGCATGGAGTGTAGGGGGCAAACACCGATAGTATATTGCTCAACACCAATCGTCGCTAACTGCTTCCAGAGTTAGTGCATTAGATTAAGCACAAATTTCTACGTATTCTGTTAAGTTTTCATCAAAATCTACAGCAGAAATTTTGAGAAACCCTAATTGAAAATTGTTGCCGCCATCGATTCAATATGCTGGCATGGAGTGTAGGGGGCAATTAACACCGATAGTATATTGCTCAACACCAATCGTCGCTAACTGCTTCCAGAGTTAGTGCATTAGATTAAGCACAAATTTCTACGTATTCTGTTAAGTTTTCATCAAAATCTACAGCAGAAATTTTGAGAAACCCTAATTGAAAATTGTTGCCGCCATCGATTCAATGTGCTGGCATGGAGTGTAGGGGGCAAACACCGATAGTATATTGCTCAACACCAATCGTCGCTAACTGCTTCCAGAGTTAGTGCATTAGATTAAGCACAAATTTCTACGTATTCTGTTAAGTTTTCATCAAAATCTACAGCAGAAATTTTGAGAAACCCTAATTGAAAATTGTTGCCGCCATCGATTCAATGTGCTGGCATGGAGTGTAGGGGGCAAACACCGATAGTATATTGCTCAACACCAATCGTCGCTAACTGCTTCCAGAGTTAGTGCATTAGATTAAGCACAAATTTCTACGTATTCTGTTAAGTTTTCATCAAAATCTACAGCAGAAATTTTGAGAAACCCTAATTGAAAATTGTTGCCGCCATCGATTCAATGTGCTGGCATGGAGTGTAGGGGGCAAACACCGATAGTATATTGCTCAACACCAATCGTCGCTAACTGCTTCCAGAGTTAGTGCATTAGATTAAGCACAAATTTCTACGTATTCTGTTAAGTTTTCATCAAAATCTACAGCAGAAATTTTGAGAAACCCTAATTGAAAATTGTTGCCGCCATCGATTCAATGTGCTGGCATGGAGTGTAGGGGGCAAACACCGATAGTATATTGCTCAACACCAATCGTCGCTAACTGCTTCCAGAGTTAGTGCATTAGATTAAGCACAAATTTCTACGTATTCTGTTAAGTTTTCATCAAAATCTACAGCAGAAATTTTGAGAAACCCTAATTGAAAATTGTTGCCGCCATCGATTCAATGTGCTGGCATGGAGTGTAGGGGGCAAACACCGATAGTATATTGCTCAACACCAATCGTCGCTAACTGCTTCCAGAGTTAGTGCATTAGATTAAGCACAAATTTCTACGTATTCTGTTAAGTTTTCATCAAAATCTACAGCAGAAATTTTGAGAAACCCTAATTGAAAATTGTTGCCGCCATCGATTCAATGTGCTGGCATGGAGTGTAGGGGGCAAACACCGATAGTATATTGCTCAACACCAATCGTCGCTAACTGCTTCCAGAGTTAGTGCATTAGATTAAGCACAAATTTCTACGTATTCTGTTAAGTTTTCATCAAAATCTACAGCAGAAATTTTGAGAAACCCTAATTGAAAATTGTTGCCGCCATCGATTCAATGTGCTGGCATGGAGTGTAGGGGGCAAACACCGATAGTATATTGCTCAACACCAATCGTCGCTAACTGCTTCCAGAGTTAGTGCATTAGATTAAGCACAAATTTCTACGTATTCTGTTAAGTTTTCATCAAAATCTACAGCAGAAATTTTGAGAAACCCTAATTGAAAATTGTTGCCGCCATCGATTCAATATGCTGGCATGGAGTGTAGGGGGCAAACACCGATAGTATATTGCTCAACACCAATCGTCGCTAACTGCTTCCAGAGTTAGTGCATTAGATTAAGCACAAATTTCTACGTATTCTGTTAAGTTTTCATCAAAATCTACAGCAGAAATTTTGAGAAACCCTAATTGAAAATTGTTGCCGCCATCGATTCAATGTGCTGGCATGGAGTGTAGGGGGCAAACACCGATAGTATATTGCTCAACACCAATCGTCGCTAACTGCTTCCAGAGTTAGTGCATTAGATTAAGCACAAATTTCTACGTATTCTGTTAAGTTTTCATCAAAATCTACAGCAGAAATTTTGAGAAACCCTAATTGAAAATTGTTGCCGCCATCGATTCAATGTGCTGGCATGGAGTGTAGGGGGCAAACACCGATAGTATATTGCTCAACACCAATCGTCGCTAACTGCTTCCAGAGTTAGTGCATTAGATTAAGCACAAATTTCTACGTATTCTGTTAAGTTTTCATCAAAATCTACAGCAGAAATTTTGAGAAACCCTAATTGAAAATTGTTGCCGCCATCGATTCAATATGCTGGCATGGAGTGTAGGGGGCAAACACCGATAGTATATTGCTCAACACCAATCGTCGCTAACTGCTTCCAGAGTTAGTGCATTAGATTAAGCACAAATTTCTACGTATTCTGTTAAGTTTTCATCAAAATCTACAGCAGAAATTTTGAGAAACCCTAATTGAAAATTGTTGCCGCCATCGATTCAATGTGCTGGCATGGAGTGTAGGGGGCAAACACCGATAGTATATTGCTCAACACCAATCGTCGCTAACTGTTTCCAGAGTTAGTGCATTAGATTAAGCACAAATTTCTACGTATTCTGTTAAGTTTTCATCAAAATCTACAGCAGAAATTTTGAGAAACCCTAATTGAAAATTGTTGCCGCCATCGATTCAATGTGCTGGCATGGAGTGTAGGGGGCAAATATATTGCCCAACACCGATAGTATATTGCTCAACACCAATCGTCGCTAACTGCTTCCAGAGTTAGTGCATTAGATTAAGCACAAATTTCTACGTATTCTGTTAAGTTTTCATCAAAATCTACAGCAGAAATTTTGAGAAACCCTAATTGAAAATTGTTGCCGCCATCGATTCAATGTGCTGGCATGGAGTGTAGGGGGCAAATATATTGCCCAACACCGATAGTATATTGCTCAACACCAATCGTCGCTAACTGCTTCCAGAGTTAGTGCATTAGATTAAGCACAAATTTCTACGTATTCTGTTAAGTTTTCATCAAAATCTACAGCAGAAATTTTGAGAAACCCTAATTGAAAATTGTTGCCGCCATCGATTCAATGTGCTGGCATGGAGTGTAGGGGGCAAACACCGATAGTATATTGCTCAACACCAATCGTCGCTAACTGCTTCCAGAGTTAGTGCATTAGATTAAGCACAAATTTCTACGTATTCTGTTAAGTTTTCATCAAAATCTACAGCAGAAATTTTGAGAAACCCTAATTGAAAATTGTTGCCGCCATCGATTCAATATGCTGGCATGGAGTGTAGGGGGCAAATATATTGCCCAACACCGATAGTATATTGCTCAACACCAATCGTCGCTAACTGCCTCCAGAGTTAGTGCATTAGATTAAGCACAAATTTCTACGTATTCTGTTAAGTTTTCATCAAAATCTACAGCAGAAATTTTGAGAAACCCTAATTGAAAATTGTTGCCGCCATCGATTCAATATGCTGGCATGGAGTGTAGGGGGCAAACACCGATAGTATATTGCTCAACACCAATCGTCGCTAATTGCTTCCAGAGTTAGTGCATTAGATTAAGCACAAATTTCTACGTATTCTGTTAAGTTTTCATCAAAATCTACAGCAGAAATTTTGAGAAACCCTAATTGAAAATTGTTGCCGCCATCGATTCAATGTGCTGGCATGGAGTGTAGGGGGCAAATATATTGCCCAACACCGATAGTATATTGCTCAACACCAATCGTCGCTAACTGCTTCCAGAGTTAGTGCATTAGATTAAGCACAAATTTCTACGTATTCTGTTAAGTTTTCATCAAAATCTACAGCAGAAATTTTGAGAAACCCTAATTGAAAATTGTTGCCGCCATCGATTCAATATGCTGGCATGGAGTGTAGGGGGCAAACACCGATAGTATATTGCTCAACACCAATCGTCGCTAACTGCTTCCAGAGTTAGTGCATTAGATTAAGCACAAATTTCTACGTATTCTGTTAAGTTTTCATCAAAATCTACAGCAGAAATTTTGAGAAACCCTAATTGAAAATTGTTGCCGCCATCGATTCAATGTGCTGGCATGGAGTGTAGGGGGCAAACACCGATAGTATATTGCTCAACACCAATCGTCGCTAACTGCTTCCAGAGTTAGTGCATTAGATTAAGCACAAATTTCTACGTATTCTGTTAAGTTTTCATCAAAATCTACAGCAGAAATTTTGAGAAACCCTAATTGAAAATTGTTGCCGCCATCGATTCAATGTGCTGGCATGGAGTGTAGGGGGCAAAATAACACCGATAGTATATTGCTCAACACCAATCGTCGCTAACTGCTTCCAGAGTTAGTGCATTAGATTAAGCACAAATTTCTACGTATTCTGTTAAGTTTTCATCAAAATCTACAGCAGAAATTTTGAGAAACCCTAATTGAAAATTGTTGCCGCCATCGATTCAATATGCTGGCATGGAGTGTAGGGGGCAATATTCCCAACACCGATAGTATATTGCTCAACACCAATCGTCGCTAACTGCTTCCAGAGTTAGTGCATTAGATTAAGCACAAATTTCTACGTATTCTGTTAAGTTTTCATCAAAATCTACAGCAGAAATTTTGAGAAACCCTAATTGAAAATTGTTGCCGCCATCGATTCAATGTGCTGGCAT